>CM064915.1:60573730-61773730 GCA_032727855.1 Quercus ilex subsp. ballota
ATTCTTTTTAACTGCCAGTAGTAAGAATTTTTCATACATAATTCCCCATGTCCGCATGCAGCCAAAAATTAAAAATAAAACATAAGGAAAAAAAACTCTTGGCATGTTTAACAAAAGTAATCAGGACACTTTTGTTTAGTCAACTCTAAAACTCATTTATCTTGTAGGAATTCTATTTTCTTTACCTAAGATAAGCACAGAACTATTAAATTGTAATTTTTTTTTATAGTAAGTATATATGGTTATTAATTTGAAAATTGTTTTGCTGTTGATGATTTTTAAGCATGCAAACAGACATTGTAACAAGTATAAATTTATATGTTTAACAATATTAACATACCTGTCCGGCACACTCTGTCTAAATATGGTAAGTCACCATGCCAAAGAAAAAGTGTTCAGGTCATAAGTCACCCTTGTCCATTTCCACAACCCATAAAAGATATTGATCTCTCTTGCTGATTGCTCACTTGGAAATTTTAAATCTTATTTAGGAGTTGGCAAGCCTGACCAGAATGGGCAGCCTCACTAACCAGCAGTTTTCGGTTTTCTTTTGGTTTTCTATTTTATCCTTTTCTGTTTCAAGGTTGATTTGCTGAAGAATAAATTCAAGTTTGACGAGGCTTTCAACTATAAAGAAGAGTCTGACTTGGATGCCACTTTAAAGAGGTTAGTAGTAATTTAGTTTTAATCAGAATTCAAAATATCATTTCAGTCTATAACAGGGCCACTAGTTTGATACTGGAGTAAACATTGGACATCCCTTCATAATTTCAGCCTTTGAAATTTTTGTGTTACAAAACATGGTTATATTTTGATTACCGATTATCCTAACCCTCACGTGTGAACCCATCTCCCCCTTAATAAATGGGGCCAACACATTTGATTTTATGGTTTTTAAATCTAATACCGTGGTAAATTACCGATTATTCCAAGAGTTTAAGGGATGTTTGGTAAGTTCGTAACTAGGATCTACCCCACTCCACTCCTTGGCCATGTTTGTGTATCCACTCTCCCCCCTTCTACTTGTAAGGTTCTAATGTGGTGTATGCTTTTCTGGCAGCCATCTAAAAAGATGCAAGAAGATAAGTCTTCAACTGTTTCTCATCTTTAAGAACTCACAAGAGGCACATCAAGCATATGAAAAAGTCAAAGGCAGCCAAGAAAAGGTATATACTGTGATCTTTTTCAACTTACTATAGTTTACCTGCCTGGCATCCCTATCATATGTTTTTATTTTATTTTTTATAAATGATAAGTAATGGGATTTTATTGAAAAAATAGATTACTTCTTGCTCGCAATGATGAACACAATGTAAACTAAAATGATAACAATTGAATTATGCACAGAAGTCTAAAGATTCTTTGAACTCTAAAAGGGAATTGCTATTTGTAAGACCCCACACCCAAGACCACAGAACAACGTTGACTCCCATAGAGCCTTTGATCTTTCTGTATCTTCAAAAATGCAACTATTTCACTCTGTCCACAACCACTACATCACACATAACAGGTCAAGGTTCCAAATCTATGATGAATGCTTCCCAAACCAATTCCTCCGCTCAAATAAAAGATCTTCGACCCTCCTTGGTAACTACCCAATCCCAAAAGTTCGAAAGACTCTGCTTCATAAAACATATGCAACATCACAATGGATCAACAAATGATCCATTGTCTCTGCATCGCACCAACACATGCAACACCAACCAGCTGACAAGAAACCTCTATTGATAAGATTATCACACGTAAAAACTCTTAAGCTGCTATCCTATCAAAGAATGAGACCCTTTTTGGGGGCCTTTCTGTTTTGTTTTGTTTGTTAATTTTAATTAATTATTGGTAAAACCCTCTTTGGGGCCTTAACACACCAAATACTTTTCCAAGGAAAAGAATTAGTAGTGGCACCTTGGATAGCCTCATATTAATAGTAAACATCAAAAGCATCACTCCCTTCCAATCTTCATCTCATTTGTCACACCCCTCCCCCCTAGGGGTATTTAAGTATAAAAGATATAGGAAAGAATTCACAGGCTCCATTCCCAATCATGAAAACCATTGGGGAATCTCACACTCCCAACTCCAACCCTCCCTATCCAACAGGCTATCCAAGAGTGAAATAATTAATGCATTTTTTGTCAACTGAGCATGCAAACTTAGGGTAAAAATCCTTTAGAGGACAATTCCCACACCATATATCATGACAAAACCATACTCCTATATACTTGTTCAGCAAGTTCTTTAAGTAATTTGAAGAATGAGAGTACAACAAGAAGAAAAAGAACTTATAAGTGAAAGTCATACAAGCACCCTAAAAACGTCCAAGATAAAATAAAAATAAAACAAAAACAATACAAGGGTAAGTACATTTTTGTACTAAAGTACAAATTCTATTGTCGTCAAATCAAGTATAATTAAAATTAATCTATGGTGTATGTGGTATTACCTTTACTGTCATGTGATATAAGATAAATAAGTCTATATTAAAAACCTCTTTTTTGTTTAGCTAAAAAAAAAAAAAATCCTCTAACCTCACTTTGGACCTGGATCCATGCACTTGTCAGCAACCATAAGGACAAGTGCTCGGATCTTGCCCCTTTTTTACATCCAGCCAATTGATCTTTTTTTAATAAATGACAATGAGGCCACATTTAGCCAGCAAGGAAATAGATTCACCCCTTAATATGTGTTTAAAAAAAAAACAGTACGGAGTTTTTGGGGAAGATGAAGGGTACGGACTTGGCCTCTTGTCAATTTTTTAATTTCTTCTTCCAAAAAAAAAAAATTGTTTAATTGAGGACAAGTTAAAATTAATGTAGAACTTAGTTCGTGCCAATACTCTCGACGACAATGGCATACGTGATTCAGTCTTTTCCTTCTTATAGGTGAAATTCATTGAACTTTGGACTAAAGAACCAGAATTAGAAACTGAGGGTATATGATTTTCTCCATTGACCAGTTAACAACTGCGTATATTTGGCATGCGGTTATGTATCACAATTGGATCCGAAGGAATGCAAGAGTGCATACAGGCCAAATAATATCATCTAATAGAAAATTTGGCATATTTATCTTTAACTTAAAAAAAAATGATTAAATGACTTCATTTGTTAGAATGTTTGAGCAAAAGGATCAAATTAGCTCATTTTGACAAAAGTGGGGAACAAAATTGATTATAGTTAAATCTTAAGGATTAATTTGATAATGGAAGTAAAATTAAGGGATAAAATTGAATTTTAACTTCAAAGTAACAACTAATCAATAAAATTAAGGGATTAATTTTATAACCTGCAAATTGAGGCCAACTATGAAACTTTTGTATTGAAATATAACAATTAAACCTAAGCACTCTTATATTTCCATGTTCCTCACAATCTCATTTTTTTTCTTTGCTCTCTCTAATCATTTTCTTCAGCATTGTCCAAGAATACCTCCGACTATGCTCAAAGCATACCTAGATTTGATATACTTGTTGTCATTGCAATATTAAGAATACTTTTTTTAGATAGCAAAACAGGACCAAAACTTCAATTACCAGACTCATTAACAAGAAGAACAAGAAAAATTTTCACAACAAAGGACCAAAGGACCAAAAGGGGAAGAATGAACACAGATAATTGATGGGTACCTTTCGCCGGAATAGCGCCGATCTCTATCTCCAAATCTGAAAACGTCTGGGACGTTTGATCGTTTTTGGCTCTAACGGAAGCCGGTTGTGATGGGCTAAGTCCGGAAGGGTATGGTGGTGTCCAGCCGTACGATGTAGCCCATGACAACCACTCTATCGTCACTTTTTTGCCATGAAAAATAATGGAAGAAAGAGAGAAATAAATGAGATTTTTTTAGAATAAATTCCAATGCAACAACATCAATGTGGAGATGCAACAGATGTAATTGATGAAAAACAAGCTTCCTAAATAAAACAAGGTTTCAAGAAAATGAGCCACTTCCTAAATAACCAAAAACATGTAATTGATGTGACATGTGGCGTTTAAGTACACATTGGGGTTGTGTAATTGACAACTAGGTTAATTGAGTTTGTGATTATGTGCATAATGCAAAATAAGGAAGATGGGGTCTAAACTAACCCATTCCCAAGCTATCTTGAAGTAAAATTAGCAATAATATATATGGCATGCTGAGATTTTCAAATGGTTGTATAAATTAATATCCAGTTGCAAATAAGCTTAACATATGTGCAAGATACAAAGTGCAATAAACTTCAGAACAAAGCCCAATAAGCTTAACCAAGAGCATTGTTATCCCCAATGCAATAAACTTCAGAACACAGCGCAAAAACAAAACCCAAAAAAAAAACAAAAATCATCAAACCCACATACCAATTCAAACTCAAAAAAGAATAAAGCTTCGATCTTTTTTAACACTTCTATTACAAATTCAATATAGAAACCAAAATAGGAAAAAATTTTGTCAACCAAAGTTTATTTGATTTTCCCCACGGTTTCTCGGCAACCAAACAGTAAAGATTCAGCATTCACAAACAAAATTACAATCTAAAGAACTACAAATAATGAAAAAAGAAAAAACAAAAAATTATATCTGGTGACGGACTAACCTGCTCCATCCAATCCAATCCAATCCAGTCCAGCTAAAACTGCTCCAAAGCCAAAGGAGAGACAATAACGTATTTTTCAGTCAAATTCTTCAAATTGAGATTATCATAATATTCTGGAAATTCAGCGTTTTCACAATAAATCAACAACAAAAATAAATAAATCAAATTAAATTAAAATGAAAATGAAAATCATCGGTGAGGCCATACCCATTCACAAAAATCATCAGTAAGCAACTTTCACAAAAAACAGAAAGCAAAAAAAGAAGACGGTGACGGAAAGAAAAGAAAGTTCACATATCTCAAAGTGAATGGACAAGTGTTTTAGATGTTTACAGAAGAATCATATAAAACAAACAATTTTAATAAATTATGATCAGTTTCATGAAGAGAGAAACATACACAAAGGTTGAGGAAAAAAAAACTGTTTGATCATATGAAATAATTAAGGACGCTCCAATAGTTCCTAAGAGAAAGTTTTGGTATAGCTATTGACAAGAATGTATTGAAAACCCATTGAAGCATTTCAACAGACAGGTTGTAGGCAATAGTAAAAACCCACATTAAGCAAAGAAAATTACTAACCTCGATAGAGAGAGAAGATTGAAAAGGCTGAAGACAACGCAGATCGGCGCCGGAAGTGAGGTCGTCGGGGAGAGAGAACGTTGAGTGAGATTTAAGAGTGTGCGTCAAACTGGGGCCAGAGAGGTTGGGCTGTGTGAGTGAGCGAGAGAGAGAGAGAGAGGTTGAGGTGAGGTGTGGTGTGCGACTGAGAGAGGCTGAGGTGAGGCTGACTGAGGTGTGCGACTGAGAGAGGGTGAGTGAGAGTGGAGAGTGGAGAGTGACTGTGAGAGAGGCGTTTAATTTGAAAATGCCCTATTAAAAATCGACTTTCAGAGAGTCGAGGTCCATGTGGACCGACAGATCAGAGCCAGGTGGCGTTAATTTACCACGTGGACGACCACGTCAACGCCAGATGGCGTCTACGTGGACCTCAAGTTTCAGAAACTTGAGTTTTATGTGATGCCACGTGGAATCACGCCACGTCAAACAGCAGAAACCGAGCCTCAAAAAGTCGAGGTCTGAGCGCAAAATTCGAGTCTCTGAGACTCGACGTGTTACTAATTTATATTGTTTGCAAACCGGGCCAACTAACTATATAGTTGGCTAATTATGGGTAATTACCCATTTCGTCCAATGAAATCAATTTTGAAATGTTTGTTTGGGAAATTGGCAGTTTGGCACTGCCACTTTGGCTTGGCTTTGGTTTTTTTAGTGTTTGTGAATGGTAGTTTAATCTGTTAAGAATATTCTTTCCTTTATTTATATATATATATATATATATATATATTATTTTGGATATGTATAATAAAGTTTTTTGTTGTCAAATAATAAAAAAGATATTTGAAGTTTGATTTTTGCTTACACCAAAAATGAATTAATATCTTAAATTGGATGATAAAGAATAATTATCATGAACAAACGTCATAAATTAAAACTCTCTTAAATAATACAACCAGGACATCTGTTGTGGACGTAAATTGCTAATCCTACCTGCCTATGAAATAAAAATATGCTTAAAGATTAATACTTTTTTCAATATAAAGATTAATATAATCAGGAACAGTATTGACATATAAACAATTAAAAAAAGAAAAAGGAATAGTAATGGAACATACAAACAATTAAAAAAAGAAAAAGGAATAGTAATGGAATGATTGATGACTCAACAGCTTATTAAAAAATTGTACAAAATTTAGAGTTAGCTTCTTTAAAGCTAACTTTCCTGAGGTGGGTTTTGAAGATATTGATCTAAACAATAATATGTTTGGAAGGGAAACTTGTAAAGACGTTTATGCTTTATTTTTTTTAAATTTAATCTGAGAATTACGTTTGTGCTAAATTCTGTCTTGATGTCATTGTTTGATTGTTTTGTCTTTTAAGGAAAGGGCACCCAGCTAACTGCCATCAGAGTCAAGACTACATATCCATAGCTCACATACTCACACAAATCTAAATCAAAACAGAAAATAAATAAATAACACATAAATATATGTGGTAATAAAGTAATGTATTATGAGTTCATTTGTTTGTATAATACTATAATTTGAAAAATTAAACATAATTTTGAGGTTGTTACATTGCATCATGTATGAATTTTTTTTTATCGGCCAGCAAAATCAATATAAGCTTTTTAGGGAGCTAGTTTATATTGCCAAAAATGTCGGCTTTGATTTCAATCAAAAATAAAAAATAAAAAAATTTATGGGTAATATAATCAAACTTGACATCTTACTAGTTAGAATTGTACCCCAACAATAATATAAGATTTCAATAATTGATGGGGTCTACAGAATCCACTTTACAGAAATGGAATTAATTGATAATGATTGATATTTTGTTTGTAATTATTAGATACAATGAACCCTAGTTTTTTTATAGCGTAGCCAGATATTTATGTCTAATTGTCTATACATCTACAAAAGTTCGTTTATTTTGCAGTTTATTAAATGATATGGCCAAGATGTCTAATTTTCAATTTATTCTATGCTGTAAAATCATTTCTTCTAGGATTTTTTTTTTTATTATGTTTCCATTTCCAGAGATTGTAACCATATAGCTCATAACATTTCTTTTATTGTTGTCTTACACTTCTACTGAGCTTTTTTGAGCCAAAATATATAATTAAAAAAAAAAAAATCTATATGTTCTAGGTTAACAACCATTAAAATTGTGCCAAAAAAAAAGTAAACAACGATTAATATTATAAATAAATGTGAATCTAATCCAAATTCATATGATCATATTTTGTTGGATGCCAAGTTGGCAACAAGATATGATGCTTTATTTGCTGATTACCTTTTAAAGATTGCTGGACTAGTCAGAATAAACTATTGAAATGGGGTTACTAAGGTCATTATCTGTGTGCTTTTTTTGTAGGGATTGTATAAAATACAAGGATCACTTGTTCTTTGAATGCCCATTGAACAAGAGAATTAATGGCTCCAGGTTGAAACCTTACGCCTAACTCGGTTAATTAAGAAGGCAGACCAGGCCTGAACTCCTTCAATGGAGTGTTAAGGACTTGAAAGGAAAGGGAATCTAAAATCTGTAATCTGCAAAAGTTGCTTAGGCTGCTGCAATATATGATATTTGGCTCTAAAGAAATGCAACTATGTAAGAATATTCAATGGAATCATCAAGACTGAGGAAAGCATTATTTCTGCTATTAAATGGGATGTGAAGGCTAGGATTGGTTAATTCAGGAACTTTAAATACTCCTTTACAGATCAAAATTCTTTGTAACTTGTGGGGCAATCCTTGTTCAGTGTTCAAAGTGTAGGTGGAACAGGTTTAGTTAGATGCTGGTCTTGGTTTTAGCCTTTCTGTTGGCTTGTATTTTTGCTAGTATGTAGCTGTGCTCCTGCAGTTTTTGCAGCTATTCCTATTTACTGCTTGTAGTATAGATTGTTAAGGTTAATGAAGTTTCTGCTCATTCATCAAAAAAAGAAAACTGTTGCAGGCCAAAACACACTGATATGTATTATTGGGCAGGCAAAAAAAGAACTTGTGTACAACTGCCCTGCTAGTTACATGGATCTTGGCAATGGCAGATTATTAAAGAGGCCTGATATGGAGGCTACAATACTTGTTTCATTGCTGTTCATGTACAACTAATAAAGGATCACCATCAAACTAATATGTACTCACACGTTTGCACACTCACACTAAAAATTTTCTGTTTTATCTTGAGAAAAGAAAAAATATATATAATTTATGGCAAGTAAACAAAAAAATTCTTCTCTCTTTTTTGTTTTTTGTTTTTTTTGTTTTTTTTTTTTTTTTTTTTTTTTTTTTTTTTTTTCCGCTTGTAAAAAGAAAAGTATTATTCACGATGCCTCAAGCCCTCGAAAAAAAAAACTGTCAATCCTAATTACAAATGCTTGAATTATCCTTGCCACTATTGGTGCACAAGTGCCAACAATCTGTCATGTACAAAAAATGTACACTGTGGTATAAGTATATAACAGTCTCCTATGATCCAATCTCCACTGGCTTATTCATTTGCTAAAGGAGAAATCCGAGGAACCAATGTTGATTTCATGTTGAGTACGAATGGGTCCTGGAGCTGGAGGCAATTGCATTGAGATAGGATCTTGAATTGCCGGCCTCTCTTGCAGCTCGGAATGCCTACTAAAGTGATTCTCATTGGGTCCACTTTTGTTGCTTGGGGATGGCACATCTTCTATGTCCGAATGATCATTTTCGACATTAAACCTTGTTGGAGATGCATGCGTACTATCAAGGCTACTATGTTGATAGTTGTGCAAGAGGTGTACCGGGGACATGCCATGTGTTGGAGTTGCTGGCCTACTTGTAAAGGGTGTAGTACTCTCAGAATGATGGCTATGCTTAGTGTTCTTTTTGGCTGTGCGGTGCCAATTTTTCAATGCTGTTGCCACTTTATCATTAAAAATGGTGGGTTTCATGGTAGATCCCATCTGTAAAATCAGTCCAAAAAAAAAAACAATTGCTTATAAATTGATGGTAATTATCACCAATTCACAAAAATGGTTCTCTTTTACTATGGTATTATAGTTTAAGAGTAAACTAAATTTATTCTTAGTTCTATACCTTTTTCAAGCTACAAGACCTATAGGTGTAATAGTACTATATCAAGAAGTTAGAAAAAGATATGCTATCATCTCTCACCTGAGTCACCAAAGCATAGAGAGGCAAAGTCACATAACTGCATAGAAATTGTATGACGACCCTGAAGAAAATGCCAGTGTTGTTAAGATTAGCAATTCTTAAATTTAATGATAATCAATAATCACTAGTCCTTAATCATCTATGTAAATCTGAAAAAAGACACCAGCATACAGAATTCTATACATGGGTATTTGTGATGAAACTCACCCCATTGAGATTCTGATGACGAGATCTGCAGTGCGCCTATGGAAGCAATTCCTTAAGCCAAACTCATACTGAAAGAGATGAAAATAAATAATAGGAAAGTTAGAAAATGCTCTCAGCATATGGTTCTCTTGTAGCAAAATTCTATATCCTAAAAATGGTTTAAAAGAACAGAATCATGTTGCTCCACATTAGACAAGAAACAAAGTGACATATTAATTAAGAATTAAACATGTTAAATACAGCAGGTATGATCAAGTTGCCTTGTTAATTTTTTTTTGTATAGTTAGCTCGTGACTCAAAGAGCATGATTTCAGATAGAATAGAATGAGGATCCCTAAGGCTATGATTGTTGTTATTGTTACAGCTAGCTTGCAATTCATCAAAAAAAAAAAAGATTATTAATATTGTCATCATATAAGCAACAGACATATGATTTTGAGCAATGAAAATGCCACAAAGGACTTCTATAGTAGTGCAGACATCATTAAGTACTTTGTAAATGATAAAATAGTTGAGCAGAAATGAAATGCTTACCGTACTCCAAGCAAAGAAGGCCAATTGAAATGCATTCTGCCATTAAAAGTCATCACATAGAGAGAGGCCAAAAGCAAAAGAGGTTACTGTTAGAATCCTCATATATAGATTAACATACTAGTAATTTTCTTGATTTAAGTAAGTGAGAGATACCTGAAAAAGAACCAAGTGAATGAGAAAGAGAATGAACTTGGGGCGTCCAAACCAGAAGAGGTCATCACCTGGCTGCACCACAGGTGCACCCCTAACCACAGCACCTCTATCTTGAATGCTTAGCCCCATTTTTGTAATTATCACTAGTAGCTTTGTCCCCACCAAGAGTATTACCTATAAAATTCACACAAAAAAAACACATTATCTTCCATTTATTATGCAACAACACAAAATTAGAATGAGTTCAAGTTTTTTTCTGGTTGCTTACAATTAATGGGAGAAATGGTAGCCATAAATAAGAATTCAAACCTGTCCAAATATAGAAAGACACATTTATTAGTCAGTAGTCACTAAGACAATCCATACCAAATTTGGTCTCAGAAATGAGAATTGACACAAAATAATGGGCCCTGGCTGTATTCTAGTCAAAACAAAAGTCATACACTGTGCTTCAAGTTCAAATTTGGCTAGGCCCATATTCTAAATTGACAATTCTGCCCAAATTTTTCAATAATTTGATGTCCAAGAAGTAGTGTTTAGCTTACCATATGTGTTGGACAGTAGGAATAACACAGCAAAGAACCATACAATTGGACTGCACATGAGAATTAAGGTTAGGAATTAGGATTATTCTAAGATAATTGAAAAACAATTAAAGAAAGAAATCAAATTCTAAAATGTTGGAGCACCAACCTGATCCCCACCACAACTATGAAATCCTCTTCAAGTGATCTGCTAATATATTTTTGGAAATCGAATTTTGTTTCACTTTCGGGTGCCAAATGTGCCTGAAAATCACATTATGTAACATTGGAGTTCCAATTATAAACATGAATTTATATATATCCCTTTCTTAGGAGATGTCGTATACACCCGAAACAAGATATATATATATATATATATATTTTTTTTTCTCAACAAAGTGTATAAAAGCTTGAATATTTTGTTACTCCATGTATAAAAACTTACCATGATAAATCCATGTCTCAGTGTAAGGTAGTCAACCTTGATAACTGAAGTAAAGAATTGTCGGAAGAAACACACCTGATGAAAGGAGGAGAAAGAGCAACTTTAAAATTTGTACCACAGTTAAGTCTTATGCCTTTAATTTTCCAAACAAAAAGCAAATAAAAAATAAATAAAAAATAAAAAACCAAAATTTCAGTATATAGAAAAGTAGTTGGAAGTCCTAATCGTACTTAAAACCATGCACTTTCTGAAATTATTGTTTTATTAATTGCATTCTAAGACCTTTTCCTTCCCCGAAATATTTTTCAAAAAACTCGATCCCTAAAATATATATATATATATATATATATATATATTTTTCAAAAAATATCTGACCACCTCCCAGGTTCCATACAAATATATCATGCACATGCAAAGTAATTAGTTTAAATAATAAATCAATAAAAATATTTTTAATTCCTTAATAAATTCACATAAATCGGGTAAAAATGTTTTAATTAATTTTAATTGGAAACTTAATTCCTACTTACAATCCAAAGTAAAATTGGTGACTTGCTCCAAAAGTTCAAATGTCTTCGCCCAAATGTTGTATCCCTTGCAAACCTAAACCTCTCTGGATCTGCATCACATAAATCATTGTATATATGTCACACCCATCAAGTGCATACAAATTATTTTTTTAACATTATATCAAAATGAAAAAAAAAAATCATTTTATTTTAACTTAAATTGGCATCAGCAAACCTCAACTTGACATTGCACGTGCAATATAATAAATGCACTAATTAACAGAAGCTTAACTAGCCACCCATTCAGCCAAAATAGGTAAAATAAATAAAACATTAATGTTGCTATCATAGCTAAAAACAGCATGAGTAATGTTAGACACATTAATTTTCATAATTTTTTTCTTGATTGTTAAGGTGATAAATTGTAATGAGAGTAATATCTCTTTTATATGAATCTATTAGTCATACCATTTTTATTATTATTAGTATCAATCATAAGTTTATAACAAATCACCTTATCAATTAAAAAAAAAAATTATGAAAATTATTGTGCAACTATTATCTTTTTGACAAGTAAATATAAAATAATCCCTTGTTTTATTTTATATTAAAAAACAAGGATGCGATGACTTCGTGAGCCAGTTTTGTCAATTATTTTTTGGTGTTTGACGAATTGAGAGAGAGAGAGAACTCTGACCAAGTCCATAAACAGACAAATTAGCTTTTTTTTTTTTTTTTTTTTGTTAAGAACAAATTAGCTAATTTAACTTACTTGAAATGGGTACAATTTTTAAACGACAACGTGCGTGCATTTTTGACTTCAACGTTAGGCAAACTCGGTCACGGATATCTTTTAGTTGTCTACGAACTAATTGTTTGTTTTTAATTAGTTTTTATTAGCTAAGGCATCGCAGTGGTGTATAGTAGCTTTGAAACTACTACGTGTATTCCCACATAAAATAATGAGAAACAAAACTTGATTGGTTAGCTATATTGACCCGTCTGAGAGTTGAGACTTACCGTTATAGTATTGGTATTCAAGTGTCTTTGATTGGTCCTCCCAAACCTTCCATTTTCTCATCTGCAATCCATTCCAGACAAGAATTTAATTAGCAATCATTCAAATTTCAAAGTAAGAGGAGGTATATATTTTGTACACATGTTGTGGGGTACACTTATAATTATCTTATGCTGACATATACAGAATATATATATATATATATATAAAATAAAAAAACACATTTATGAGAGAGATTATTTTGTACAAGATATTTTCTGGGCTGACATATTGTCAGATATAGTGCATAAGATAATTGAGAGAGAGAGAGAGGTGTTGCAATTGTGTATGGTAAATTAAGTACCTTAGTTCTGCCCAACGCCAAGGTGGTAATGCAGTAGAGCACATGAACAACAGCTAACACAAAAATGAATACATGGAGCTCGTGAATCCCATATGCAGAAACCAAGGCCACTTTACCCTGCCAAAATGTCAAAACTTAAAAACTTTACAGAAAATAGAAATACTATAAATTTTATTATATAAATTTTACAGATTAATGTGTTATAAATTACAAATTATAATTCAAATATAAAGTAGACAAGACAATAAATGATGTTCTTTTAAAAAGTTTGGCTTTTCAAACAAAACAAACAAATTAGGACGGAAGAAGTATGTTGTTAAACTGGCACAAATTACATTGATTACCATTTGCCATTTTAGTTTTCAAAGCTGAAATCAAGCTTCTACAACCAATTCATAATTTATTTGTTCCATTCCAAGTTTCCAATGAAAAATTATTGTGTATTTTCAAAGTACTATAAATGCGTACTCCCTCCTCTTACATGAATGGTAGATCCCACTAATTAAATTCATGGTGAAACTCACCATTTATGTAAGAAGAAAGATTACGCATTTATAATGCTTCGAGAATACCTAATAATTTTCCGTTTCCAACTACCTCTACCCCAATGATAAAAGACTACTCATTGGTGGTACCACAATATTAAATTCATTTACATTAAGTAGCTATAGTAGCTAGACCAGGATACCAATATATATATTTGGAAACATAAAATAAAAAAAGGGACAAAAGAAATCATTCATGAGCTAGCTTTACCTTTGTTGTGCATTTGTCAATTACTTTTGCAGCTAACATTCTTCGCGAACCGAAATCAGAATCCAAAATTTGGAGTAGTTTCCGTCCTTCATTCTGGGAATCTGTGTATGCGCTACTACTCTTGTCGCCCTTTTTACAAGGGTGCCAAGTGGCTCCAACACTCTTCGGTATACATATATTAGTAATGGGTGTTTGAAGCACTATTAGGAGCAAGGATATGAATCCCATTATCATAAGCTCTGGAGGAAAAAATAGGGTTAGGCTTTGGATAAACTTATCTTTTTTTTTAAGACATGTTTGAGATTAGATAAACTGAGTATTAATTGTAATAATATATAAATGATTATGGTTTGTCAGTACCTCCTTTGATCTTTTCAAGGGCTTCATAGAGAGCTCTTTTGTGTTTGTTTTTTAGCCACTACAAGGAAATGAAAGAATCTCAGTCATCATCAAGAAGAAAATACAAACAATATAGGAACAACAAAAATAGTAGGTTGGACATCACAAATAACTTCTTTGTTTCTCCAAGTATTAGAGAGCAAAATTCAAGAAGATTTGACACAAAAAATGATTGTATGTATATAGGTCTGACCCCAAACTTTAATTTTGAAGTTCATTGCATGAATAACGTGAACTATAAATAGATAGATCTCTATTTAAGCCAACCGATCGACTGGAAAACTTAAAGATTAATGTCTAGAAATCATGAATAGCTATATATCTACCACCTTAAAAACTATACTATATAACTATTAAAACTTTTTGGAGGGACGCTAAGATAAATAGGTAACCTTACCTTTCCAATGATATGAATAATATGTTCAACGAAGATAGAAACAAGAACCAACACGAAGCACACCACCGCAACAGCCCATGTTGGCGTTTCCTCTAGTGTACGTTCATACTCTCCTTCGGCCATCACAGTGTCCCAGCCCTCGATCTAAGCAAAACTCTAAGAAAGTTTAGAATTTAAAAAAAAAAATGGAAGAGATTGCTGCAGGGATGAAGATATGGATAACTCTTTACAAGTTGTCCACAGCAAAGATTTAATGATTGTAGCTATCACGCATGTTATATTAATGCTGGATGTATATGTGTGTAGAGAGAGTGTTTGTTGTTTATATAGTGAAGAAAGTCTAAGGTTACAGAAGAGACCGAGAAAGTAAGACAAGGAATAGAAGACTTTGACATTTTCAAAGATCAGTCGTTTGGGGAGAGAGAACCACTAGTATCGAAAAGTTTATCTATTCACCGAAGAAATAAAAGAAACTTTTCTCCAATATTAATTGTTTGGTGGAGAGAGAGAGAGAGAGAGAGAGAGAGAGAGAGAGAGAGAGAGAGAGAGAGAGAGCTAGAAAATACCACTAAATTAACTTTCTTTTATTTTACTTCAAGTGTGGGGTTTATATTATTGGGCAAAACTTAGGTACAATACTTAGATGATATTCCTTAGGTTCTCCTTTTAAGTTTTTGTCATGTAAATTTTTCTTCATAAGATGGAAGTGTATTTTTTAGTTAAGTAGCCGCATGGCTGAATCTTAAGAGATGAACCTAAGAAGCAGTACCTAAGGTACTATACCTAAAAGATGATGTATTAAAATATTTACTTTTAATGCTCTCCTTATTTATGATTCATATTTTACTCAACAAGTGGGATGCAAAAGTGGTGACCGACTTTGAATTTAAGAACCCCAAAAAATTGGTTGAGTGGTTTCAAAATTTTAAAGTCTCGTGATCTTGTTTCTCGTGAGATTGGAAAGGTTCTATGTTCGAAACTTCTAGCCAATAACTTAAGACAATTTTTAAGGGAATCTAAATAATCTGGTACTTGAAGAATGTTGTAGACATATAGGTAAGCTGAACCAATTTAAAATCTTATTCATGCTGTTTGTTTCCTCTTTTCTCATTCTCAATCCTTCAATAACTTATAACACTCTCTAACGCGGGAGTAAAAGTAGGAGAACTAAAAAAAATATAAGTTGACAAATAATCTTATTTGATTGATTTACCCCTATTTTAATAATTTAATTGATTTTTAAAGAGTGACAATAATTTATTATAACACTTTTCCCCTCTCGTTTTTCTTGTGTTCCAAACCAAGAAAATAAATAAATATTTTTATTTATTGTGGTAGCAAAAACTTTAGAACTTTTTTTTTTTTTGGACAAGAAAATTTGTATTCTAGCAAACAAAAGATTGAAACATGCGCGCACACAAAACAACAAAGTTTAACCTGAATCAACCAATTCTCTATGCCTATATAGAAGAGCAACACCAACACCAAATGCACATTTTCTCTTTCTCCTTTTGTCTCTACCATAGTGCTGTAAATTGTGATAGAAATTTATTTTATTTTGTATCCTATTCTTTTTATTTCTACCCTTAAACTTTTTTATTCTACCTTCCAATTAATAAAAAAAGTAAAGAATTATGAGTCTCACTCAAACATTGACTAAGGTAAATGGGTAATTCACACCCCCAAAGTAAAAGAAGAAAAAATAAATCTGAGTAAGTAGTTTGGATCTAGAAATGATTCCATCTCTATTTGCTTTTAAAATTAACAAACGTGATTTTACAAAGATTTGATTTTGACAGATATATAATACATCATATATTATATATATTCTATTAGATTTTAATTGTATTTCAATTTTGTCAGATGTGTCATTCTAATTATTCTATTATTTCATGCCAAATGTCTCTATATTTTAAATATCCTCTAATTTCATGTCAAGTGTCTTTTCAATTATATTTTAGTTTTGTATCAATTACTTTTACATGCAAATTCATATATTAGAAAATAAAATAAAAAAAGATTATGCTAATATATATATATATATATAATGTATGTTTGTGAGTTCTAATTAACTAAACTGACAAAATCTTTTATTGTTGAATAAAAAATTTAGGGTTTTTCTCAAAAACCAATCAATGTTTTAGTCTGATGATAAAAGACAATAATTATAAAACAGATTCCATAGATTGAAATACTATTGTATTTATCCAAAAAAAAGTATAGTTATAAGCTAATTGTTATTTAATTAGAATACTAACCATCAATTATGGGGATTCAAGTTAGCTCAGTGGTAAATTGATAATGTTTTTTTCTTTTAGGACTTTATGGCTGTGGTTCTCATCCTTCTCCCACTATCTAAAAACAATACTATCAGTTATCAATAATGTGTAACCTTGTGCATATGCATGGTTACAATTAAAAATAATCACAATTACACAGTTCAAATTACACTTTTTTTTATAGAAAATGTTGAAATTATACATAGTATTAACTTACACATTTTTTAAACCATAAATTTTTAAAATATGTAATGGTTTCTCATTATTCGTGTGTGTGTGTGTGTGTGTGTGTGTGATTTAGAATTTAATTGGATTTTGACTCTTCAGTTTTTGCACCCAATAATTCACTTGCCACAAAAATTAAAAAAATTAGATGGACACACAAAATTGGACTACAATTGAAATCTAATTAGTTTTGAACTCTTTTATTTTTACACTCAATAATTCACTTGACACAAAAATTAAAAATTAAATGGGATACATGGCACATCATTGGACTCCAATTGAAATTCAATTTGGATTCTAATTTCATTTTCTCTGAGCTTTAGCTTTTAATATATATATATATATATATATATTGACATTTCAGTTTTTGCATCTAATAATTCATTTACCACAAAAATTTTTAAAAAAAAATTAGATGTACATGTGGCGTAAAATTAAACTCCAATTGAAATATAATTTTTTGAATCTAATTGGATTAAAACTCTTCTATTTTTACATTCAAAAATTCACTTGGCACAAAAATTAAAAATTAGATGGGCACATGGTACACAATTGAACTCTAATTGAAATTCAATTTAGATTCTAATTTGATTTTCTCTAACATTGGCTTGTAATATATATATATATATATATATATGATTCATTTCTTTATTATTATTATTTTTTGGAATAAAATTCTAGCGGGGAGGGAAATACAAGGGGGAGGGTGTACCCCTCTCCCCTAAATGATTTATTATTATATAATTATATTATATTATATATACACCTTTGACCTTTAAAATATATATTTAACTATGTCCAATTCAAAGTAAAAAGAAAAAAAAAAAAAAAAAAAGATGACTCTAATCGATCCACGTAAAAAATTAAAAAATAAATAAAAATAAATTACTCCTTTTTTTTTAATAATAAAAATTTGATGACTCTAAGGAAACATTAACAAGTGGCCAAGTCCTTTTACCTATGTAATATAATAGGAAAATACTAATGAATGTTTTAAACTATTTAAAAAAAAATTTATGGAAAATGAAAAAAAAGTTAATATTTTGACAATTTTTTTCATTTTTCATAAAAGTGATATCAAAACTTTTCTAAAATAAATTATTAACTAGTAACCTAAATATACCCATTATTATTTTTCAATATAATAATAACTATTCGAGCTCTTCAAGGACCACGAGGAGATTTTTAAAATTCCCATTTTCTTCTAGTACTTACTTTACCCTTGACCGGCCGGCACTGGTTTTGTTATCTCTGAATAGTGCTTTTTCAATTTTCATGGATAAAAAATTGAGCATGGTCATATTCTTTAATGATTAACAACGTCATTATTATTCTTTTGATAGTGATGTTATACTTATCAAGTACTCAGCTAAGAATTTTCTAAAAAAAAAAAACAAAAAGTATTCAACTAAGAACACACGTCATGTGTCACATGCGGCAAAAATACTCTACTAATTAAAACTTGCAATATTATCCAATAAGATCAAACTCTTCCAAATTCAACAGATGATGTTTATATATACTAAACTTGGCATGAACAGTTTTATCCCAAAAAAAAAAAAAAAACTTCACATGTATATTTGTTATTACCATATTAGTTTATAAACCTATCTTTTTTTTTTTATTATTGGTGACAAAATTTTTGTCACCCGGACATTTGGTGACGGGGTTAAGTGACGAATGCGATTTTGTTACCATATGTCTTCGGCAACAAAATAAAGACATAATGTGACGAAAAGTTTCGTCACTATAACCCGCTTTTGTTGTAGTATGGATATTATTAAGAATATTACAAATCTACTGTAGAAACTTAAAAATATGTGTCAAAAAAAAAATTGAGAAGAATATATGTGTCAATAATTACAACATGAAAAAAAAATCAATTATTTATTTTTAATGGTATTGAAGTGGTACAAATCACATATATTGTCATGTCAATATATAAATTTTTGTATTGGTTTTATAGTAGTTTTAACATTTTTCAATTTGTTAAAATATTAATTTCTATTGGCATATTTCGTGTCAAATTTACTTGTAATCAAATTCAAATACATTGTATTTTTGCATTTTATGGATTCATTTGTTATTGGATTGAGTGTTCAAGAACTGAAAGTGAAGTTGTTGAGAAACTGTTTTTGCTCAAGTGAAGTTGGGTTTTGATCGCCGCAAGTTTGGCATGTGGTGGTCATTTGAGATTCAATTGAGGAAGATTTCGCAAGAGTTTTGCTCGAGCGAAATGCTCAAACATGAGGCAAATCAATTAAGCTTTCTTTTGTTGTACCAACTTATACCCAACCTTTATATACATCATTTCTCATGAATTTCAACCCTAATTCCCATCTAAGAGTTGAGAGAAACTTAGCAAAAAATGAGCGCAAAACACTTATTCATTCTCTCTACTCTCTCCCTCTCACCAAAGCTAAATCCTTGAGAGGAGATCAATTCATTCACACCCATCACTACCTTTGTATTATGAGGGTTGATTGAAGTTAATTATGGAAAATCATTGAAGCACACCCATATTATGCCATGGCGTCTTGAATCCGCAATTGATCTAGTAGTTAGATTGAAGAAAGGACTCACAAAATCGGTTGCTAGCAAGAGCTCGAAATGCTTGAGTACATAGATAACATTAGGCTTGAAGGGTTTTTTGTGTATTATGTACTGCAACTAAATTTCTAGTTGATCATTTTAACAGTGGTGCAAGGTTTTTATACCCTACTCTTGGGTTTTCCTATTCGATAACACATCCAATGTTATCTTGTGGTTTTTTTTTTATATGGGCTGCTCTATTTGCGCGCTTTATATGCTTATGAATTAATGTTTATCATGATGTCAATGCACACTTAAATTTTTTTTTGATGGGAAAGACATCAAGATATTTTATTGCATATTTGAAATAGAGGATACATCATGGATAAGAGCTTGCGTAATACAGCAAGGGTCCTCTTCAATCTAAGCAACAAAATCAGCTATGACAAGAATATAATACCCCTACGATTGGTATAGTCATCACTCATCAAAGACTAATCAATGATTAAAGATACTTGAGAGACAGAGATTGTTTCAATTTCCAAACTGATGATATGGCAACATTATTCACGTTTCAAAATTTTGAGATGTATCAATATAGCATATAAAATGATTTTCTTTTAAAAAAAATTAAGAGTTTTGTAGTTAAATTAATTGGCTTAGTAATTAGTATTTTTTACGAGACACTCATAGTTCAAATCTCTTTTTCCTTCTATCGAATTTATATTATATTTTAAAAAAAAAAAAATAAAAGGTCAAAAGACTTCATTAATATTGCTAAACGACATTGATGGCCATGCCAAACGCGCATAGACTTGTTCTTGATATTGGAAAAGTTTTTTTGGACAATCTTTTTTTTATTTAATATGTTATATTTGGCAATCTTGGTTCAAAGGTGGTTCATTAGTTTTGACTTTGACTTTCAAACCAAAATTTGAAGGGAAAATTAAAGACATCAAATTGAATGCGACTCCATGCTACAGCAATAACAAAACTATGTTATTGACTGATTGTATGCCATTTTTGTAGCCATAAATTGTGGGTTTGGGTTTAAAAGTCTAATTGTAATTTTTTATATAAAGAATCCGTTTTCTGCATATAATGTGCATGTTACATGATATGAGCATTCTCATCAAGAATGCTATAAAATATAGCATTTAGCATTTCAAAATGTTATTTTATTCATTTTAATAACTTACTTTATAATACACCTAACATCAAAAGTTTTATTATTTTACCACTTCATTTAAATATTCTTTTTTTTATTCTTTCTTTATTCTTTATTCATTTAAATCAATAATTACATCCATTGTTACTATAGTGTTTCATTAAACAAACATTTTTTTTAACATCTTGATACAGTGGGCTGCTAGAGATAGTAGTGCACTGTAGCTAAATGTCAAAATTAATAACATCTAGCACCTTTGATGGAGGGTGCTTTTTTAAAATTTGATGTTAAATTATACTCCCTCCGTCCTAATTTTTTTGTCCTGTTTGAAAAGTCAAACTTTTTAAAGGAATATCATTTATTGTCTTGTCTACCTTTTAAAAATGTATAAGTTTTCAAAACTACCCTTAAAAAAATTTATTAAAAAATTGAATTAGTAAATTAATAGAGGTATAATAGGAACATTAGTAAATTAATGACTTTTATTTTTAGAAACAAGACAATATTTTGAGATATCTCAAAATAAAATAGAAGACAAAAAAAAAAGGAGACGGAGAGAGTAGCATTTATAGCATTTGACACCTTTGCTAAGAATGCTCTAAGGAATACAGATTCTTTTTTCTTTTCTTTTTTCTTTCAATTACTGCTTATGAATGACGTGGATGAGACTTTATTTAGAAATGATGACCTACACAATGGAAAACAACTATTTTCCTCACTGTGGATCACATTAAAATTTAAAATTCTCTCGCCCAAGTAAGCTACAATAGACTAATAAGTAATAACCCTGAAAGCAAAGACTAATACGGCTAAAAATGTTATTTAATATATGTAATACCTTATACTTAATTGAGTATGTGTTGTTAAGTTCACTCACCATCATTTTCTCAACAAAAAAAAAAAAAAAGTTCACTCCTCATCATTGCAAAAGAAAATTCTTGTATGAGACGGTCTTATGAGACCTATGTCGTGGGTCTCACAAACATGTGAGTCCCACATGCGTGAGACTCACAGTTCATTGAGACATAGGTCTTATGAAACCGTCCCATACAATATTTACTCAATTACAAAATATGCCTATGTGAATTTAATATAACTGAACTTTGGAACACAAATTTGAAGGAAAAAGAAAAAAGGCATTTCTATTTGACTCCTTCAAGATTAAGAAAATGCCACATTTCCATACACGGACTTAAATGTGAAACTTCTGTAGCCAAAACCATTGTTGGTTTGGATTTAAAAATCAATTTGTTGTTTTCATACGGCTATAAAACTAACGAAAATTGGTCATGATTGTAAAAATTTCTGGGGGCCACGGATAGAACATTCAATGCAACTGGCTTGCTTCAATTTTGTAATTTTTCTTTATTTGGTTTTGAAAAAGTCTAGGACCACAAAATTTTCACAACTGTACTGTGACAGAGCGTGATTGGTGAAGAAAAATAATAGGTAAATATGTTAATACCCTGTGTTGGTCACATTAACCGGCTCTCCTCATCCCAACCATGGATGGTTATTAAAGGCTGTTGTGTTGTTAAGGGCAAGTGCTAATTGGTCATGACAATTTGACTATGATTTTTTTTTCCTCCTCTTTAAAAGGGACCCAAGTAATGCCAGGATGACTCAACTTTTTTATAAAAACACTGTTAGGTTCTAAATGTTTAGAACAATTGGCAAATTGTGAACACAAACTTGTCTAGATATAGATCTTAAAGTCTATAGGTATTATTAGACAATGCTCAAGGTGATTCAAGTCAAGATTCAAGAACATGCAAGCTGCAGGAAGAAGATTTCATAATCTGCCTGGTTTGATCAATCGAAGAATAGGCTCGACTGATCGAGCTTCGTATTTGTAGAATTTTAATTAAGCCCAAACAGCAGTTCAAGCCCATTAAGGATTAGGATTTTAGATCTACTTCTCCTAGTATATAAAGGAAACCCTAGAGAGATTAGAGTGCATCATGTGCCTCTTTTGTAGATCTAAGGTTCTGTACCCAAAAGCTCTCTAAGGTCTTTGTTGAGTTGTGTGTTAAATTTTTTGTGAGATCTGAGAGATGTTTACCTTCAAACACACACATAGAGCTATCAAGATCAAGATTTGCATCAAAAACTTGATGGTTGTTTCAGTTGCTGCATAAAGAACATTCAAGAAGATCAAGATTCACAAGTAGGAAAACTTGTGGTTGCTGCAGATCAAAGAAAGAAGTAGTCCGTGGACTCGAAGCTATCATGGAGTCGTGGTAGTAAGTTTTCTACTCAAGATAGCAATAGAATGTTAGTGGTCTAAGTTCTATTGTACAAACTTTAATTCTTTCATAGTGGATTTGCTTTTTACCTTGAGGATAGTTAGGTTAAATCCTCCCCAGATTTTTTACCGGTTTGATTTTCCTAAGTTATCATATCGTGTGTTCTTTATATTTCTGCTGCTTTACATGATATGATTGTTATTGTTTTAACCTAGATCTGAATAATAAACCTAAGTATTCACTTGGTTAATTAATTAGGTTAAACAATCTAGTTTTACAGGGGTTTAAAAACGTACAAGTGGTATCAGAGCAAGTTAGCTCTAGTGTTTAGATCTTTTGATCTAAGAGTTGATCCTTGATCCCTGTTATCATGGATAATTTTAAGTGTCTTACTGTTTTTGATTGTGATGATTTGAATAAAAAGGACATTGTTGTTTCTGTTGATCTTATTGATACATGTGAAACTCTCCGTAATGAATTATTGAAATCTATGAAAATTGCTAAGAAATTCAACGAAGAGTTAAAAATGGCTAATCTTGAAAAAGAGGAATTGGTTGTTAGATTAGATGAATCTAATAAAAAGAATGAATTAAATCAAATTTCCTCTCAAGATGAGAAGATGAAAAGCTTGGAACAAAAGTTAGTTGAATCTAAAACTAAAATTGAAAATTTGACTAGTACCAAGCCTGTTATAGATAACAGAAGCGTTTCTATTTCTCTTAAGCCTAAAACTGAGAGAGTTTATATCCTTCCTTTCAAGAGGAATAATAAAGAAAATGCTTATTTTGCTATGTTAGACAAAGATAAAAGTTCTGATGTAGATGCTGAAGTTTCTAAACCTATGTCTAAACCTACTGTTAGAAAGCATAATAAATCTGTTTTTTTTGCCTACTTGTCACCTTTGTGGTGTTGGTTATATTAGACCAAATTGTTCTTTGTTGAGACAAAAACCAAAATCTGAGACTAGATTTGTTGTTAGGAATACTGATGTTCCTAAAATTGTTCATGTTTGTCACTTTTGTGGTGTCTCCGGTCACATTCATCCTGATTTTCATAAATTGAAATTTAAGCATTCTGTGTTTCAGTCTAGCATATGTGATGATATTTCTCCTGCCATAAGTCCATATAAATTGTTTCATATTCTTTTGAAAAATTTAAGCTTGTTGGCTTGTGAAAGGAATTTGTAGGATTTCAGTCTTTCTCAGAAGATTGATGTAATCCCTCAAATACACTTTGCTTCTCATGGATTTTCACCTACAAAGCCTAAGACTCGTGCTATATGAGTGAGAAAAGATTCTCTAAGGTGAGTGTTTTTTACTTGTCTTTGATTTAATTCTTTCATTTTTTTGTGGATATGTTTTGTTTCTGTTTTTGGTTGTTTTGTTTTTTAGGTTCTTTTTATTATAAAAAAAAATCCAAAAACATTGAAAAATTTCAAAAAGACAAAAATATTTTATTTTGTGTCTAGTTTTATTTTTCTTAAGGATTACATGCGTTATAATATTTCTCTCTTGATTTAGAATATGCTTGACATTATGAAAAAAGTTGAATAGTATGTGTTATATAAGTGCTAAACTATTTCTGATTTTGTGTGAGTATGTACTAGTTTGTACATGTACTCATGGGTTAATTAAGAAATTGATATTTCTTGTTTGTGTACCCTCTATAGCTTAGTTAAGTACTATCATGCATAGCTTTGCATTGTTCATTTAGCATAATATGTGCTTTTTGTTTTTTGTCATAAAATTTTTTTAAACCAAAAAGATTTTTGTGTTTTGTATTACATATCATGGATTTGTAATCAAGGTTGGCCATATTATCTTTACATAACATGTTTATGTACCTTGTTTAGCTTGAATGAGCTTATTTTATTGCACTTTACTAGTTTAAACTTTGTAGTGCATGTTGTGTGGGAGTTGTCTATAGTTTTTGATCACATGATCATGATCTTGAAATCACATGCCTTTGATAATTGGACTTGAACTTAATGAGAAAGGTATAAATAATCATCTCACCACTGTTTACTAGCCAATCATGAACATCTTAGTGTATATCATAAGATTTTGTACTCGAGAAAGTGTAGCACATACACAAAAAGAATATAGGGTGTGGCCTCAGTTTAAATGCTAAAATTGGTGTGTACATTATTTTGGCTATTTTAATAAATTTCAAATCAAATAAAACTGGTGTGTACATTATGAGACAAATTAAGAAACTTACATGATTGCAAGCTTGTTTTCTAGGAGATGTGAGAGTTATATGATGTAACTTTTTAGGTGATAATCTCTTTCAAACTTATGTGATGAATTTTGTAGAAAGTGTGATTGATCACTATTTACTTATCACCTCACATATATCTTAAGTTCTTACTAGTTGCACACACTACACAAGTTACTCTTTGCTAAACTTGGTACATTGTATTGTGTGTGATCTTGATGTGGCCATCCAAGATTAAAAATTCCTTGATTTTAATGTAAAATGTGATTAAAGTTTGAAAATTGGGGACAAATTGATTGAAAATCTTATTTGTGGAAGATCTGGGTTGAATTCAAGTGTTTTTGAAAAACTTTTAATCTCATACTCATGCATTTCATCCATGAAATACTGTGCTTTGAGGAGTTTTTGCATTAAATTGCTCTGTTTTTCAAAAATTTGAATTTTCCAGATTTTCGACCGATCGAAGATGTTTCTCGACCAATCAAAAATGCATTAAAATTTTTTGTTTGAATCTGCCTAACTTGATTGGTATTCGATCGAAAATGCGTTAAAATTTTTTGTTTGAATCTGCCTAACTCAATTGGTATTCGATCGATGCTTGACCGATCGTAACTGAAAAAAATTTCAGTTTTCTAAGTTTTTGACCAAATTTTTTTCATGCATCATTTATGTTTAGGATTCACATGCATTGCATTGTTTTCTGTATCCATCTTGTAGTTTTGCAGTCATATCTCTCATTGTTTTCACACATAACATGTATATACTTTGCTAAATTGGGTACTCAACTTGATTTAAAAATTGATTAATTAATTTTTGAGTTATGTACTTTTTAGTATATGCTATTTTTATGTGTAAATTGCAGAAAATATTTTTCTTAAGAGATATGATGGATAATCAATGTGCAAATATTTTCTCTACTCATGCAAATGTTTATGGGTCACATAATGTCAAGTTTGCATTTATTTAAAGAGAGAATATTTTACTTTGTGTGTATCCTTGGTTTAGTTTTTAAGTTTGGTATGTGTGTCTTTATTTTCCCCACCTCCTAAATTTTCCCCAAAACTTTTTCCCAAAACATGTTTTGTTTTTCCTATTTTTATAGGGGGAGAAAAGTTTTTTAAAACCTATGTTGTTTATAGAGGGAGTTGTTGCTCTTCATAGGAGGAGTTACCTCTATTCACTATAGAACAAGATTCATTTGTTTCCTTAATTCTCTTTATTGGGTTGTCTTTGTCAATACGTGACAAAAAGGAGGAGAAATAGATGAAATGTGGGAATCCTGTTTGTTTTGTTTAGAGGGGAGTTGAAATTGTTTTTGAAAGGGGGAGAATATAAAAACTTTTTGATTTATCTAACTTAGGGAGAGAGTTAGTTTACTTTTGTTTTTATATTGTGTTTCATATTATTTTGGTTTGCTTGTATTTTCCACACATGCGTTTATGGTTTGTTTAGTGTTTCAGGAATTTATAGATTAATTCATTCAAAGCTGTTGTCTATTCTTGCAACTGATAGTTAGTAGTTAGTTTGAATTGTAATTTGGGCAACAATGTGTAATTGGGCATTTTATTGTATTGGGTTGTTCTTGTATTTGAGCATTTCATTTTGTATGTAAGTTTTGTCACGAATTGCCAAAGGAGGAGATTGTTAGGTTCTAAATGTTTAGAACAATTGGCAAATCGTGAACACAAACTTGTCTAGATATAGATCTTAGAGTCTATAGGTATTATTAGACAATGCTCAAGGTGATTCAAGTTAAGATTCAAGAACATACAAGTTACAGGAAGAAAATTTCATTATCTTTCTGGTTCGATCGATCGAAGAACAGGCTCGACCGATCAAGATTCGTATTTGCAGAATTTTAATCAAACCCAAACAACAGTTCAAGCCCATTAAGGATTAAGGTTTCAGATCTACTTCTCCCAGTATATAAAGGAAACCTTAAGCACGTTTTTATGAGAGCTTTGGAGAGAGAGATTAGAGTGCATCTTGTGCCTCTTTTGTAGATCTAGGGTTTTGTACCCAAAAGCTCTCTAAGGTCTTTGTTGAGTTGTGTGTTGAATCTTTTGTGAGATCTGAGAGGTGTTTACCTTTAAACACACACATAGAGCTATCAAGATCAAGATTTGCATCAAGAACTTGATGGTTGTTTCAGTTGATGCATAAAGAACATTCAAGAAGATCAAGATTCACAAGAAGGAGAACTTGTGGTTACTGCAGATCAGAGAAAGAAGTAGTCTGTGGACTCGGAGCTATCATGGGGTCGTGGTAGTAAGTTTTCTACTCAAGATAGTAATAGAATGTTAGTGGTCTAAGTTCTATTGTACAAACTTCAATTCTTTCATAGTGGATTTGCTTTTTACCTTGAAGATAGCTAGGTTAAATCCTCCCCAGGTTTTTTACCAGTTTGGTTTTCCTGGGTTATCATATCGTGTGGTCTTTATATTTTTGTTGCTTTACATGATATGATTATTATTGTTTTAACCTAGATCTGAATAATAAACCTAAGTATTCACTTGGTTAATTAATTAGGTTAAACAAACAAGGGTCTAAAAGTGTACAAACGCCAATAATATTTGGGACAATCTTATATAAGTAATAATTTTCACAATATTTTGAGATGATAAACTGAGATTAATGTGTCATATCACTTTTAAATGAGATTATCACTAACGTCATTTTTATTATACATCAATCACAATATATAAATCTTAATAATTGTGAAAAAAAAAATGAAATTTATTGTGTCATTAGACTCGATGTAATACTTATCCTCCTTACATGGCTCACTATTATAATAATGGTATTGCCCTCTAGCAGTCTAGCCATAGAAGCCATGAATCACTTCCAATTATAGTATCATAAATTCATAGGTAGCAGTGATTTGATAGATCATCGTCCTTATAATCTAAAGGCTAATTCATGTATAACTGTTTATCTATATGTTTAATGTATATAAATGGCTTGCACAGTTAATTGGGTATTGAAAGTTTTTTTTTTTTTTTTTTTAGAATCAACATAGTGCCTTTTATTCAATGAATACCATCAAAGTTTTCTAAAAACAGAAGAATGAAAAACTGTGGTGGAACATCCTCTATCCACACACTATAATCTGAAACATTTAAAGCAAAACGAGCTAAAACATGAGCAACCATATTACCCTCTCTCTTAACATGAAAGTAGTGTAATTTACTAAAACATCTAGCCATAACAACTCCAATCCCTGATTTTTGCTCCCTACTGAATAATGCTCCCACAAAACTCGGTTTCCATAATTGTTGTAACGTCTGCTTGCACCGTCGCAACAGTTTCTTGCACCATTTCATTGCCGCCTCCCTCCGTTGAAGCTGCATCGCTGGATTCACTATTGTCGAAAACACCCTCAGAAAACAGAGATTTGCTTTCACTTTCTGTCCGTTGGCCAGCTGTATTGGGTAATAACTCACTCTGTGATCCTTGCAAGGAATCTAGTGTTACCTGCACCTCATTAATATCCCTTAATTGCGCTTTTATTGGACCCTTCTTCAGCGGCGGCTCCCCTAAGCCTTGTTCCGTTTGGGCAGCTCTAGTACCCTGCGCATATGGATTTAGATGAACATCAGAAAAATCTTGTTTATTTCACTGTGTTGATGGCCTTACTTTCAACTTGTAAAAGACAGAGATCGAGATAACTAATTTGCATGAATTAGAAACTCTAACTAGAATAAACAGAAAAGTGTTTCCCCAACTCCCCAACAAAAAAAACCCCACAAGCTCCACGGATACTCTTGATATCCCTAGAGAGACAAAAGGACAACCCCAAAACAAAACACTCCTTCATGTAGAAGGGACAAACAACTTCTACTGCTGAAGACAAGGAGGGAAATCCCCCTTTTCTTAACAACAGAGAGACAAGGAGGAATATCCCCTCCATTTTCCTAATGAGATAATAATACCTCATAGAAACTTGTAAATTTAGTACTTTATAATGGAATACTTATTCATGTAGAATGGGGTATTGAAAGTTAAAGACCCAAAATATAAAAATGATAAAAATACACAAGCAATTACTATGTGAATCCAACATACAGTGATGCGGTATTTCAAACCAATAAAAACAAATTAATTAATACAAAAATATGATATAAACTTAAAAATTAATTATTCGAAGGTAATTAGTTTTTTATTTTCAAAAGAAAAAACAATGGGTTAATCCCACATTAAAAAATGAATGTGAGTAAAAGAGGTTTAAAGTCTATGTTGTGTTTCTAAGAGTTAGGTCATTTTGAATATATACCCCTGTCAGTTTTTCTTAAGACCTTCTCCTATTTCCTCGTATGTGTGTGCTAAAAATACTTAGTATTCTCAACCAAAAAAAAGTTTTTTTTTTTTTTTAGGGAAATTCTATATCAGGTGTACTTCAAAAACACTTTATAATTTTCCAAAATACACACCTATATACGCTATAGTTTGATATAGTTTTTATTGATACCATTAGTTTCTAATTTTTCTAATCCATCCCATGTGGTATCCACTTATTTCATTAAATTGTTTTTATCTACTCTCCTATTTAAATCATTAACGAAAGAAAAAGACTTTATAGTTGAATTGATACCTCCTCATGTACAAAGTGTTTAAGGGTCTAAGAGGAAAAATATTCAAGCTACGGAGTTAACAACATATTATAATTATCTCCAAAACCAATCATTAACAAAAAGTATCATGTGAATAATAAGATATCACAAGAGTTGTGCTCTGAAATGAAGATATGATAAACGAGTATATATGTGGCATAAATTAGTACCCAACTTCTGAATATGTGGCTTGAAAAACTTGCTTTTGTTTCATAATCACCGAATTCCTAGCCACACCAAATCATGCATGTCCCTAATAGGCTAATCATATTGATAACTTGATAACAATTAATAACTTGTACTTGTAAACCTAGCATTAATGGTAAAGGGACTTATAAGGGCCCCCCCTTAACTCTTAAGTCATTAATTTCTAGCATTAATAGTAAAGGGACTTAGGGGCCCCTTAACTCTTAAGTCCCTTAACTCTTTAAGTCATTAATTTCTAGCAATAATAGTAAAGGGACTTAGGGGCCCCCTTAACTCTTAAGTCATTTTACCAACTAGTGGTAGTGTTTGACCCAATCCATGACCACTCGTCAATAACATGTATGCCACGTATGAAGCAACATACCAACAAATTTATTTATTTCCCAAGTTCCATCTACTTCAACCAACCTGCTTTATGCATTAAATTCTCCACCAATGTCAAGTAAAAACTAATGGAAATATGAATATGATCTTTGATTAGAGAGGGTCTAGCTAATATAAAAGAAAGATTGGATCAATGTCTGTGCAATCAGGAGTGGCAACTACCATTTCCAAAAGCGGGGGTCACTCACCTTTGTGCAACTAATTCAGACCATTCTCCCATCCTTTTGGACATAAATTTTGAAGATGAAAAGATAACTCGGCCATTTAGATTCGAAGCTATGTGGACAAAAGATTAAACAAGCAGAGAAGTTATGGACAAAGCTTGGCAATTACAAGTGGGAGGTACGCAAGGTTTTAAGATAGCAAGGAAGCAAACAAACACTAAAAATGAGCTAAAAAAATGGAACAATGAGCATTTTGGTAATTTCAGAGAAAGAAACAAAGAGTTGGAGAAAAAGATTGAAGAAGTCCAATGTGCAGAGCCTACCAAAGAGAATCTGGAATTAAAAGCTACCCTTAGCCTTGAGTTAGATGACTAGTTGGCCAAAGAAAGTCTCAAATGGCATCAAAAATCTAGGCAGATTTGGCTCAAAGAAAGGGATAGGAATTCAAGATTCTTTCATCTTACCACTTTGGTAAGAAGGAGAGGAAACTTCATTTCGAGATTTCGGGCAGAGAGGCCATCCAAGAGTATTTTAACGCCAACTTTCAATCCTTATACCAGTCAAGTAGACCCCAAATCCCATAAAACTTGGAAAATCTCATTGATGCTTGTGTCTCAGTAGAAGAGAATGTTGAGTTGTGCAGAATCCCTAGTAGAGAAGAAGTTAAGAAGACGATATTTGGGATTAAATCACTTAAATCTCCTGGTCTAGACGGCCTTCCAGCCCTCTTCTATAAGCACTATTGGGAAATTGTTGGGGACCAAGTTACTTTGGCAGTTCAAGGCTTCTTCAGGCATGGGAAACTTCTCCAATAATTCAACAGCACCTTCATTGTGTTAATCCCAAAGAAAAATGGAGCATATAATTTTAATCAATTTTGTCCTATTAGTTTGTACAACGTGGTATACAAAGCGGTATCAAAAATTCTAGTTAGCAAACTGAGACCTCTTCTGGATAAAATGGTGGATTCAGCTCAAGTTGCATTTGTTCCAAGTAGATGCATAACGGAAAATATTGTGCTGGCACAAGAGATAGTTCACGGCTTCAAACACATGAAAAAGAAGAAAGGATTCCTAGGAATTGTTAGGACATACGTGATTTACTTGTTAGGAACATATGTCACTATTTTATGTAATTGGCTAATCCTTTGACGAAACGCACTTTACTTGTATTTGGATAGATCTAGGATGTGTTTGATACTTCAAAAAACTTGTTTCAAGTTCAAGTGTTAAAACCATGCAAGTCTGTCCAAGATTTAAGTGTGAAAAGTGATGTTCATTAAAGCTCGACAGCTAGCATCTATTGAGCTTGAAGAGCTGTTCTAGTCCTGTGGCTTGACAGCAGCTTGACAAATAGGGTATCTGTCGAGGTTTAAGAAAAACAAATTTCTATTCTGTTTTCTTCCAATCCGTGAGTATGTGTTTGGGCTTTCTTTTCTCACAACCCTAGACATATAAAAAGATTATTTTAAGAGCCTTCAAAGGTGGAATAAGTTGCACAAGTGTTGAGCAAAGTTTGTTTGAGCAAATTGTGACCGGAGACAGAATTTGTCCTAGTTCATCTTTCTTGTGAAGAAGTTGCTGTGTTTGTGCACCGTAGGGTTTTGTAACCAAGTATCTTCTTGATCTTCATCATGTGATGAACTGAAAAACTTTGCAGCCAACAACCTTCTCTAGTTGGTGATTGAAGTCACGTACTAGGATCCGTGCAATTAGTTAGTCACTGGGAGCTGTGCATCAAAATGAGAAATTGTCACTACAAAACAAGTCTAATTGGGTATTGAGGTAAGGGTTCAACTCTAGGTTGGTATAAGGTACTGGGATTCCTTTACTTGTAACTGCTTGTTGTGATAATAACGGATTCTAGGGAGTGGTAACCTTAAAATCACTCGGTAGGGTTTTTACCGTGTAGGTTTTCCCCATTCGTAAACAAATCACCGTGTCAATTTATTTTCCGCTGCATATTTAGTTTAATTGGTGATTTGTTTGTGCTGCCACATACAATTGCATGTTAATTTGATTAATTAATAAACTTGGCTAATTAATCAATTAATTCATCACAATGGGTCAATACGTTTTTGGCCTATCAAGTGGTATCAGAGCAGGCACACTCTGATTAGGGTTAATCCTTATGTATGATCCATTGACCCCTGTTTGTCATGGACAAAGGACAATCTCTTATTATACCTTCATTGTTTGATGGTACTAACTATGCATACTGGAAAGTACGCATGTAAGCTTTCTTGCAGTCTCTAGATGAAAAGGTGTGGCAAGCTATAGAGATTAGTTGGACCAAGCCAAAAGAAGCGTCAGCTGATTGAGATGATACTAAGATCAAGGCGGCAAATTTCAACAGAAGAGCATTGAATGCCTTATTCAGTGCAATCACCAATGAGGAGTTCAAGAAGATATCCTTCACTGAAACTACGAAGGAAGCATGGACCATTCTCCAAACAACCTATGAGGGAACAAAGGCTGTCAAAGACTCGAAACTTCAAAGGCTCACTACTAGCTTTGAAGAGATCAAGATGGAAGAGGATGAATCATTTGATGAGTTCTATGCCAAGCTCAAGGACATAGTGAACTCAGCTTTCAATCTTGGGGAAACCATTCCTGAACCCAAGATTGTGAGAAAGGTGCTCAGATCTCTACCCGAGAGATTCCATGCTAAGATCACCGCAATCGAGGAATCAAAGGGCATTGACAAGATTCCTTTGACAGAGCTAGTTGGTAATCTGCAGACCTATGAGTTAGATTTAACAAGGATTGGTAAGTCGGGTAAGGGCAAGAGCATGGCATTGAAGGCCAAGAGTAGTGACACTGATGAGTCTTCAGACGATGAAAATTCTAAGATAAAGTCCTACATTACAAGGCAATTCAAGAAGTTCATGAAGAATGCCAATGGAAAAGGCTTCGACAAGGACCATAAGCAATCCAGTTCTTCTCAATTCAAGAGCTAAAACAAAGGGAAAAAGGATGCTAGGGATGGCAGTCAGAACACTGTTCCTTCAAGACCAAAGTGCTTTGGGTGTCAAGGCTTTGGTCACATGAAACAAGAGTGCCCCACATATCTCAAGGCCATTGGGAAAAGCAAGGCACTTGCTGCTACATTGAGCGACACCGAGCCTGAAGATGATTCCGACAATGAGGAGGATGGAATCTTGAATGCCTTCACTGCCACTGTCAATCCTACTAAGGGGATTGTTGAAGATGTGGATGAAGAAGAGGAATTGGTAGAGTCCACATTTGAGAAGATGGATAAACAAGATGACATCCACACAGCTTATGCAAAGTTATACAAGGTCTTAGAAAAGCATGAGAAGTTGTATAGGTTGACCACCAAGAAACTTAGTGATGTGGAGCTTGAGCGTGAAGAGCTTTCTACAAAGTTTGATGAAGCCAATCAAAATATTGGAGCATTGAGATTTGAGAATAACTTCTTGGCGGAGAAGATCAAGAAGCTTGAGGCAGAACTGTTCCAAGTCAGAGCTCAGTTGGAAAGGACTTCAAGTGCTAAGCTCGATGAAATGCTGAGTCTTTAGAAATCTGCTTCTAATTGAACTAGTTTAGGGTATGATTTCTCTCCTTCTAATATTGCTTCTACTAGTACTACTGTTTTTGTTCCTCCTGCTAATAATGTTGAAAGTGAGAACACTAATGTCAAAACTTATTTAGCTAGTCAGAACACAGACAAGGGTAAATCTATCTTAGGAGCACCCCCTAAGCAAGATAAGAAAGAAGATAAAAACCCTAAGGCTAAGAAGGCTAAGAAGGCTAGCTCTCAAAAGCCTAAACAAAAAAAGCAGCATCTCTGTCATCACTGTGGAGCAGCCGATCATACTCGACCAAATTGCTATAAGTGGTTAGCCACTCAACAGAGCAATGGTATGATCGCATCTGGAAACCAGAATCAGTTTCCATCCTTTTTTGCTCCTCTTAGAGATCTTCTCAAAGCCCTCATGTTCCTTTCAAACTTGAATGGTTTCAACTCTTCTCCCTCACCGCCAGATCAAGGTTTTGCTAGACGGAAAGGTTCTTCCAAGGTGTAGAAAGAAAAAGGCTCAAAGTGATTCTCTCACTTTCTCTCTTTCCTTACCTGTTTTTGTTTGCATTACTTGTGTGTTTTTGCTTTCAAGTTTTGAGTTAGTCTAGTTTTTATGTTTTGCTTTGTTTAACATGTTTTTGTTTGTTTTCAGTTTTGTTTATTTTATTTTTAATATAAAAATAAAAATAAAAATTTTGAAAAATCAAAAAAATACAAAAACAGTGTGTGTTTTGTGTACATTGGTACTTGTGTACTTGTGTACTTTGGATGACCATTGAAATAAAGTTTTCTAAATTTTGTATCTTTTGTAACTTAGATGAGCATCTCTATGCACAACTAAACAAGTGAACTCTGTGGCTCGTGTTTGTGATGAGTAAGATTAAATTATCTCTTGTACTTAACACTCGTATCACTCTTTTTGACAGGAAGGACTAGAAAATCCTAAGAGAAATGCATAAATAACCATCTCACCACTGTTGCCCGCCAATCATAAAATGACATCTGTATGCTTCGGCATAACAAAAATGCAATGTCAAAAACTTAACATCATTGGGTATTTCTTTTCTCTCTTACATGCCCATGCATGATTTGCTTAAAAAGAAAATTATGCAAAGAAAATAAAAGCAAAAAGAATAAAAATGTTTTATATATGATTGCAAGCATGTATTCTAGGAGATGTGGGAGTTATAGGATGTACATCGAAGGTGATAGTCCTCATCAAACAGTTATGATTGTGTGTGAGTTAAAGTGATTTTCTCATATCTCAAATCATCATAACATGTATACACTTATGCAATCTTGTGATGTTTTTCATACACAACACGCAATATTCTTTGCTACTCTTGATACATGTGCAGGTATAATATGATTTGGTCATCATAAGGTTTACATGTGTTAATGTATGCTCACTAAACTGTCTTGACTTGTTTTTTAAATATAAAATTGGTTAGACTTGTTTATTGTGTGTGTGTGTTTTTGGGATCTATGTGTTTATTTTTTTTTGGTTGAGAGATGTTTTTTAGAGTTAAAAATGTTGCTTGGATCTTTGGTTGTGTTTCATGCTTGATTGCATTCATATCTGTGTTTCTCCCTTCTTGAAAAACTGTTTTAAAGCAACCTTGACAGATCCTCGACACCTCTCGACACCTGGCTTATCTGTTGAGTTCTTCAGTTGATTTTTATCGCAATCTCAACACCTCTCGATAGCTCGATGGATTGATCAAGAAAGTTTTTGTCCCCTCGATTGCTCAAGAAAGTTTTTGTCCCCTCGATTGCTCATCGACAGATCCTCGATCCATCAAGATTCCTTTTGCCTTAGACACATGCTCAATAAATGCTTCTGTCGAACCCTTTAAAGCTCGACAGATCCTCGGCACCTCTCGATCTATCGAGATTTACTGTTGGGCTATATAAGGAGCGCTCGCAATTTCTGATCTCAATTCTCTCGATCTCTCTCAATCCATCAAGCCTCTTCACCTCCCAAAACCTTTGTCACTCACCTTCAACCTCTTCCTCAAGGTTTCTTCAAGCTTCTTCAAGTTTTTCTTCACTTGATAAGTTTCTAATCCCTCATTTTCATGCATTTCACGCTTTAAAACCTAAGTTTTTGGGATTTTTGCAAAATCTGGGGTTTTTCAAAATCAAAGAGGTTTTTGTGAAATTTTTGGGATGGGTTTTGAAGATTTGATCTTAAAAACTTCATGCATTGCATCTCATGAGCATTATAACAATATTGTCATGCATTTATATGTGTGCAACTGATTGTGTGCTGGTAGGTTTGGATTGGGCTGAGCCCATGATGCTTTTTATATTGCATGTCACATGTTCATGCATTCCCATGCATACGTTATTTCCTTTCAATATATTCTTGATATATTTGAACTACTTCGAACTTTTCTGATTGTCTTCTCTCTCTCTCTCTCTCTCTCTCCCTCTCTCCATTTACGTTAGTCTACTTCTATGGCACCCAAACGTAAATCTGCTCCGTCCTAGAACCCTCTTCGTTCCGGGGCATCCTCTTCTGCTGACCCTACTCCTTTCTCTATCCGGATCCGTGATGAGAAGGCCAAATAAGACTTCTTTGAGAACTTTTCTTGACAAGGCATTCATTCTGAACGCCAAGTCATCTTGTCGAACTTCTCCGACACCGACCTACCCACTGTCATCTACAGTAAGGGATGGGAGTCACTGTGTGACGTCCCAATCACTTGTCCATTCGTGCTGATCCAGGAGTTCTACTCCAGCATGCATGGATTTGATTTTTCAATACCTCATTTCATTACTAGCATTCGAGGTACGCGCATAGTTGTCACACCGCAGATTGTTGCGAATGTGCTCCATGTCCCCAAGGTTGAGTTTCCTAACTACCCTGGTTGTGATCGCCTTAAGACAATGTCTAAAGACGAGCTCATTACTGCTTTTTGTGAGCATCCATCCGATTGGGGTAAGCGCTAGTTCACTTACTGTTCAGGCTTTGCAAAAGGCCCTCAGTTTTTGAACATGGTCATGACTTTTGTTTTACACCCTCTCTCTCACTATAACTCTATCACAGAGCCCCGTGCTCGGTTTTTGTTTTCCCTTATTGAGGGTCTTACCATAGATTTTCCTTCTCACTTCATTCTCTCTATCATAGATGTCTATAGGAATACGGAGACCCGTGATAAGCTCATCTTTCCTTCAGCTATCACGAGCCTTTTACACCATTTTAATGATCATTTTCCCTCTTCCGATCCCTTTCCTGTCATGGGTGCTATAAATGCTGGTACCGTTAAACGTAGTGAGGTGCAATTTCATTCGAGACGGTCCGGATCGACAACCACTCTGACTCCTTCAGCTCCACCCACCTCCACTCCTTCTTACTCAGTGGGTGGGGTGACCCTTGATGCCATCATGGCGCAGCTTCAGCACATGGATGCTCGCCTTGCCACTCTCACTAATGAGTTGTGTCAAGTGAACACCCGTGTCTTCTGTATTACTAGACGGCAGGCTCGCCTTGGTGGCTTTGTGGAGTCTCCCTCTGCTCCTCCCGAGGCATCTAAGACATCTAAGGACGATGACGACTTCGACGACGATGATGATAAGGATGGAGATGCTAGCTCTTCCGGCACTGACGAGATGTCTACTTGACACTCTTACCCTTTGTCACTTGTGACAAAAAAGGGGAGTAGTTTTGGTTATAAGAGTAGTCATAGTTAGGGGGAGGGTTAGCATGGAGATTTTTGATAAAGAGGGTGTTCTTACTGAGGGATGTAGTGAGGATTATTTGTATCTTTTTCTTTTCTCCATTTTAGATACATTTATATCTTGTACATGGGTCTTGTGACCATTTTGACATACAATGTACTTATATTCTTTACATAGTGATGTATGTTATTTTTCACCTATCCTTACATGTTTTGTTTCGTTTCTCTTTTTATGCACATGCTTCTTATATCTTGTCTGCAATCTATTATTTCTGTATCACACAAAGATGCCTTGATGAGTTTTGTTTCAAGTGTTTCAGAAATACAGGTTGTCAAAGTCTTTCTTGCCATAAACTCTCTTATTGCAAAGTTTTTCAAGAGTTGGTATTAGGATAGATTTTATTGTATCTAACAAGTGAGTATGAGTTGAGTGATTTATAACTTCTCTCATATGCTCATTTGTTTGTTTGGTTTTGTCATGGATTGCCAAAGGGGGAGATTGTTAGGACATATGTGATTCACTTGTTAGGAACATATGTCACTATTTTATGTAATTGGCTAATCCTTTGAAAAAACACACTTTACTTGTATTTGGGTAGATCTAGGATGTGTTTGATACTTCAAGAAATTTGTTTCAAATTCAAGTTTTAAAGCCATGCAAGTCTGTCCCGATTCAAGTGTGAAAAGTGCTATTCATTAAAGCTCGACAACTAACATCTATCGAGCTTGAAGAGCTGTTCCAACCCCGTGGCTCGACAGTAGCTCGGCAGATAGGGTATCTATCGAGGTTTAAGAAAAATAGATTTTTCCTGTTTTCTTCCAATCCGTGAGTATGTGTTTGGACTTTCTTTTCTCACAACCCTAGACATATAAAAGGATTATTTTAAGGGCCGTCAAAGGTGGAATAAGCTGCACAAGTGTTGAGTAAAGTTTGTTCAAGCAAATTGTAACCGGAGACAGAATTTGCCCTAGTTCATCTTTCTTGTGAAGAAGTTGCTATGTTTATGCACTGTAGAGTTTTGTAAACAAGCATCTTCTCGATCTTCATCGTGTGATTAACTGAAGAACTTTATAGCCAACAACTTTCTCTAGTTGGTGATTGAAGTCGCGTACTAGGATCCGCGCAATTAGTTAGTCACGTATTAGGAGCCGTGCATCAAAATGAGAGATTGTCACTACAGAACAAGTCCAATTGGGTATTGGGGTAAGGGTTCAACTGTAGGTTGGTATAAGGTACTGGGATTCCTTTACTTGTAACCGCTTGTTGTGATAATAATGGATTCTCAGGAGTGGTGATCTTAAAATCACCCGGTGGGATTTTTATCGTGTAGGTTTTCCCCATTCGTAAACAAATCACCATGTCATTTATTTTTCACTGCATATTTAGTTTAATTAGTGATTTGTTTATGCTGCCACGTACAATTGCATGTTAATTTGATTAATTAATAAACTTGGCTAATTAATCAATTAATTCATCACAATGGGTCAATACCTTTTTGGCCTATTAGGAGTGAAGATAGATTTTCAAAAAGCTTATGATAGGATGGAATGCAGATTTATCCATAGGGTCCTAAAGGCATTTGGCTTCAATGAGCAATTCACAAATCTAATTCAGTAATGCCTATCTACGATTCATTACTCTTTGCTCTTAAATGGAGGAATTTGCCCTACATTCCAACCAGAACAAGGATTGAGACAAGGGGATCCTCTATCCCCTTATCTTTTTTATTCTGGGCAGTGAAGTGCTGATGCGCTTGATCAATAGAGAAATAGTCCGGCACAAGTTGACTGGAGTAAAGCTCGCAAGATTAGCTCCTCCCATATCTAAACTTTGTTATGCATATGACATAATTCTCTTCTGCAAAGTGTCTATGGCTGAGTTATCTTCCTTAAAGGAGTGCTTGGGGAAATATTGCCAATGGTCGGGACAAATAATCAGTGTGGAAAAGTCCGAGGTTTTCCCTTCCAAAAAGGTTAGTCCTCATTTCCTCAATCAAATTTGAGCTCATTGGGGCCTAAGCAAACTCCTTCCTTCAGCAAAATATTTGGGAATCCCATTATTCCTCACAGCCCCACAGGAAAAAGGACCTTAACGACATTAAGGAGCAGATCGAGAACAAGCTCAGTAATTGGAAAAGCAAGAATCTGTCTTAGGCAAGCCGTGCTACTCTTATCAAATCTATGGCTCAAGCCATCCCCTCCTATTCCATGTCTGTCCTCCAATTCCCCAAGGGGCTTTATGAACAATTAGATGCTATTGTGAGGCGTTTTTGGTGGAATCCAAAATCTGATAAGGGGTCTTATTCTTCTCCTATTGCTTGGGCTTCGTTGTGTTGGCCTCTCAAAGATGGTGGATTGGGATTTAGAAAGTTTTAGGAATTTAATCAAGCTTTTCTAGTTAAACTCGCATGGTGGCTCCTAGCAGGTAAAGATTGCCTTTGTATAAATCTCCTCCAAGAAAAATATAAAGTTAGAAACAATTGGCTTAACCATAAAGCCTCTGGTAGTATTTCTCCGGTTTGGAAAAGCTTAGAGGGTATAAAACAACTCATCGCTCAAGGTGCATGTATTTTGATTGGAAGTGGGGATTTTGTTCATATATGGGAAGATCCTTGGATACCAAATCTCCCTCACTTTCGGCCAAATTTGCGTGAGAAAGCATCTATGGATGGAGCTATAGTTGTATCATAACTGCTAGATCACAGTAAGACACGATGGGATTTTTCCAAATTGAGGTCTATTTTTTATGACGCAACGATAGCCTCAATTTGTCGAATCTCTTTCCCTCTTAACGTCCGTTCCAATAAATGGATATGGACCAAATCTGTGTTTGGAGAGCTGTCTATTAAGTCAGCTTATTGGCTTGGTAGAAGCTCTAACACTCCTCCAAACCAAGACTTGCTGAGAGGCCAAATTTGGAGACCATAATTCATGAAAGATTCAAGATGGCTTTATGGAGAGTAGCTGCAAATTGTCTCCCCACAAAGGATCAAAAGCTGAGGTATGATGCCAATGCAGACACCATTTGCCACCTATGTAATACTGGGTAAGAGACAACTATCCATCTTTTTATTAATTTCCCTCTAGCTAGAGCTTTGTGGTTCAGTGGTCAATGGGGAATAAGAATTGATAATTGTGAGCTATCCACCCCGACCCAATTCATCCATTTTCTGCTTGATCCTCCTTTCCAAAAGGCTAGGGAGGACTTGCTTTTTTTTGGGGCCTTACTTTGTGATTTGATTTGGAGACTAAGGAATGAGGCTCTATTTATGGGAAGAGTAGCCAATTATGAAGATTTAAAAGCCAAAATTGATAGATTGTTTGCGGAGCATCGTAAAGTCAGATCCTCTCCTCACATTTGAGGCAATAGAGTTCCAGCTAAATAGTTGAAACCTGGGAATGGCTCTTTTAAAATAAATGTTAATGCTGCTGTAGGTGCCCATCATTCTACTGTTGTAGTCATAGCTAGGGATTGGAGAGGGGAGTTGGTATTTGCTTGCTCCAAAAAAGTGAACACCGCCCTCCCTCTCCAAGCAGAAGCAGAGGCTCTTTTATGGGCTTTGCAACTTGCTGAGCCTTTAAATTCAGCTCCAATAATGTTAGAAGGTGACGCTTAGGTTTGCTACAAATCAATCACAGTGCTAGGCATGGACATCCCATGGACTATTGAGAATGTCATTCAAAGTGTAAAGTATCTGGCCTCTAATCTCCCTTTTTTGTCTTTTAGGTGGGTTCCTAGAGAAGCCAATGAGGCCACCCACTCTCTTGCTAAATGGAGTTTGATGTATAGTGTGTTTGGTTATTTTAACTTTTGTAACAGCCCTTCCTATTTTGTTAAGGTTATCATGAAGGAGGTTGGGTGCCTTGTTGGTTTGTAGTTCTTTTTCTTTGAATAAAATTATCCATTCATCCAAAAAAAAAAAAAATATGATCTTTGATTGAAGTTAAATCCATCTTTATACAAAAAAGCAGTAAAAGAAGTCAATAAGAAAAAGGCTTGGAGACCTAGAGTCCTTGTCGGTAAGAAAAATGCCTCAAGTGCATGTAGGACAAAACATGTAGTATAATTTTTGTTATTTATTAATTTGATATTTTCAAGTATATAGCTAAACTTTAGATATAGAATTGGGATTTCCTTGATTTTGGGTGTCTTTAATGCCTTTTTAACAACTAAGAGTCCTTATCAATGTAGGGAATCTAAGGATGATAATTTTGGTCTGTCCCACCCCAATCTATCTTTCCCCACACAGATATTTTTCACCCCCACAAAGGTGTTGAGGCGGGCCTGGAATGGAGTGAGATTTTTGCCCTACATCTCAGGACAAAGTAATGATGGATTTAAATTGTCTAGCCGTGCCCCGCATATATTTCCAAAAAACACAATTTACTTTATTTTTATTTCAAAACACCCCCTAGAGTTCCAACTATCTTATATTATTAAGTATTAAAATTTTTGGATATAATGATTTTTTTAAAAAAAATTGTCTTGTTAAATCATTTGATTTATATTATTGAATTGTTGATTTGGTGTGATCAATTGTAGTTTTAATTTTAAATGTGATTTTTTATTATTGTAATAGGTGTGGAATGTGGCAGGTTAACACAGGATGGAGTTCATCCATACTTATCATGGGATGGTATCAATTATGATCTTTTTAGAACATTTGTACTTGTCAATCAAGTTTGTAAAGGCTTTAAATTGGCCTCCAATCCATCTACAATTTTTTTTTTTTAATTTCAAAATTTTATTAATAAAATTTGAGAAAGTTTTTCTCCCTTCTTTCTATTGGATTCTAAATTTCTCCTTATATATTACTAGAACTCGCGAATTTAAAGATTATTATCTTGAAAGAAACATGTCCTATTTCTTGTGTCCTTCACTTGTGTCACTTCTGGATTTTTCTTTTTTCTTTTTTCTTTTTTTAAGAATCTTTTTTGAAGATGTTGTGTTAGGACATATGTGGATATTGTTAAAGACATATGTTATGAAAATTGGCTAATCATTTGACAAAGCGCACTTTACTTGTAATTGGGTAAATCTAGAATGGGTTTAGTACTTCAAGGAACAAGAGTTCAAGACTAGTATTGAAGCCATGCAAATCTATCCAAGAAACAAGTGAAAAAATGCTGATCATTAAATCTTGACAGATAGCTCGACAGATCTATATCCATCGAGGTTTAATGCTAATACTCGACAGCAGCTCGACAGAAGCTGTATCTATCAAGAATTACGGAATTCAAATTTCTAAATATGATTTCATGCATATTCATGTATATTTGGGTGGGGTTTCTTTTCTCACAACCCTAGACATATATAAGGATTATTTTAAGAGCCGTCAAATGTGATGCAAAGTGATGTAACTCAATGCAAATTGATTGTCCATGCAAATTGTGACCGGAGACAGAATTTACCCTAGTTCATCATATTCCTTGTAGAAGCTGCTGCGTATTTACACCAAGGGTTTTGTAACCAATGAGCTTCTTGATCTTCATCACTGAATGGACTGAAGAACTTTGCAACCAACATTCTTCTCAAGTTGGTGTGTTAGTCACGTATTTGGATCCGTGCATCAATTGGTTAGTCACATACTGGGAGCTGTGCATTGAAAGGAGAGATTGTCACTACATTACAAATCCAATTAAATACATATTGGGGTGAGGGTTCAATTGTAGGTTGGTATTAGGTACTGAGATTCTTTTTACTTGTAACCGCTTGTTTTGATAATAGTGGATTCTCAAAGGTGGTGACCTTAAATTCAACCAGTAGAGTTTTCCCTTGGTAGTTTTCCCCATTAGTAAACAAATCACTTGTGTCAAATTTATTTTCCGCTGCATTTAACTTAGTTGGTGATTTGTTTGTGCTACCATGCTTATTGCATGTAATTGAATCTAATTAATTTCACTTGGCTAATTAATTTGATTAAGTTATCAAAGGGGTCAATACATTCTTGGCCTATCATATTGTATTTGGAATTTTGATGTAATATAAGTGTTTGAGAAACTTGGACTCTATACTCTATAGAAATTGTTTATTATTGATTGAACTTTCCTTTTACTAGAAGATATTATTATTGTTATTGCTGGAAAGATAAATGAATATTTTGTATTAGAGCTCTGAGAATTATAGTTTGTTGCCTCAAGCTCTAGGCCTTCGTTAGGTTTGGGACCTGACAAGTGCTCATGCTGAGGAACCAACATCTCGCATGTACAAAACAATATTTGATGCAAACTGTTTAAAGGCTAGGCTAGGTTTTAGAAAGAGATTAGGTTGCTAACTCTAAGTTGTGTTGAAGAGAATGAAAAAATATCAATTCTTCAAGAATACTTTCTTGGAACAAAGCTCTCAAGACGTATTTAAATTAAATACTACTATTCAGAATTGTTGTACTTTACAAAAGTGATGCTATTTATAGATACAAAACATTGGTTTAGTCTCTAGGAGCTCGCTCTAACAATGCACACCATGTTATATATAAGTAAGCGATATTCTCCTATGATCCAATCTACATTGGCTTACTCATTTCCTAAAGGCAAAAGACGAACTAATGTTGATTTCATGTTGTGTATGATCTGGTGGAGCTGATGGCAACTGCAATGAGCTTGGCTCTTGAGTTTCCGGCTTTTCTTGCTCCGAATGCCTACTCGAGTGACTCTCATTATTGTCCCAATGATCATTTCTGACATTGGACCTTCTTGGAGATGCTTGCAAGCTATCATGGCTGCTATGGTGATAGTTGTGCAAGAGGTGAACCGGGGACGTGCCACGTGTGGGAGTTGCCGGAGTACTTGAAATGGGTGATTTAGTCTCAGTATGATTGCTATGTTTAGCGTTCTTTTTGGCTGTGCGGTGCCAATCTTTTAATCCTGTTGCCAGCTGATCATTAAAAATGGTAGAACTCATACTAGATCCCATCTGTAAAATCAGGTAAACAAATCATAATTAAGTAGGTTATAAATTGGTGGTAATTTTCTTACTTGGTTCTCTTTTACTTAGCTCATATACATAATTTGAACCAATGGCATCCAATCCATAATTATTACTCTTTAACACTAGGCCAAGATCGAATCCAAATCCCTTATTCTAGAACAATGATCTTTATCATTGAATTAGAATAAACTAATTTTGCTCTTAGTTTTGTACCATTTCAAGCCATATGACCTATAGGTGTAATATACTATATCTCACCTGAGTCACCAAAGCGTAGAGTGGCAAAGTCACATAACTGCATACAACTTGTATGATGACCCTGGAAAAATGTCAGTGTTGTACTTAGATTAGCAATTCTTAAATTGAATGACAATCAATAATCACTAGTCCTTAATCATCCAGGTGAAATAACTGCAAAGACACCCTCATACAGAATTATATGCATGCGTATTTGTGATGAAACTCACCCCATTGAGATTCTGATGACGATATCTGCAGTGCGACTATGGAAGCAATTACTCAAGCCAAACTGAGCCTAAAAGAGATGAAAATATATATGTAACAGGAAATTAGAAAACCCTCTCAGCTTATAGTTCTCTTGTAGCGAAATTCTAAGTTCTAAAAATGGTTTTAAAGAATACAATCATGTTGCTTAGACTACAGACATTAAGGTTGAGTAATTTTAAGGACTCAATATGTTTCACAACTTTTTTTTTACAATATTTTAAGATAATAAGTTATTATTAGAGCAACATCACTTTCAAATGGATCCATTGCGGACACCAATTTTATTTTACACAAATGATAAGATGTTACATTAGCAGTTATGAAAAATTTTATGCACCTATATGAATTGCAGCACAGTATATGCACAAATCATAAGGTGTACTAAATCATCAGCAGTACAGCTCGTGACTCAATAAATTTTATGTACTTATTGCACCAGATATATGATTTTGAGCCTAGCAAATGTCACATGGAACTTTGTGTATAGTAGTGCAGATATCATTTAGTACTTGTAAATAATGGAATAATTGAGTAGAAAGGAAATGCTTACCGCACTCCAAGCAAAGAAGGCCAATTGAAATGCATTCTGCCATTAAAAGTCATCACATAGAGAGGCCAAAAGCAAAGGAGGTTAATGTTAGAATCCTTATAGATTAAAATGCTAGTAATTTTCTTGATGTAAGTAAGTGAGAGATACCTGAAAAAGAACCAAGTGAATGAGAAAGAGAATGAACTTGGGGCGTCCAAACCAGAAGAGGTCATCACCTGGCTGCACCACAGGTTCACCCCTAACCACATCTCCTGTCTCTTGAATTCTTAGCCCCATTTGTGTAATTATCACTAGTAGCTTTGTCCCCACCAGGAGTATTATCTGTAAAATTCACAGCAAACCGCATTAACTTACATTAAACCAACAGCCCAAAATGAGAATGTAGGATTACAAGTTTGTTTCTGGTTGCCTACAATCAATGGGAGAAATGGTAGCCATAGATAAGAATGCCATCCTGTCATTGTATAGAAAGAAACATTTCTTATTAATCAGAAATCACAAGACAATTTACGCTAAATTTGGACTAGGGAAAAGAGAATGACACAAAACAGAAAAATGACCTCCCAATTTAGAATGGATCGATTTCATGATTCGAATTAAATTTTACAAAATGTATATTCTTTAAATTTTTTCAATAACATCGCGCTGTGTCGGTTTCATTTATAATAGAGAGAATCATATTCCGACCCTTAGAATGGAAAATTTTGACCACAGTTCGATATCCAAGAAGTAGAATTTAGCTTACCATATGTGTTGGATAGGAGGAATAACAACGCAAAGAACCAAATGATTCGACTGCGCATGAGAAGTAAGATTAAGATTCTAATATAATTGAAAATCAATCAAAGAAACAAACACCTTAAAGTTAAATTGTTTGAGCACAAACCTGATCCCCACCACAACTTTAAAATCCTTTTCAAGTGATCTGCTAATGTATTTTTGGAAATCAAATGTTGTTTCATTTTCTGGTGCCAAATGTGCCTGTAAAATGTAAATCACATAGGCAACATAGGAGCTCCAGTTATCAAAATGAATTTATATCCCTTTCTCGACTTGGTATATATATATATATATATATATATAGAAGCTCGAACATTGTGTTACTCCATATATTAAAACTTACCGTGATAAATCCATGTCTCAGTGTAAGGTAATCAACCTTGTTAACTGAGGTAAAGAATTGTCGGAAGAAACACACCTAATGAAACAAGGAGAAAGATGAACTTTTATAAGAACTAGCCGCAAACCCGCGCGTTGCGCGTGATAATTATTTTTATGGTAGTTCTATTAAATTTTTTTTTTTACAATTTAAACTAATCTAATATTGAGTAATGTATTTCGTAATTATATTTTTATTTATTATAGGAACAATCATAAATGTAATATAGGAACAATCCAAAACACCAAAAAACGTAAACTAAAAAAAATTAATAAAACTTAACAATGATTAATTGAACCAATATTAGGATAAAATTTTATTTTTGATAATCTATTAAGGTTATTTTCTTTGTAGAAATTATAATTTCGACCACCCAAAACATATAATCAAATAAATAATTATTTGCAAAATCTAAGAATTAAATTTCTATACATGCATTGTTATAAAATAATAATAATTAAAATAAAATTGCAAAAGTTAAAATTTGTCACCTATCTGATTATTTTCGTTTGGCTAACCTTTGCTTTTCTTTAAATGAATGGCATTATAGAGTACTTCTAATACAACTATTAAGAGTATTTTGTCCACCACAAAGGATTAGGAAAAAAAAAAGTAAAGTCTCATAGTTTAACATCTAAATTGAGCACTATAAAAAATCATGCTATGTAACAGAATAAATACCAAATTATCCAAATCATACTATGTAATAGAATAATATTATATTTTTATATGCTATATTTAATTCTTTAGAACGCAATAGGATAACATTTAACAATCAAAGAGAATTTAAAAAAAAAAACAACAACAACAACAATAATTTAAAAAACAAAACTAAATCGCATTAACCCAAAATAAAGTTTTAAACAATATAAAAAATTATCAACCTAAAGTAGAAATGCAAGAAAAATTAAAAAACCACCAAAAAATTAGAGAGAGAGAGAGAGAGAGAGAACCTTTTTTTTTTTTGTGAGGGAAAACTATGCATAGAATAGAAGAGATAGTGACAAATTTATAGTAAAAGGGTGTGAATAAGAAGAGACAAAAATAAAGGAAAATGAAGAAAAAGAGGAAGAATGATATTAATGTAGAGGGTAGTGGGGAGATGAAAAGGTAAGGGAGAGAGAAAGATTGAAGAAGTAGTGGGGAGATGAAATGGTAAGGGAGAGAGAAATGTTGGAAAAATGTAAATATTAAAAAAATAAATGTTAAAAACAATTATAGGAAAATTGAAAAGAAAAAAAAAAAAAAAAAAACCCTAAAACTTGAAAGGCTTCAACGGTTTTGTTTTTTTTTTTTTTTTTTTTTTTTTTCTTTTTTTTCTTTAAGCTGAAATGGCTCACACAAAACCCTAAAACTGAAATGAAAAGGTTTTGAGTTAGACTTGATAGTGGAACTAAATAAATAAAAGGTGAGATGAATTAATTATACAGATTTATTATAAAGTAATAGTTGAAGTAAATAAATAAGTAATGGGCTGGATTTATTATAGGGTGATAGTGGAAGTAAATAAATAAGTAGTGGGCTGCATTTATAGGGCTTAAAATTGTAAAAACCATTTTAAAGTTGTAGGACAAATTTTTTTTTTTTTTTTAAATAACATGGCAGCTGATATGGCGCAACGTGAGAGCATCAGCATTAAACGCTACGCTTCAGCTTTTAGTAATATATAGATTTGAGCAAGGGTGTGGCTTGTGTCCAGTGGAAGTTTCCACTAGACACGTTGGATGGTGGACACGTGTCCACCATCCAACGTGTCCAGTGGAAACTTCCACTGGACACAAGCCGGGTTCTTTGAGCAATAGCTTCACGACTTGTAGTGTCCAACTTTTTTTTTTTGAGAAGAGATTTTAGTCTCCAACTTTGTAACACGGAATGGCATGCAGAGAAATATACTTGTAATTTTTCAAATAGCAATTATTTTGAAAATCTAATAGTTGAATTGCATGTTTTTTATATTTTTAACTTGCATGTCAAATTTTATTTTAATCAAATGTAATTTACTATTCAATTCATAAATTTTTTTTTTTTTTTCATAATTTTATATTACCAAAAAAAACTTGAAATTTAAAATTTGTTGACAACATAACTATTGATCTTTGATTTTGTAAAAATTTTATAAGCATGAAAAAAAATATAATTTAATGGTGGATTTGTCAAAATCACATTCAATAAAAAGACATTGAGTTGTGTTAGAGCCAAACTTTATCCATTTGTTTTAAGCATCTTAAATTCTTAACCCTTAAACTTAAAACATTACTTAACTAATTTAACTAATAAATCAGTAAAATACTAGGAAGTAACAATTAACTTAAAAGTTATTAGCTTACATGTAAAGTAATTAATTTAACAATTAAATCATTAAAACACTTCTTAATTTGTCGACATTATAATTTTTTTGGAATTTAATTCTTGCTTACTATCCAAAGGGAAATTGGTGACTTGCTCCAGAAGTTCAAATGTCTACGCCCAAACGATGTATCCCTTGCAAACCTAAACCTTTGTGGATCTGCACCACATTAATCATTGTATACATCACACCCATAGTGTGCATGAGAATTTGTCTTTTTACCACACTATCAAAAATAAAAATTAAGAGCAAACCAAAAAAAAAAATCTAGCGATTTTATATATATATATATATATATATATATATAAGATAACTTAGCAAACCTTAACTAGAAATTGCATCTCATTAACAATAAATAAAAATTATTTACATTGCAGTTGCATAATATAATAATAATAATGTACTACTTAACAGTAGCTGGCCACCTACCCAATCAGCAAAGAGATAAAAATAAATAAAACATTAATGTTGCTATCATACAGAATTTTCTCATAAAAGTGATCATAATAACATTATTCAGAAGGAAAAAAAAACAAACAAACAATAATAACATCACTTTTACACACTACTAAGTACTAACATGACTTTTTTTTTAGGAGAAGTACTAACATCACTTGATTCTCAAAAACATATATATATATATATATATATATATATATATTAACATCACTTTTATTAGCACCAATATCAAGGTACCACCTAAATACTTGTGAAAAAAAATTATAAAAATTATGTATGACGTTAAAAATATTACAAATTTTACTTCATAATTTTTACAAATTAATGTATTACTAATCATAGAAAAGTAATTCAAACATTCATCACTATTAATAACACAGTAGTTTATAAATCTGTATAATTAATTGTTTGGTATTCATTAGTTTTAGTAGCTTATTTACTAAGTATGAGACAAAATATATAGTTTTTGGTAATTTTTATGCTAAATGTATGACAAAAAGATAAAAATTAGCCTAATTTTGTTAAATTTTAAAAAGAAAAAAATTGAAGCAAAAATCAAAGCAAAAACAGACACCTAGTTTTCGATTATTATCATATACTTATTGAAAAGTCATTTATGGAGGAATCCATTGATTTTTATACTAAAATACAAGAGTTTGATGACTTTGTTTTTGTTTGTTTTTGTGACTAGTAGCTTTCAAACTAAATGTATACCCCATAAAATTAAACTTTGCTATGTTGACACGTTTGACAGTATTTGAGACTTACGGTGACAGTATTGATATTCAGGTTTCTTTGTTTCTTCCTCCCAAATTTTCCATCTTCTCATCTGCGATCCAAGCAAGAATTTTGACAACATTCAAAGAAGGAAAAGAACTAGAGAAATGTATACATTTTGTACAATCACAGTGTGGGATCGATTTACTACTATATATTTGATGAATACATCATTTCTCTCACAAACATGAAAATAATTATGAGAGAAGTACCTTAGTTCTGCCCAAAGCCAAGGTGGTGATGCAGTAGAGCACATGAACAACGGCTAACACAAAAATGAATATATGGAGCTGGTGAATCCCTAATTTAGACACCAACGCGACTTTACCCTATCAAAATGCCAAACAAAAAAAAACTTCAATCCACTAAATTCATCATTCCCACTTCTTTTATAAACTTTACAAATGGATGTATTACATATCACAAAAAAATAATTCAAATATTTATTTATTTATTATTATATTCAACTATTACTTATAAGTTATAAGTAGTGGGTAGTGTCCCTGAGCCCACATGGGATTACCAGGCCGGCTCTGATACCATATGTAACAATCCAAGGAAAAGCGCTAGCCACATCTAGATTATACCTCAAAATGACTAATCACAATTGAAGCTCCTTGCAATTGTTAATAAAGCCCAATTCAACCTAGTAAATACCCGATGTGGGAACATCACACAATAATTGAAGGCTATTCATTGGTGGTACCACAATATTAAATTCATTTAAATAATATATAAAAAAATAAAATAAAAAAAATATCATTGAGCTTACCTCTAGTGTGCATTTGTCAATTTCTTTTGCAGCTAATATTCTTCGTGAACCGAAACCAGAATCCCAAAGTTGTAGTAGTTTCCGTCCTTTATCCTGGGAATCTGTCTCTTCCTTGCTCTCCTTGTACCCCTTTTTACAGGGGTGCCAAGTGGCTCCAACACTCTTGGGTATACATATATCAGTAATTGGCGCTTGAAACACTATTAAGAGCAAGGATATGAATCCCAATATCATAAGCTCTGAAAAAGGAAAAAATATATACCAACAAAGAAAAAGTGTTAGGCTTTGGACAGACTTCAACTTTTTTTTTTTTTTAAAGATATGCTAGAGATCAAACTATGAAGGTTGGAGTAATAGTTAAATAATTAAATTCACCTTTTGGTAATTTATCATGATCGCTACGTACCTGTTTTGATTTTTTCGAGTGCTTCGTAAAGAGTTAACTTGTGTCTTTTTTTTAGCCACTACATAGGAATGCAAGAATCATTCATCAAGAAAAAAATATATATATACACACAAAAGAAACTGCAGGTTACCCAAACGGATATCAAGATAAATTGATAAGCTTAATTACCTTTCCAATGATATGAATAATATGTTCAATGAAGAGAGAAATAACAACCAACACAAAGCAGACCACCGCAACAGCCCATGTTGGAGTGCGCTCCAGTGAACGTTCATACTCACCTGGATTTGGATTGTCCTTGCCCACCATGGAAGCAAAACTCTAAGAAAGTTTACAATGAAATGTTGAAGAAACAATGGAGGAAATTAATTACTGTCGTTATGATTATATCCACGACAAAATAATTGCAGCTTCTATACTTAAGTTTCTCTGCTGTGTGCGTAGAGAGAGTTCGTTTGTTGTTTATATAGAGAGTAGAAATGAATTAAGTCTAAGTCTACAGATCGGTAGACTTTGACCCTTTCAAAGATCGGTAGTTACACTTATAGAGACAGAGGACAACAAATTTAGAAACTTTTATCTATTAAACAAAACAACTAAAATTAATTTCTCAGTTCTCTCACGGAATAAGAGAGAAAGTTCATTAGAAAATACTATATAGTAACCCATGTAGTATTTAGAGAAGAAATAGTACTAATTTTCTTTTACCATACATAGGTTCATAAGAAGTAACACTAAAGTAGGTTCATTTGTCTTTTTCCAAACAAAACCAAGTTTTCTAGGTCCCACTTGATGGTTAGTAGCCATAATCCCATTTTTCTTGCCACAAGTTCTTAAGCGACGACAAATTTTTATCCCGTGGTGCCTTTCTCACACAATTTGTCCTCTGAATTGTTTGACCCACATAATCATAATAAAAATAAATAAAATATAAGACATTTTGTAAGGATTTGACCCCTCGAAAACACAATATGTTTAACTTAATTCATTAGTCAAGTTGTTAATTAGGTTAATTATTCAGATCTAGAGTAAACATTCATCACATGTAACAATTACAAACACAGAGAAAAAATAAATAACACAAGATGTGATGACCCAAGAAAACCAATGAAACAACTCGTATCAAGGTAAAAAAACCTGGAGGGAACTATTCCAAGAAAACAATCAACTATATCAAATTGAGATTTACAGTTAAGATTACAAATTCATAGTAAATCTAACACAGTTACCAAACTGGGTTCTGAACTCCACAAACTTCTTTGATATAGATCTGTTCTCACAAGAACCACCTGTTCATACCTTGAACTTCAATACACTTGCAACTTTACTCCACCAGTACTAGCAATATGGATTTAATCTCTAGTAGGTGCTTGATAAAGTTAGAATGTACAAAACCTCACAAATCTCATAAGAGTAACTCTCAAGACTTGAAAAACATGTATTAGGGTTTTCTTTTTATACTTAAGAGTGTTAGACTCAAACCTTAAATGTTTCATGGGCTGTTAGGACTTATTTAAAATTCTACAGATCGCAGTTTGATCAGTCAAGGCTTCGCTTCGATCAATCGAGCTTGAAGTATAGTTTTGCAATTCTTCTTTCTACAGCTTATATGTTCTTGAAACATCAATTGAATCAACTTGAGTAATGTCTAAAACATTTCAAAGACACTAAGATCTTATACTAGACATGTTTTTGTTCTTGGTTATTAACATACAACAAACTTAGAACCTAAACATTTATGACTAAATCTTTAGAACCTAACACCTTTTATATTAAACTGAAATGTTATGATCCTAGTATCCCACACTGCTTAAGTGTAAGTTTAAACATGTGTATATAAGCTCTCGAGCACCATCCCCTTGCAAGCTGGATTTCAAGAGTGACTTCTACCCATGGATTTGTAACATTTGGTATCAAAGCCAACCACCACCTCGAGTAATCGAGTTAATATAACTAATAGATGAGTGGAGCCGCAAGTTCTACCCATGAGTTTGTAACATAAAACCCTAGCCTCCACTAATCTTTTTCTCTTCTATCTTAACTTTTTTACAGTTTCAAACACTTTATTTTTGCCATAGACCCAAATTTTAACTTCTTAGTTCTTACCACTTAAAAGAATAGATAAAGAAATGTTGAATTCTACGTAACTTTTTAAGAGTATTCAAGGCCATGAGAGTAAAACTTTGCAGGTAAATTTCTATATTCTTAACACTTTCACATTGATTTATTTTCACAATTTATTTTAAGGAATCAAATTATATTTTTAAATTCTCTATCTTTAGATTAATCTCTTAATTCGATTTGTCATTAACTATGAAGTGATTTTCTTTATTTTAATAATATAAAATATATACTTATAAGCAATTGGGATTATGGAGAAGCCTAATCATAATAATGATTTCAATTCAAAGTATATCTAAACGAACTTGTATCAAAGTATATTTTGCAAATCTTCCAATTGAGTAAATTAAGCTAGGTAATCAAATATAAATTAAATTTTATATTATTTTTGATCTTGTATGACAATTACATATTAATATATAATTGTTTATCTATTTTGTTATTTATATCGATTAATAATATTTAGATTAATTTTAATTTCAATTTTGTCTTTCAATTTTGCCCCTCCTAAAATGAAATCTGGCTCCGCCACTAGATTTAGTGGCATAAAAAAAATTATAATTATTTTGGCAACTTTTTTTATATGGCATGTTGTGATTGATACATAATAAAAGTTATGTCAATGATATACTTATGTGAATTTGAAGTTGCTCTAATAATAGCATTTTAACAAATTCTAGCATTGTTATATAAAACATGAAGTAATTTTAAGTTTCAACACTTCCTCCTCTATAAAATCATATTCCCCAAAGAGAGCCAGATGGAAAAGTGGTGACAAACATATTAAATATGAGTTAGGTTATAAAAAAAAAAAAAAAAAAAAAAAACACGAATTAGTTTTTAGATTATAAGCTGAGTCATCCTTGCATTAAACTTGGGTCCCCTTTTCCCTCAAAAAGCAATAAAATTAAAATTATATATAGCCAAATTTGCATGACTTTGGAGTCTCTCTGATAACAACAACAATAGCCAACAGACTTAATGACACGATTGAATCCACAGTGGGGATAGTCAGAAAAAGTGACCCAACATGGACAAGGTGCGTATTATATGGGTTGCTTAACTAGGAATAATAATCTTGTCCAATTGGGTGGCACAATGATTCAATGAATGTGCCCTGATAGCATTGAGATAAACGTATAGATATACTTGTAGATTATCAACAAAAAAAAAAAAAAACGTATATACTTGTAGCAATAATGTACGAAAGAAAAATTCATATTGATTTAATAAAGGATGTGACTTCTGAACAACTTTATCTCGGAGGTAATTACTAGAAAGTTGAAGAAGTGGTGGTAGATGGAAACAAACGGTGCCTGTAAACTCACGTGCAAGGAGTCAATCTCATATTGGAGGTTGTACCAGTTTGACCAGTAAAACAATATATTTTGATACGGATTAATACCGATGTACTGTTTTGGGTTTACTGTTATTTTTTAAATTTATAAAAAAAAAAAAAATATATATATATATATATATATGCAGTGGCGGCTCTAGGAATTTTGTCCAGGGTGTTCCTATTTTACTTTGAAAAAATTTCGGGTCATTTCGGTCTATTTCGAGACGTTTCGGTAAATACCAGCCGAAATTCAAGATTTGGCCGGCATAAAGTTTGTGCTTAAAAAAAAAAAAATTCTTAAAACCAAAACAAATTTGCATTCGTACACCAAAAAACCTCAAAAAGAAAAAAAAAATGAAATGAAATGAACAAAGGCACCTGTACAATAAACTATAAGTTCATTTGAAATATTAATGAAATTATTAATTATTGTTGTTTAGTTGTTTTATTAATTTTTTTTTTTTTTACTATAATTTGTTATATTATTGTTTCATTAATTATAAAATTATTAATTATTGTTTAGCCTAACATAATTTAATTTGTTTGTCTTTTATAATGTATTAGTTAATTATACTGCTTAAATCATTGTTGTTTAGAGCAACAATGAACTATATTACTTTAATTTGCTTGTCATTAATTATACTGCTTTAATTTTTAATTATTGTTTACATGGCCCTATGTGCCCATCTACCCCCACCTCCACTCAACAGACAAGCACAAGCCTCATGCTTGATGCCCCAAATCACAATAGCTAGCTAAAATTTCACAATCACAAATTGCAATCCACGTTACACAAAAAGACAATCAATATCTCACAAACACCAACACCAACACCAACACACACTGACCAATTCCCACGAATATAAGATAAAGCATTCAAAAAGTAAAAAATAAATAAATAAAAAGAAAAATATTAATAAAGCTAAAGAATAAATAGCCAACCACAAACTCACAGATAAGATAAAGCATTCAAACCGTAAAAAAAACAAGTAAAAAGCAAAATATTAATAAAGCTAAAGAATAAAGAACCAATCACAGACTCACAGTTAGAGAGAGTTACTGAGTTAGACCCTTAAAGAATAAAGAGAGAGACTCATTCCTTAATTTCACTTCATATATTTCATTTCAGTGAGATAAAGAGAGAGAAAGAGTGAGAGACTGAGAGAGACTGAGCGAGTCAGAGAGAAAAAGAGAAAGAAATACCTTGAGGGAGGGAGCATCGGAGCAGCCCGCAGCTGAGCAATCTGCCATCTGCGATGAGGGGCGAGCGACAAGCGACAACAATGTGGGGCAAGGACAACGACGACGACGATGAGCGAGCTACGGCAACGACGAGCAAGCTACGAGGACAGGGGTGCATTTAACCAGTTGGACTTCGCTGAGAGTGAGAAGGCATTTAACCAGTTGGGGTTTGGTTTGCTCTGTGGGTTTGGTTTTGGTTTGCTCTGTATTGGGGTTTGGTTTGCTTTTGCTCTGTGTTGCCAGTATTGGGGTTTGGTTTGCTCTACAAGCGACTTGACCGTGGGTTGATTTCTGTCTGATTTGCTCTTTGCGACTTGACCGTGGGTTGATTTCTGTCTGATTTAGTGATTTGCTCTTTTGTTTGTTTGTTTTTTTTTTTTTTTTTTTTTTTTTCTTGAGAATCCGTGGGTTTGATACCTCAATCTGTTGGGCTTGTCGTGGGCTCAATCTGTTGGGCTTGCCGTGGGCTTGGCTCTGTTACAATTTTTTTTTTTCAGATTTTAGTTCAATTTTTTTTTTGGGCTTTGTTTTTTTCTTTTTTTGCTTGAAAGTAGAACAACTAAATTTTTTTTAATTTCAGGGTGTTCCTAATTTTGTGACTGAGGGTGTTCCTCATACAAATTAAATATAAAAAATTTTAATTATTATATGTAAAAAAAAAAAAATTCCAGGTCAGGGTGTTCCTGGGAACACCCTGACTTACAAGTGGCGTCGCCACTGTATATATGTATGTGTGTGTATTATAATAAATATAAAAGTTTACCATAAAACATTACCACAATGCAGAACAAGTTAGTTATGGTTTTAGACTTTAGTATCAATTAAAAGGAAAAAAAAAAAAAAAAAAAAACACAATATAAAAAATAGAAAGCTTAATTGTTCATTGCATACTTAGAAATCAAATAATACTAATAAGTTAATGCAAATAAGTTATCATTCTGCCCTTACAAAAATTCAAAAATTACAAAACTAAAAAATAAAAAAAAATTTGTATCAGCCGGTACGATCGGTACCGGCCGGTATTGCCTGAAATTGGCCAATATGGCCGGTATGGCCGGTATTGCCCGAAATTGGCCAGTATAGCCAGTACAGCCAGTATTTAAACCGGTACAAAATATTGGCATTTCGATACTGGTATACGTACCGATACAGTACATACCGGCCAGTACCGATAGTATCAACTACACTGAAATTGGGTCAAGCACAACCCTAAGGTCGAATTTTGGAAAATGAGAGTTCTAAAGCTACTAGTTGAATAAAAATACTACGTCCACCCTTAGTCTTTCACTTTATTAAAATATAAAGAAGAAAAACATTATAGAGAAAATGTAATTAAAGATTTGTGAAAGTTGAAGGAGAAAAGAAAGAAGATAAATAACACAAAAGTTATGTGATTCGTTCTAACAGTTTATGTCTATGAGATAAAACCCTAAAAAGTTACATATTTGATATTAGATTTGTGTGAAATACAAAGACCCTTAATTGGGTATATATAAATGCTACAAGGTCTAAGATTAGATGTTGATGAACTTTACACTAAATTGGGCCACTTGGGCTAATGCATATAATAAACATAAACCCAATACCAATATAATCTTTAACAACTTTTATATTTTACCAAATACAGACTACACAGCCTTCATACCACTAATTGTTTTCCTTATGAAATAATTCAAATTTAAAATAGAAGAAAAAATAAACACATAATATGATATATATTGGTTTTTGGTGGAATATAGAGGGAAACATTGAAAGTAAGGCAGATTTTTTTCCCACTAGTCTTCTCTTTGGCTAACTTTTTTTTTTTTCTTTTTTTTGTATTTTTGAGAAGAGGCCCTTTACAATTCAGGGGTTTGTGGTCATATCAATGCATAGGTTATCGGTGGGAAGGTAAAAATTTATCAGCAAATAATATTTGTACCCTTGGTATTTAATTTATGTTCAATTCCTCTTCACCTAAAACATCTTCCTCTCTGGAAAGTAGAAACTTGCTTCTTTTTTTCTTATTCCTTTTTTTTTTTTTTTTTTTTTGAGTTATCTTGTGTTTGGCCCAATAATCCATGACACTTGAGTTATCTCACTCGTTAATGGTTTACTCCAAGCATTAAATAGAAACTTGATCACTTTTTTTTTTCTTTTTCTTTTTTGGAAGGCAGCAATACTTGATCTTAGCCAAAAAGCCAAAAAAGGTATTACCGACAAATTTCTTTAATGCCCAAAGTTGCATATACCAACAAATTTCTTTAATGCCCAGGTTGCATATACTTCAACTAACCCTACTTTATGTATTAAAATCTCCACCAATGTCAAAAGGCAGTAGAGTGAAAGTAAAAGCTACTGGTATTAACTATTAATATGATCTTTGATTAAAGTTAAATTCATCTTTGTACAAAAAGCAGCAAAAGGAGTCTGTAAAATAAAAAGAAGACATGAAGATCTCAAATGCAACACTGGAAAATAAACTGCATTGTCTGTCCCATCTGCATTAGAGCACTCAGGATCACAAACTGAATCTGAGAACATCAGAACTTCTTTAGCTAATAAAGCCCTTCTCTTTTGTCTTGCAACCATCTCCACCTGCAGAAAAGTAAGCCAAAAAAAGTATTTCTTAGCATGAGCAAGAGAGAGAAAGAGAGAAAGAAAAAGGTTAAAAGTTTCAAGTTTCAACTGGGCCTGCATATCAAAAACTAGTATGACAAAGCCTCTAAAGATACCTTGGACCAAGTTTAAGGCCCACCAGATCATTTAGGGTCCGTTAGGCCTTTGAAACTTGAAAAAATGATTCAAAACCAAGGGAAAGAGAAAAAGTGTCAGTGTCCAAGTTATTCAAAAACTCTTTGAATAACTTTTTTTTATGTTATCTAAAGCTCAAAAGTTAGTAATAAAATGTATTTTTTACCTTATCCCTTTCTTTCTTTTTCACCTAATAACCAAACAAATGTGAAATGCCCATGTAATTAAAAATGTGAGAGAATGGAACAATTGCAAGAGTGTTTCTCTCAATGTCTGAGTACTCACCAGTGATAATCCCATCTGGGTTTGATATGTTTGACTCGGTTTACGCCATAAGGGTATTCAGTTTCAGCTCGTTTTGTGTTTCGGAAAGCACAGCAGCCGATTGAATAAATCCCAATAAGGAACACAAGCATGACAATGTTAAGAACAGAGAGCTTGTGCCAGTCCCTTCTCACATTCTCAAGCACCCCGGCCTTGCAAGAATCACACTCGTAGCACAACAAGTCGGGCGCATTGTTCCAATGGTAGCAATCGGGGTCTTGGGCTACCGCTGTTGCCATGTTGTAATTGCATGAAGTTGGTGGCTTACAACAACCAGACTGAATAGAAATTTATTATGATTAATATTAGCATAAACTTATTCATTTGGCCCCACCCTAAAATTGAAATAAACATAGAAGGTTTATACTTTATACATATTTCTTTATTACTTGTACTAAGAAGATTTAAATCTTTTCTTTTGTTGTTCTTTTAAGGGGAGGTGGGATATTCCACTTGGTTTAATTGTAAAACTTTTTACTATCACATAAGGATCAAGATTCAAATTTCATTTCCATGAAAAGAAAATCAATTAGTGTCTTAGCTAGGTTGATGGCGTTATAAATTCAAATCTTATCATATTTATTAATTTTTATAAAAAACTAAAAAGAAAAACTATGTTATTGAAAAATTAAGGACTTTTTGATTGGCTTGTATTATTAAGAGTGGCTATTTATGCTTTATCACTCCTTTTCATTATTCCGTTTGAAAATTGATGTAAAAGTAACAATAATTTTTCTTTTTATTAGCAACCGAGTAAAAGAAGGTTGGAAAGATATTTTTACAAATTAAAGAAGCAAAAGGAAAGAAATTCAAAGGTTTTTTTTTTTTTTTTTTTTTTTTTAAGAATACTAAGTATTTTTAATGTACACAGAGAGGAGGGAGGGAAAAAATTCAAGGTTGATACCACAAACTTTAAGACTTACAAATCTCTATATATAATTCATTAAGAGAATATTTGAATAGAACACTCACCCAAACAAAAACAAAACAAAAGAGATGTGCAAAATTATTGTATTAATAATAACGATTCTTGTCAACAAAGAATTGCAGAAAAATTTAATCAACCCCAGGAAAAAAGTTGATTCTTTTTGTAGGGGAAGAAAATGAAGCAAATAGATTTACAATTTCTGAGATTGAGATAATTTCTTAATAAAGAAAATTGTTTAATTTCCCATGCAGGAATTTATAGGAGAAACAATTTGTGCCCTTAAACCAGCTGAGAAAGTTTGAGACCTTACTGAAATATTTGCAACCAAAATAATGATTTCCCAAAAATGATAGAATGGAACTTCAAATTAATTAAAGACACCACCATATGTATAAGCCATAAAAGACAAAATCTTAATTGTAAAGCTCAACAAATTCAAGCCTTAAAAGAAAAGGAAAAAAAAAGAATAAATTCACCTGTATTGGAGACATGTCCTTCTCAAGATAATCAAGAGGTGTCCAAAGAGCAATCTTGGCACAAGTCTTAGAGCCCAATATACAACTCCTAATAGTCATCCAATAATTAGGATCCTTAATCCTATTCCTCAACCAAGGTGAGTAGTCCTGTAAACGATACTCCTTATAAACCCTACCAGGTACTTCAACACCACCACCTTGGCTAGTAACCACAAAACCAAACACAGTCAAAGCCATTAGAGCTCCAATAAGGAACAACATGACCACTAAGTAAACCCAAAGTGCCCATGCTACATGAAAGCATGCCCCAATGAAACCAGCTAGGGAAATAACAAGGACAACAAAACCCACAACTAGAAGTGGGGTTTGGAGGAAACTCTCACAGGTTGTGCTATTCCTTGCCATCCATAAGCCTCCACCAATGATGGGTATTGAAGCTAAGAGTGTAAAAAGGTTCAGGAAGCCGATCACCGTGTTGCTTAACCGACGCATCTCTCTCTCTCTCTCTCTCTCTGTGGCTAATTTCTTTTTCTGATTCTTGTGGTGTCTTCTTCAGCTTTGTCTCTTTTTAAATGGGTGGCATTGCTTTTCTTTGTTTCAGGTCCTGACACTTCGCGAATTCAAAATGTCTATCACCTTTGCTCTATTTGCTTTTCCTGTAATAGAGTATTGTGAAACTTTATTTGAGAAGAATGTGATGAAAATGACTATACTATACTTCTTAGTCATTAAGGAAGTTTGTTTAAACTTACAGAATGACTGAAATGCCATTCCTAGCACACTGTTAGAATTTTATATAGCCCATGGTTTAGGACAATAAGGAGAAATTAGTGTCTTTGGTCATCCGGTACAACCAACGTACCATACGTTAATCTTATACTATACATTCATCTTTTATATACTTTTATTTATATATATCATACGTGGTATACACGTGTAGGATCCAATTTTATGCAAAAAAGAACGTATTGTACATTATTAGAATTAAAAGTTATGCTAAAAATATTACAAGTTTTGATATATAAAGTTTACAAATTAATGTATCAGTTTTTTAATAGGAAATAAAAATATAACAATTTTTTTTTTTTAATGTTGTTAATATGATGCCAATCATGCTATCACATCAATTCATAAATATTTTGATTTTGTAATAAATTGATAGTAATTTTGACATTTTCCTAATATTACATGTGTTTGGCAAATAATAGATTAATTGAAACAAATCATGTACTCTGAGAGCAAGCAACGCATTGCAGAATAGTATTGATTCAGTGATAACCTTTCTACTGTCAACAAACAAGCAGTAAGGGATTAGCTTATAAAAGATGCATCGATTCATTGTGCATTGTCCAAGGCAAGAAACGAATAATAGACATTTTGGTAATTTTCAAATGGGGTTCAATGACAATGAGTTGCGAATGGGTTATGGGCCCCATTTTGGACTTCTTTTTGAAGCATGATCGATGCAGAATTAGGCTATCTTTGGGTGGGAATGGAATATATAATCGATGCCTTTTTCTTATCCACTCAAATTCTTTTTTTAATTGCCTTTGATAATCTTTACGGCTCCACTATGCCCTTGTTTTTCAATATATAAAAAAAAAAAATATTCCACAATATGCTTTCAACCATTTGATTTGTCACTGACAAAAAAATAATTATCAAGTGGTTTTGATCATGTTTGTTATTGTATACTAGAATAATAGAAGTGCAGCAAACACCTATCTTTGATTTCTTTTCTTTTCTTTACTTTTCATTTTCTTGCTTAAGAAATACTACTCCTATTCTATATAGGTCCAAAAATGAAAATAGTAAAGTGTACATAATAGAGTTGTAAAGAATGTATTCCTGAATTTTTCTTTTGCAAAATTTGTCATCATTCATTAAAGAAGACGTTTGCACCTTATCAAAAGCTAATAAATATTGTCTTCTTTTTCTTTTCTTTTCTTGTGAGTGAGATTTTTTTTGGTAGGCTTATTATCTAATAATTAAGATTTTTGGCCCCACAAGTAAAGTATGGAAACAAACTTTACCGGTATATACCTCTCTAATAGTATATTATATTAGTATAATTGAGATTTTTTTTGATCCCACAAACAAATGTAATAATTACACCTAAACAAGCATATATATATATATATATATATAAAACTAACTTCTAAAAGTGGGTTTCAATTAGCACTAGGGTGTCCACGAACTCACTAGGGTGTCTACGAATCAAGTTCGTGTGGATTTTTGTTCCAACCGCCACCCTACTCAAAGATTTTGGGTTAAAAAAGAGATCATTAATTGTCAACCATATATCAACACTTAGGTGTTCTATTCACTAATGTTCTTTGATGAGCAGCTGTTTTGTAGGTGTGGTGTAGCAACAACAAGGAGGCATACCAAAGGGGCAATTGAGGGAGAACGAAGATCTCTAGATCTCCATTCCCCCTTTGAGTTCTCTGTCGAACAAGTTGGGATTGTTGGATTTCCATGTGGTAAACCCAACACTCAAATGGATGAGATCATATTTCTAAGGATTTAACCCATCACCAACCGCTTCTAGAATCAAAATTAATTGAAACTCGTCTAGTTGGCTTGAGTTGCACAGGCATATCAATGGTTGACGTTCAAAAAATTATAATCAGCTCAATTGATCAAATATCTGAAATCTTATCATTTATATCTACTAAAAAATGTCTTTCAGTGATATTATATATATTTGGACTAGTAAGGGAAGATGGCATATCTCACGAGACTACCCTCTCACTGCATGTGAAATTCATATATACAGGATTCATAAATATTGTGAGAAGAGGGTTTTAAAACTACAAACGTTCCTTCAAGTCCGAAATGTTAAAACATTTAGATGGTCAATTTCTGTGATCATCTTGTGTTTAATCAATTAGTGGAACTATAATAATAATATATCATCACGACACTGATAGGTGGCTCACTTTTTCTTTTCTTTTTTTCTGGTATGAAAAGGACTAAACAGTACTAGAATGTTTAGTGCAAGGACTCATACCATGTTCCTTCATAATCACATAGGTCAAACCCTTGTATACTATGGCTCTACCTACGGCCTACCAAGTACCAACCTAAATCATCCGACAGCAAGAATCCAAAAAACAACCACTAGCTATATATTTTTAAATGAATTTCAATGTAGTAATCGCATAAATTATCAAGAAAATACAAAAACAAACACAAAAAAGTGTAGTCCTAAAATTTTTCAATAGTGTAATGGCATATATACCAAGCCCAAATTGGGTCCATTCTACTTTATATAGTCTATAGTTATGCATATAGTCCATTCTACTTAACCCTAAAGTTATGCATGAAGTCTATAGGCTTCTTTTGTACATTTTTAATATAATTAAATAATTTCAAGAAAAATAAAAATATAATATAACTCAATAATATACCCTCAGTTTTTACTTTTTACAGTCAAATTTTGAATGAGTGACACCAAATTGTATATGTTTTATCCATATCAGAGGCGGCTCTACTGCCAGCTCAGAAGTTCAAATGAACTCCCTGATCTGGCCAAAAACCAAAAATTATATATATATATATATATAATTTTGACCCCTAAAATAAAATTTTGAACACTCAACCCTACATTTTGTTTAATCTCAATTGAAATAAGCTTGAATATAATCATTTTAGTGCTATTTTCATAATAATTTTACAATAAAAGTTAAGTGGCAAGTTTTAATTAGTTTTTATCTAAACCCACAAATGACATCACTTTTTTATAATATCTTTAACAACTTGCTACCTAATGGCCTGTTTAGAAGTTTAGAGATGGAGGAGAGTAGAGGGGAGTAGAGGGGAGGAGAGTAGTGGGGGGGAGAGTAGAGAGGAATGGTTCCCCTCCACCTTGTTTGGATGTTTTTAAAATTAGTAAGGAGGAATGGAGTAATTAACCCTTCTCCTTGTTTGGATGTTTTAAAATTAGGATGGAGAGTAGAGGAAATGATTAAAATAGACAAATTTACCTCTATTTGAAAATAGACTTGCAACATTGGTCTATGATTAATTTAGAAATGATAAATTAGGGAATTTATTTGGACAATAATTTATCTACTCTACTCTCCCTCCAAATCTCTCCAATTTGGGAGAATTAAAAATGAGGGGTTAAAGGGAGTTGAAACCCCTCCAAACCCCTCGAAACCCCTCCCCCTCCTCCCTTAAAAAACTTCCAAATAAGGTAATTGGATTACTCTCCCTCCCTCTACTCTACTCCCTCTCTTTTTTTAAACATCCAAACAGGCCATAAATTTTGTTGTGAAAGTATTATGTCAGTAGCTAGCTATACTCTTAAAACTACTGCTTTATTTTTAAAAATAAATAAATCATCTCTCCGGACTCTGACTTACTTTACCATTGGCCGCAGAATGAAATTGTTTTTCCTACACTTTTCTTCTCCATTAGCAAAAAATTACACAACTTTTAACACACAAAAATTACAACACTATTGACCCCCCTAGAAAAAAATTCTGAAGCCGCCACTGATCCATATTGATATTAACTATTAAGAACATATATCATTTAATTCTCAAACATAATCTAAACATTTATTTAGTCACTGAGGCCACTAAAGTGATTTATTATACAAAATGAATTCAGAATTTTATTAAGGCAAAATAAATTAATTCTACCTTCTTCTATGTATAAAAATGTCACACCTTGTGTACAAAACTCCTACTTTTGTTAAGTTTGAGAGAAGTCATTGTAGACAACCTTACCACCATTTTTTTTTTTTCCAGAGGCTAATTCCCGAACTTAAACCAAACCTACGAGTTACCCTAGGATGTGAAACCCGAGGAATTTTCCAAAACTTGCAAATTATAAACTAAATTAAGAACTAAAGTGCTAGCATTTCTCAGAGGGGGTTTACATAGAATGAAGAATTTTTTAAACCAATGGCCAGATTATTGATTCCCTTATTTTCCTGGACCATACATCGAAAAAGCTCGAGAATGTAAAAGACCAGAACTCAGAGGCAAAGTTAAAGCAATAAAATAAATCCATGTACAAAAAGCCCCAGACAATGTGTCATGGAAATATGTTTGCTAAAGAATCCTGCATGGCTTTCTCCGGCAAGGTAGAGTGGCCTATGCCTTGTATTTAGCGAAACTCTCTCAAACCATTCAACGAGAAATATATAGGCTTCTTTTGCCGCAGTTCCAAATGCATTGGAAAATTAGTTAAGGTAGGTTTATAATTTATGTGAATTAGAACGAGATACTGTGTGCACATGTGTGAGACAGGTGAAGTGTTTGACTAAGGTAGGCTTATAATTTATGTTCTACGATTCCTATTCCAAACTTTGTATGTCGGATGAAATGTTTGAATAAGGAAAAGCAAATTTACCTCTACACCTTGTACCAAATAGTAGTGACCCTAAGTTTGAACTTTGAAACTTTTTAGGGTAGAGTGCAACACTTGTTCTTTTTTCTTTTTCTTTTTTTCTTTTTTTCTTTATTTTTTTTTTGGTAATGTGTGTAAGGCATGTTCCTTACTTCAATATTTTTAAGGACTATTTGCTTTTTATCATTTAAATAAATAAAATCATTAGTGCTTTGGATGAGACTAATGTCAGGATATGACTCAACTCACTTGAGAAAGTGTTTGTGATCTTATTAACATCTAGGCCTTCAAATATTGGTTTTTCAATTGATAAAGGAGTTATTATGGTCACACCTATATAGCATATAGGTGACGAGGCCAAATATCCCCACTCGTATTCCAATTAGCAAAAATAAACTCACCTTATAAGTTATAAGTTATAACCAAAAAACATTTAACACTTTGTTGCACTGCTTTTCTTTTTTTCTTTTTTCTTTTTGTATATGTTGCATTGCTATTCTAGATACAGACAGAAAATATAATCAAAATGCTATGATAAAGGACAATGTTATTGATCTATTTTATATAGGAAAGTTCCATTGATCAAACAAAACAATTTATCTATGATTTTAATTTTGAATTTTTATTCGAGCGTAAGGACTAGAGAGAGATAAAAGTCTCTTGTCTTAATTAGTCCTGCCTTCTCGACCACGGAAGGGCTCCACCTCCTTAGAGGCCTCTTAAGCCATAAAGGATCACCTTGGCCCACTCATGAGCCCAAAAACTGAGCGGCCTTGATGAGGACCCTTTATTAACCTGGGCCTCAATCAACCACAAAACTAGAGCCTGGCCTATTTGTGGGTCCACAAGTAGCATAGTAACAAAGACTTGGGCACTGGACCCACGTCTAACACTAACAGCAAAACCCAAACATAAAACATAGAGAAACAACTGCAATTGCATTGGTCTCTCGTATGTGGCTTCTTTTTTTTTTTTTTCTTTTTCCTTTTTTTGTGGGCTATTCGATCCAGCTTCTCTTGAAGGTGGTTAAAAAATTTATGATGTGCTATTTTTCAATTTAAAAAGAAACAGCTCAAAATCACTCAAGCCTCTTTTCTTTTTCTTTTTTTTGGGGGGGGGGGGGGGGGGGGGTGGGGTGGTTAAGGGTGGTAATGAATGAATAAAGATTTTTTTTTTTATGAATAAAATTATATTTAAGAATAAGAGAAGGCTACAAGCCTACAACTCATCTCCATCTTCTATAACAAGAACCCAAGAAGGAAGAAAGGAGATAAAAATGGGTCCATCCCAATTACGAGAAGCCACTCAATGGCCAAATTGTGAGCCAAAAAATTAATATTTCTAAAGACAAAAATAAAATTCGAAGGCTCTATTCAAATCAGAAGAAAGCGGGACAAGAAAGTGAAGAAACCAAGGGGGGAGTGGAATGTGGTTTTTGCAGAATCCCTTTGAAATCTCCTTCAATAGACACACACTAGTATAAACTCATGAATATATATATATATATATATATATACACGGATTTTTCCAACGTTGCTCTTACCCAAATTCTACATTCTGGTCCCTTTGGATAAATCATTAAATCAATTGCACAAATCATGAATTCTGTAAACTGGTTTAGCAGCCGTATTTTGTGTGCCTGCCACATTCTTAAGATACTAAGAGCATCCGCATCCGGATTCTAAATCCTATCTTATTTTACCACCTCAAAAAATCACTTTATCAATTATACAATACAATTTTACAATTCTCCAACATCCCAATTTTTATATCTCAATCCTACTTATTAAAATAATATTTTTACATAATAAAATAATATATCTCACCATTACCATTATCCAATACAACACATTATTTATACATTATTTATTCTTTCTCTCTCTTTCCTTCTGGGCAGAACCACAATCACCACCCCCGCTGCACACCATCACCGCTGCCACCCCCACCGCCGGCAACCCAGAAACTACCGTCAACACCAAAAAAAAAAAAAAAAACCAGAGAAAATCACAACCACTGGACCCAGCAAACACCGAAACCAGTTACACACAAACCCAGCAAACACAGCCACCGAAAAAAAAAAAAAAAAAAAAAAAACCAGAGAAACACAAACCCAGCAAACACTGAAACCAGTTACACACAAACCCAGCAAACCCAGCAAACACAGCCACCGAAAAAAAAAAAAAAAAAAAAAAAACCAGAGAAGCTCCGAGCTTGACGTCCAGCCACCGCGCCGATCGCAGCCGATCTCCAAGCCACATCGGCCTCCAAGCCGATCTCCACCGGGCTTGACGTCCAGCCACATCGCCGAGCTTGACGTCCAGCCACATCGGTCTCCAAGCCAATCTCCACCACGCGTTGACGTCCAGCCACCGCACCGATCGCAGCCACGCCACCGCGCCGATCCGAGCTGGCTTGGTGATTCGGCGTGAGCTCTAAGAGAGAAGCTTGAGAGCTGAGAGAGAAAAGAAAGAGAGAGACGATGAGAAACAGAGAGAGGCAGAGAGAGAAAAGAAAGAGGAAAAATAGGAGGTGAGAGAAAATTTCGGGTATAAAAAAGTATTAAAAAAAATTTTTTTTTTTTTTACAATCCAGCTACAGTGCCATCTTACATTTGAGATGGCACTGTAGCAAAATCCCAAATTTTTTTTAGCATTTGAAATATGACCTTCCCATTACTGATAGATTTTGGGGCTTAAATGCCAAATGTTCTTAACATTTGGCATTTAGAAACCCAAATGCGAATGCTCTAATAAAATGAAACAAAAATTTGATGGTCAAACCCACGAGTGGTTCTGGTGCCACACCCATTGGCACAACTTTGTGCACAACTCGCCCACGTGGCGAGTTGTGGTTGGTGGAGGGGGTGACCCACCACTACCCCTCCACCAACCACAACTCGCCACGTGGGCGAGTTGTGCACAAAGTTGTGCCAATGGGTGTGGCACCAGAATTTTCCCAAACCCACACACCAAACTTTTGTGATTATGATTGCTATTTAACAGTTTTGAACTTTCAAATTGTGAAAAGACAATGTCTGATGTGATAGGTAATACGAGCATGGCATTTGAAGTTGGGTGCATCGATTTTTGAATGAAAGTCAAGAAAGTGAAAATGTTTGACTTGTATTGGATTTGTTTTTTCGTTATTGTAAGATTGCTGTCTGTGCCAGTGAAATCAAACTGAGCTGGATCAAGATCAGCCATACCTATTTGCTGGCTTGACCATATGCTGCACATGGCTTGACCGTACACATTACAACTTTTTTTTTCGATTGAGATAATGGCGCAGTGCGTTCTCCTAAATCAAGTTACCGACAGCCAAAGTGGGCCATGATATCTTAATCTACACCGTCCAAAAAACTTGTTTGTAAGAGCATTCACATTCGGAATTGCAAATGCCATATGTAAGTTTCATTTAGTATTTTTTCCTCAAAAACCTCTCACATCTGGAATTGTAAACACCAACTATTGCAAAAAATTTTGCAATAGTGCTACAGTGCAATTCTAAAGATAAAATTGCACTGTAGCACAATTCTAAAAAAAAGTAATATTTTATTGTGATGGTGATTAGGAGAAAGAAAGAATAAATAATGGTGATTGGGGGAAATATTATTTTATTGTGTAGATATATTATTTTAATTAGTAGAGTAGGAAAATAAAAGTTTGGAATGTTGGAAGTATTGTATAATGGGATAGTATAATTGATAAAGTAGCTTTTTAGGATGGTAAAATAGAATAGAGTAGCATTTCCTAATGCTAATGCTCTAACCCATAATACCAACAAATCAAAGTGTTGAAGGTAGGGGCAGTGTCAAAAATTTTTGTTTGAATGGGCCAAGTTGCAACTCTAATATATTTATTAAGACAACTCTCACATACACTTATACACACGCTTTTTTATTATATAAACGCACTTTTTTATTTGATAAGTTATATATATACACACCAAACAAAAACAAAAAGAGCTTAGTAATTTTAATCAAAATTATGTTTGATAGCAATCTTTCATAAAATAAAATTCATTTTTACTATTTTTATATAGTGAAATTCTTAAAAAATTTCATTTTCAATACAAATTATCAAATTTTATACTAAAGTAAAAAATCTTTCAATTGAACTAATGAAATTTTTAAAAACATAAATGATCCAAAACTTGGAGGAATAAATTAAGGTTCAAACATATTTGATGCTATCTTGCTCTAACCCATTATGTAGTAACTAAAAAGGCATTTCATGTATAGTTTTAGTGACATTATTTTTTTAATGAGTCAATGACTTGTTAATTGCCATATAATTGGTTGAAAAAAGATATAGATTCAAATATATTTAGTGCCAAACTTTATCAAATATTTAACAGATATAAAAGCATATTTTACAATAAAAAAATAGAATTGTGAAAAATAATGTTATGTCTCTATAATTATTAGACCAATTTTTTTTTTAAGAACATCATTGGACTAAATCAAATATTTGGGCGGAGGGGGGGGAACTCTTATTTTTGTAGACTAAATTTTGAAAAAATTAAAATAATTATATATATATATATATATATTTAAAAAAATTTCAAAATTTTGGGGGGGCCACCCTTACACGTAGCTACGCCCCTGGTTGAAAGTTCACTTGAGCCGTTAATATAATATATAAGAACGTCAACTTAATGCATAAAATTCAAGTTTATGAGTCTAGATGCTCTACGCTCATTTATGAAAACTGGCACATACATTCCTTTAGGCTCTGCTTGGGAGTTCATAAGGGAATGGAATGAGATGATCATAAGGGAATAGAATGGAATGGAATGTATTTAAGTAAGGGAAAGGAATGGAAAAGAATGGAATAGAATGGAATTAAGTAACCTTGATTAGATGTTTTAAAATAAAGGAATGGAAAGGAATAAAAATGAATGGAATGTAAGTAATCCTATTTGGGAGCAATATTGAGGGAATGGAATGGAATCTTTTTATGACAATATTACTTTTAGACCCCTATTTTAAAATAAAAAGTTGAATATATAAGGGTATTTTGGGAGTTTTAATAAAAAAATTATTAAATCTAATTCCATTCTCTCCCATTCCTCCCAATTTCGGGGGGAATGAAAATTTGAGGTTTTAAAGGAATAGAGAGGAATGAGTGTTCCCTCTTACCCATTCCATTCCCTCCTACTTAAACTCCCAAACAAGGGAATGAACTTTACATTCCCTCCATTAAAACTCCCAAATAAGGGAAGGGAAGAATATTCTAAAATTATTATTTTTATTCCTTTCCATTCCATTCTATTCCCTCCTCCCAAGCGGAGCCTTAAACTCTAATACCATTTGTTAGGGGATAACACTTTAATATAAACATATAAGGATGCTACTTAACCCAAAAGACTTTTAAGCCTTATAAGCTTAAACCCAGTTATGTTATAGTAACCCCTCTCTCTTGATATTATTTTTCAATGTGTAACTTCACTCACAAGTATATTCCCAACAAAATCAAATGCCATAGCAAAAAAATTGAAGATCAAATTGAGCTGTAGAGGATCAATGTTTTTTGGCACCCTATGGGACCCTTGTTCTTTCCTCTTTTCTCCCTTTGTTTCTTCTAATGAACTATAAAATTCCTCCTTGGATCAGAAAGAACTATAAAATTCCTAGTGTGCTTTGTTACACTATGCTAAGAAAATAGTTGGATGATAGCTTTATAAGTGCTTGGGTTACCTTGGGAATTAGAGCACTTCTTTTGGACTATTCCTCTCCTTCTCCTAAATTACTTCATGAATAATTTATAATCCTAAACTTATGAGCTTGATTTATACCCCTGCTAATTGTTTAGTGCCTCAAGCAGCTCCTACTGGAATTGTTATAGTCGGGTCAAAATTTGCCTCCTTCCCCTCTTTGTTTTATTCTCTTGGTTGCTGGTACTGTCTGATTGTTTTACTTAGTAATGCATGAACAAGTTTCCTCCATGTACTTTAGAAATAAAATAAAAAGAGGAAAAATGTCCTAATAGGCAATGGAATGTTCAGTTGCATACACAGTCCTATGGTTCATCTTATATATATATATATATATATATATAGAGAGAGAGAGAGAGAGAGAGATTGCTGGATCCCACAATTTTACCCATAGAATTACTAACAATGTGAACATTTTCAATTCAAGATTTACAAAGAAAAAATAAATAGATCATACAAGTACAACATTGTTGAACAGAACAAGATCAATGATTATTAAGTAGCAATGTACGGTTGTAATTATTGAAATCCTACAAAGAATACATTTCATGTATAAACTTTGAATACTAAATTATTCCATTTTAGTATAACAGACCCTTCCGGCTTTCGGCAATTTTCCCTTTTCATACACAACCTTGCAAACTAAAGTTATGGAATGGTGCCACTTGGGGGGCAAGAATGGAGGGGCACTCGAGAGGAATGCTTCTCTTTATTGTCTTTACGTCGCCCCTGTATAAGAATAGTAATATATATTTTTGGTGCTTACTTGTTAGGACACAGTGATTAGGATTAACTGGCTTTAGCTTGGCAATGGCTTGTTCACCAAAAATGATTTGAAAAGAATGAAAGCCTGGCGAGGGCGATGAAGCGGAACCTCATGTCCTGCTCCAGTTACTGTGACAAATGTCAATCCTTTGTATACTTGGCTCCAGCCACCAACCTGTGTCACAAAAGAAGAGAGCTTGTGAGGAGATGATTAATCAAATTCAGAGCAATAAAAAAGTTAATTTGCAATATTGGCCCGAAACCACAGATATAGAAATGGTCGTCAAAACAAACTGTTGTAAAATTGTTGTATAATTATGTTGAGAATCAAAAATATAGGCAAATTATTTATAAAAAACGTTTTTACTAAGAGCAATTACCAATTCAACTTTCATTGCACTAGTACATTTTGATGCTAATACTAGAATCAAATGTCACATAATGATCTCTCTGTAGTGTATTCCACTAAAACTGACAGTAATATGTTTGTAAACATCTTTCTGAGCACTAACCTTTCCATTGTCATACCATGGGTACCAGTTGGTAATAGTTGGTAGCTTCAGGGCATCAATGGAGTAACGAGTTGCAGTCACAGGAACCACCGCATCAGTGTCTCCACTGACAAAAGAGTTCATAAAAATCCATATTCAGATAGGGGATGCATATAAATCTAACAAAACTTATTGATAGAAATTCCAACTCCATTCCACACCAACAATATGACAGTGCTAAAAGAAAGCATTAATAAAACAAACTGCAAGCAGTAGGGAAGTGCTCAGGTAAAAATGAGATATCATTTCCAGAACTACAACTATATCAATATCACTTTCCCATATATATAAATAAAATTACTGACTGCATAGTAAACTCCGTGAAGACACATATACACGCACACAAACAGAGTGAGATAAAAAGAGAGAGAGACCTGTATACCCATATCCTAAGACCAGCAGCAATGAGTTCTTGGTAAATAGGAAGCATAGAGAGTGGAGAATCCGCCCAGTAATTACCAACGATATCGCTGTGAAGGAAAGATTTGAGGCAACAATGCTATTACAACATATGCAAGGAAATTATCTCAAATATCTAAAACAGAACTCTTTACCTGCATGTTTTCCATGGATAAGAAATCCGCGTTAAATTTGCATGGAGTGCCTTCTGAACTTCTGGGCGATTGAAGTACACTTCAGAGTACCTATCGGTGCAGGGATCATATGCTCGGGACATCCATGGCTTAGGTCAAAATTGAGAGAGTCAGATCAACTAAAACAAACCTCATGAGCAGTTTGTAATAGATTAAGCAATTTTTAGACCACTAAGATGAATATATTGATACTGAACAAGTAGCGCATTAAAATAGCAATTCTAACTGAAATAAACCAGTAGTTAGGAAATTCAGAATCAGAATTATTTTATGCAGTATTGAATCCAGAGTTAATCCAAAGGTAACAGGAGAACATGGGTCTGGGAAAAAAGAAAAACATATTAAGTGTGGGAAAAGCCATTTTCGAAGCATGTGTTGCCCTTTAGGACACATTCAGAACAAATTTATATACTTTACATATATTTAAAAGTTATTTACATATAAACAAGTACGTATGTGTGCATAATTAATTAGATACAGAAAATAAGAGTTAAAGATAGTTTAATTGTGGTTGAATGTTCCAAAAATCTATGGCACAATGCCTTCAACAAAATAAAAGATAAAACTGTGACAAATGCCTAACACATACAACGGTTCAATCAGCACAAAGTTAACCAGGAGAGTTCGTCTGCATCTGTGAGGCTTCTAATCAATCAAGTAATGTCTACTGAAGCTCTTACACACTTTTAGAATGACTGGGAAGATCATAGGCATGCAGAGAAAAAGTATGATACGAGCATGTGACAAGGGCCTGAGGCCAGGAGACCCAGGACCCACTTCTCGATGTGCAACATCATGAAGAACATAAAAGCACTTGGGCACCCTCAACAGCTCAAATTCAAGATCCAAAAGCTCTCTCAAGTACTCAAATGATCCAACAGATCTAAATCTAAGTTCCTTTCTAAGCCAGTCAATGTGAGAACAATAATCTGATTTTTGAGGGGAATAAACCTGTATATTCTTTTTCTTTTCCCTTCCCCTGAAAATTCATTAATCATATCTGTATATCATATATATTACATATAAATCTCTACAAAGACTATTCCAAAATTACCATTGTCCAGATATGAAAAATAGAAAAAAATTGATGAGAGCTTACATAATGACCCTTTAACTTGCGCTTCAATGATTGAGTGTTATTGCAAGGCCGAGTGTAAATGCTATATGGATCAATCTTTCCCTGCTCCAGCACAGCAACATTGAGAGCCTTCATGCATTCCAATGAGGGGTGCTGAGATGACCCAAAATCGCAGGCAACTCGTAATAAGCGATAGGTGGAATCCGAGATCAAACCATGGGTCCACCAATACTCAAAGGTGCCAACATAATCATGGTAATCATCAGTAACAGCGTTTCCCACCTGTAGAAAGAAATCAAGCCAGAAAAGAAAATCACCTGACAATGGTTGATTGCCATGAACAACCAGATGAAAATTGAAAGCATAATGAAATCTAACATTCTCACCAGAAATCCCTTGAAGTTAATAATTGGGTTCTGGACTCCCTTGTTTCTTTGGTAAACAATTTGAGATAACTGAGGAACATAGTGACCTGAAACAGATTGTGTTCACAAGTTAGCTCATCCATTATCGTATCAAGTTTCCAAGAAACTTTGTGACATAATTGAAAACAAAAATAAAAAAGAATGACGTAAAATAACTCAAGACCTGCATAACTTTCTCCAGCAATGTAGAAATCCCTGTGCTTATACTGTGGAAACCTTTCAAACCAATTGACAAGAAATGTATATGCATCTTCAGCTACAAATGTACAACACCCAGATCCCAAAAACATCCAAAGATGTCATTTAACTAATGTCGAGCTAAAATACCATAACGTGCAATGCTTATCAATCATCCACACTAGTGAATTTTACTTAATTTCACTTGTGTAGTGAATTTCAATTGTGTTTACTTAATTTCACTACACAAGTGAAATTAAGTAAACTTGGGCGTCAATGACAATCTATTTGACAATTAAACAATTAAATTACCTGTCTTCTGATCACCCGCTGTGTACAAATCTGATGACGTATTAGTATAGGAAAAACCAACACCAGCTGGAGATTCGAGGAACAGTAAATTTGCCACTGTATGAAAGTTTGAAGATTGATCAAAAATTAAGTTAAATCTCATCATAAACACAGTAAATGAACATTGGCTTGTCAAATTTAATACATACAATTGCTCCAAGCATAGGGATTTAAGTAAAGGGTCTTCCCGTCAGGCCTAATGTGAAAAGGTCCTATCTCTTCAGCTGCACCATAAGCAACAGAAGAGCAACCTGGACCCCCATTGAGCCAAAGCACTAGTGGCCTTGACTCAGGTTTACGACTAGCTGGTGTCTCAACCAACCAGTAAAACAATGCTCTCCCAGCTTGCTCATTCACAGTCACATAACCTGAATACTGAGCGAACCCCACATTCTTTGGCTGCCCTGGCAACTCAGCGATCCTATCACTCACTTGAGAAGAAGCAAAACAAGTTCCCACAATAAGGGACAAAACGCAGACAACAGAGACTACAGATTGGCCCATGAATGAATCAGACAAGTAGTAACAAAGCTAAACGAAACCCAGAAACACAAATCTCAAACTTGTTCAGGCTTTTTAAGGAGTTTAGCTATAGAACATTGAGAAAGAGGGAGTGAGACCAATAAAGACCTCAATTTTGAAGTACAAAACCAATGGTCACTAATCCCAAACTAGTCTTGGACTTCCAAAGAATTCTGCTACAAGCATGGAACAGCTGAAACAAAGAAAACCCAGATCCCAAAATACATCTCTGAGTTCCCAACTAATCTATCTAAAAAGCAAAGGGAGGTTCTTATAATCTTATCATATAGATTTGGAATTTTTTTCAAAACCCCAGTGATTGTGATTAGCCGTGATGGGGTATGAATGATCAATTATAAAAACCATGCATTTATCTGTGTTCATTATTATAATCAAAGCTTTGAATTTTCTTCTCTCTTTCTTGGGTTTACTATTTATCAGGCAATTCACCAAACAGGTTATAGGCGCACATGGGGTAGGTTCTGAATATTCAAACTTTTTTGCTGAGTTTATTAACATTTTTAGAAACTCTAAAAACCCAATAAGGAAGGCAGTGAAATAAGCATAAACACTGTTTTTTTTTATAAGAAGTATAAACACTTATAATCATTGACTAATCTAATCAGTGAAACCAATGAATGATAACAAAAGCTCTAGTCTCAAAAAAAAGCAAATCAAAACAAAACAAAAGCTCTAAAATATGATTATCAAAAAAAAAAAAAAAAAGCTCTAAAATATATATACCTTAAAAAATTAAGTTTACCAAAAAAAGCTTTAAAAATTAAAAAAAGTCACACTCAGTACCGGTCCTGTTGTTATTAACTACTCTGCCTTGTGGCCCATCGAATTTTGCTCTCATAAATGGAGGGAACAAATAAATGTGTAGGGTCAGTGCAGTGAGCCCGTGCTCAGTGCACTGTTGTTTCTTACAAACTTTTTTCTTTCGTTTCAAACTTCTTCCGGGCCCCCCTCTTTATTTCTTCTATCTTCTTGAATCTTACCTTTCTTGTAAATAACTTTTTGGAATTAGAAAATTCTTTAAGTTTTTTTTCCTTTTTTGGATTAAGACTAATCATAGGGGTTTATGCATCGTACTGCAAACAAAAGCAAAAGATAGAATTAGAGATGAGTATTAAATGAGAAGTGTCTACAATATTTTTATAACAATTTTACAATAAATTACAGGTGATAAGTTGCAATTAGCTATAATTTAAACTTACTATTGAAATTATTTTTTTACTCACCAATAACAACTTATAATAACCTGTCATATAGTATGATATATTATGAAAATACTATGTACATAGTATTTTTTTTATTTTAATTTCCAAAATAAATAGGTTGATAAATCAAATTTTCTACTGGTATTTTATATTAAATCCTAACAAATTTAATCATCTGAATATGATGCAACGCAATTTCTGACTCACATTGTCAATAAACAATATTTTTGAAATGATATGATTAAGTCCGGTAGGAATTAATATAAAATACTAGTAGAAAATTTCATATCAAATTTTCTACTAGTATTTTACATTAACTCCTAACGGATTTAATCATATGAATATGATGATTGATGAACCACAGTGATCTCAGTTGTGATGGCATTTAAAAAGGTGTGTGAAAAATATTGTATTAATAATAATTTTCCATAATTGACAGATTAACAAATGCTGGATGCCCAGATGCTAGATCTTGTCTGATAGCCTCAATCAACAACATGCGAGACAGCCGACTAAACTACCAAACTAGCTGGCATGTCTTCAATCCGCAAAGGATCTCCTGAGCTAAGTATATCAGACCAAGCAAATATAACAACTTTGTTTTTGTTTCTGTGTACTTTGCTTGCTGCTGATGCTACCAAATTTATTTAAACTACCCCATCAACACTTACATTTATGCAAGCCATGTTTAGGGGAATAATGTCACATAATGAATTCTTCACACCGAGGGGGGAAATAGACTGTCCGAGTAAGATGCTCAAAATGCGTCTTGTTTTTTTTAAAAAGAAAAATGATGGATTGCTCTCGTGCTCTCTCTAGGGAGGAACAGGAGGAAATATTGCGTAGTAAAAAGAAAGTTAAAGACGTAAGTCATGTGGGTTTTCAAGAAGGTCTGGACTCAGCTGCTTCTTCTCCGAGAAACGATGGAGGTATTTGGAGTCGAGCCACGTCATTCAAAGACAAACTGGTTGGTGAAATCCCTGGTGCTTTTACACAAGCTTTCAGCTTCGGAAACCTCATGGAAGACGATGCTAAATCTAATGAAGAGGTCGAAGCCCTTAGGGAAGGATTGGTAGAGTGAAGTTTTCCAATGATTTTAAACAGCGGATCCACAACCCTTGGTCTAAAGCCCTTATAGTTAAAGTATATGGGCGGTCTGTGGGGCTTAATTTCCTACATAATAGATTGCTACCTATGTGGAGACCTACTGGAAGATTGGATTGTGTTGATCTAGGCCATGGCTTCTTCCTTACGAGATTTTCACTAAGAGAAGATTATGAAGCTACGCTCAAAAGGGGACCTTGGTTTATTGGAGAGCACTTCTTATCCATAAGACCTTAGGAACCAGATTTGAACCAGCGTCAGCAAATGTTTCAACGATGGCAGTGTGGATAAGGTTGAATGAACTCCCAATAGAGTATTACAATGCAGAGGCTTTGCTTCATATCGGAAAAGCGATTGGTAACATGTTGAGAGTGGACACTCACACGGCCTCTGAATCTAGAGGTAGATTTGCAAGGCTTTGCGTACAGGTTGATGTCGAGAAGCCGCTTGTTACGGCCATTTTGATAGGAAAGCATGAGCAGCCAATGTGTTATGAAGGAATCCACAAGTTGGGCTTTAGGTGTGACAGAATAGGACACTGTAAGGAGCAATGTCCATATGTTATCCGTTAGCCATCGCCACCGAGAATGGAGGTTAACCAACTTGATGGAGAGACTGAGGCGCAGGCATGCAATATGCATGACTCTGACAATGCTAAGCATAACGTGGGGCCCAACTTGAACATGCATGATAGTGCGCAAAAGATATACCTGAGAGTACATACAAACCATGGGTAATGGTAATGCGCAAGAAGCAAGGGACAAAAAATCAGAGGCGCGATGGGACCACAATGAATATAAGGCATGGGCAGCCACGAATAGGGAAGGAGACATGGTCCTATATGCTTTCAGGTTCAGCTGAAGCAAGTACTGGGCCGAGTAGAGATACTAAGAGAAAGCTCTCACCCCATAGAGCTGATGATGGGCTTCAAGCAAATAACGTAGCCCCGCACCCAATAAAGGAGGGTCTCAACCAATTTAATGATCCCGACAAAACAAGCTCAAGTGATTTGATAATAGAGAAGGTTCAGTTTAGGCTAGGAAAGGTGGCAACATCTAGTAAGCCTGATGACAGCGACTTATCTGATTCTTTCATCAAACCCAACACATCCAGCTCGCAAGCCTCAGTTAAAGGTAAAAAGGGCATTGCTCGAAGCAGGGCATCACACTCTAATCCATCTAACGCCGTTGAAGGAGAAAAGACTTTTGGCTTGCCACTGCCAATCAATTCACAGGGAAGAAGCTCGCACGAAGGAGAGAGAGGGAGTGATGGTAAGCAACAATCGGCAACTGCTACTCAGTTTCAATTCTCAAGTAGGTCAAAATCAATGTTGGGCTGTCAATTTAAAGGGGGTTGTCTTAGCCAAAATCAAGGTGTATCCAACTCGGATTATGGGCTGGTTCAACAAGAAATTATAGCCAGCATGGAAGTTCCCTCTAACGAAGAGGAGTGCAAAGGAGGGCGGTTTGTCTCTTCTAGACCCAGCGTGAGAGGCAGCGAAAATTCCATAGTGGGTCCTTATGGCGGATTTGCCAACGGCGGAAGGGAAGAGATGTCTAATTTAGGTGTTCAACATGCATGTAGCAGTACAAGGAATAGAGATGGGAGTGCTTCAGCACAACTTGATTCTGCTTCCAGAGGAGGGGTAAACGAAAGAGATGGTGAACTGGATCGGATGGAACTTGAGGGAGAAGGCAAAGGCGCTTCTGCCTTTTGAATAATGTCCTACCCCCGGAGTACTCTCTCATCATGAATATAATAGTATGGAATTGTAGGGGTGCTCTGAAGCCCTATTTTCAAAGACATGGTAGGGAATTGATTCGGTGCCATAATCCAGCAATATTGGTAGTGATGGAAACTAGGATTGGAGGTGATAGGGCTAGGGAGATCACAAATAGGCTGCCATTTGATGGTGCTATTCACACGGAGACCATTGGGTCTGCTGGTGGTTTATGGATGCTGTGGAATTCAGATAGGTTGGAGATTACGGCTTTAGCCAACACTGAACAGGAGATTCATACTGTGGTGAAGGTACGGAACTTTAACTCCAATTGGTTGTTTACTGCAATATATGTTAGTCCTAGAACTGCTGAAAGATATGTTTTATGGAATAATTTAATTAAAGTTGCTGAGATGCATAATATGCCTTAGGTTTTAGCCGGTGATTTTAATGAGCCTCTTATGGAGGGTGATAAATTTGGGGGCAGGGCAGTCAGTGTCAGTAGATCTTTACTTTTTAAGGAGTGCTTGGATAAATGTAGTATGATAGACATTGGGTTCTCTGGCCCGCGGTTCACTTGAACTAATAAAAGAAATGTTCAAGCTCTCATTCAAGAGATGATAGATAGATTTTTTGTTAACCCTAGTTGGTGCCTTATGTACCCTAAAGCAAAAGTGGTACACCTGACTAGAGGTCATTCAGATCACTACCCTGTGCTCTTGGAAATGCAGCCGAGAGTTGCTGTTAATAGGAAAAAACCTTTCAAGTTCCAAACTTGCTGGTTGTCTAACCCAACTTTTCCCAACATAGTCTCTCAAGCGTGGAATCATTACCCCATGTTTGCAGATGCTATAGAGTGTTTCACTAAAGAGGTAGAAAAGTGGAATAAAATACAGTTCGGGAATGTTTTTGCTAGAAAAAAGAATATTATGGCTCGCTTAAATGGCATTCAGCGAGCTGTGGCGATCAGACCGTCAAACTTCCTCCTAAATCTTGAGAGTGAGTTGCTTAAAGAGCTTGATAATGTGCTGAATCAAAAGGAAGAGATTTGGGTGTCAAAGTCTAGAGTTAATTGGATTATTCAAGGAGATCGAAACACTGCTTTTTATCATGTGTCTACCTTGGTTAGGAGGAAAAGGAATCAGATTTTGGCGATTAAAGATTCAGTAGGAGAGTGGCTGTATAAGGAAAAGGCAATAAAAAATTTCATAAGAAGTGATTATAATGAGGTGTACTCCTCCTCTCTATCTAGTGCTTCTCGGTCTATTCCTTTTACCACTATTTGGCAAAGCAGATTGTTAGATGAGGAAATGGATAGCATTAGTGGGGATGCTTCAATGGAGGAGATTAAAAATGCCTTGTGGTCTCTAAAGGCTTTTAAAGCCCCAGGGCCGGATGGTTTGCATGCGGGAATTTTTCATAGATTTTGGTTGATTATTGGCAATTCTGTGATTGATATGGTGAAAAAAGTTTTTGTTGAGAGGAAAGTACCAAAATTCCTGAATAGGACTCACATTGCCCTTATTCCAAAGATTCAAGGACCGGAGACATTGGGCAACTATATGCCTATTAGTTTATGTAATACAGTCTATACAGTGATAACGAAGATCATTGTAGCTAGACTTAGGCCTTATTTGGAGAAACCTATATCCCCTCTTCAAACTGCCTTTGTACCGGGGAGGAAAGACATTGATAATGCAATCATTATGCAAGAAATTGTACACACCCTTAGTAAAAAGAAGAGAAAAGTGGGGTATATGGCCATTAAAGTGGACTTAAAGAAAGCGCATGATAAGTTGGAGTGGAACTTTATAAGAGGCATGCTTAGTAAAGCCAATCTGCCTGTTGATCTAATTGATCTCATTATGAGCTGCGTGTTAACAGTTTCGACCTCAATTTTGGTTAATGGAGAAGCTTTGGACCCCATTTATCCATCGAAAGGGATTAGGCAAAGAGACCCGTTCTCCCTGTACTTGTTTATCTTGTGTATGGATTTCCTTGGCCAACTTATTCAAGAAAATTGCAAGGCAAAAATGTGGCAGCCTGTAAAGGCTTCTCAAAGTGGTCCAGCCTTTTCGCATTTATTCTTTGCAGATGACTTAGTCTTATATGGGAAGGCAGATGGGATGAGTTGTGCTGTTATTAGAGATGTTCTTGATGAGTTTTGTAGTATCTCGGGGCAATCAATGAGCATCACCAAGTCAAGAGTGTATTTCTCACCTAATGTGGATAGGGATACAAGAGAATCGCTATGTGATATTCTTGGGCTTGCATCCACGGCCTCTCTTGGTAAATACCTTGGATTTCCCATCCAGCATCCGGGTACCACCACTCATGAATTTAATTTTATCCTGGATAGAGTCAAGCAAAAGTTGTCGGAAAGGAAAGCTAACATGCTTTCCTTAGTTGGCCGAGCTGTTTTGATTCAAGCTTCCTCGGCAACAATTCCTTCTTATGTCATGCAAGGCACCTACTTACCAGGAAGAATTTTGGATGGCATAGATCGGGTTAACAGAAACTTTTTGTGGGGTTCATCGGAGACTATGAGGAAAATTCATTAGGTTGGCTGGCAGAAAGTAACAAAACCTAAAGAAGAAGGTGGGCTGGGTTTGCAAGAGGCGAAGGGCAGAAATGCTACACTCCTTGCCAAGTTGAATTGGAGGTTTCATAAGGAAGATGATGCTTTGTGGGTGAGAGTGCTGAAAAGAAAATATTGCAGCAATAGGAGATTAAATGCTGTTAATATGGATAGATTGCCTTGTTTCCAGATTTGGAGAGCCATTAAAAAGGGTAGGGACACTTTTAACAAAGGTTGCATGTGGATGGTTCATAGAGGCAGTACACTCAACTTTTGGATGGGCAACTGGACATGTAAAGGTCATATCCGTAGCCTCATTCATGGCCCTTTAACCCGTGAAGCAAGCCAATGGAAGATTAAAGATGTATTGATGAGTGGAGGTTGGGATTGGAATCGAATTCCCTTTGAGCTTACACCTGAAATTATATCGATCATCCAAGCCATTCCTATTTCTATAGAGGATGGAGGTAGGGATAGGATAGCTTGGAGGGGTAATGAAAGAGGCATATTTGATCTCAAAAGTGTTTATTCCTTTGCTAGAGAGGTGGATGATGTGGGTACTATAGATACTGGCTGGATATGGAAATTAGAAACACTTCCTAAAATTAACACGTTCTTATGGAGATGTATTCATAATAGCATAGGAGTTAAAACTTGTCTTACTAGAAGAGGATTTGTGGATGAAGAAGGATGTCCCATTTGCCAAAGAGAATCGGAAACCATATTGCATGCCCTTAGAGATTGTCCAAGGGCAAAGCAAATTTGGGTTCAATTGGGTGTGAAAGGAACAAGTAGTAAATTCTGGAGGAGTAATTTGCATAATTTGCACAATGGGAAAGTGAGTTATAACCTTATACAAGGGAAGCCACCATGGAGAATCATGTTCAACTTTGCTGTGTGGAGCATTTGGAAGAGCAGGAACTCTTTTGTCTTTAATAGGAAGAGTCCAAATCCGAACCTGTATAGGGAGATTTACAACCAAGCTGCCAAGTATATGTATTGTATCAACTCACCACGAAACCCAGTCAGCAAAATTAGTAAGAGAATCCGGTGGGAGAAACCACATATAGGGTGGAAAAAATTGAACACTGATGGCTCGGTTATAGGTTGCATGGAGCGAGCTGGATGTGGAGGAGTAGTGAGGGATGAGCATGGGAATTGGGTTGCAAGTTTCACAAGACGTAGGAGCAACCAACAGTTTTGCTACTGAACTTTGGGGGCTTAAGGATGGTCTTATGTTGTGTTGTAGTTTGAATATCCCCTACCTTATTGTTGAGATAGATGCCAAAGTGGTTGTGGATGTCTTTCAAAATTCTAACTATGTAAATCATGAAATATCTCCCATTTTGGATGATTGCAGGCAATTGATGACCAGATTTCAGCAAGTTCAAGTAAAACACTGCTACTGCCATGCTAAGCAATGTGCTGATATGATGGCTAGACTAGGGGCTCACCAAGAGCTAGATTACATTTTGTTTACAAGTCCGCCTGTGGACTTAGCTAAGGCTTTGGAGGATGATTGTAATGGTGACTTTTTTAACAGACTTTGTACTGAACTGAATGTAGTTTTTCGATTTAATGATATCATCATTTAACCAAAAAATGTCTTGTTTTATATCTACTTTTCATGTTCCAAATGTAAACATCATAGTTTCGCTTTTTAAAATGTATGTGTCAACACATATAACTGTGGATATTGTGTGAAATAGTATATTTATAATGTGTGTAAGTAAATTCTTAGTCTATTTACAATTGACACATTGTCTAAGGTCTAACTTAACTCTTTCATGAACCACAAAATTCCCGAGGAACTTGATTATATCAAAGAACATATATAGAAGCGAAAAGAATAAATTTCAGCTCCTCTTCCATATCAATTGACATAAAATCTTTGATGGGAAAATGATCATTCTAACTTATTTGGTTGATAATTGAGAAATTAAATGGCTATGGTGAAAGCGACAATGAAGCTACAAGCCTACAACAAAAGGGCAATGGAAGAGAAGGTGGACAATAGATTCTTGTTGCTTATTACAAAAAGCAAAAAGGAACATAAAGGACCAACATACTAAGCCCCCGCCTAATGATGCTAGTAAATAAAACCTCTCCTTCTCGAGGATATCTTGAAGGATTACCAATTGTAATTAATTGCATAGTGTACATCAGTCATCACATTAGGGGTGTGCATGGGTCGGGTTGAGGGGATTTTTTGACCCAACCCACCATGGTGGGTCAAAAAAAATTCAACCCAACCCAACCCATCACATAAGTCCAACCTAACCCACATGAGTCAAGTTGGGTCGGGTTGAACCCATAGGTTTGACAAATTTTTTTATTATTATTATTAAATTGAGTAGAAAAAAATATATAATATATTAAAAAAACCTAAAAATTAGTATCAATGTAACTCCTTAAAGGCAAACAACACTAATGATTAAACAACAACAGTAATTTATTCAGGTTTGTGTGAACTAATTGGCTTTTATATAGGATAGGAAGAACTAGTTATTTTAAAAAAAAATATTAATTATATAATATATTATATATATATATATATATATTAAATTAGTATTAGTAGGAGGAACCGAGGAAGTGCTGCTTTACAGCTGGTTTTTAAAAAAAATTATTAAATATATAATATATATTTATATATATATATATATATATATATATATATATATAAGTGCCCTACAACTGATTTTTTTTAATAAAAATTATTAAATATATAATATATATTAAATATGGATGGGTCGGGTCGGATTTGGCGGGTTTGTAATTTTATGACCCAAACCCAACCCGACCCGCTATAAAAAAAATTTTGTAACCCAACCCAACCCAACCCACCAAGCCTTAAAAACCGACCCAACCCGGCGGGTCGGATTGGGTCGGATCGGGTTTGGCGAGTCGGTGGGTTTTCTACACACCCCTACATTACATGATGGAACAAAATTCACTTATATAGGGATTAGACAGGTGCTCTAGAATTTCTGTATACCTTAGAATGTTCCAAACTACTTTTCACAACAAAAGTTTAAACATCTCATTAAAACTTAATTTTTCAAATATACCTTCATTCACGTTTGTCAATTGATTCTCTCTCACTTTTTTTCTTTTTTTCTTTTTTTTTTTTCGGAAGTTAAGCTCGCTCCAAAGTCCAAAGAGAGGGGAAAAAAGGACAGGAGGGTAGAACCAGAATTCACCTATTTGGGTCTTGGGGAGCTAGGCCTAGATGTGGCACTATGCCAAGGCTTAGACACTTATATGTATAACTGAAAATGTGTCAAATTTGCATATTTTTATCCAAAAATTATCAATATCAGTTAAGTTAAAATTGTGTAAATATACAATATTTTTATAGTAATTGTGTAAATATATATTGTTACTATAATAACCGTGTAAATTTACACTTGAATTATTCACTCTACGTTTAGTTTTTTATTATTTCTTTACGTATTCTAAGGGTAAAGTATAAAAGTAAATTGTTGTTGTTTTATTTGAAAAAAGAGAAACAATTAAAAAAAAAAATTAAAATGATGTTTTAATGAAATATAATATAAAATAAATAATCCAATGTATAGTGGGTATATGAGATAAAAATATAAGTTTTTTATATTAGAATAGATAATAAAAAATAAAAATAAAAAAATAAAAAATGGACAAACTTATGCCGCTTTTGATGTCCTATTGCATGAAATGAGATTTTGTATGTGTTTGGATTCAACTGAATCCTACGTTTGCGTTTCACATTTTCCCTTTTTTTTTTTTTTTTTTTTCTGCGCGTAAACAGTAATATCACATGGGTTTATTGTGCAGGAGACAAAAATCATTGTTCACAGCACTGTTCAAGTACTAAAAAATATTAAAAATGGGTCCTACGGTATTATTCACACATTTAAAAATTAGTTACAGTATTTTTAGTTTTCAGTTTTCAGTTTCAGCAACAATAAGTTCAATCCAAACGGACCCTCTATGAGTCTCATGGTATATATATATATATATATATTTTTTTTTTTTTTGATAATCGAGTCTCATGGTATATGTTAAGGCAGAGCGAGGAAAGAGCCTATGAACTATGGAGTCCCAAAAAGGCAAAGACATATTTTTACACACTGTTGTCATTCTATTTGGTAACTTGAAAGGTAAACAATGTTTGTTTATTTTGACCAATTAGCTCCTAACTTGATACTAATAATTTCCACATTTCGAAAAAAAAAAAAACCAATGGATGGTAGTCGATGTGGGAATGGTTGGAGATAGATTCTCTATCAGATGGGTACAAAAGAAAAATGGATGGAGCACTTAATTTGGATGGTTTTCAAGGAACTAGAGCCTATTGAAATTCAAACCAAAAACCCAGGAGGGGGGTACCACATATAGAACCAAAAATTGGGGATAAGAAAAGAAGAGATTTCCAGATTCCCATTATGCTTGACAGTGTGAGTTGAAAGAAGATGGACCCACCATGTTTGAGAAGGAAGGAAGAGTCAAAGAGCAAGACAAAACAATAACGGCTTTAAAGCATGGGCCAAAAGTTTATTCGATGTTGAAGCTTCAGCCTCCATATATCGTTTCAACTCACATGTTTGTTCTATACGGACCTTCTCTAGGTTGAGGTGCAAAAAACAAAACTTCAAATATTATTTACAATTTGTTGCCTTCAAGTTTTATTCTATATTTTTCTTTGTCGGTGCCGACTAATGTAATTGATAAAATTGGACTGTGTTCATTTTAATCTTCTTCCTTTTTTTTTCTTTTTTTTAATTGATCAAATTAGATGATTCCCATTATTATATTTGTTTACGTAAATCTGTCTATGATCCGCTTATTTTACTGAAATTGAAAACCTTTTACTGAAAGTACTGTAGATAAAGATAAAAATTAACTGAAATAGTACAGTGGGACCCATAAATAGTACCAAAAAATGAAGTGAAACTTATAAATAATAGCAAAAATAAGCTGAATAGTAAAATAAGTTGACAAAATTAAGTCATGCCAAACGTACATGTAGTATTAGGAATAAAAGTTTTCACTTTTGCTTGTTTTTAAGTTTTGACAAATCAATACACTATTGACTTGATGATCACTTACAAGTATAAAATTTTGTGGGAAACAAGAATCAAAGTTCAAGTATTCTAAAAAAAAATTATTTCACACATATATACACTTAGATTATGTTAAACTATTAAAATATGATTTGTTTAGATGATTCCCTTTATTATATTTGTTTATGTAGTACTACGAGTAAAAGTTTTAAAAGTTTTTTCTTTTGTTTGTTTTAAAGTTTTGACAAATCAGTACACTATTGGTTTAATGATCACTTTACAAGCATACATTTTTGTGGGGAATAATAATCGGGGTTCAAGTATTTAAAAAAAAGACTTCACACGTATATATACACGATTATGTTAAAATAGGATTTGTTTAGATGATTCCCTCCTCCCTTTGTGTGTTTTAGGTGATTGTAGGTACTTTTATTTTTTTAGGTAGTTGAAATACTTTTTAGTGGAATTTATGGTGTATCTTTTTGTTAAAACAACATCCCTCCTCCCTTTGTGTTTTTTTTATTTATTTTTTATTTTTTTATAAATAGTTACTTTTAAAAAACTTATATGTAACTGATTGTATGGCAGATATCAAGCTTGATTTGTTAATGTTAATGACTGTATTAGGTCATCCTCATTCCCTAGTAGTAGGGTAGTGGAGGCATCCTCGAAGATTTGTATTTAAGATTGTTTACCTAATAAGCAATAGGTTTTACATATTCATAATATTACATAATACATAGAAGTATAATAAATTTTAATTGTGTTTTTTTCTTATATGCTTTTCAAACTTAGATACATGAATACATGTACAGATTCTTGAAGCAAAATTAGAGTAAAACCAGAATGAAACTCGACACAAAATTAGAGTGTAACTAAAATCTAAAGACACCTATCATCAAATTAGAGTATAATTTTTTATAATAAATTAGAGTGCATGCTTATTCACAAAATTAGAGTGTTTGGATTATTGTACATCTCCTAATAAGTTGTGCAGATTGTGCTGCACAAACCTGAATAGCTTCTCAATTTTTTTTCAAAGCCGCTTCAGCTAATCAAAATCAGATCCAAAAACAGAACAAATTCGGCTTATTGTTAAATATAGATGTCAGACATTGAAGGTGGCAATACCCACATTTAATAACAATTTATATTGCCTAACATTGCACTTCTCACTTATAAGATCAGTGCTGTGGTGTTTTGGTTAAGTAGTAGTGTGATTATTTTCAGACCATACTATCAAAGTTCTAGTAGCAGCACATCTTTGTGCGTTATTTTTTTTATTTTTTATTTTAAAGGAAGAGTGAAAGAGAGAGTATATGTGCAACCTTAGTGCCTCTTTTTTTTATTTGGGCCGTCATTGCAAAGGGATATACGAGATAGAGCCTCTGGAGATTCAAAGGAACTGGGCCAGCATAGCATTTGTTCAGGCCTCAATGAATGGCAGCAATAGCATCATGTCCATTTCTACATAAAAATAAAATACAAACACAATGGAGAGCATCAATGCACTTCACCATGCAGGCTTTTATAAAATAAAAAAAGAATGTTGAGCATCACGCACTTCACCGGGCAGGCTTTTGGGCCTCACCTCCCTGATGGCATGTGTGCACTCATGAAACTCCCTCTTCAAAATTGTAAAACTCTTTTTTTCTTTTTTCTTTTTGCTGAATGTGAGTGTAAAACTTTTAAGTATAGCGACACGGTACTCTCTTATTTTTTATGAATAATAGATTATACTATTTAGTGAAATCATCAGTTTCATTTTCTTCTAAGTTATGAAATTTCGCTCTCTCTCTCTCTCTCTCTCTCAAGGCAAATCAAAGACCTTGAATCTTAATCACCCTTCTTTCTTTTTGATAATAACTTTAAAATTTTATTTCTTTATCAAATTTTGAGTTGTTTTTTTCCTAAATTTTGTTGGCTTTAAATAAGATCTCATCATGATTTTAAATTTTGTGATTACAATTGAGTTGTTACTGTATGATGGAGGGTGAAGGAGGTCAAAAGGGTCAAAGGTAACCACGGACTTGGGAGGAGGAGGAGAAGATGCATTAGAGAGTCATAGTTAACATTGAAGAAAATGAAATAAAATAAATAAATAGGTACTATATTGGAAATCACAACTTCAAGTCACGATTTCAGTTATTTTTTAGTTATGTGTAAACAATGTAAAATAATTTGTATATACTAAACATAGCCCAAAAATAATAATTGAATTCTATAGTTTTGTTGCTGAAGTGGAGTTGACATGGCTAATTGACATGGTTAGTTTTTATTGGACCAACTATAAAGTTAAATGGTAGGAGTTGCATAATTCACAATTGCAAATGATATGCTCCCATAATTTTCTATTCATACTTTGACATTTGTGGCAATATGAAACATATATAATGGAAAAATAAATAAATTTATCTCTGGTGATCTACAATTTCTTAATCATATTTTGACAAACAATATTTCCTCCATTGAATACTTCAGTTGGTAGGTGCAGTTCCAGTATCTACTGCTTTTTTCCACCTCCCCCATTAAACTAGTTCACTCACTGTCTACTTTATAATCCTGATTAAAATATTTCATATTATTTAAAAAAGGAAAAAAAAATTGTACAAATAGTCAATGGCAAGTGTGCTAAATCTTTGGAGGAAAATCTGTTGAGTGATTACTAAAACAAAAGGTCAGCTGATGCATAATGCATTTCACTTCCATCTCCACTATTTCGTTCTAACTTTTCCCCATGGTCTTCTTTAAAACAAAGTAAGAAACACACACAGAGGCCAACGTGACAACTGAACTCAAATAAGAAACACATGGCAAGTAAAAGAACAAATGATTAATCTGCCATTGTTTTGGGTTCAAGTCACATTCAGAGTAAAAAAAAACAAACCTTTAGTCATAATGTCCTCCTCCAATTTGTCTAATGGCCTTTTTTTTCCCATGAAAAAAACAATTACGGTTGACCACACTATGGGTTTTTTTTTAGTAGTTCGATTGTTACTATAACGAGCGAGGGGGGATTTGAATTATGATTAACCTAATTAAAAAAAAAAGAAATACCATTAAATTATAAGGCTTTAGGCATTAACCACAAATTACACTCTTAAGTTTGACTTTTTTCATTTTCTTCAAAAGTTTTTTGTTTTTGTTTTTGTTTTTATTGAAGTGTCTCCTTCAACTTTCATTATGTTTTCAATGTACTCATTCCAATCCCATTAAAGAGTTGCTATTAAGGTCACCAAAATGGTGTATGTAAGGACGCAATTTGCAGCCCAAGCCCAAAATGTATGGGATCTTGGCTCAGCGAGCCCAATACAATAAATTTGTAGAAAGTAGGTCAAAGAATTACGCTCTAATGAATTTGACAACGGCTAGTATGGATTTAAAAGATAATCAAGCAGGAACAAGGCACATAAGATTGAATGAATTCACCGTCCGAGGAGCCAAATCTTGTATAAATCAATAGAACTGATTACAAATACAACTTTGATTGCTACAGTATTCTTTCTCTATTTTTCCGATCCCTCTTCCTTCAGGGGCCTCTTACATTATATATATCATTCCTGATGATCTTGGCCCTCCATTTGTCAATCATCCAAGCCATTACTCGAGTGCTTGTCCTATCAGACACCCCTTCTGGCTCTCTGTGAGTTGCGGTAGCTAAGAAAGCACTGTTCAGGGGTCTTCTCCACATAAATGGGGATAGAAAAATAGCTACAATGCATTTAATGCGGAGGTAGCAATTTTTCCTTAGATATTTTTGGGTTCACTTCCTTCTCGTGTGTTCATAAAGCACGCTTCTAACACTGGAGCCTCTATAAAGGTCATTTTCGTCATTGGAATGCGTATCTGAGCTATATTTGTCATAGTCGATAAGGAATTACTCATCAGACCGCCTCCTACTCCTTTCTTACTTATGAGACTCTAAACTTGGATCCTTCATAACTATTTGTCCCTCCTCGAATATGCCAACGTCCTCGGATAAGGCCCAATGCCCAATATATAATTTTGGGCCCTTATCCCTGCAATGTAGTTCTATGTTTCTCTTTTAGGTCCCACGTTTTAAAAATGTTTTAAAAAAATAATGGTTAATTATTTTGGTATGTTTCATCTGAACTTCCAAATTTATAAAAATGTTTCATTTAAACATTTTATCACAAATTTTTTTTAATCTGACTAATTGATTTAAATGAAAGGTATTTCAAACTTTAAAGTTTAAATGAGACTTACCAAAAACTCTAAGGTTTAAATAAAACTATCTAAAATTATAAGGTTTTAATTAATAAAATTTAAACTTTGAGATTTAAATGAAATATTTTTTGAAAATTTAAGGTGTAAATGAAATATACTTAAAACTCTCTAGTTTAAAAAGTAATTTAATTAAAAATAATTTTAATCTATGTCTTACATACCGAAAATTCAATTTTCTCAGTCAAAAAGAAGGAGAAAAAACACTCTGCGTCATTGTCTTCCCCCCACCGCCCTCTTTCCTCTGCACCTTCTCATTCTCTTTTTCTTCATGGGGCCCATTTTTCTCTATCATCTTCTCCCTCATCCTCATTTTCATTGCCCTCTCTTGATGTAGTCCATCAATACTACTATGGGTTAGTGTAATTAATGTTTTTGAGGCCTTCATGGAACAACATTGTTTTCTCTCTGTTTTTTTTTTTTTTTTTAATAATAAAGAATATATAATATTTTATAAATTACTTGAAATCCTTATAAATAAATAAAAAATGGAAAATTATCAAGGTTACGTTTTGTTATTATTAAAAGTCATAAAATTATATTGTTTGGAGACCTTAATTGTAATCCACTTGGGGGACAAAATTGAAAACAATCAAAGTTAAAAAAAAAAATCAAAATCAAAATCAAATTAGATAATGTAATTTATGAATGAATTTTGTTTTCAAATCACTTTTAAATACCAAAATCATGATTTGTAATTTGTAATTTGTAGTACCCATAGGTTAAGACATTTAATATTTTTATTATTTCTTATTTAGAAGAAAGTAGTACATTTAAAAATAAACTTGAGCTGTCTTTTTTAGTTTAATTCTTTTTTTCTTGATTGTCTTTTTTTTAATAAAAAAATGTGGTCTCTGGTGTGAACTCATCAACCCTCATATCACGTGACGATAATAAATAGTATCACATGTATTACGGAGACTTTGATAAAATTGTAATTATGAATACAACATATTCGTTAAAAAGACTCTTGAGTTGGCTTTTTTTAATCGAATTCTTTTTGCTTGATTGTCATCCCCCTACTTACTTACTTACACGACATTCATCAATAAAATTTTGACTTATATGATAACCAATCACCGGCTCAAGAGGTGAAACCTGGTACATTTTCATTGTAGCCTCCCCACTCCCCACTCCCCACTCCCCACCAAAGGCCGCAGACAATGAAGCCGGTCTGGAATAATATTTATATATTTTTGCTACAGGTAACATCAATTTCTAGGAGTTTAAATAATTGACTAGTTTGGCAGTGGAGAAGCCCACGTTATCTTTGATTCTTTGATGGCTACTGATTCGAGTTGAGACTTGATAAATTGATATAAGAAACTTCTTCGGGCTTCCAAAGCACCAAAGTATCCATACTTTCCACACTACTTGAATTTTAGGGCATCAAAATGTTTACACTTAACAAAAGCTCTCCAAGAAGACAATTCTTCCCTCTCTAGTGTAGGTTATATTGTAAAAAACATTATGTCTATTTTGGTTCGTTTGAAACCCACACTTTCTCTCATGTTAGGAGGCAAGGTAATATTGTTGCCTATGCCTTAGCATAGAAAGCTAGACTTTTCTTTTTCTTTCTTGTCTGGATGAAGGATGTTCTACCAGAAAATTTTCATTTTGTAGTTTCTGATTTTCCACCTTAATTTGAATAAAAGTCCCACCTAGTATGGATTTCCCAAAAAAAAAAAGTTCTCCAAATTTTATTTTAAAAGGCATTTTAATTACTTAACTTCTTCTTCTTTATTTATTTTTTCTTTGATAATCTCATAGTTGAAAGATGGGGATTTAGTATCAAACAAGTTACGATACTCTTTGCATTAGCCCACTTCTATGCGCATGCATACATCAAACTCTTTATTCATTCTCTATTTCCTTTTAAATATTTCTTATTCCTTTTTTTTTTAAATAACAAAAATACATCTTTGACCCTTAAATTTTAGTTTATAGGTGATTTTTAGCCCATAAGGTTTAAAGTGGTCGGTTTTAGCTACTAACAAATTTAATGTGATAGTTTTTAGTCCTAATAACCCGTCTACTAGAGTGATAAGTGTCCATTTTAATTTGACTGTGTCATCTAAGAAATTAGAAACGATTGCTTTAAACTCTTAAGTACTAAAATTGTTTATGAATTAAAGTTTAAGGATAACGAACAATATGTTTTACCCTTTTTATTGGCTAAAATTATTTAAAAATATTCGAACAATTTTCAATTGAATTGAATCATTGAAGTTGGCTTTGAATTGTGCGAATAAAGTAACAACAAAATTTTAGTAAAATATGAAAAAAGTCAAAACTAAAGTCCCTTAAGTGAAAGAAAAAAAAGTAATAATTATTTTATCAATAAGGGATTAATAATCGCTTAAACTAAAAACTTTGGTAGGGAGATTTTTTTTTTATTCTTTTTAAAGCTAGATTGAACGAAAATGATTTGAGATAAAAACAAAAAAGGTTACTGTAGGGTCAGTTTTTGCAGCCCAAGCCCTAAAGAGGTGGGTTAGAGGCCCAACGAACCCAGCACAATAAATTTGTAGAGAGTGGGTGAAAGAGCTGGGCCGGATATGAATTAAACAAGAGTTGGTGGTAGCACGGGCGAATAATCAGACATGTAATCACGTAAAAACCATGAAGGACTAAAGGTCCGAAGAGGTATTTTATTGAATGTTCTTAGATTACAAGTTTCAGAGCTACAGTAAAGTGATTTTCTGTTCTTCTTCCTCTTTTTTCTCGACCCCCCCTATCAGGGGCTCTCCTTCTTTATATAACCTCTTTCCTAATCATCCTAACCCTCCATTTGTCTTCCATTTGCTAACATACTTGAGTAAGGGTCACGTCAAGCACCTCCTTTAGCTTCTTGGGAGTGGCGGTAGGTGAAGTTACACTGTTCAGGGGTCCTCTCCACATAAATGCGGCCAGAGAAGTTGCTGCAGGGCATTAAATGTGGCGGTGATAGCTTTTCCTTGATATATTTCTTCATCCTTATCATTCCTAAGAGTGCCCAGAGCTTATCTTTGTCACCCAGATTGCCAGGAAGGGCACTCGGGCTTCCTGTACATGTATTTAATCAAAACTATTCGTATCCGAGGAGTAAAACCTCCTCGGACAATAGGTGACCTCTTCGGATTATACTTTTCGGCCCTCTTTGGGCCTGATGTCCGCAGAACACTGTTCCTGCCCGCTATTTCTCTTCGGTCGTAGGATAACATACAGAACAGGACCCCAGGCCCATTTGATAAATATGGGCTTTTGCCCCCCACAATAGCCCCTCAAAATCTCAATTTTTCCCTCACATCCGAAGAGAAAAAGTGAGATTTTGACTTGCCATGGGGTAATTGGCTTGGGAACAGACAAAAATTCAAACTGGCACGTGTGTAGATATGGATGTGCGCGTTCCATCATTACTGCAGTTGTTTTCCGTATTCCCAAAGCGCCACATTAATTACTTCAGGCGGCGTTTGGTCCTTTGCATCCAACGGTGGACTGCTGATCCAATGGACAGGGTTCTTTCTTGGGATCCGGGCAAAATAACTTTTGCCCCTTCGCTCATCCTCATATAAAATCTCAGAGGTTAGTATCTCTCTTTTACCTTGCAATTTTCATTCTACCCAACAAGAACAAGCATCCGAGCGCTCCGAGCTTTCTCAATCGCTGACCCTGATCCTTCTCAAAGCCCTCAAGATCCTCTCTACGAGGTCAAAGATCGATCCCTAGCTTCGTACTTGTAAGTTTTCATTGCCCCACGCCACCTGTTTTCTCTTCGGCTGCCTTCTACGTCGCATTTACATTTTTCTGTTTAAGAAAGATGGGCAAACTCGAGTACATGGTAGATAGTCCTGCTCAATTGGAGAAGTTTAGGGCCACATACCGCATACCTCCAAACGTGGGGGTGAGGTACTGTCCTCCCGAGAAAATACTGACTGACCGGAAAACCGGGGAAGTGGTGATCCCCCTCATTGCTTTCCTGGAGGGAGGAATGACGATCCCTATGGGTCCCCTCACCACTAGTTACCTCCGAAACCATAGGATTACCCCTTGGCAGTGCGCGCCTAACATGTTTAGGATCCTAGGAGCAATTGAAGACCTTAATCTTCACCTAGGATTGGGACTCACTTGGCTCGACGTGGTGCACATGTACGAGTTCCACAGCCAACAAGGGGTGGGATATTATTTAAAATCCCGGTCCGACATTGTTCGGCTAATTTCCTGCCTCCCCAAGTCCAACAAAGGGCTAAAGGACGACTATGTGATCGTCTCGGGCGCGTGGTATAACGGCCCTCACTGTCCGACTAAGCATGGAGAACCAGGTGGGACTAGTTTTAGGCACTCTGACCATAGGCTTAGGATCCGTTTTTGATTGTGTGTTTTGCTGCTTCTACTTTTCTAATCAGACTTTGCTGTGATTTGTAACAGATAAAGCACACATTACTCCTCGGCTCAGCCTCACCAACGTCGCTGCGCTGAACTTTTTATTGCGGTCGGAGATCTTCGTTAGCGATGACGGACAACTTCGATCAGCTCCCCTCATCTTAGGGTACAAAGCGAAACCCAAAGACTTCCAACCGGTGGGCAACGCGATAACTCAGGGAGATCGCCGCCTCAACCGTATTGACGTGTCTTGGAAGGGCTTTTTAGCTCCGCACGAACTTCCACCCGTGCCACATCCAAACCCTCAGAACATACCTCCTCTCGTTCAACCCCTTCAACAAGTTCCCCTCGGACAAGAGGTTGAAGGTGAAAGAGTTGAATCCTCTAGTTCATCACTTGAGGAGCAGATAGACCAGTTCCATTTCGAGGGGGAGACTCCAGGGGGAGAACAAGTGGTAGAGGTCTCGGACGCCGAGGAAGAGATCGACAGGCATTCAAGTATACATCCTGTTCTGATTGCCGCCGGTCCTGAAGAATCGTCGGACGAAGACATGGACCTAAGGAGTTTAATGAAGAAGAGGGGCCAAAAGACTGAGCACAAGGATGCTGGGACGTCTAAAGTGGTGGTGACCCTGCCCCCCGTGCCTACCCAGGTCTCTGACCCAGGTTCGAAGCCCATACCAAACCCGCAGAAGAAGAGGCCATACGAGCCTGAAGAGAGGGAGGGAGTTGTGCCATCTAAAACTAATAAACAGCAAAAGGTGATACGAGACCACCGAAGCAAGAGGGCCTCCTCCACCGAGAGCCGAGAGGACGTGATTGGGGCCGACGTCCGCCGAGGAGGGGGAACTCGCATTTGGTCCCCAAGGTTAGAACTGGATGGCGCTCCCTTTCCTTGGGACACCTCCCTCCGCAACTATGATGGGGGAAGGGCAGGGCACGTTGCTGAGGCCCTGCAGCAGCCACTTCTCCTTCCTCATGACATGGACTCCTATAAACGCTTCAACCAGAAGGAGCTTTTCTTGTCCCTCAAGAGGGACGTGGCCATGGTAAATACTCAATTCTTAATTTAGGTTTTATTCGTAATTGACTTTGCCTCCCTTCTTTACTCAATGTTGCAAATTCTGTCATGCAGATCACTCAGCAAATTTACGTAGCCGAGAAATGGAATAAGAAGTCCTATCTCGAGGCTCAAGCAGCAATGCAGTCTCAATCTGAGGTAGAAAAGACTCTGGGTCAGCTGAAGGAGGACTATGCTCGCATGTCTGAGCAATTGAAGGACATGACCAATCAACGGAACAGTCTCAGAGCCGGCCTAAATAACGCCGAGACCCAAGCCGAGGAGCAGCGCAAAAAGCTGCATATGACGGAGATCAACTTGGAGACTGAAAGGGAGATAGTGAAGGGCCTCAGAACAGAACTCCAAAAAGCCAAAAAGAGCGCCCTGGCAGCCGAACAAAAAGCTCAACTGGCCAAGGAGTCAATTGAAGCTGAAAGGAAGGCGGCGTATCAGTTGGGGGTAGATGAGACCAGGCAGCAGCTTACCGAGCAATTTGCCTCGGTTGGTCGCGATTATTGCGATATAACCTGGCAAAAGGCGCTGGATGCTGCTGGGGTCCCCTTGGATTCCCCCCGAGGTTACCTGGGAGCATATACTATGATCCCGAAATCCGAGAGCTCCCAGGTCCTGACCCTCCTGCTCTACAGCTTCCATGGGTTTCAGAGCAAAACTTGACCAACCAAGCTCCCCCCTCCATCCTTAATGTCCCCAAAGAAAGTGGTCAGCCAGGTGATAAGGATAAACCGGCTGAACCAGAAAAAGACAAAGGCAAAGGGTTGGAGGGAAAGAAGACTTCTGATGAGCCCAAGGGTCAAGCCTCAGAAGCTGCTGCTCGGATGGGCCAGGCTGCTGACAATGCGATCCCTTCAGCGAAAGAATAGATTGATAGGATTTTTCTTTATTAACTTTTTTATTCTTATTATAAGAGATTGTAAGTTGCTATTTTTAATCAATGAAGTAATTTTTCCTTTACTTTTGTTATAAAGTCTTGTACTTTAATGTTATGGTACCCCAATATTATGTTATCAGCGCACATGATTATGGTTGTTACTATCACTAAAAGACAACATGAGCCATTGATAATTTAGATATACTTAGGAGTTTCAATCATGGATCATCAGAGAATGATATTTCAGCCGTAGCAGTTACACTGAATTTAGATTTAAACAGGCATGATAGGATTTAGGTTTAAACGCTCAAAAGGACAGTAACGGAGTGTTAACTAACCCAAATCATCTGGTCCGAGGACTACAGGCATGATAGGATTTAAGTTTAAACACTTAAAAGGACTGTAACGGTGTTAACTAACCCAAATCATCTGGTCCGAGGACTACAGGCATGATAGGATTTAAGTTTAAACACTTAAAAGGACAGTAACGGAGTGTTAACTAACCCAAATCATCTGGTCCGAGGACTACAGGCATGATAGGATTTAAGTTTAAACACTTAAAAGGACTGTAACGGTGTTAACTAACCCAAATCATCTGGTCCGAGGACTACAGGCATGATAGGATTTAAGTTTAAACATTTAAAAGAACTGTAACGGTGTTAACTAACCCAAATCATCTGGTCCGAGGACTACAGGCATGATAGGATTTAAGTTTAAACACTTAAAAGGACTGTAACGGTGTTAACTAACCCAAATCATCTGGTCCGAGGACTACAGGCATGATAGGATTTAAGTTTAAACACTTAAAAGGACAGTAACAGAGTGTTAACTAACCCCAAATCATCTGGTCCGAGGACTACAGGCATGATAGGATTTAAGTTTAAACACTTAAAAGAACCGTTTACACAACATGTCATTATATTGATTAAAAGGAAAATTCGATTAATAATAATACCTTTTGAGGTTATTTACATTCCAGGGGCGTGGTATCACATGGCTATCCAAGTCTTCAAGGAAATACGCCCCAATGCCAGCCCCTGAAGTAATTCGATATGGCCCTTCCCAATTAGGTCCTAATTTTCCCTACGCTGGGTTCTTCGCAGTGCCGACCACCTTTCTTAACACCAGATCACCAGGTTCCAAAGGTCTGAGCCTTACGTTGACGTCGTAACCCTGCCTGAGCTTTTGTTGGTAATGCGCCAATCGGACCATCGCATTTTCCCTCCTTTCATCAATTAGGTCTAAACTTTTCTCTAACTGCTCATTGTTGCCCTTCAGGTTGAACGAGCTAGTTTTCAACGTTGGGAATCCAATTTCCAGGGGTATGACAGCTTCAGCCCCATAGGTCATCGAGAAAGGAGTCTCTCCAATAGACCTGCGCGGAGTAGTTCTGTAAGCCCAAAGCACATGTGGCAATTCTTCAACCCATTTGTCCTTCACGTCGTCAAGTCTCTTTTTCAGGCCACTCACAATGACCTTGTTCACAGCTTCTGCTTGGCCATTACCCTGGGGATACGCTGGGGTGGAATATCTGTTCACGATTCCCAGCTCGCTACAGTAATTCCTAAACGCTTTGCTATCAAACTGGAGGCCATTATCCGAGATAAGACTGTGTGGAACTCCAAATCGAGTAACTATATTCTTCCACACGAACTTCTGCACATCTACGTCTCGGATGTTGGCCAGAGGTTCTGCTTCAACCCACTTTGTGAAGTAATCAGTGCCGACCAGCAGATATCTCTTGTTTCCTGCAGCCTTAGGGAACGGCCCCACGATGTCCAAGCCCCATTGGGCAAAATGCCATGGGCTAGTTAGCAGGTTAAGAGTTCCTCCGGGCTGATGAATACGTGGGGCAAATCGTTGGCACTGATCACATTTTTTAACATAATTCAGGGCTTCTTCTTGCATGTTGGGCCACCAATAGCCCTGAGTAAGAGCTCGGTGAGCCAAAGACCTACCCCTAGTGTGGCTTCCACAGACTCCTTCGTGCAGTTCTTCTAATAGTAGCTCAGCCGCCTCAGGAGGCATGCACAATAAATAAGGCCCCGAATAGGAACGTTTATATAACTTCTGATCTTCGGACAACCAGAACCTGGTCGCTTTCCTCCGAATTTTGTCGGCCTCCCCTTTTTCTTCAGGTAAGACCTCTTCCTTCATAAATTTAATTAAAGGGTCCATCCAGCTGAGTCTGGCCCTGACTTGATGTACGTGGATTACTTCTATTCTTGCATCGGTAGGTTGACACAAGTCCTCGACGAGGATAACTCTCGGCAAATCCTGTGCCGAAGAGGTGGCTAGTGTGGCCAAGGAGTCAGCATGTGTGTTACCACTTCTGGGCACATGCTCCAGGCTGAAAGATTCGAACCCGGTTTGCAGATGTTTAACTCGGCTCAAGTATCCCTGCATTCTCTCATCTTTTGCCTCAAACTCCCCCTGTACTTGTCCCACGATCAACCTTGAATCCGAGAACAACTTTAATGCCCTTCCTCCCATCTTCTGGACCATGCTCATCCCCATCAGTAGGGTTTTGTATTCCGCCTCATTGTTTGTTGCCGAGAAGCCTAGCCTTAGTGCTTTTTCAATAATGACTCCTTCGGGGGATAGCAATACTAGCCCCACTCCAGAACCTTTTTGGTTCGCGGCGCCATCGACGTACACCTCCCAAAGGGAAAGGCCTTGTTGAGAGATCATGCCAACTGATTTTTCATCCATGTCTGAAGCCGACTTTACCTCTTCTAATTGCGGCTCCGTGAACTCAACTACCAAATCAGCAATCACTTGACCCTTGATCGAGGTGCGTGGCATGTACTTGATATCAAAAGCCCCTAGGATCGTCCCCCATTTAGCAATTCTTCCAGTATAGTCCGCACTCCGGAGTATTGCCCTGAGCGGAAGTTGGGTGAGAACAATGACCGTATGGGCTTGGAAATAATGTGGGAGCTTTCGCTTACCAAGAACTACAGCTAGAATAGCCTTTTCTAGGGGTAAATAACGGATTTCGGCTTCATGCACGGATTTGCTTACACAATAAACTGGTTTTTGTACACCGCCATCTGCTCGGACCAGCACCAAGCTTACCGCATGGGGAGCTACAGCGATATACGCAAATAAGACCTCGTCCGGCTCAGGGCTGGACATAATTGGCGGTCGAGCTAGGTAATCCTTCAATTGCTGGAAGGCCGTAGCACACTCTTCTGTCCATTCGAACCCTTTCCATTTGTTGATCAAGGAAAAGAAAGGCCGACACCTGTCTGCTGACCGTGAGATAAATCGATTTAGGGCTGCGATCATCCCCGTCAGTTTCTGAACTTCCTTGGGATTCCGAGGAGCTTGTAGCTCATTAATGGCCCTTATCTGGTCTGGGTTGACCTCAATTCCTCTGTGAGTCACCATATATCCTAAGAACTTGCCTGATCCCACCCCAAATGAACACTTAGAAGCATTCAAGCGCAGCTTGTATTTTCTGAGAACTCTAAAAGTACTTTCTAGATCCTTTACATGCTCGGCCACCACTTTACTCTTTACCACCATGTCGTCTATATAGATCTCGATATTTTTGCCTAGCTGTGATTCAAACATCCTCGTCATCATCCTCTGGTAAGTGGAACCCGCATTTTTCAAGCCGAATGGCATCACCTTGTAATGGTAATTACCAATGGGAGTTACAAAAGCGGTCTTTTCCTGGTCATCCAGGGCTAAAGGTATCTGGTGATAGCCTTGAAAGGCATCAAAAAAGCTCATCCGGGGGTGCCCGACAGTGGCATCCACGAGCTGATCGATTTTTGGCATAGGAAACGGATCTTTAGGGCACGCCCTGTTTAGATCAGTGAAGTCAACACATACTCGCCATTTCCCGCTCTTCTTCTTCACCACCACAGTATTTGCCAACCATGCTGGGTAGAAAATCTCTTTAATAGCTCCGGCCTGCTTGAGCTTTGCCACTTCTTCTTTGACTGCTTCGGCATGTTCTTTGGATGGATGACGAGGAGGCTGCTTCTTAGGAGTGACCATGGGATTTACTTTCAAACGGTGGCATATGAATTCCGGATCCACCCCAGGGGCTTCATAAGCGTTCCAGGCGAATACGTCAAGGTTTTCCTTAAGAATTTGCACTAACCTCTCCTTTTCCTGTAAAGGTAAGTGGGATCCGATCTGAAAGAATTTTTCAGGGTCGTCCCCAATGACGACTTTTATTAAGTCCTCACACCCCACGCCCTTATCCGGATCTTTAGTGGGCGATAACCTATGCTTTCGTTGCTACAAGTTCTCTTCGGTTTTGGCTGGTGACTTTGCTTCTGGCTCATGTTGAATGGCAGCCACCAAGCACTGTCTAGCCACGAATTGGTCCCCGCGGATTTCGCAAACTTGGCCTTCGGATGGATATTTGACTTTCTGATGTAAGGTAAAAGAGACTGCCCCCAGAGCATGAAGCCAAGGCCTGGATACGATTGCCGTATAGGGCGAAAATACGTCTACCACAATGAAATCCACTTCCACCACTTCTGAGCCAGTCTGCACAGGTAATCGTATTTGGCCCTTAGGGGTCACGGCCCTCCCTTCAAAACTGATCAATGGAGAACCGTACGGCGTTAGGTCACTGGGTTTGAGGTTCAGCCCCCTGTAGAGGTCAGGGTACATAATTTCTGCAGCACTGCCTTGATCGACCATCACCCGCTTCACATCGTATCCACCGATTCTGAGAGTTATGACTAGCGCATCATCATGCGGCTGGATAGTCCCCACCGTGTCAGCATCCGAGAACCCTAAAACTGGATGACCGTCGACTTTGCATCTCTTCGGACCCTGGCCAAATTGCCCCGCAGGCAGCCGATCTACTGACATGACCTTAGATGGCCAGGATCCTATTCTTCCTGGTGCTGCAAAGATAACGTTGATGGTTCCCAGAGGGGGTTTTAAAGTATCGTCCCTCCTAGGCTCCGAGCTCACCTGGCCCCCTCGACCACTGGAGTGATGCAGGAGGTGTCTCAATTTCCCTTCACCGACCAGCTGATCCAAATGATCCCACAAACTCCTGCACTCTTCGGTCGTGTGTCCATGATCCTGGTGGTACTGGCAGTAGAGATTGCGATTGCGCCTATCAGGATTCCCCACCATCTTATTCGGCCACTTGAAGAATGGCTCATTCCTGACCTTTTCCAAAACTTGGTGGACTGGATCTCTGAATACTGTGTTGACTGCCTGGGGATTAGCTAACCCTGACTGCGCAGGGAAATCCCTCCTCGATTTGTTATTATGGTATCGATCTGACCTGAAATCCCTCCTCTCCTGGGGGATAACCTTGTCCTTGCCTTTTCCTTGTTGCTGATCTTCTTCGACCCTCTTATACTTCTCAATGCGATCCATTAGCTGACGCATGCTAGTAACAGGTTTGCCGGACAAAGATGTCCTTAAACCATGATCAGTAGGAAGACCGAGTTTAAACGTTTCTAGGGCCATTGCATCAAAATTGCCCTCCATGTCGTTAAACATCTCCCAATATCTATCCGAATACACCTTCAGGGTTTCTCCTTCCTGCATGCTTAAAGACAGCAGTGATGACAAAGGTCGGGCCACCCTTCGGCAGGTAACAAAGCGTGAACCAAAGGCTTGGGTGAGCTCTTTGAAGGAGCTGACGGAATTGGGGATTAGTCCATCGAACCATCTCATCGCCACTGGTCCAAGACTAGAGGGGAAAACCTTGTACATCAGGGCCTCGTCCCTGGAGTAGACAGCCATCTTCTGGTTGAAATGGCTCACGTGTTCCACGGGGTCCGTCCTACCATTATAAATGGTGAATGTGGGTTGGTTAAAGCGCCGAGGAAGTTTCGCCTCCTCAATCCTGCGCGTGAAGGGTGATCTAGAAATCTAATTTAGAGCCCTGCTCATGGCGTCATTTCCCATGTCTTCTTGTGATGGAGTTCTATGTTGCTCCTTACGATGGGCTTCTTGCTCATAAAAATAGGATTCGCTGGCTGGTGTCCTGGACTTATGTTGATAAGTAATGTCTGGCTCATCATCAGGATCTTCATCGGAGTACGAGGAAGCCCTTTTCCTCTTTGCATGGCGCAACTCCCTTTTTAGTTTTTCAACCTCTCGCTGCAAATCCCGATTCTTTTCTGCATGGGATATATGACTCCCACCATGTGATCGACTCTGGTCAAAGGGAACAGTGTGTACACTACCCTCTCGATCTTGTCTTCTCTCCAAGTTGAAAAAAGGGTCCACGTGTTGAGGTGCCCTAGATTCTGCTTCTTGCTGATTTGGTTCAGCCATCACCTACTGTTGTTTTCTCCCCTGCACAAGCTCTTCCCATAGACGGCGCCAATTGTAGGGTCAGTTTTTGCAGCCCAAGCCCTAAAGAGGTGGGTTAGAGGCCCAACGAACCCAGCACAATAAATTTGTAGAGAGTGGGTGAAAGAGCTGGGCCGGATATGAATTAAACAAGAGTTGGTGGTAGCACGGGCGAATAATCTGACATGCAATCACGTAAAAACCATGAAGGACTAAAGGTCCGAAGAGGTATTTTATTGAATGTTCTTAGATTACAAGTTTCAGAGTTATAGTAAAGTGATTTTCTGTTCTTCTTCCTCTTTTTTCTCGACCCCCCTCTATCAGGGGCTCTCCTTCTTTATATAGCCTCTTTCCTAATCATTCTAACCCTTCACTTGTCTTCCATCTGCTAACATACTTGAGTAAGGGTCACGTCAAGCACCTCCTTTAGCTTCTTGGGAGTTGCGGTAGGTGAAGTTGCACTGTTCAGGGATCCTCTCCACATAAATGCGGCCAGAGAAGTTGCTGCAGGGCATTAAATGTGGCGGTGATAGCTTTTCCTTGATATATTTCTTCATCTTTATCATTCCCAAGAGTGCCCAGAGCTTATCTTTGTCACCCAGATTGCCAGGAAGGGCACTCGGGCTTCCTGTACATGTATTTAATCAAAACTATTCGTATCCGAGGAGTAAAACCTCCTCGGACAATAGGTGACCTCTTCGAATTATACTTTTTGGCCCTCTTTGGGCCTGATGTCCGCAGAACACTGTTCCTGCCCGCTATTTCTCTTCGGTCGTAGGATAACATACAGAATAGGACCCCAGGCCCATTTGATAAATATGGGCTTTTGCCCCCCACAGTTACCTCTAAGTAGAGATAGTTGGAGAAGTTGGTCACAAGACTCACAAATTGTCTTTGGGCTCAAGGAAGGCCTGCTCTTCCTTAGGGAAATTTAGGCAATTGCATTAGGGCCTACATGGAAGAAATTAGCTCCATAATCTTAATTTTATCATATAATACAAAAATCTAAAATAAAATTTATCATGCCTGTTGACTCTCTTCTTCTTCTTTTTTGTTCCCTCCCGTAATGTGGTATATGGTTTTTGTTTTGTTACTTAACCCCTTCTCAATATTTACCTATCTTTTTTTTTTTCTTTAAACCTAACCAAGTAGTTTCAAAAAATATTTCAATAACCAAGATTTCCACTAAATTTTCAAATTCTTCGAAATCAATCTTTGTCAGTAAGATCAAAGGTGCTCGTCCTTCCCAAATAATACAATTTAAGATAAAAGCATATTTTAATATTTCCAAATAACACCATAAACGCATGAAATACTTTGCCAAATGATGAAATCAAAGATGCTTGTCATTCCATGCCAATAATTCATGCATTTTTCTATATGCAATATCAAATATGATGCACTTTCAATACTTCAAACATTTTCCATAATCTATTAACAGAATAGTGCATAAAGTACGTTTTAGGAAAACCATGAACAATGCTCTAAAATGGGTTTAACCATCAAATATTTAAGTGCAATAATGATTATTTTTATAAAAAAAAAATCTCATTAATAAGTCACTTACCTTGAAAAGTTAACCAATTTTACCTCAACCAACACCATGTAATCAACGAATCCAGTCATTAGGTCCATCACCAAGGATCTCTGAACCTACTAAATACAAACCCTAACAATCTCATTAAACTAGCCAATTAGCATGGCTCAATTTGATTATTTAAACTATTGTATACTTGTATTTTATACCATTTGAATATAAATGTTAGATAGATGTGATCCGTAAGGTATGCAATATGGTTGATTTATATATTTTTTTAATTAAAAAAAATTTGAAGTTTTTATTTTCAAAACTAAATAGTGTCCCCATGTGCTTACATAAGATATATAAGCCATTTATGTAAAACAAAAAACAAACACAAGAGAGAGTGCGGAAGAGAAAGAGAGAAATTTATGATTTATGTTATATGCACCCATTTTTTATTTTTCATTCTTATGATCTAATATGCATAGAAAATGCTTTTTAAAAAAATAAGAAAAAAAAAATGTCGGCAAAAATAAAGATGAATTTAGAAAAAACACAAATAAATATGAGAGATAGGGGGCATTTTTTTTTTTTTTTTTTTTCTTATAGAATATTGAAACAACCTAAACAACGTAATCAAAATCTAATTAAGATCATGACTTTTGAGTGGAGATTGTAGTATATCTTTACGTTAGAACTTCATTCCCTATCTCCTATGTGTGTGTGTATGTGTGTGTGTGTATATATATATATATATATATATTTTTTTTTAAAGTTTAGGAGTGTTTAGATTTTACACCCTGAAGTTTTAAAAATTGAAATTTATCCCTTAAAGTTTAGGAGTATTTCGATTTTACATCCTGACGTTTTAGAATTTATATTTTACCCTCTAAATTTTGGAAGTGTTTGAATTTTATACCCCAAATTCTGAAATTTTAAAGTGTAAAATTCAAACACCCCTAAAAAATTTATGAGGTAAAATCCAAATTCTGAAAAGATAAGGCGTAAAATCCAAACACCCTAGTGGCGACTCTAGAAATTTTTTTTAAGGTAATCACTAAGAAATTTAAATTATACAAAATTTAATAAAGAGACAGTTTGAATACATTAACGTCACAAAAAAAAAAATGCAAATACATGAAATATTACAATTTTTTGTACTAACAAAGAGAATAAGAAAAAAATTAGACTAATAAAAGACAAAGTGCAAATTGAAAATGCTGATATGAGAATAATAAAGTGACCACAAAAATTTCATAACAAATCTTATGCAAAAAGTTGTTAACCTGTTATTAGTGGGTAAAACATATCAATATTAAACCTGAATTATAATTAGTAACAACTTACTACATAAGATTTATTATGAAATTATTGTGAAAATGTTGTGGATGTAACATTACTCTTATATTTATTTAACTCAAATTCTTATAATTCTCAAGTAAATATGTTCAACATTTTTATTAGGGTGGTCAAAATAAGTTAATTTAGTATATAATATATTTTTTTAAAGTATATATATACATTTTTTTTCAAGTCAGGGTGATCACTGAATATATTAGTTTAAAATAATTATTTATATATATATATATATATTTTTTTTTTTGCTTGTATAAACTTTTTTTTTTTTTTTGACAAGTGAGGGTGGTCCTGGGACCACCCTCATATACAAGTAGAGCTACCAATGAAACACCCCAAAACTTTAGAAGATAAAATCCAAATTATGAAATTTTAGGATATAAAATCCAAATATCCTAAGCTTTTGAGGTATAATTTGTAATTTACCAAAACAATAAGGACGCATGAGATATTAGTATCTGTTTGTGAACAACTTATTTAGCTGAAACTGAAAACTTTTTGTTGAAAATACTGTAGATAAAAGTAAAATTTTGCTAAAATAGTACAGTAAGATTCATGAGTAGTATCAAAAAGTGCAGTAAGACCTATGAATAATAGCAAAAATAAGCTAAATAATAAAATAAGTTAGTTTTTTAAGCCAATATTAAACACAACCTTAGAATTGTCCATCAAATTTTACTCGTATCAAGATAATTATACTTGTCCATATAAAAGTCACATTTTTAAGATAAAAGATTGAATTCAGAAGGTTAAAAAAAATCTAAAAACTGAAAAGTAAAAGTAAAAGTAAAAAACTCAAGTACCAAAAAGCTAGGGAACGTGGTTTTTATTTATATATATATTTAAGTAAAGAGTAATACTTACTAAAATATATAAAAAATAGTAATATTAGTATTTTAAATTAGATTTATAATACATTATATAACTACTATAAAAATTAAATATCTTTTGTAATTATAGATTGAAATTATAAATAGCTAACATTAGACAAACATAACTCATGTGAATAACATGTTTAATCCTTAAAACTGTAACAATAATTCTCTAGACATACACAGGAAAAAGAGGTATAAATAATAATATTTTATTACAAATATAAATCTAAAATCTAGAGAAGAGTGTTGTAAGAAAAAACCTAAAAAAGTCATAAATAATTAACTTTACATTGCAAAAATATAAAATAATCATTGAGCGGTGAAGAGCGAAGAGTGGAGAGTGAAGACACTAGAAGACTCATCAAAAAAAAAAAAAAAGACACTAGAAGAAAGAGATGATTTTTTTTTTTTTTTAATGGGAAAGAGAGATGATGTTAATAGAAAAAGAAAAATCGATTCGGCATATTGCAGGCGGCAAGAGAAGATGCCGTGTAAGATTCGCCACGTCAGCGCTCGACGTAGGTACACGCGCGCTTTCCGAGTGTGACGTGGGGGAGTGGCAGTTTTGATCAAGCTTGAAAGTGAGCGCTCGGGCACGTGTTAGGTTGCGTGCCAAGGACAACGCCAAGCGCGTCGTACTCGTGCGTCCGCACGTGTCGTGGCTGACGCAAGTGGAGAGAGGAGAAAAAAATTGTCGTTTTGTGGTTTGACTACGTCGTTCTGCGAGCTTGAACTGAGAGAAAACAATAATAGTCATAATAAGGCGGGAGTTGCCTGTCCTCTATGCCCCCAAAAAAAAAAAATATAAGGGCGGGAAAGTGTAATTCCGTAAATGTCATAGATGAAGGATCGTAATTACAGAAATGTCATTGAATTTATGAAGTTGATTGTCAAGCTAGATATGTTAGTTTTTTAAAAGGTCCAAAAAAAAAAAAATATGTTAGTTTTTTACCACAGTTAGATGATTGATAATTCCACTCACAAAATCTTAACTTGTTAACTAAAGAGCCTAGCTTGTTGCTGTGTTAGATTTTTTTTTTTGTTTTTTTTTGAGAAGATTGTTACTGACGGGACTGACGAACTCATTTACTGAAGACGACGACCATGAGTCCAACGAAGACATCCCTGAACGAGCAAATTAATACCCACTGACAGGACTGACGAACTCATTCGCCAAGACGACCTCAACAATACAAACGAGGGCATACTTGGACGAACAAAAACAATGCCCACGTCACTGACGAGGGTAAAGCCATTCATTCAATACAGCCAATTAATACATAGGGCAGTTACAGATCCAGCTGTGTGAGCCGTTGGAGCACATTGAAGCCACATTATGAGGCACGAAACGTTACTAAGAAGAGCATTAAAACCACCTTAATTACCCCAACGGCTAGGAGCTGTAACCGCATATATAAAGCCTCCACATTGCCAAGTGCAAGATACATACACACACAAACACTAAGAGATCTCTTTCATTCTGTCCAATTACATTGTTTATTCCCAAGAGAGCTTCTTATACTGACTTCGGCATCGGAGGCATTGTGGCAGGCACCACACCGGTGACCACCTCTGAGAGTACGTTCATACAGGCTGAGAATTGCTTCCTTCTGACCAACTTGACTGACAAGCTTACGCTTCATCAGTATAACTCTACTGACGAACTTATTCTACTGGCGAACTTGTTCTACTGACGAACTTACGCTTCATCAGCTTGGACGAACTTACTCTACTGACGAACTTACTTGACTGACGAACTTACGCTTCATCAGTTACTATGTTAGATGATTGATAATTCTACCCACAAAATCTTAACGTGTTTAACAAATATTTCTTCTATGTTTTTAATGGGAATATTTGTAGTTTATTTGAGAGAAGAGAAAGAAATGAAATGAAAATTATAATTTTAGAATATACATCTCTAGTATAGAATTTTAAGGTTCAAATCCCTTTTTTTATTGTTGTAACTATTGAATTATTAAAAAAAAAAGTTTAATGTGTTATTAAAAAGAGGGTTTCGCTATAATTGTGTAAAAGAATTAATCCAATTATGTTCTCACCATTAGGATACGTTTAATGGCTATTATGCATCCTTAATGTGATGATTACTTTACAAGTACAAAGTTATTGTAAGATGGAGAGAGTAAAGCCCGAAATTCAATTTTTCAAGATGGCATTTCACACATATATACACTTAGATTAAATTAAAATATAATTTTTATCTTGTATAAAACTAAAAATAAAAAGTTATGCTTAATGGTTCCATTTGTATAAGGGGCTCTAGCTAACTGAATTTAACTTGCCTCTGGTGGCACGTATTAGATGGGATAAGTTTGTCGTGGCTCTTTGCTGTGTAAAGCTTTGCTTTGTTGTTGGCTTTGCAGTATTATGCTGCTGAGTTTTTAAGGCTTCTATTATAGTATTTGTTGAGTTTGTTAAATAAAAGTCTCACTGATTCATTAATATATATATATATATATATATAAAACTCTATTGGTTAAATATAATTAGAAGAAAAAATATTCTTGGTTGACCTTTATTTTTCAGGGGGATTTGAATCTCAAGTTCTAATACTGAATCACTGATGGTCTCTATGCATTAGTGCATAACAGTTCATAGGGGCACCCATTAATTGAATTGGTGTCCATTTGGATATCTCTTAGATTTTGGTAGTTTATTTGCAAAATAAGATACAAAAGATATATTTTTTGCAATTTTTATGCTAAATGTGTCACAACAAGCTAAAAGCTAAAATATATTTTCCAAATAGATTCTTAGTATAAAATTTTATCTTTATGATTATTCCCTTTCCTGACTGCTTATGGCTTTGGTTAAGCATTGTTTTTATTAGCCTCTTTACATGCATTTTGTGTTTATTCGTGGATTTTTTTAAATTAAAAAATAATGAAAATGTACTAAAAAATTACGTTAAAGAGTATTGAGAGAAATTAAAAATAATTATAGTAAAAAAATGTGCTAAAAATTAAGAAAATTATATATATATATATATATAGTTGTTATGGACAAAATTTAAATGCTTAATTTGCTTATATGCCATCTTTGTTATTTTTCCTAAAAGACTACAATTTATTTTAAGTGGTGAGAGACTTTTTAATTGATTTAGTGTGATTTTATTTTGTTGACAAAATAAAAAATTGATACCAAAGGCCTCTTTTATTTTCTTTCTTTTTTTTGAGAAAAAGGTAAGGAAACTTTATTACGGTAAATCAAACTTAAAAACATCATCCAAATCCCGTGGTAGATCTTTCAACCACACATTAGTATCTACAAATAAAACTACTCTACAAGCAAGGGCATGAGCTAATTTATTACCCTTTCGCTTAAAATGTAAAAAACTACAACAAACAGTAGACAACAAAATTCTAATATCATCGATAAACATGTCTATACATAGTTTGAACTGGTCTGGCATCGTTGATAGCCTGAATAACCGGCAATGAATCTCCTTCAACCACCATTTGATGAATACCGAGCTCCTTGGCAAAGCTAATTACTCTACAAGCTGTTAAGGCCTCCACCAAATCAACTGAACTTGGATACCTTACTTTTTGACTCAGAGCAGCTATGATTTGCCCCTCCCAGTCTCTAATGACCACCCCTATACCTGCACTAACCTGATCAACGAATAAAGCCCCATCAAAGTTGATTTTGTAAAGACCGCAATCAAGCGGCTTCCACCTTAAATCCTCGTTGTGAGCAACTACCCTGCGAACCTTCTTATGCACATCCTGAAATTCTTGTAAGAGCTCTGAAGCCCACTGAACGACTTCATAAACCCTCCACGTTTTTTACCCCACCCTCATCCTGTTTCTACATTCCCATACACTCCACGCAACCATAGCAAATCGAGCAATCAGATCAGACGAACCATGTGAACACAGGTACTGGAAAAGATCTTCAGATGTGGAAAATTTATGGATTCGAAGAAAGGAAAAGTGGAAATCAGCCAGCCATATAGCCTTCATTGAATCACAATACCACAAAGCATGAACACTATCTTCAGGGCAATCTCGACACAATTCACAGAGACCATCTGGCACCACCTAACGCCCATGCAAGTTAAATTTTGTGCATAAAGAATTTTGAACAGCTTGCCAAATGAAATGCCTAACTTTGTTAGGGACTCCAAGCTTCCAAATGCCATTCCACAGACTCTTCCCTGCCTCCTCATTCAAAGAACTGGCTTGACTTTGATGCTAAATCATGACAAGTAAACGATATGCACTCCTGACCGTATACTCCCCATTAGAAGAAAAAGGCCAAATCAGAGCATCCACATCTACATACTGACATACAGGGATACTTTTGATAACTTCAGCTTCCCACGGGTAAAAAATCTTATCAAAAAGCTCCTCATTCCAACTTTTTGAACCTAGTAAGAACAAATCACTAACAACCTGTAAAGAGGGATCCAGTTGCGGAGATAAAACTCCACCACCCCCTTCAAAAGGAAGCCACTGATATCTCCAAATATTTATATTTGTCCCATCTCCCACTCTCCACTTAGCACCCCTCAAGACCCCTTCTCTAGCTTGTAATATACTTCGCCAAGCAAAGGAACATCAAGGAGACACCTCCGCATCAAAAATATTACTTGATGGAAAATATTTTGCTCGAAATACCTTGAATACCAGGGAATTTCTTACATGAAATAGACGCCAAACTTGCTTACCCAACATTTCATCATTGAACAATATCAAATCTCTAAAACCCATACCTCCTACCGATTTTGAAGAGCATAGTGTTTCCTATTTCACCTAATGGATTTTCTTAGAATTTTCAGAACATCCCCACCAAAACTTTTGAATCATTGTTTCTATATCCTTGAGGAGAACAATGGGAAGACGAAAAATGCTCATAGAATAAGTTGAGATGGATTGAACCACTACTTTAATCATTACTTCCTTGCCCGCCTGAGGAAGCAATTTCTCCTTCCATCCTTGCATCTTTGCCCAAATCCGCTCCTTAATTTGATTGAAACAAGCCTTTTTCTAATGCCCTACGAATGAAGGAAGCCCTAGATATTTCTCATAATTTCTTATAACCGGCACCCCCAACAAAACTTGTAATTCTCCCTGAATCTCGTTAGAAGTGTTCCGATTTAAAAATGCCATACTCTTGTCAGAATTAACTTGTTACCCTGAAGCTGCTTCATACCAAGCCATAATATTTTGAATTTTTTTATATTCAGAAGAGGTTGCTTTACAAAATAACAAACAATCATTGGCAAAGAAGAGGTGGGTTATTTTCGGCCCTCCCTAGCATTCAATCCTTCCGTACATAACAAAAATAGAAAAGGAGACAGAGGATCGTCTTATCTTAAACCCCTAGTAGGATAGATAAGACCCTTCAATTCACCATTCACCATAATCGAGTAGGAAATTGTTGTGATACATTGCATTATCAAGGCCACCCAATTATCCTGAAAACCCATCTTCAATAAAATTTTCTCCAAGAAAACCCATTTCACTCTATCATAAGCCTTACTCATATCAAGCTTTAAGGCCATAAAACCTTTTTTTCTTGAACACTAAGTTTTCATATGGTGAAGAGATTCAAAAGCAACCAAGATATTATCAGTAATAACTTTGTCAACCCAAACTGAAACTCCTTGCTGCCAAAAAAGTGCCAACCCACCCCCTTTATCCTGACTTTGAACACAAAATAACCCCGCATACTTGATCTTGACTTTCAATCTTTCTAATTGTTCCTTATTTGCCCATGTCTCTGATAAAAAAACAATTAAAGGATCTTGTGCTTGAATCAAATCTTCAAGCTCTCTTTTTGCACGTGGGTTCCCAAGTCCGCAGCAATTCCAAGCTAAACAACTCATTGACCTTGACAGGGCTAGTCCCCAGCCTCTACTGTTTCTATGCTTTTAACACTAGCATATCATCGCTTTGTAGGTACCAAATCTTCCATCACCTCCGAACATTCCTGAATACCCCTTTTTGGGCATAAATTGGGGAGCTTACCTGTTCCATTGCTGCCTTCTCTCTAGCTAAACGTTTCCATCCTCGAATTAGGCCCCCTAAAGAAGTAGTCACATCTCATACAGTAGAAACTTGGTGGTTGTCAATAGTCCCAGTAACATGCTCTCCATCCTCTGTCCCCAAAAGACCTTTGGGTTCATTCAAATTGCACACAGTGTCAACCTTTACCCCTAATTGCAAAACTGTGTCTACTTTACATCGAACTTAGCTAACTCCAAGTCAATCATCTTTAAAGTTTCTTGAAAATTTGTTCGGAAATTCCTACTCTTCACAGGTAATGACTCAAGAACGACCATACTCTCCTTAAGCCTATGATTATCCTCAAACTGGTCCCCTTTACTCTCTTTATCCTTGCTTCGGCCAAGCACTTCATTCTCACTAGTATCCATCTCTTCACCAATGTGTACCGGAGAAAACTATACCTCCTCCTACGTTGTACCATCACACCCCTCAACCTGAACCATTAAACACTTCTTGGGAGTGGCTGATGAAGCTCGCAACCATCCTTCGTATTGTTGATTGCTCTCTGTCAGGCTTCCTCTGCTTTGAACCCATAAATCGCAATTTTTGTCACTATGAGTCAAAAGTCCGCACCAGTAACATAGGTTAGGCAATCTTTCATATTTGAACCGTACCCACCCAACCTTACCATCTTCCTTACAGATTTTTCATCCCCGGTAAAGCTGTTTCGATGTATCAATCAACACCCTAATACGCATATAGCTACTGCCATCCTGGGTTCCCCACTCTTTCATCCCCGATTGAACTTCCCTGATAATCTCTCCAATCTCACATGTCGTCCGAGGATTCATACCACCTATAGGAAGATCATGGAGTTGAACCCAAAAAAGCGTCCTATTGAATTCCAACTCCCTAACCGGAACACTCTTTTCCAGATGTTTGAGAGAGACTAGATGTTTATCATAGCTCCACGACTCTCCCATGAGGACTTTCTCTGCATCAACTTTGTTCGCAAACACAAACAACGCCGTATGGTTCCCCATGTCCTTCACTTTGAAACCTTTCTTTGTCCGCCAAAGAGGCTTGAAAGTCCTAGCAATAGCCACTATATTCAGTACTCTGTGAGTAAAAAACTTTGCCACCACCACTTGTCCACCCCCCGTTTAAAAGTATCTGACTTATATAGATTTCCCTCTTCCTCCAATAAGGTTAGTTTCTCCCACAAAACCAATAACTTCTCCATGATAGAACACGAAACCTCTCACTCATTGCCAGAGCAACGAAGAGAACTAGATAGCTACATGAGGCGAGCATAACATTCTACTACACCGTTTAGGGTTTGGAAAGCCGCCCCCTAGGTCAGAGAAGCCTCTTGCAAAGTATATGATCTCTTTTCTTTTGTAATTATATACAGTGGCGGTGCCACCTTATGGCCAGGGTGGTCCCAAGACCCAAGACCACCCTGACCTGAAAATAAAATATATTTATACATAATAATTTAAAATTTTATATTTATTTACCTTTAAAAAAAAATTTGGGAACACCCTGAATTTTTTTTATGCCAATAAAATTAAATTCGGTCCATAATTTGAGCAATTTAACAATATATTAGAGTCTTTCAAGCAAAAAGAACCACATGCTTTTATATCTTTTAAGCCTATACTACGGCTTTATTTTTAGTTTTTGCTTTACGTGACACACTATCATTGTACATTTGTACTACTACTTTTTCTCAAAAACATTATAATGTATATTATACAACTAATTGGTCAAAGTAATGTAAATTTAGATTTTTTCATTGTACAACTAATTTTCTTTTTTCTTTTTCCAATAATTTTGATTAGAAAAAAAAATAGTAGTTTTAGTTAATTAAGTGAATAAATTTAAAAAGTTACTTAATTTTTATATAACATCAATTAATTTATTATATATATATATATAATAAACTTTTATTTTTATGATTATAATTAAATATGTGATTGTCCATTCTAAGGAAATTTAATTAAATTTACACGAAAAGTGTCACTAAATATTATGTTTTTACATTTTACTATCATATTATTAGTAATAAACTTATTATATGTTTATTTATATAATTTATAATTTTATTAATTATATTATTTATGACGTCACCGGTTCAACCATCAGTCGAATCTCGATTTGACTAAAAAACCGGTAATCAATCCATTTTCCGATTCTTTCACCGTACTTGTTTATAAAACCATGGAAAATACCCCAAAAAAAAAAAAAAAAAAAACTTGAACGAAAATCTAGGAAAAAAATAAAAATAAAACCACTAACAAGACCCAAACCAAATGCCAATAGAAAAGCCCAATACAAGATTAATCTCATCTCAGACTAAGAGTCTAAGACTATTACTACTCCAACACCAACACGATTATGTTTTTAATTCAACAAATATTAAAAAAAAAAATCCTCACTGCCTCAATGCCTCGCGGATTCACAAGTCATTAAACAATTTAAACTGAAACTAAATCAAACTTAAAGGTTAAAAGGAAATAAGAAACTCACTTACTCTCTCCAGCCATCACTGTCCATCCTTGTTCAGCAACACTAATAACAACCACAACTGAACTTCACAAGCTTTATGTTGTAAAACTTTATTTATTTGCATGTTTTTTTTTATTGTTGTTGTTGTTGTTAATATATAAATTTTTTTTTTATTAGATTGTATAATTTATGCTTGATAAGGAACACCTTGAAAAAAATTTATGGAGCCACCATTGATCATATATACAGAATATAAGAAGGTGCTTGATAAGAATGAATAGCGGAATCATCTGAATAATTTAATCAAACACGAGACAACCAAAAAATAAGAAAAAAATATGGTCGATTTAATTTACACCTACAAATTAATGAGAACGCTATGTTTTAGTCTTAAAGCATCATTAATTTGTTGGTGCGCGTGGCCCCTTTGTTTGAGTCTCATATTGGTTAAAAATGTACTCTTAATTTTGAGTGTACATACACTGATATAAATACAGACATACCATTTTAGACTTTTTATAGTATATTTAAAAGGAAAATGCTAATGAGTGCACTTAGAACACTGATTAATAATTTATTTAAAGAAAGTTTTTGTGGGAAATGAAAAAAAAAAAAGCAATTAACATTTTGATAACTTTTTTCATTTTTTATAAAAATAGTATCAAAACTTTTCTAAAATGGATTATTAATGAGTACCCTAAGGGCATTCGTTAACATGATCCTATTTAGAAATAGGGCATAATTTGTACATGGGTCTGATCTATCTCACACGCACGCCTCACTTTGATTTGGTTTGACCAAATAAGAATAAATATTGGGCTAAGCTTGTGGGTTTTGTAGTCATTTGCTATTGTTGGGTATTTTGACATGGTGGTTATCTTAATTAACTTGCTCAAAATACACTTTCAAAGTGTCATTAGATATTTTATTCTCATTCTCTCTCACATAAATACATCTCTGACGAGCAAAAATCAAAATCATTTGGTTATCTCTCAATCGAAGGAAAGGTAAGGTTGTGCGTGGAAGTGTCACCAACACAAATTAAATATGCTATGTAGTTTAATCTTGGTGATTTTCGGTGAAACGCTATATTCTAATCTTGGGGTTGCCAATAAACCAATTCTCATTGAGCTGTAGTGTTGCACTCCAACTAACACGAATCAAGTAACCGTTAAAGATAATATTTATGCTGTTATGTGTGATTGTGTATTTTGGTGAGACTATTCCCAAACTTGATTTTTTATCTATAATTTTTCGAATTTAACCTTGTTTGTTGGGTAAAATATTTTGTGCATTCTTATTGAATATTTGTAGCTAACACTATTTAGTTAAATAAAAACATTTGTTCATATTTACGTCCAAATTAAGGTGGATTTCTTATAATATTTGAAAGAGAACGACAAATTAGAAAGTAATTCGTAAATCCTAGTGGACTAATGTGCTTTGAATTGATCATGTCCAATATTTGTCGGGAAAAATAATTGCCCGCCAACGCAGGTGTGGATGATGTTCTTCAATGTCATCTCAGTAAATAACAATAAGAGAGCAAAATGTAATTATCAAAAGCAAAATGTAACACTGAGAAAGCAATATGTAATAATCAAAAGCAAAATGTATTTATAGTACACTCTCTTTTGTCAGTTTTATGCTATACATCGGCGACTCAGTAAATGAATATGAAATTCGCAATAGAATAGCATGAAAGAGAGTAATATATATTGATATACATTTTGTGGGGGGAGAGATGACTCAAAGTCTCAAACCTTAAACGTGCTTGTTGAAAATACCAATATATATTTAATATTTGACTTAAAATTAAAAAAATTACATATTTAGACCAACAAAATATGTAATTTTTTAATTTTTATATTTGGTTAAATGTTAAAAAGGGTATCGAATTCAATCCTTGAACTAAATCCCACGATAAAGGTAGATGCTATTAAAATTTTCTCATGAAATTTAGAGTTTCTTTCCACGACACACTCAAGCAAATAATTTTATCAGATAGAAATTTAAATTTTGTCAAATCTCTTAATTTCACCTATGTTTTCACCCAAATGCACAATTAGAAATTTAAAAGCTTATAGACTTGGATTTCAGATGATAAGATGGAAGAAAGTGATGAACATTTGAACATGTTAACAATATAGTGTCAATCGGTACTCAAAAATCCCGCCAAATTGACATTTTGTGACTTGAATATAGTGTCGATCAAGTATTAAGTATTTTGATAAAAAAAAATTCATTTCTTGTGTGTATTTTTCCCCCAATTTTTATTTTATTTTATCCTTTATTTTTTTGTATTTTTAAGAGATAAACTCAGTGTTTTTATTATAATGGATTCTTCTTATGATTAGGTTAACCCTAATCTTGTTTAGCTTCTCTAAATTATCAAAATAATTATTTATTCATGAAAAATAAATTATTAATATTTATAACTTAGAAATTCCCCATTATCTTCAAGAAAAATAAATTACTAATCTTAATAATTAACCAACACTAATCCTTTTCATGCATAGCTCAAATAAAACCATTTTTCAACCAATGAATTTTTTTTTTTTTTGTTGGGTACAGTTTAGTCATAATTCTTGATTTTTTTTTCTCTCTCTTTTTTTTATTATTATTTTTTTTTATAGGATTGAATTTATCTCATTAAACGAACATTATGCCCTTGAATTCTATGATAACTTATTATGACATGTTGTAGATTTTAACCCTATAGGTCAAAAAAAAAAAAAAAAACTGTGAAATTTTAAATTTTAAGTAACATGACAATTTTACCCTTGGACTTAATTTTGCTCACAAATGAAATTATAATTGTCACAAAATTGGGTGTCTAATTTAAGAATTATTTTATCGCCCATAATAATTTTTAGTTTTGATAAAACTCGATCACACAATGTGCTCACATTATATAAATTAATGTATTTTTATTAATATTATTGTTCTATAATGATGACATTAGTGGAATTTTCTCTTTCATTTTTATATATGATTTGTTATTATTATTATAACAGAAAACGGTAGAATAGCTTTATTTTAAGAAATGTTTCTTTGTACAATGGGAGTAGGGTAGGTGGACATTCTTCTAATCAAATAAACTAAGCTCCCTCTCCTTTGTGAGCCCATCTAAAGCATGGACTAGCTGTTTCTATTGTAATCCTTACAAACACTTACAAAAGAAACATTTTTAAAAGCTGAAGAACATGCTTTAATTTGCGCTAAAGCGTATGAACTCCCTGACAGACATGCCATGGAGGAATTTAAAAAAGGACACCAGCTTATCAAGCACAAGAGCTTTCTACTTTCAGCTTATCACTCCCACAATCTATTCTCACAGCCCTGAATTCGCATGCATTTCGCAGCCACAACAATTCCCACAAGCTTGCCTAGCTCGCCAAAAAAATGCATGTTGCCACATAAACACTAACACATACTTCCACAGGCTTTGTCCACTTCAACTTCAAAATTAAATTGGTTTTGATTTTGCAAGAGAGAACATGTATCCATAAATTCAAGTGCAGCTATAGTTGCATGCTAAGAAGCACAGATATTTTATTTTAATTTGCTAAAATAATCTATTCTAATTGTTTTTTTTTTAAGTGCCAATACGTCTAGGATATATATGAGAACCATGATATGACTTTGATACAATTGTAACTAACCCTCTATAGTGAGAGATAGTCCAAACTTGAAAAGATTTTTATTTGTATTTTTTTATATATTGGTTTCAATGTTGAATATTTTATTTAGTTATATTTTATTTACTTTTTTTATGAATCTTGATTTGTATTCTAATAAACATGATTAAATCCTAGTTGATTCATTTAGTATCTCTGCTATATCGATCATATTTTAAATTTTAAAAATTGTCTTATCGTTGTATTGTACCCTACTCATACCTGTCTTCTTAGGTTACACGTACATGCACAATTAATGGCAATGTAGATGCAAACTTTGTTGCAATTGTAGGACTTCTTGTACTTAATCACGTGGAGGTCCACATCAAAAAGAAAATTACGTGGAGGTCAATTTTTTTAGCTCCCTTTTGTTTTTGCTGTTTTAGGAGTTTTCTCTGTATTGTTGCCAAATAATCATACCATAGCCCTTTGCTTTAGAATTTAATACCGGTCGGTATTAATGGGTTTTGCCCCTTTTATTTTTCAACAACCTTTAAAATTTGTTTTTATGATAACTTTTGACCGAGTGGTTTAGTAGATGTCTTTAACTTTTTTTTTTTTTTTTTAAGTAGAGTTTTAATTTATAGAATCTACTTTCGATATTTGTGTTATTTATCATTAAACTAAAACACCAATCAATTTTTTGTGAAGCCCTTTACTTAAGAATTTAATACTAATCGGTATTAATGGGTTTTGCCCCTTTTATTTTTCAACAACTTTTAAAATTTGGTTTTATGATAACTTTTGATTGGGTGGTCCAATTGATGCCTTTAACATATCTTTGCGATAGTTTTTTAATTTTTTTTATTATTTTTATAAATAGAGTTTTAATTTACAGTGTCCACTTCCGATAATTGTGTTATTTATCACTAAACTAAAACACCAATCAATTTTTGGTATAGACAAAAATTGAACACTAAATTTCTTATTTAACTGTCAAAGACTTAATATATCTTTGTGAAAGTTAAAATGTCAAGATTTGTTTTGTATTACAAATTTGAAAATCTAGTGGTCAAAATTAAAATTATGTCATTAGGTGGAAAATTGCCGTTTTGCCCTTAATATTAGTTAAATATAAGTTGTAAAATTGAGTGTCTATATTAACATTATAGATTCACACATTAATTAGACACGGTACAATATTACACATCATCATGAGATTAATGTGTTTTATTAAAAAATATATATATAATGATTTTTTTTGTTTGGTCACGTGACTCGTTAGTTATTAAGATAGTTATATTATTTTAAGTAAAACTTTATTAAAGTTTTGAGTGGTTCACTAATTTTTTTGAGTTTTGCTTACTTCCAATACTTTTTAAAAATGAATCACCTTTTGTTTTAATAAGAGACTGCCACATTACCCACTAACTAAATAAAATGTGGGGATTAAAACCCATTATCACTTACCATTGTATATTTAAGACAAAATGATATGTTCAATTAAAAATATACCGAAGGTAAGCCAAGCTCAATTTTTTTAAGCTATGCATTGCACATGTGTTATTAATGGCGCAGAGATGACGTTCATTAAGGCACCAGCATATACAAGGCGACACCATGCCATGCCAAACAAACAGGTGAGGAAGTTTAGGGACGGAACCAGGATTTGAACTTGGGAGGGCCAAAGCTTAAAACAATTTTTTTTTTAATGAAAATAAAAACTAACACCTATTTCATATTCAACAAAATACTACATATAAAATAAGTGTTTTTTAAATATTTGATATTATAAAAATGTTGACAAAGTATAACATACAAAATAAGTGTTTTTTAAACATTTCAACACATTTATCAATATGAAACTTGACGCTCTTTTAAGTCTCGAAAGTCATCTATGATTGAACAAAATAATAATAATGAACAAAAAAAAGTTGGAAAAGAAATAAATTTAAAGGATGGATTTAAAATCTTACTGAAACCCAAAAGAAGAAGTTCTGTTGAGGACATTATTCAGGAAATAAAATACAGACTTAAAACTACCCCCACAAACTCTATAGTCTATGGCATGTGAAAGAGATGAAGTTACGAGTAAAAAACGGCGAGTAGATTATTGGTATAACATCAAGTTCGCAACAAAAGAGAGAATGACTCACCTTGAATTCAATGAAACTTCCAAAATGAGAACTATGTTTTGATCAATATTCCTAGCTTTTTTTTTTTTTTTTTTTTGTGGGTATGTAGGTCCGTCCCAGAGGAAGCACAATGGTTTTTTTTTTCCCCCTCCTATTAACGCAGGCAAGAAAGTTTTTCATGCGAATGGTGAGCAATTTTGGATAGTTGATGACAAGGGGAATTGAGTCATTGACCCTTTGTTCTCCTTTTCAAGAGTCAAGAGTCAAGACTAATATACAAGAGGGGTTCTGTTGTCACTTGGCCCAAATCCTATTGGCTATGGAAACATCTTAATTGCAATATTGATGGTCATTTAATTTGGCCCCAAAATCGTTGAATAATTGGAAAGATTAATAATCTAGTATCACTCCAAACGAGAGATCAGTTGCTTGACAATGACTAAAAAAAATTCAATTTGATTAACAATTTTTTTTAAATATATATTTTCGGGTCATATTAGTGAGTGACCTTAAAACAATTGTTATTAAATCACTTTAAAAAAATTCTAACACCACTTTTATGAGAAATATAAGAAGTTGTTAAAAAAATTAATTATTTTATCAATTTTTCATAAAATGTTTTTATAAATAATTCATAAACTAATACATTTAGGGTGTTTATTAACATTTTTCTATATTTTTTTGGATCCGGTTAACTAGTGTCCTTTGAAAAATTGTTAATAAATTATATTACGAAAATTCTGATACCACTTTCATGAGAAATATAACAAGCTATCAAAAAAAATTAACTGTACTATCATTTTCTTGTACAATATTTCTAATAATAGTTCTTAAACCATCTTAGGGTATTTGTTAACATTTCTTTTTAACTAAACAAGTTGACCTCAAAACTATTCAATTTTTTGTTTTCAAAATCGTAGATTATTCATCTCATAAATATGCTCGAACCAGTTGGGATTCACAGAAGTTGGGGGATATCTTATTGTGATTCTTATCACATAATTTTCTCCAAATTCAAAAAAACTTATTTAATTTTTATTAGTTTGAGGAAATAAAATCAATTAAATATTCGTTCGAATTCACAAACCGTGGACACGAAGGTATTGTCATTTAAAAAAAATCAAAGGCTAAACCGTCATAAAAAAGGTGTGCGGCGCGTGAATAAGACCAGTTGGTCCCGTAAATATTCCCCAAAACCAGGGGCTTTTTCCGGAGTCCAAATGGGGACACAGGGGGCCAAAGTAAAAAGGAAAAGTTGATTGAGATAACAATAGAAAAAAGTAAAAGAGAGGGACAGAAAATAATTAAACATAAGTGGAGAAAAAATTTAAAAAAATTACAACCAAATATTAAAACAAAAAGGAGAAAATTATATTAAAGGCCTAATTTTAAACCATATTCTAAATTAAATCCCGGATATATTATTTTTATCAAATTAAAGTATTTTTCGAACCAATTTGGAAAGTTTTTCTGTACTAAGAGCATCACAAGCAGCCTGGCTATCTCTAAATTTTGGAGAGAAAAGCCACTGTTTACACAAAAAAACCCCTCCAACAGCCTTTCCATCTTCAAATTTTTTTTTAGATTTGCTACAATAGTTCTCCAGGCTTGGAGAGCACTGTAGCAATTACTGTAGCTCTTCTAAACAATATCCTCCCTTAAAATATTACCCGGTTGAATAAAAAATTACTTTTTTCTCTTTCCTCCCTTTCTCTTTCTCTCTTATTTATCTCAATGGCTACAAAACGCAAAATACAATCCAAACACGAAAATAATTTTTCTCATAAACCAAATGAAATCAGAAAAATAAAAGAAAAAAGAGAAAAGAGAGAGACCTGTTCATGAGCAAAAGAATTAATCCAACACACAAAACATAAAACAAAATCCAATTCTTAAAATAAAGTTGAATCAAAACAAGCAAATATGAAAAAAAAAGAAAAAAAAAGAAAAGAAAAGAACAAGTTGATCTGACCCAGCCTGGTGGTGGGGAGGACGACGAGTGGTGGTGGGGCGGCGGATGTGGTAGTGCTGCATGGTGAACGCCAATCTCCACCGGCTTTGTCCTTTCTTCGACCTTAATCTCCACCGGCAGCGGGGCGGCGAACGAGCTCTCTCTCTCTCTCTCTGATGTGAAGCAAATGTAAGATGCTAGAATGTTCTTGCGGTGAAAAAGAAAATAAAAGAAGGGGGGCTGGACACTTGTGTGGAGGAGAAAAACAAGAAAAAGAAAAAAGAAATGAAACGTGTATGGATGAAAATGAAATGAAATGAAGAAAAAAAAATTCTAATTGAAAAATACTACCACAATATTTTTACAATATTTTCACAATAAATTTTAAATAATAGATTGTTATTAGTTAATATTGGCGAGTAAAAAAATAATTTCAGTAGTGGGTTCAAATTAGAACTAGTAACAACTTTTCACATAAATTTTGTTATGAAAGTATTGCGTAAAATGTTGTGAGCATAACACTTCTCATTGAAAAATATAGTTGTTAAAAAAATAATAAAAGATAATTAAAAAAAGAATAAATAATGAATGAATAAATAATATTTAAATGAGATAGAGAATCTGTTGGAAAGTGTATTTGAAAAAGTGAGTAGCTAAAAGGTAAAATGAATTGTTCACTCTCCAAACAGTACAAAAATTTGGAGAGACTGCTGGTGATGCTCTAATACACGGCAACTTGAAAGTGGCTATTTATACGTAGTTTTTGTCATTTAACCTTAATAGTCATGTAACTTATTTAAATAATTTTAGGACAAATTTGGCTCCATACATATTTGAAGTTTTGAGCTTTAATCACCAATAAGAATATGATATTTGTCATTGTCATGTGCATTGCATATGACTCACTTAACTCAATAAACCAAGTGAGTCACGTGCATTGTACATGATGAAACACATGTAATATTTTTGTTAATGGTTAGAGCCAAATATTTTCCATATTTTTAATGATTCATGAGATTTTAATATATGTGGATGGTTTTTTAAATTGTCATAAAAATAGGTTAGAGAATATTCCTCTAACCCGGTTTGGAACAAAACTTTGTTATTCACTATTATGGGTAATAAAGAAAAAGAGAAAAGTGGAAAACTATCAACTATACTTGACATTTCTCTTAATGATTGTTCCAAAATCAATTTGGCTGCCATTAAACAAATATCATATAGAGAGAACTCTCTCTTTAAAGATAGAAAATTCGCTGGTTATCCATATAAAACACAAAACTTTATCAATATAGGTTTCCTTATTACACTTCAGCAGTTCCCATCCGAATAACATGGACTGTAAATCTCATTCTTTCCTATACTACAAACGAGCCTACCCTTGGCCAAAACCTTTACGATGTCAATTTTCAATACTCCTAATACACACTCTATGGTGTCATCTCTTTGGACTCTTAGAACAACTACTACCATCTTATTTTCGTCCATGTATAGCTTTTCAATAAGGAATTATACAAAAAAATAATGTGATTTAAAAATAAATTTTCCTTAAAAAAAAACTTTGAAATTCATGCTTAGGTTGTGTTGCCTAGACCCATTGGTCATTGGAGCTTTTAAAATAAAAGTTTTCTAAATTTGGGGATATTAATTGAAAAAGCAAACAATTTGGGACCAAATAAAAAAGAAAAAAGAAAAAAAGAAAATTGTAGTAATTTTATTGATAGCGGACGCGAAATTAGGTTGAAATGGAATTCAAAAGGGGCGTTGAGATCCGGGCAGCAATTTTCTCTCTCCTTCTTTTTCCTTTGTCTCTCTATCCCTCTGGGCTCTCTTTGTCCCTTATCGGCTCACGTTCTCAAAAACTTTCTCGCTCTAGATGCAGATTTTCGTTTTCCACCAGCCAAGAAACAGAGAGAGAAACTTCTCAAGCGCTAGGAGAAGAGAACCAGAATCAGTGGCTATCACTCTCCCACTAGGTACTTCCTTCGATCTTCTTCACAAGCCCTAGAATATATAGATTTCTCTCTCTCTCTCTCTCGCCGCTTTGCTTTTTTTGCTTTGCGGCTAGGTTTTTTTTTTTTTTTTTCCTTCCTATTTATCTCTTTTATCTATTTGCGGTGGTTCAAACTTCAAAGCGCTGTGGAGTTTGGGTTCGATTTTTGTTGTTGTTGCGGAGGATAAAAAAGCCCTAGGAATTTGAAGGTGTTCTAGCTCTGGTTTTGGCGGTGTATACGATCTGGTTCTGTGTGAGAAACCCTAGGGGGTTGGGTTGGTGTTTTGTGGCGTGTGAAATTATCGGTTCGGTTTGAGGGTTAGTTGTGGCTGCCCATGCGATTGGGTTGGTTTTCATGCCGCCGGAGCCATTGTCTAGCGATCGGAAGGAGAGGAAGCACGATAGGTCGTCGGAGTCGCTAGGTTCCGCCGCGAGATGGAGGGGGGACTCGTCCTATCACGGATCGCGCGAGTTCTATCGTGGAGGATCCGCCGAGTTTCGCAGACCAACAGGTCGGTTTTTCCCTCTTTTCTTGTTCTTAATTTTTGGCCCCTTTTTTTTGTTCTCTCTTCAATTTCTCCCATTTAGAATACCTAAATTTAGGGTTTTCTTCATCTAGAATATGTATATTTTGTAACTTTTGGGGGTTTTTTTGGGGTCATCTTCATCACATATCTGATTTGGGAGTCTGAAACTTTATTTTTGTTAGTTTTATATATATTTTTTGGGTTTGGGTAGATCTATGATTAGCTTTTGATTATTTGGTTTATTGAAGATCCGGGCGTTATGATTCTGAAGAATTAGGATTTTTGGGGATTTTTTTTTTCTGGGATAAATTTTTTTTTTTTTTTTTTGGAGCTAGAATATATATACGCTTCTTTTTGGCAAGAATATATACGTTGCTTTTGTTGATATATTTGGATTTTGTCTTTTTTTGTTAAATTACTTTATGAAGGTCATGGTAAGCAGGGTGGTTGGCACATGTATACTGAAGAATCTGGACATGGGTATGTGCCTTCTCGGTCGGGTGACAAGATGCTGGAAGATGAGGGTTGCCGGCTGTTGTTTTCGCGTGGAGATGGAAAATATGGCAGAAGCAGTAGGGAAAACAGATTTAGTCAGAGAGATTGGAAAGGCCATTCATGGGAAAGTGGCATTGGGTCTCCAAATACACCCGGGAGGCTGGTTGATGCGAGTAATAATGATCTGAGGTCAGTGGATGATATGATAACTTGTTCGTCTCACCCTAACTCCGACTTTGTGAATACATGGGATCGGCTTCACCCGAAAGACCAACCTGATAAGATGACTGGTGTCAATGGGTTGGGCACAGGACAGAGATGTGATAGAGAGAACTCACTGGGCTCGGATTGGAAGACACTTAAGTGGAGCCGCTCTGGAAGCTTGTCTTCACGGGGTTCAGGTTTTAGCCATTCAAGTAGCTCGAAGAGCATGGGGGGTGTGGATTCCAATGAAACGAAGGCCGATGTACAGCATAAAAATGCAACTCCTATTCAGTCCCCTTCGGGAGACGCTGCAGCGTGTGTGACATCTGCTGCACCGTTTGAAGAAGCCACCTCTAAGAAGAAGCCGCGACTTGGATGGGGTGAGGGACTGGCAAAGTATGAGAAAAAGAAAGTTGAAGGCCCTGATGTTAGTGTGAACAAAGATGGGGCTCTCATTTCTACTAGTAATACGGAACCCATCCATTCTTTTGTTTCAAACATGGCTGAAAAAAGCCCCAGAGTCACAGGTTTTTCAGATTGTGCATCACCTGCAACCCCATCTTCTGTTGCGTGCAGCTCCTCACCAGGTAGGTTCATTTTTTTTTTTTTTAATGGCTTTGTAAGTTATTTCCGAGTGGCAACTCTATTTTTTTCGTCTATACTACATTAAGGAGAAATCTCCCACGGAAGCCTCTTTGAATCACTAATATCTCTGTTGTTTATAAGTTGTTAATAGTAATACTTTGATTTGCTCTAGGGGAGCATAGGCGTAGAAGTAACCGAAATAACATGGGGCAATTCTTTGTTGTAAGGAGCACATTGTGGCCTGCACAACATGGGGAATGAAATAATAATAAGATCTGTGAAGTTAAATTGAACTGTAATATTCTGTTGGTGTTATCTATTACAATAATCAGTTGAACCTACGTATAATTTTGTTTGTTTGTTTGTTTATTTTATGGTTTTATTTTGAGATGGAAGTTCAATAGAGTTAGGTCACATCCCATTCTTTCTGAGGGGCCCTTTTACCCATTTTTTGCTAATCCTAAAGATGCTAGGAATGGTTCATTGGATGTTACCAAGGTTTTTTTCTTTTGAAAGATCAATGGTACTTTATGCATATTTTGCTATTTATCTTTTGGTTGCTAAGGCAGGCAAATTTTAGTCCTTGCATTTGTGTCAGAAGTTTGGATGTTATTTATTTGGAGAAAGAGTAACCGAAGAAATTAAAAGTTGAGGGAGATTAAATTGTCAGTGACATTGGATGCCATAACCACAACTAAACCAGCTGTCAAGATCCTTACTGCCTCAGACCAGCTCTATAACTGTCCTGAGGCTGTTTTAATCCTCTATGAGCAATACGTATTTTTATTGATATGAATTGAATTTTTAATTCACACGTAGGTTTCAGTTTGCTCAATGGGTAAAGTCACTTATTGTCTAATAAGAGATTAGGGGTTCAATCTCTGCCTATACCAAAAATAATTGGTGTCTAATGATAAAGAACAATTATCATGGAGTAGATGCCATAGGATTGAATTACTATCATATTCATTAAATAAAAAATAAAGAATTTTTAATTCACACTAAAAAATTGTAAGAACATTTGGGGGTAGAGATTGAGATGGAGACGGGCTTGGTATATGGACCTTAGGCCATGGAGGTGGTCACCATGGAGAAGGGAAGTTTTGGTCATGCCTTCAATAATGCCTCCTCTTTTGTGAACCTTAAGATGGATTTTATTTTTTGGGGTTAAAGTTAAGCTTATTCGGACTCCATAATCTTGGTTATTGGGATTTAGATCCAAAATAAATAATCAGGACCAAAGATTAATGAGATATTGTGGGGAGTGGATGATGATTGGCAGCTGTTGGTGGTACAAAGTATTTTCATGCATTTTGACATTTTTTTATATTGATTGTGAAAAAGTTGTGGGGCATGTGACACAAGACAAGATTGGGTTTTCCTTGAGAATCTGAATTGCATTTAATACGCACGCTGCTTACGTACTATATATTATCTATGAATTAAATGCTGAAGTGGCCTATTATATACTCTGAGGGCCATTTGAAGAAATTTTATTTTTACAAAGCCTTTTCTTATTACATGACAGAAAAGGAATATTGGGTTGTCAAAAATACTTGCCTTTTATTGCTATTTTCCCTTGTGAATAAGCATCTCATATGCCATTTTTCCACACCTCTTCTAATCTAAGTTTTGCCAATCAATGTAACAGGTGTGGAGGATAAATCATTTGGGAAGGCAGCAAATATTGATAATGATATTAGTAACTTATGTGTTTCACCGAGTCCTGTTTCTCAAAATCATCTTGAAGGTTTTCCTTTTAATTTAGAGAAGTTAGATACAAACTCAATATCTAATTTGGGGTCTTCACTTGTTGAATTGTTGCAACCTGACGATCCAAGTTCAGTGGATTCAAGTTATGAGAGGGGCACTGCTATCAATAAGTTACTAATATATAAAGGTGAAATTTCAAAGGCGCTGGAGTTGACTGAGTCTGAAATTGATTTACTTGAAAATGAACTTAAGTCATTGAAGTCTGAATCTGAAAGTGGTGACCCTCGTCCAGCTGCATCCAGTTCTTTGCCAGTGGAGAACAATGCAAAACCCTGCAATGAGCAGGATGCTGTCTCCAGTTTGATTCCTAGACCTGCACAATTGCATGTTGTTTCTTTTGGGGATACAGTTGCAGAGAAGATGCCTCTTTGTAATGGTGCCTCGGAAGAAGTTCATGCAGCTCTTAAGGATGATGATATGGATAGTCCAGGAACTGCAACATCCAAGTTTGTGGAACCTCTTTCTTTGGTGAAAGTAGTCTCTTCACCTGATAAGGTGGAACATGGTGATTCTTCAGGTAATTTGGATGCAATTCAATTTCAGTCTGGAGATGTGGATATGAAATGCTCTGTGGATGTGGATGTGAAATGCTCTGTGCCTGGTTCAGGTTGGGATAACACTGGTGCTCTTGTTTCCAATGAGGTGAGCCCACATACTGATGGAGAAGAGGCATTATGTGATTTAATATTGGCTTCCAACAGAGAATGTGCAAGTAGAGCATCTGAAGTGTTCAAAGGGCTATTGTCCAGAGATCAATGTATGACCGATATTTTTCAAGCTGCCAAATTCTCTTCCTGTCAGGATTCTTCTTTAATCAAAGAAAAATTTGCAAGGAGGAAGCAGTTTTTAAGATTTAAGGAGCGGGTTATTACCCTCAAGTTTAAAGCGTTTCAGCACCTTTGGAAGGAAGATATGCGATTACTTTCTGTAAGGAAACACGGTCCAAAATCTCAGAAGAAATCTGAGTTGAGCTTGCGGACAGCACACAATGGGAATCAGAAGCATCGGTCTTCCATTCGCTCTCGATTTTCTTCTCCTGGTAAGAAAACTTTGGCATCTAATTTTTGTTTTCTGAATTTGCTTTTCTGGTCGTGAAATGAAGCACACAAAATTCACTTTAGTCTGTAATGTAGTATAACTTTTAGAGCAATCAATTCTGTTCCATCCTGGTGGGATATTGGTGTTGATAGCATTTCCGTAGAATTGGCTTCATTTCCTCTCAGATTTCGTTTTGCTACGTATAAAATTTCGGTACTTTTATATATATATATATATATATACATATACATATATATATCGGAATTTGAATGCTGAACTTTGATACCGGGAAACGTTGAATATTGATCTGATCCATGAACTTTTAGTTTTGTAAATTACATGTTGGTAGGATGCAAATTTTTAAATATGTAATAGGAATATAATTGCATGATTTATTAATATTTCAATATATTTATTATTGATTGGTGTAGTTGCTATGTCATATCCTTCTGTCACTAATTGTTGTGTTGACTGACTTATTATGTATGGTATCTCTTGTTCATATTTATGTTTTCATGTTTTGTGGTAAATGATTGTTTTTACACCTGACAAGTGGTGGATATATCTTGTGAATTTTTTTTACATTCGACAAATAATGGTGGATTATCTGGCACTCATAATTTTGCCCTCAAGGGAGAACCTATATCCACCGTGATTAATGTCATGACTCTCATCCTTCTTGAAATTTCTGTAGTTTTAATGTCCTGAACTACTTCAAGGATGCATTATATGTGAAGGCAAATTATTTTTTTGTAGTATTCTTAAATTTCTTTCTATAGGAGAGAGGCTTGTTATTTCAAGCACATTGACTAGTTGTATAAGTGTTTACCTGCGTTCATTTTTCATTTCTTATCTCATATTACTTGCCTTTATCTATATAAATAAAATAGACAAAGGCAAGTAATATAAAATTCATTAAAAAAGTCCAAAAAACGACACTATCCTTGTATACAGGATGTATACAAAAGAATAGCAAAAAAAATGATATTGTTTACTTTTTCATACTTCCAGCTCTTTCAAATTAATATTCTAGACTTCTAGTCCAAAATATTACCAGTACTTCTAGGTTATTACCCCCCTCTTTTGTTTTTACCTTATATGTACTCTATAGAATATAATTTTTCCTCTAATTTATGAAGTTTGCCCTTGGTTTAAGATTGCTCTGCTTGTTTTCCTTCCCTTACGGTACACATTTTTGTCTTGGCACTACCTCATTATATTGGACTAATGAAAGATAATTGATTCTATTTAATTGTAGCCAGTAAACCATAGGAAGAGGTTACTGGCTGATCAGAGTATTGTGGTACAACTTATAAATCCATAGTCGTGGACTGCAATAAAATTGACACAGAAGGCCAAATATTGACAGCTTTAAGAATCAATCTTTGATTTTTTTCCTAGTTGGCGACTTAAAGTGCCAAGATGCAGATCCTGACTTGGCTCGTGGTGAAGGGTTGGGCTAGGTCATGACCTTTGACTTCACTTTTAGAATGAAAATTTTAAAGGAGTGCTGAGAGACCAAGAACATTGTTTATAGTGGTAGAGAGGACCTAATCTTAGCCAATTTCCTGCAAAGCATGAGTCTTGGATGGTGGGAAGAGTTGCAAGTACTCTAGGGTCTGTTTGGTTGGGTGGAAAAGGGGGGGGGGGGATGGGAAAGGGAGGAGGGAAAAAAGGATTTTTCCCTTTTTTTGGTGTGGTGGAAATAAGGGAGGTTGGAAAAAGGGGTGGGTGGACATTTTCCACCTGGGCCCACCAGAGACCATTCTCCCAAATTGGGAGGAAAATTTGGAGAGAACGTTTGGATAGTGGGAAGAGTTGCGAGTACTCTAGGGTCTGTTTGGTTGGGTGGAAATGAGGGGGGGATGGAAAAGGGAGGAGGGAAAAAAGGAGTTTTCCCTTTTTTTGGTGTGGTGGAAAAAAGGGAGGTTGGAAAAAGGGGTGGGTGGACATTTTTCACCTGGGCCCACCAAAGACCATTCTCCCAAATTGGGAGGGAAATTTGAAGAGAACGTTTGTTCCGTGGAAATTACTATTTTGCCTTTTATTTTATTTTCATGTTTCTTTGACACCTATTACAAGAAAAAAAAATATTTTTTTAAAAAAAATAGTCAACAAAGAGTATGATTGTGAGATTTTTTTCAGTGAGTTGTTTATTTTTATAATAAGTCATGTATTTAAGTCAGCTAATCACATTCTCTTTATATAAAATGAACAGGTAAAGAAGTAATATAATATAACATAATATAATAAATGCTATGTGTTCATCTATTCAAATTTACGTGAAATTATTTTTTATCCTCCCATTTTTCTTTTCAACCAAAAAAAAAAAACAATTTCTACCCTTTTACTTGTCCATCCTCTCAACGAAATGGACCCTAGATTCAATATGCCTAGAGCCCTAGAGTGAGACATAACGACCAACTGTACAAGGATATATATAGATAGGTAGACTGGATGAGGAAAAATATCATAAGAAATTTTGGTGCGTCAAGTGACAGCCTATTTATTTATTTTTCAATTCTAGGAGTATGATGATAATTATATTATGGTGGCCTATGGTTCAAATCTTGTATCACGTTGAAACCGTTACGCCTTTGCAGTGATATTTGTCAGAAATTGCATTTAAAAGAAGTATACCTGGCTTATTTTGAGTGTGTTGTTTATAATTTGACATCTTTTAATATGGAGATACTAATTTATATATTTCCAATTTTGATGGATCTTAATGCTTTTGGAGAATGTCCTGACCATGAGCCTATTGTGAACCTGAAGTACTCTGTATTAGTTGAATTGGCTTTTTGATGACTTACCATTAAGACATCCCAGCAAGCATGAACAAGAGCAGAAGATAAAGCATGAACAAGAGCAGAAGATAATGAATTGCTTTATTTTTCAATGCCATGAAAGTCTTCATCTGTCTTTATGGGACATGATAGGGTATACTGTAGAACCCTTGAAAAAAATATTCAGATTGCAATTAGTGAGGTTCCTTGTTTGATATTGCATATGCATTTTGTAGTGCATGTTTGAAACTGCACCAACATAGGCAGGCTGTATAAAGCTGATTCAAACTCCACATGGGACTTTTTCTTTGAGTGAAGTGTTTTATGGTGCAAGAGAGCTTAGCTGTGATCTCTATGGATTTTTGTAAACTGGAATCTGATCAGGCAGGTGCAGTAGGATATTAAGTATGTTAGCGGTTGCAGCATCTGATGTCACTGAGGTTTGGGAGCAATCTCCTAATTTTGAATTTGTCAAAATGCATTGATGCTATCTGGTTTTGGTCAGTCATCTTTGAAGTTGGAATGGTCTTTCATTAAAGTTGATGCCTTTTGATGTGGGGTGAAAAACTCAATGCCTTGATCTTCTTGCAGTTTTTATTATACCTCCGTATTTTGGGGTCAAGCTGGATTGCCTCCTTTTAGACACGAAGGATGTTTGTGCTAGCTGCAATCTTTCTTGTGTGGTCGTGTTATTTATATTTACAATAATGAGTTTGAATGCTAGGTTGTTTTGATCAATCTTTGAATTCAATAAGTCCTTTGTTGAATTACATGTTATGTTGGCCTCCACAATTTACTCCCCCCATGCCTCCCAAAACAAAACAAAAAAAAAGAGAGAATGAAAATGGTTTGAGTTTCTGTTGCTGATTTTTTATTTATTTAAATGATAAGTTTCTGATTTTTTCTTTTTATTTCCTTGCAGCAGGAAATCTGAGCCTGGTCCCGACAACAGAGATAATCAATTTTACAAGCAAGCTACTTTCAGATTCCCAAGTCAAGCTTTACAGGAGCGCTTTGAAAATGCCAGCCTTAATTTTAGACAAGAAGGAAAAGATAGTCTCGAGGTTTATCTCTAGTAATGGATTAGTTGAAGATCCTTGTGCTGTTGAGAAAGAACGGGCAATGATCAATCCATGGACATCTGAAGAGAGTGCGATTTTCATGGATAAATTAACCACTTTTGGGAAAGATTTCAGGAAGATTGCTTCTTTTCTTGACCACAAGACAACCGCAGATTGTGTGGAGTTCTACTACAAAAATCACAAATCTGATTGTTTTGAGAAAACAAAGAAGCAGGATTGCAGTAAGCAAGCGAAGTCCTCTACCAATACCTATCTGCTGACAGGGAAAAAGTGGAATCGTGAGATGAATGCTGCTTCTCTTGATATGTTGGGTGCAGCTTCAATGATGGCAGCTTGTGCCGACGATCATACGAGGAATCGACAGTCAAATGCTGGAAGAGTGTTTTTGGGTGGCTACAGTGAGTCCAAAACATTATGGGGTGATGATGGCATTTCAGAAAGGTCCGGCAGTCTTGATATTCTTGCAAATGAGAGAGAAACAGTCGCTGCTGATGTTTTAGCTGGTATATGTGGGTCCCTGTCATCAGAGGCTATGAGTTCTTGCATCACAAGTTCTGTTGACCCTGGAGAAAGCTTTCGTGAATGGAAGTGTCAAAAAGTGGACTCTTTGATAAAGCGGCCTTTGACACCTGATGTTACACAGGATGTCGATGATGAGACTTGTTCCGATGAGAGCTGTGGGGAGATGGATCCTTCTGATTGGACAGATGAGGAGAAGTCTATCTTCATACAGGCGGTGTCATCTTATGGTAAGGATTTTGTGATGATTTCACGGTGTGTGAGAACAAGATCACGGGACCAATGCAAAGTTTTCTTTAGTAAGGCCCGAAAGTGTCTTGGACTAGATTTGATGCATCCTGGGCCTAGAAATGTGGGAGCACCTGTAAGTGATGATGCTAATGGAGGTGGAAGTGATACTGAAGATGCTTGTGTTGTAGAGACTGGTGAGACTGGTTCAGCCATCTGTTGCAATAAGTCTGGCTGTGGACTTGAAGAGGACTTGCCCTTGTCCAATGTCAACATGAACCATGATTCTGATCCTGCTAAGATTGTGAACTTGCAATCTGACTTAAACAGGTTACAGGAAAACAATGGGATGGAATATATGGGCCAAGAAGTTGTTGAGGCTGTAGACACTTTGGTTCCTGGTGCAGGTCAGACAGAGGATAGGCCTGGGGTAGTTGTTCATACTGAAAATAATATTATGGATGGTGTTAAAAACCAGTCTGACTTGGTGCATTCTGAGAAGACTGCAGTTGTCTTGGCCCATAATGAGATTGGAGGAGATCAAGTGATTGAACAGGGTATTCCGATTGCAGAACCAGTTTCTGTTGAAGAAGCAATCGACTCTGGTCCATTTTCAGATGCTTTGGTGGAGAATAGAGCTGTTGCTTCTGAGGGATTCGAAAATGAATTAGAGAGGCAAGAATTGCCAGAAAGTAGTTTGAATGGACAGGATGAAAAATGCAATGCAGATACAAGTGGCTTGCAATGCTCGATACAAGATTCAAATACAACAGGAAATGCTTCTCTCCAGGCTGCTGATGGTTCTTGTTCTGGTTTCACTCTCAAACCTGAATACCAGCAGCAGATTTCATTGGAGTCAGAATATATGGAAAAACCTCATGTCTCTTTGCCTCAACAGAATTCTCCTACTACTGCAACTTCTGTGTCTCAAGATTCTGCTGCCATCTCATGTGATACTAGGTTGTCATCAACACTTGATTTTCATGGGAACAGGGACAAGCATTCTCTAAAATCTGTTCACCAGCATTTGCCGGGTCATGCTTTATTTGATCACGTTGAATCCTCCCAGATTTTAAGGGGCTATCCATTGCAGATTTCAAAGAAGAAAGAGATGAATGGTGATGTTAGTTGTAGAAACCTTTCTGAAATTCAAAACCTTTCACAGTCACAGAGGAATATCTCCACTCGATGCATGACACAGGATTGCTTTCTTCAGAAATGCAGCAGTTCAAAACCTCTCAGCTCAGTGGCTGAACTTCCACTTCTGTCCCAAAAGAGAGAGCAAACTAGTGACCATTCAAGAGCTCGTTCACGAAGTTTGTCAGATGCAGATAAACCATGCAGGAATGGTGACGTAAAACTTTTTGGCCAGATACTTAGTAAAACAGCTTCCACGCAGAAGCCAAATTCTAGTACCCGTGAGAATGAGGAAAAGGGGGTGAATAGTCCGAAGTCAAGCAGCAGCTTGTCTAATTTAAAAATTTCTGGCAGCCCCAATGTTGATGGGAGTTCAGCTCTCCTGAAGATTGATGGTAATAATTATATGAGTTATGGCTTTTGGGATGGGAATAAAATACAAGCTGGATTTTCATCTTTTACTGATTCTGCGTTCTTCTTGGCCAAATATCCTAATGCTTTTGCCAGTCCGCTGCCACCTTTGCAGTCAGTTGTTAAGAGTAATGAACGAAATGTGAATGGTGTATCGCCAGTTTTTCCATCGAGGGAAGTAAGCAGCAGCAATGGAGTGAGGGAAATAAGTAGCAGCAATGGAGTGGCTGATTATCAGGTGTATAGGAGTCGAGAGGGTGCAAAAGTGCAGCCATTCACAGTAGATATGAAACAGAGGCAAGATATATTCTCTGAGATGCAGAGACGAAATGGGTTTGAAGCAGTGTCGAGTTTACAGCCACAGGGAAGGGGGGTGGTTGGAATGAATGTAGTGGGAAGGGGAGTTCTTGTTGGGGGACCATGCACTAGTGTTTCCGATCCTGTGAAAGCCATTAAAATGCACTTTGCTAATTCTGACCAGTATGGTGGGGGGCAGAGTGGGAGCATAATTAGGGAGGAGGAATCTTGGAGAGGTAAGGGGGACATAGGCAGGTAGTAGATGCATTCCGAGGGCCTCTTCTTGCAGGAGGAGAGGAGAGGAGAGGAGAGGAGAGGGAGAGGCTCTCACAGGCAAAAATATCTTTCTTTTGCCGCACCCTGTATAATAGTTTTTGTATTGTTCAATTAAAATGATAGGGGCAATGGACGGTTCTCAAAAGTCCGTCTTTTTGATAAAGTATTTTAGGTGGTTGTAATATTCCCAGTAGCTTTATATTTGTTGTATTTGATGATGGAAATACAGAAAAATAATCCGTGCAAGTTAGGAGGGGCAGTTTCAATTTCTGATCTGATGCAATCCTTTCTCATCCCGCCACCCCTTTATTTTTGCAAATTTCCTTTTTGGGTTTGCTTTCACTGACTACTTGTTGCTATTTGTTTTCGAAGGTTTTCTTTTTTCTTTTTAAGTTATCAGTTGCAGTGAAATTGCTGGTGTTTCAAGTGCTGGAAATTATCTCCCGTGCCTTTGAACCATCCGTGCTGCGGGAAGGCTCCATTTCTTATCCATACTACTTATTTCCCCTGCCTTTAGATCTTGCACTGCTTGGAATGCATCCACTAGCTCTTTTTGCCCCTTGCATAATGAGACCTATCATAATGCTTGACCATTTTGATTGTCCATGATTTTTTTTTGGTCAGATGATGAAATATTGAATTAAGCAACATTGGCGTTTTATACCTACATCCCGTGGCCTTCAAAATTGCCACCATTCTTTAAATTTCTCCATTAAAACGTGTTCTCTATCGGAATTATTTTACAAAACTATGCGCTCTCATGAAAATTAATGGCCTAGCATTAATAATGCATTATGATTACACTACTACCTGAATGGTGCTAGGTGTCTACCTCAGACACGACATGAAGCATTGCTGTAAAGCAAGCTTAATTGCTCTCAAAATCTTCTGCGGCTTTGAAATGAAGCATGGCTGTAAAGCAAGCTTCATGGCTGTCAAATTTTCTGCAGCTAACAGAAGCATGCTTAAATAGTGTTGCTGTTTAATTAATGCTTATTTCCTTAGCCTCATCCTGTGTTTGGAGGATGGATGGAAGAGGTGCAGTAATTTTGATTACCTGCAATAGCAGAAGATATTACTAACTTCAGTAAATAAAAAATCAGGAGAGGACTTTGTACTCAAACATAACATAGCATTCTTGAAGCCCAGACCTAGTGTAAATGTAGCATTCAAGACCAGACCTCATGTGGTGGCCTAAGTAGATGTACCTCAAGAGAGCAAGTAAACTACAAATGCCTTGCTATAATAACAAAGTAAAGTGCATCTTCTTTTAATACATGACTACTATCAACGTTTCACACTAAATTTCAGTAACACAAAAGCGTACCAAATGGATTGTTCTTTACATTATGGTAAGAAGACGATAAAATGACTTTTCATCATTTAATCTGTAAAGTTTCAATGTCTTTCCAGACAGCAACAGAACAATATGCAGATGATCACCAGCATTTTTTTTTTTTTGATAAGATCACCAGCATTTATAGATGGTAATATTTGATCTAGCTATTCAATCTTTTTTGGTTAGTAATAAATCATAGATCTAGCTTTTGTGATTATCAGGATCTATACATAAATAGACCTCCATATGAACCGGTTGATTAAGCAAGTTGCAGGCCACGGAATGATTTTTATCATGAATACATCAAGTGATTTAATGAAATGAGGTTTTTTTTTGGGGCATATATTTAGCTTTTTACTGGAGCAAGGAAAACCATTTTTTTGTGCTGACATGAAGAGTACTTTGATACTTAATACCATACCTGAATGACAATTATAAATTATTTCTGAATTCTTAAGCACTTACTGATTTTTTTTTTGATACTTATTCCTATACTCACCTCATTAGTAGTTGGGTGAGAGAGAATCAGTTGATGCGCATGCAAGAAGTAACCACAGTCTCCTGGAACAGGTTTTGTAGGCCTCTGGTACCCTCTACAAATTGCAAAACAAAGAGTGAAGCGCATTAGCTACTTATTTCAAACTTACTGATAACATCAACCTTTTTCTTTTCTCCCTCTCTCAATTTCAATGGTAGCATTTGCATCTCAAACAAAGGAAATCAACTAAAAGGCATTTTATGGTGTGAATTAACAATAGGTGAAGAGATTGCTACTGAGTGAATCAACAAGACTCAATTCAAAAAATTTTATTAAGTAGCAGGCATCATAAATATTCAAGTACAAAAAAGACAACACTCAATTCCAAAATGTTTATGACATAACAGGCATCACAAGAAATTTATGGATCAAAAAGGCATTTTCTCTGGAATGGATAGAATGCCCAAGTAAGACTTGATTAGATTGGGCAACCATCTGAAAAGTGATCCAGAACCAGAAGTTGTGTCTGACTTGTGTAAGATGATCTAAGACTATAAGATGCAGTTATACTAATGAGTAGAAATACATCAGTACTAAAACAGTCAAAGGATACTTTCAAAGATTTCCTTATGAAAGGGAATCTGCCTTTATTTCACTAATAATTAGAAGAAAAATTACTCCGAAAAGGTAGAAAGAAAATGATCTTGTAAATACAGTATTTTCGTACCCATCTTGTGCAAAGCTTCCATCAACAAATTCAGGATCAAAGCACATAGGTTGTCCACCACCAACATAAAGAGGATCACCTGATAAGCGACAAAAGATAACTCTCAAACTGTCAACGAACATAACTAAGCCAAAATTTTCAGTCCATACTCAGGTAAAGCACTTTATGATTATAGGATACCTATTAAATTAAAGAGAGTTATATAAGACTAACTATTGGGCTTGTAGAATCAACACATTCATACAATATGCATAGCCAAAATGAAATGCTAGAAGCTTTGACAAGAAAGAACTATTTCAGAACTGAAGATGTTTTTTCTTCTCTATTTGCTTGGCTGCCTTCATTGGGTTTTTATTCTTTTTCTTCTCTTTTTAGATTTCATAGATCATTGTCCTCTACACCATGATTAGGATGGTCTCTAGTATACGTCCTGTATACCTTTTTTTTTCCCGTTATTTATCAAAAAAAGAAGAAGATGATTATGCATAGCCAAACTGAGGATGTTAAAATGAATAAGTAGGAATATTAAAGATAAGAAGCAGAATGAGGTCATCTGTGGTGGCTCCTAGTGAGGAAAAGATAGGGATTAGGGGGAGTGACTTAAAATGATTTGAAGGTGCAAAAAAAGGTAGAGAGATGTCTAAAATAGCAAGGAAAGTAAAAGTGACGAAGAAGAATATGTTAATTAGGGAGGCAGTAGAGTATGCTTTTAAATAGGATATAATAGCATAAAATAATACATGACCGAAAAGATTAGTTAATGAGGATCAATAGCAGACCCAAATCTAATTAAGATTAAGGATTGGTTGAGTTGAGAGTTAATCAGGTGAAGTGCTTTAGAAGCTAGACAACAAACAAATTAGATTAAAATTTATTGTTTGAAAAAGCTCTATGATGTAAGTGATTCACAGTACCTAAATAGGGTAGGGAGTTGGGATTAAAGAAAAGTGTATGAATGATATTTGTTAGGCTTCAAAGAAAGGGATTTTTTTTTGGTCACTATTAAAACTATGCATCTCATTGCCTCTTAGGCATGGTTGATTTATTAGTTGATGTTCTTACTCATACAGTCAATTCCTTTAATTATTCACCTTTTCTCAAATGTAATCTTACCAGTCTTTCTTTATAAACAAATAGGGAATTTCCTCATCACTATTAACATTTTCATCTCATTGCCTATTTCCAAGTGTTGGTCAATATATATATATATATATATATTCTGGCCTCTGCAGCGCATCATAAGGTAATGTGTTTACTTATTTCCTTCAAATATTCACATAAGTTGACAAATAAGTCACCCTTACTGCCACTCTACAGAACCGTACATGAGATTTTCACCTCATACGGCTCCTCGTTCGTTTTTGTACTTGTATCTGGAATCCTCTTTTATTTAATAATCCCCTTCCCTAAAAAAAATAAATACTTACCTTTCTCTTTGGATTGGATATATATCTTCGATTGTTTGTAATCTTTATTTTTCTTTCTTTACACACACACACACACACACACACACCTTTTCTCCAAGAATTTACATTATTTTCTGCAGCAGGCACTTGAATAAGTATCCAATATTCATTACGATATCAAAGATTTTAACACATCAGACTTTACCCAACAGAGGATGCCCAATAAAAGCAAGATGAATACGAATTTGGTGCGGCCGTCCTGACTGAATTTCCACCTGTGAAATGTATCAACATATTATAGAAGTTTATAAATTTATGCTATAAAAAGAAGAAAATAAATAAAATAATTTTTTCCTCCAAAAACTCCCCATGTCTAGAGTCTTCCTATAGTGAATGTTCACCATCTAATCCCAAGATATGCGGGTCAAGTGCCTATCACCGCTTATTAACATTCGAAACTTAGCTTGAAATTTCCAGTATTTGGCCATTACTTACATATGTGATTAAGATTTCACATATTAATGGCATATCATTTAACTATGTTCCAGTGCTTGCTGACATTTGAAACTCAGGTCCATCATTTTTACTTGAAAATTTTTTCTTATTATTTTGTCTTAATTTTTTTTTCTTTTTAATATGAATGGTCATATAAGTCCAATAAAAAAAAATAAAGACATTGCTTTCTATAAAATCTCTCTCTCTCTCTCTCTCTCTCTCTCTCTTGCGTGCATGCACACAATAGAATTGGGAATCAAGATTCCTGTTGCAAATGAATCCTATTTCGTAGTTGTAGGAGTTCCTTGATCCCCGTTTTCCAGAAAATAAACAAAGTAGAGAGATGTAGGATATGCAAGTCTTACACCGAAATGTGTTATTGCTAACAAAAGGTTGGATAAATGAAGCTAAAAATAAAATGATCATTCAGGATATAAGAAAGATGGTGGATATCTGAGGCCTTATTGGGGAAATAGCTTTGGAGGTATGTCACTAAAAGAGAAAGGCTTTATGGAGAATGATGGTGGACCATGAATATGGCAGTATTGATGCTCTAACAACGTTCAAGGGACATACGGGGTGAACCTATGGAAGAACACAGGATAGGTTGGGATAGATTTACTCGGTCCACTAGTTTTAGAGTAGGTGATGTTCTTGCATAAAGTTCTGGCACAACTATTGCTGTGGCAGGAAATTGCGGAAGGAGAGGTTCCTAGCACTATTTTGTATTGCATGCTATAAGGAGGCTTTGGTGGCAGATCATTTGAATTTTTTCTGGGGGTACTTATCACTGGGATGGTAATTTTGTTAGACCAGTCCCTGATTGGTAGCTTGAATCCATTGTATCATTTATGGACATTATATACTCCAGTCATGTAATATGGAGTGGGGCGGATACTCTTAGTTGGACTCTAAGGAATGTTTACGAAATCAAATCCCATTAAAAAACGTTACACTCCCCAGCCCATTCATCTTTTCCTTGAAAGAGTCGTCACCTATAGTCCCATCCAAGTTGGCTTCTTTCTTTGGATATCAGCTTTAGGAAAAATCCTAACTGTTATAGATTGGTGTTGCATTTGTAAGTTGGCTGGGGAAACTACAGATCACCTACTTTTTCATTGCCTTATTGCTGGAGAGCTTTGGAGTATGGTATATTCTTTTTTTTGGAGTTCACCGTATTATGTCGAAGGGGGTTGTGGAGATTTTAGCAAGTTCGCAAGACAGGCTTGGTACATGTTGCAATATAGTGACTTGGGACGTGATCCTGCATTGTCTCATGTGGTGAATTTGCAGAGAGTGCAATGCCAAAAGTTTCAAAGAACGTGAAAAATTATTCTCAATTTGAAGATTTTATTCCTCAATTCTTTATTTAAGTGGATGAATGCTTCCAGTCTATTCTCCTTTGCCAATATGCCTAAGATGCTTGATAGTTGTACATTTAGTGCTTAACGTTGGTACCTTTTGTGTAAATGGGTTATGCACCTTTGCAATTAATCAATGAAATATTTACTTCAAAAAAAGAAAGATGGTATAATTATGCATAATCATCCAATTCTACATTATAAACTGGAAAACCTGAACCAATGTGTTGTTTCCTTGCATGTTTCTCTCAAGAACATCAACTTTGCTCAGAGCTGGTTTTCCTGGTTAAAATAAAAAGTTAATAAGCAGAGTTAAACTAAACATGATAGGAAAGCCAAGCATCACTCTGATAGCAAACAGTGACAAATACTCTATCAATATGGTGGTAATAAAAGACAAAATAAATGCATACACCATATTTTTGACATAGCCACTGGTTCATGAACATCCAAGAAAAACATTGCAAAAATCATATAAACCTGAAGAAGAAGCAACATATAGCCCCTTGGCAACACCAGGATACTGCACCATTCCGATGGGCTGTTTTATCAGTACCTATAATGCAAAAATAACTTCCAATGTGTAAAACTGCTAATTCAGAATTATAACTGAAGACATATTCATTTTTTATCTTAAGTTAGACATGGAATTAGTGGGTCTTGAACCCACGACCACCTTATTTATATAAGGGGAGAAGGTGCCGTTTGAGCTACAAGCAGCTCAAGCTTGGGTATTACCTTATCTTCATCAAGTAGCCCAGTGACTAGTGCCCGGTATATCTTTGTTATTTTTCTTGTTCCACACATCTCCATGTTGGTTTTTCTGTATTTGTGAAATTGCAGATTGCATCAGCAACATGTATTGTGATTAAAAATGAAAGCCATTATAAGTAATGTTTTTTTTTTTGGAATTACACATGCACCTAATGGGTCTTGAACCCACAACCTCTCACTCAATCCCATAATTATGGGAGGAGGAAGTAGTTGAACTATCGCTGAACTGTATCAGGTGTTGAAACATCAGGGAATATTTAATATTCCACTTGCATAGTGGTGGGTCCTTCATGTTGTTAAAACAATTTAAGTTAGATAATTGTTCCCCTACAGTTCTGACTCAAATGAAGAAATGACGTATATGTATGTAAGTATCATTTATTTACCTTATAACCAGATTATGAGGAGTTTTCCAAATAAGAGCTTCTTAACATGAATTTAGGTCAACTGGCCATCATTTAGCTACATCAGCTTGATTTGTAATGAGAATGGCTGTCCTTTGATGGCTTCATTAGCCCTTTATTTTGAGTTAGTTAAGCCTATCTTCTGGGATTCAGCATTTTGGAAGCAGATACACTAGCCTATAACAGGATCTTCAAATTAATATTTTCGAATACTTTTGTGCCATCTAAGGACACTTTTGTTTAATATATAATGATGCATGTCGTTAAGTTGTGTTCTCTTCTTTTGAGTCCCTCCTTTAGCACATTTCGGTACTTCTCTTTTCTTTTCGTTTAACCTAAGAAAATAACACATACATGCACATGTGTGCCTGCCTGCCACACATACAAAAACACACACAGACAATTTTATTTTAATTTAGGTTTTTTTTTTGGAAGTCAATTGTTTTTATTTTTGTCAATTAGATTTTATTTTAGGTCTTATTAGTTAATTAGGTTATTAATATATAATTTTAAGTACTAGAGTCAAGGGTATTTTTGTTATTCAATAATTAAGCTTTCCTAATTCAACCAATTTTTAAGTTAAGTCATAATAGTTTATATAAGCACGCTATTTTACTCCAATGGAGACAGCTTGTAATTTGCTTGATTAATAAAATTTCCATTGAAATTTTCCCAATGGTTTGGTGACTGGGGCTGAGTTTGGCTGACCCTAACTGTTAATTCCTAGGTTTTATGCCAATTCTAAGCCTAGGCGCTAATTCCTAAGTTATTAGTGATTTTACTGTTCGGCAATTTTGTTGCATCCATTTTGATTTTGTCCTGCATCATGTGTGTATGCATGTAAATGGGTGGAATAATTCAACCCTATTTTTACATCAGTCACCTTGATTCTGTTGTGAATTGCAAATCCTAAAACCTGTTTTATGATACTCAAGAACTATGAGCCATCGTAGCTTATTTATTCTCCCACAAAAGATAATAAGAGAGACAACCTACTGAACTTATGGCCTCAGGATTGTAGAACCTAACCATAAGCACCATTAAGGAAAAAACAAATTATCAAGAGATAACAAATCATTATCTGATCCTTATCATTGGCCACTGTAATAAGCAGAGAAAGAGCAAGGTGAAAGATGGTATTCCCCAAACCTATTGCCCTCAATATAAGATGTTCCATTGGCAAAGTAGGCTGCAAGGCGAGTTTTGGCAAGCTTTGTCTTAGCACAAAGCAATATTCCTATAACCAATCCAACAGTAAACAGGAGTATAATTAGATAGTATTTCTGGCAGTACAGCCATAAAGTGAGAACACTATTGAATATAAAGAAGCAAGCAATATTGATCTGTTATCGATGAAAGATGCAAAATGATTAGTATCATTACTTTAGGCTACTCATACTCTTCTTCTATTCACAACATGAACTTATCCGTAGTACCAAACTATAATGAGTTAAGTCCTGTGTTGGATCGCGAGACTGACCACAATCAACAAAAAGTATTAAGGTTACGTTATTAATTCTCAGCACTTGAAAATCCTTCTCTCAGGTTATTCTCTTTTGATCTGCATCAGTCAATACCTAAACCTAAGTTGAGTAAATTGGCCGTGATCAGCAATCAATCAGATCAGCAAGCCATCCCTCTTATTGCCTGATTGATTCACATAGTTGACAAAGTAGCTTTTTAATTATCTCATGCACACAACTCTGCCAAACAAACTGAGCCATGCAGATGGAAAATTAAATTTTGGCCATGTTATTCAGCATCAGAATTCATTGTTAACCTGAAGTACCCCTTCCCAGGCGATGAACAGGAACGGGATGTGGTTCTTGCTTCTTGCTTGCCTGCCATTGGAGCTGTGTCAAAACTGTCCGTTGTTGGAAAAGGCCTCCCGGTAAAACTTGTAGGCCAGAAGGCTTGTTAAGAGCAATCTGAGAACATAATAATGAAAAAAATCTAAAATTATAACAATAGCAGGAAGAACCTCATCTAATATAGTGCAGAAATTCCATTAATTTAAAAAGTAAAAAGATCTTGAAACACATCCAAAAAAAAAATCCATATACATGAACTACTTAAATCAAGGAATTCAAAAATATCAAACTTGCAGAAAAAAAAATCAATTATAGACATAGTAACCCAAGACCGAAAAAATTACCATATCACCATCCTCGTATAAAACTTCAAGCAAGCACGGTGCATCAGGCTCTCTCCAAGGAAGTCTATGATAGACAAGCTCAGAACCAACTCTAGTAATTTTTAAATACATAAAACAGAAATTTGAAAAAAAAAAAACAGACACATTAAGAATCTCTCAAGGATAAAAGTTTATAGATAATTCACAGTTAAATGGTTTCCATTAAAACAAACCTGAGGATTGCTTTGGGATCAGTAACAACTGTACCATCAACTCTTATCTGTGCAGACCAGCAAACATAGTATTCTAAGAATTACCATATTGTAATAATGTACATCCTTAAAAAAATAAAAAATAAACTTTTTCCGAATTTTGATCATCGCACCTGTCCGTTCTCAATTCGCTGCAACCAACTGCTCTATAATTAGTACAACATTATTAAAAAAAAATAAAAAATAAAAAAAAGTCAAATATTTAACATTTCTTATTTAATGATTAAATAAAAAAGAGTTTTTCAAAGTTTAGTTTATTATAATTTTTCCTTCCTTTCAATGCTTAAGTAAGCTTGAGAACTAAGTTACTTAAACCAAGTGCCACTTGTTAATGGATCACTCTATGAAAATTTTTACATCACTTTTATGAGAAAAAAATAAAAAATTTCTTTTTCTTTTCTCATAAAAAGTTTCTAAAAATACATAAACCAATGACTTTAGGCCACCAGGTAACTTTTCCGAACTTTTTATTATATTAAAAAGTTTGGACTATACGTTCTCTTTGTTATACTAAATTTTCATTAATCTGATCTATAAAATAATATTTTGATGGAATTGTAATAGGCTTACCCTTGCAGAGGAGCTGAATTCTTGTACTTGCTAGAGTAGAATTCGATCAGTGTCGATTCTGTAAATCAAACGCAAATTCAAGGTCAAAATTGGTAATATAAAAACGAAAAAGAGAAAAAAGAAAAAAAAATTCTTCTCCTTCTACAGTTCTACTTCGTTTGGTTGATCGGAAATTCGAAAACGAAAGAGAATAAAAATAGAAACGAACTGTGCTGATTTTGAATAAACAAACACAAACACAAACACAGTTTCGAAATTTTTTTTTTTTTGACATAATTGAATTCTAAGCGAAATTACAGTGAGTCATTGATGTTAACACAGTAGTATTATATATATATAGTCTATTGGAAATGAGAGAAGAGGAGGAGAGACCGGAATCGGAGGACCGAACGACGTCGTTGTAGGACAAGCCGTCGTTGAGATCCGGCCAGAGCAACCCGAATCTCTGAGTCTGAGTCTGACGTGTTTCTGAAGGGTTCGACATGGTCTCAGGCTCTCTGAGTCTGAGCTTAACGACAACGGTGCGCGAAGGTTTTGTTTTCAGTCTAAAAGTCGCGTCCAAATCGAAATAACTGGAAAATTGGGCCTCATATATGTCACAAACTTTCAATCCTTGAATCAGATATTTGATTTAGCTCAGCCCAATCTAAATCACATTGGGCCCCCAACATGCATGCTTTAGCCCAATCAACTGTTTTTTCATAACATTGTTGCAGTAGACACTATCATTTTCATAATATTTTTTTTTAAGAGTCCAAATTTGATAGGGATGAGGTGTAAAACGCATGTTTTACATAATCTAATAAATGATTGTCACATTAGCATTTTACTTAAAATTCAATACATCCTATTACACCTAATAACATCTCAATAAATGCTCAATTTGGTTGAATTTATATATGAGTATTAAAATTAATTGGGTGCGGTTGTGCTTATTTTTAAATATGTGATAAAATAATGTGGCATATTGGGATTGGAGGGGTAAAACATGGATTTTACACTATATCCTTATAGAATTTAATCTCTTTTTTTAATAATTGAGTTGGGTAGGTTTTTATTGTTCTCATATGAGCCAATTATTGGATCATTTTATCATCTACTATTTACAACTAGTCACCTTGATAATTATGAATTTTTTTTTAATGATTTTTGTATACTTATTGTTGAAATTTTTGTCCATGAGTTGATATGGTCCTTTGCAATTGGAGTAGACTCATTCTTCAAATTCGACAGATTATTGGAGCCTGGAGGTGATCTGTTTGATATCTTTGGGATATTGACGGCAAGGAATAAAGTCATGTTTTCAATTGAGAAGAACTTTCTAGTCTAGAAGTGAATTATTGAGTAATTAGACTCCTTGGTTTGAGGACTATTTTGATTTCCATGATTAATGTCTTTGACGTCATTGACATGGTAGAGGATAAAATTGTTCACAAGTCATTGTTCTTGTTATAGAAAAAGTCAACAGTATAGTGTAACTTTCAACATGTAACAGCTTTGAAGGCAATATTTAGATTAAATATTTTAAAATACTAATTCAGTACAACTGGCGGATTAAACATGTTAAATTCAGATGCTTAATGAGTGTAAATATTGTAGTTTCCTATTAACTTCAACCAGTAAAGATTCAATCTGACCTACTTTGCCAAAAGGATAAAACTTATGTACAGTACCTTAAGTACTATATCTCTTAAAATTCAGCCATATAACTTTTTTCTCATGGATGAAAGTGTATTTTTAGTTAAGTAAAATCAAATAGCTGAATTTTAAGAGAGAAACCTAATAAATAACAACTAAATACTGTAACTAAGTTTTGCCTTTACCAAAATGACCAAAATAAAAACTGTTATAACCTATCAATAAAAAAGCAATCACTGTGAAGTTCTCTCCTCTTTACATCATCACCTCCTAAAGCAGCATACTTTATAGTATTCACAAGCATATGAAACCTTCCACCCTCTCTCCTCTCTCATCTGATCTGATCTGATCTGTCACTAAGAAACTAAAATCACATAGCATCTGGACGGTTCAACAAAAGACCGAGTCCAATGCATTTTGATGAAAATATATTTTAGATAAAGCATTAGTTGACCTGCTCCCAATATAGATTTTAATTAAAATGGGCTGCCCCAAAATCGTAATTGAGAATATAATCATATATGCCAGCCGGCTTTGTGGAATTTTCTACGAGAGGTAGAGGTTGTAGTTATTGCACTTGCACCCACTTCATCCCCACTTTCCCTTTTCTCCATTGACCAAAGATACCATTTGCAACAAACTTCCAACAATTCCATTCATGAAAATAGTAAACCAACAAGTAAATTATTGTCATTGTCATATTATATATTTATTTAATTCCCTCGATTGCCGGAAACTAGTCCTCAATAAGAAAGGAACAAAGAAGTAGGAGATTAAGAAACAAACAAACAAAACATAATTCATTGAACACAAAGAATTGCACCTTGTAGAAAACAAGGACACATCATACTAATGACAACTTGAAAACCATTAACAGAAAACATCTGTTGAAGAAGGCCCAGACGCCTCGAGGGAAACCGGATTCCAGTTCACAATATCACCACAATGTCCGCCTTGTGATTTAACTGCTGGAAGCTGATTTGATCCATCAACGGTTGCAGTAAGAGCTAATTTATTTGAAGCTGTTGTCTTCATTCGATGACGCTCTGCTCTAGAGCCAATGACCTGTCCTAACACGGATGCTGCAATGGTAAAAGCCATAGCTGTCTTGGGCATCAGCACAGACTTCCTAAGCATGGCTATGAATGGAACGGCCGCATGAACTGCAGCAAACCAGGCTGGTGAGAATTTTTCAGTGTGTTCTCTCCATATCCCTAAAGGAACATTTGCTGCCATTCCCAATAGCCCTATCACAAGCACTTTTGCAGGCAAGGGTTGTGGGCGAAGGTTCTTTGCAAATGCAGTTTGTGCGAGAGCTGCTCGGGCTGCAACTATTGCAGGTGGGCACTTGTATTTCATGCCTGGAGGGAGCTGAAATGCCTTAGCAACTAGGGGAAGAACATTGCTAACTGCTCGGTATGACTTTGCAATGGGACAGTTTCCACTTTGCAGCCACTCATTGCCCATTGCCTCATGCTTTGAACTTCCTCCCTGAAAGATCAGTTATGAAAATCAAGGGACAAGTAATAGAGAAATGTATAATGCAGTTCCATCAAAATCATAATTTGAACAGTTTCAATAATTTAATGCACAACATTCAGCACACTGATGAGATTCTAAGTTCAGAGAGCTGAAATTTCACTGTGCTTTGGAGTTTGCATAAAATTGCTCAAAAATAAGACTTTAGACCTTGCTTTGAATTTGTATAGCAGAATTTAATATGAAAAACATAATTTGAACAATTGAGGATGAATTACCTTTGAAGAAGGCTCTTTCTTGGATGAATTGGATTTTCTTTTCTGATTCTTCCACTTCTCAGAAAATGAATCAAAACCAAATGGCCCTCCAAGTCCAAAGGATGACAGGCTGATTGTGGCCGCCTTAGCAGCTAAAGGATTAAATTGCGATGGGGCTGACTCAGGCCCTACATTCTCAGAAGGCACAAATGATCTCCCAGAAAGGGGGACTACTCCATCATGCCCATGAAAAAGCCTAAATGCCATATCAAAATTGGGACCATCTTCAAAAATGGGACCTTTGGTTCCACGTACCTGAGAAGGAAAAGTCATGAAAACATATGAGTAGTGTTTGAGTTGAACAAGAAGCCTGAGAGACACATGGCATAGGTCCGTAATTATAAGCAGGAAGAAATCTTGCAGGTTTAGATACATGATTTTGGGACCTAAATGTTTGGCTAATAAAATTGAACATAAATAGATACGATCAAAATCAAAATTCCTTTCAATCTAATACACTCCAAGTTAGGCCCATCAACATAAAGAAACTATTACGAAAGACAGGTACAAGTATTGAAAGTAAGCAACTTACGGGCATTGGGAAAGCCATGGAGGGTGAGAATGAGAAATTAGTTGGCTCATTAATGTTCCTCAAGAATGGACATCTAAGCATGTCCATCTGAGATGGTGTAGACTCTTCATTTAGGTCTCTGAAGATATAGTCCATATCTGTTGAAGAGCAAGGTCACCTGCACATGGATGAAATTGCATAAACAATGTCAGAATCACAGTGCTAGACTAAGAATATTTAAACTGCAAATTCTGAACCCAAATTTTTTACTAAAAAAAGAAAGTTCCATCCGGAAAGCTAGAAGAAGCATGCATTTGACAATCCTAAAGAATTGAAATTCTGACAAAGTGTGTCTGACATTAACTAGAGAAACTAATGTTTAATGTAACTTCCCCATATAAGATGGATATACAGAAAAAACTCAGACTTTAGTGTGTGAAATTAACCAAAGAACTAATATTATATAAGAAGTCAAATTGAAAAACTAGGAAGCACGGACACGAACACGGACACGGGTATGGGTACAACACGGCGACATGAGCAATTTCTGAAAAATTATAACATAAAACAGCCGGTATGACACAGATACGGCGCCCTACATGAAGTGTCCGTGCTTCCTAGTTGAAAGAAGGATTGATTGTAGTTGAGTCTCACAATTAATTAACCCCAACCCAATGAAATCCCAAATCATGAGCTGGGAAATGCTGAACTTCACTAAAAATGTCCAAACCCATATACAAACCACAACTATTAGGCACATGAGAACCCACCTAGAATTTCTAATACTCCATAACCTTGAACCCAATTGAAAACCCACCTAGAATGTCTAATACTCCAAAACCTTGAACCCTTTTTTTCAACAATTGGTTAACATATGGTACCTAAATCTCCTAATTATCAATCAATCTCTAACCCAAATCATTAATTGAGATCAGAGTCAATTTCCACATATTACTCCACCAAAAAAAAAAAAAAAAAAAAAAAAAACCCAACTTTTAAGGAACAAAGTCCCAAATCACAGGCGTGTAATAAAAAAATCATTTCTTCACGAAAATTAATGAAACCAAAATTCAGAATCAATATAAATCAGACAGATTATGCAGATTAAATCTACAATTCTGAGAGCTGACATTACAGATTCTATAAAACAAAGATCAAGAAAAGAAAAAAAGATCTGACATGAAATGTATATGCAGATCGTACAGAAAATCAGACATGCATTATTACCTTGAGAGAGAGAGAGAGATTGAGAATTTGGTAGAGCTAAGGTGAAAAAAACCCAAGCGAAGAGAATAGAATCGAAGAGTGTATGGTAAACACACGACCCTATATTAGAGATTTGAGAGAATGAAACGGCGTCGTGGTAAACACACGACTTGTATTGAACTCGTTTTTTTGGAGCTCTCCAACTTTGATTGTCTTTTGGTTGTTGGGAACGGTCAGCGCTTACGTTTTCTTTTGCGTTTGTTTAGATAGCTGTGTGTGTAGCTGGTGAGCTGAAATTAAAATGCGTGTTGATTTTTTTTTTTTCCCCTTCTTGTGGACCAATGGGAATTTGACACGTTAAAATGTTTATACCACGCGATTCTTGCAGACCCACAACGTTTTTGGCTACTTTTCTTGTTATTGGAGTAAAGTCCAAATGAAAATTGGGACCGAGTTTGGTTATTATATGTATATATATGGACTGTGGGTTGTCCTTGCCTTTAATTTTTTAGCATATCATGTCTAAGTGGGGGTTGAAATGGATCACAAATTCACAATAATGGCGTCTGTGTGAGAAATGACCTAAATAATATCTTAATAATTCTTGTATCATGTGTTTTTAAACAATTCTTTTTTTAAGAGTGTTTTAACTTATGACGTTCACTTTTGATAATAACTTTTTATCATCAGATCAAGACATCAATCGGTTTTTATCCCAGATTTCTTGTTCAACCATTAAAGATTTTACCAATTAAGTTAATTAGAACCAATTATGTGTTTTTAAACATGGATATGTATTGTTCATCCAAAAGAAAAAAACATTAATAATTATTAATTTGGATAGCATATTTGGAATAAAATGAGAAAATTTTCGGTTTGTATTAGTTAAGAGTCTTTTTATGTGATTAGCGCCTAGCCTTGTGACGTTGTTCCAAGGTCGGATTGATGTAGCTTGAGACTTAAGACGATAAATTTCAGTGGAACATTTTATATTTAGATTTTAATTAAATAAGATTTATTTAATATTGACCAAACCAGGGTTAATTTGATGAATTAATACTAATCAAACTGAAGTAAATTTACACATTCAAGAAAATTTAAAGTTAGTTTTATATAGAGAATCGAATATCATGGTAAAAGCATCAAATTTAACAAAAAGAAATGAATTTTTATTTTTATTTTTAGAAACGATGTTTACTTCATATTGATTAAGACAATGCATCGTTATAAAATTATATTTTGGTGTTAGGAAATATATAAAGATTATTTGGTGTGTAGCAATGTGGAGATTAAAGAATACAAGTCCCTTGGCCCACTTTTTGTGTCACATTTTATGCTCCAACAATCATGGTATGCCATGTGTTGGGTTTTATTTATTTATTTTTCCATTTTAAACTTAGGTTATTTTATAAGGAAAGTCAAACAAATTTTATGGCATGTTGTAATTGGTGGAGTATAAAATAAAACACAAAAAGTAAGATAATATATTTTTATTTGAGATTAGATAGCTAATATTCATAATCTACTGAACATGATATTGGTTTACAAAATTAAAGTCTCAAGACATTTAAAAAAACCAATTTATACTTTTTAGTTGGATTGATTTTCTATTGGTCCAATATTTTTTAAGATATTTTTAGAGGCGAGAAAATTACTACAAATTTTACTATATAAAGTATACAAATTGATGTGGTAATGAATGCGGTTGGTAAACTTAAATAACTTAATAAATAAATATTTGAATAATTTTTTTCAGGATTGATGACATCAATTTGTAAGCTCTATATAGAAAATTTTGTAATATCCCTAACATCATTCTATAATTTTTGACATTTTTATTACGGATTGAGTGTTGAGGCCTTTTCATAAAAGGAGTAGAACTTCTTCTTTTTTAGTGGGGACCCTAGGCATAGGCCTCCAGCTACCACTACCTTGTCCCTAGCCCTTGTGTTCTAAGTTGGATCAACCTCTTTCCTCTCATTCCAAACAGACAAAAAATAAAAGATTAGAGTTTGTTATAGTAGGATTTTAAACGAAATATAGTAAGTAGTAATTCAAATTTGTAACTTCATAAAAAAAAATTTCAGTTAAATATTTTTTAATTATTATTTTTACTTCAAAAATTTTAAGATTGTTAATTTATGTCATCTGAAGGGGAAAAGGTGGGGTATAAGATTCTATTTTTATTATATTAAGATATGAATTTTTTTTGTTAGGTAAAGATGTTGCTTCACTAAGGGTCTAGTGGGAAGTGCCAATTGGTGATTATCTATATGATGTTAGAAGTCCACTAATCTAATAATAGCCTGGGCTTAATGAGGGCCATGCTTTTATTACAAGAGTAACTTAAGTTTGTTGCCAACCCATGCCAATTAGGAAGGAGCACTGATCAACTAAGCCCCCCTTTCCCCAAAAAAGAGAGCATTGATCATGATGTTCATAGTAGTGATTCCTTGTGTAATACTCAGTGTGCTTTTATTTAACAATTTTATTTAACAGTGGACTAATACTAATCCCCTTTGGAATTGAAAAATATAGATTTGAAGCTATAGTTTTTTAAAAATAAAAATACATGCCGCCCATGCCATTTTGATTACAACCTATCTCCGCATAGAAATCAACTATGCTACTGTACCTATAAACTGAGAAAGTATATAATATTTCGGTAATACCAACTTAGCATTTGTTTTGGTATTTCCTACCCAATAAATGAGTGACATCTGTTTCAAAAAACCACATCAGACTACTCAAATAAATGAATCACAATCTTCTATACTATCAGAAAGATAAATTAATCATTTATTGGAGTTAGGGCTATCCACAGGTTGGTTCGGGTTGGGTTTGTGCCTAACCTGGAACCGACTTGCTGAAATCAGGTGGGAAAAAAAGTCACCCGCTGCCGACCCGCCAGAGTAATTGGGTCGGGCAGTTCAGACCATCAACGGGTGGTGGGCGGGTCAGTCGGATTCAAGATGGTGAGAAAACGCGTGGAAAAAACACAGATCTGGCGAAAATCTCACTGGATCTATGGGAAAATAGTGCCAGAATCTGAAAAACTATCACCAAAATCTGGGTTTTTTTTTCCGGATTCTGGAAAATTTTGGCTGAGATCTGGAAATTTTGGCCAGAATTTGGAAATCTTTCGGTCAGTTCGGGTTTTTCGAGTTTTAGGAGAGGAAAACCGAAACCTGACCCACCGGATTCGGTTTCTGGTGATGAAGACCCGTCGCCGACCCGTCGGAGTAGTCAGGTCGGCCTGTTTCGGGTCAAGTCCTGTCGATTCTTTGGGTTGGTCGGGTTATTGGATGAATCTGGACAGTTTTAATTAGAGTAGTCTGATATGATTTTTTAAAACATATATCACTCATTTATTGGGTAAGAAATACTAAAATAGATGCTGAGTTAGTATTACCAAAATATGGTATACTTTCTCCTATAAACTCACTTATGAGAGTGAGATTTCTAAAAGAAGTTTCACGTTTAAATTAAAAGAGATGAGGATTGAGTCAACCTAATTTTTAAAGTTACTGAAATATATAATTGACCAAAAAATAAAAAATATACATTTTATAATAGTGAATGGAGTTAGCTGAATTTTTTGTTGTTGACAAGATATGATTTAAATTTATGGCATCCGCTTTGAAATAATTGTTCTAATATCAAACTAAGATATTAATTGAATAGCCAACGGGGGGCTTGGCTGAGTGGGTAAAGTTTGGACGTTTCGTGTACCACACCTAAGTTCGAGTCTCGCTGCTCGCAGGAGTCCGTTGGTGGGCATCACATCGCTAAGTCTGTGTGCTCTGCTCGGGGGTGTAATATAACCATAAAATCTTCCATTTTTTGTTTCTCAAAAAAAAAAAAAAAAAAAAGATATTAATTGAATTTTGCCAAAAACGTTAAAAAGTTATTATACTATTATTTTGCTCGTGAGCTGAATGGCATAACGTTTTCCAAAGAAAAAGTAGGGATAGGAAAAGAGTACTGAAAAACGACAAGGTCAATGGGGCTCGTTCTTTTAAGAGCGAGGTCTCAGCCGTTGACCAAGCCCTAAAAAAAGAGAACAAGAAGAAGAGGCCTCAATCCGTTGGATTAAGGCCTGACATTGAGCCCAGCAAATAAAAAGAAAGAAATATAATAAAAATCACCAAAAAAAAGAAAAGTTCCTAAAGAAGATATGAATACTGCATAGATACAAGTAGCTTTGATAATATTATAGATACAAGTAGCTTTGATAATATTATTTACAGATATCTGAAACTAAATGGTGCTGAAGAATTCCATTACTTACATGCCGCAAAGACAGTAAAAATAAAAAGAGAAAGAGACAAAAAAGGGTATCAGCTGCTGCAAAAAAATTAAAGAAGTTCTAATATCTACATATTAGACTTGAGAAAGTGGCGTTGCCCATCTCTCTCGCTTGCATTTTCATAGGAAAATTTAAATTCTGTACAGAAACAAGGGATTGCAATCTGAAATTTAAAAAAGAAGAAGCAGGAAGTTATGAACTAATCATCAGTACCAAAAGTCTCCATATGGATCAAATCTATTTCATGTGACCTATTGTGGGGTTGGCTCCTCATTTGTTCTCCTGTATTCCGGCTTCAGCTCATAAGATCCTTGATTAGCTCCCTTGTTATTGTAGACACACAGGTCTTTAAGTATGTCTTTCATAAATTGCTGCAGAGAGACAAAATCATTATTAAATTTAAATCCTAAGGGAAAGTCCTTACAACACAGATAAGAGTACTACAATGAACAAAAATAAAAATCAGTTCTCATTGTTTAGCCTGTAAATGTTTTTGTTAGTTGAAGATTGGGATGGATTATTAAGAACGCTAATTTTTTATCCTTGTAAAAGCAAGTCCATATCAGCCATCAAACATGCTTCAAATATGTAACAGTCATACAGCACAAGAGGGCACGACACAACAGAAAATTTAGTTGGTTCATATGATAAACTAGTTTTATGGCATTTTACTTTGTAATAGAGAACTTAATAATCTCTATCTAACAATCCCGTGTCACAACAGAGGCAGAGAAGGAATTGAAGCAGTCAGGTGCCATGTATAAGGTAAATATAATTATATAAGTGGTGAAAAGGCACTTAGAAGTTAGAAATATCAGCCATTAGCAAACCAAATATAATGTGAAATGCTTACTTCCTAGAGATAGCAAGCTAGAACAGAAAAAGATAGGCATATAGTAGTTTCATATTGAGTATACAGTAATTAAGTGATAATAATAAATAAAAATAAAAAACTTACTTCGGGTTGGTCTGTCTCCTGGATTAGCTGTCTTAAAGTCCAGTTTGGTTGCCTTTCAAAGAGCTTAAACATAATTTCCTCCATTTCATTACGATCCCTTCTTGTGCGTTTTGCTTCTGATCCCTTCGCCGGTATTTTCTTCTTATCCTATTCCAAACAAAGCAGCTCTCCTTATATACTACATGATGGAAAATCAATACGAGACATATATTTTGACATGCATATACAGTTGCAGAATAAAGTAAGTTTCCCCTAAATATCAAGCAGTGAAATACACAATTTTATATATCAATGTCAAACATAAAATGAAGGTGGCAATAAGTACACTAGGTCCAGAAGACGAAAAACTCATCATCCCTGGCAAAGGCCTCATATGAGCCCCATTGTCGTTGCCGATCACCTGAAATGGGAGTTTGGAGAAAGTCAAGGAAACAAAAAACGTGATTAATAATCTTTTTCAAGTAGCACATATATATAGAAGTAATAAGGAGAACCTGTATCTGTCTAGTCTTAGTCATATATTTAGATGTCCTTTCACGGCAGAGTTTCCCATAATTCTCGATATCTTGGTTATGGGGCTTCATGTCAAATTTGTTCAGTATTTTTCCCTCCACAAAAAATTTCCCTACAATTTTAAGGAATTGATTAGATTACTTGAGCCTGCTAAAACGATAGTCCTAAGAGAAGAATTATATATTTTAAAAGAACAATCCAAAATACAGCTACAATCAATCAAATTAAGGAAATAAGTGGCCAACAGTTCTCTCCACATTATATTTATCTACTGATTTAATCCTAAGGACTCACTCTCTTTAAGTATTCAATCCTCTCAGGTATACATTCAAAATATAAGCAGCACATATAAAAATAACTAAAAGAAAATTATTTGAATGTACATGTGTTGTTAAACTTTTACCTGAGGGCTGAGTAAATTCTGATCTAGATACACATCAAATCAATAAGCCTAACCCAGGTATGTACCATACCACTCCTATTAAACTAAAATATCAAATTTAAACAATCAAAGAATTACAAAAAAGAACACGATGGAATTCTGCCCAGAGTAGCTAACTAGTCATACAAACATCTCAGCATGGATAATTTAAGACATGGTTTGGGTGTTCAGGAGGTTAGGCCTTAAGGTGATGGTAAGTTCCTAATGCAATAGGTCACGGATTCTAGTTTGAGAATCGGCCTCTCTAAAAACAGGAGGGGAAGACTGCCTATCAATCATCTCTCCCAAACCCTGCAAAAATGGGAGTTTTGTGCATTGACCTTTTTCTTCTTTTACTTTTCTTAATTTTTAATTATTATTATTATTATTATTTTTTATGGTTTGCACATTTAACACCATAAAATGTTAAGCTACTCCTCTCATGCCAAATTGTCCACAACACGCACAAGGGAGCAGCATACATATTTTAGAACATCTATGCCAACAAAATGAATTTCACTTGCAAATACCCTAGCAACTGAATCACCGTCTTCAGCACCATAATATCTCAAATAACTTCAACATAAATGACCAATTATCTATAGCCACCGAACAATGAAGAAAGTCTAACCCATAACCTTATATAGATTTATTCACTTCCTCAAAATATTTGACCTCATTTCCAAATTCAACTTTGCACACCAACCCTATAATTCTTCTTACTTTTTCTGCAACTATATGTCAGTTGTAATGACCTATCAAATAAAACTGAAAACCATCCATTTTTGACAAATGCAGGCATAAATTTAATCTTGAGAGCAACCATATACTTATTTTGTTCAAATTTCCATTTTTTTTTCCACCTCAGAAAAGTTGGTTAATGCATTGCTGATTCTGATACTCATACTGTTTTTTCCAGTAAACCATCGATGTAATATGATTTCTACATTAAATACCAGATGGTCCAGATCTCAGCAAAGTTATGCATTTTGTTAAAACCACCAGAAGGGCTAATAAAACATTAGCTTAGTTTGGAGTCATACCCCCCAAGCATCTAAAAGTTAGATTCATATCATCTATTGAAAAAAAAAAAAAAAAAAAAATCAAAATAATGATTCGTACAAACAGTTCAAATAATTATGAGTTCTTAGACTTTGACATTTACACGTGATAAAACGTGCTAATAGTACAAAGAGGCATTATTGTGTTAGATTGGTGTTATATGTGTAAATAGAGTGAAAAATCTATGTATCATTTACTTCTTCATAGCCTTGTAGCTAATGAATTGTGGAACATGGTGTTTGATTTGTTTGGGGTTCAATGGGTCATGCTGCAAAAGGTTCTGGATTTGCTAACTTCTTGGGAGGGGAGATTTGGCCGTCATCGAAATATGGCTATTTGGAAGGTCGAGCCACATAGTCTTATGTGCAGTCCTTGGCAGGAGACAAATTCCAGGAGCTTTGAGGGAAGTGAACAATCTATTCTCGAACTTATGTCGTTTTTCTTTTATTCTTTGTTTGATTGGACATTAGCTCTGCAATCATTTTCCTGTTGTTCTCTTTTATTTATGCTTATTGTAACTTGAAAGGAAGGGCCTGTTTGGTAATGTTGTTCTAGTAACGTTGTTTAAGTGTTGTGAAAATACGTGTGGGTGAAAAAGTGTTGTGGAAACACGTGTTGTGTTGTTTAAACAACGAAAACTGTTGTTCAAACAACATTACCAAACATGCCCTAATTATTGTGTACCCCTAATATACCTACCCCCTGTGCACTTGGGTTTCTTTCATAAATTCATATCAATAAAGTTAGTTACTAATCAGGAAAAAAAAAGTATTAGCAAAGATATGACGTATTGTTGTGTAAAGCTGGTAGCTTGTGAGACAATTGCTTCAACTCATCACATAAAAATGTGTTTATATTATGTACCTACATGCATTCTTTTATTAGGATTGACTATAAAAATGGAGTTCATCGCAATTTTTGAGCACTCTGTTCACATGGAACCAGGCTTTCTCTCATTTCTTGACTGTGGTACTGATCTGCTGTCTTTTTTAGATAGCATGTTTCTTGTTAAATGTCTACCTTTTTTCTTGTTTTCCTTTCCCTTTTCTCTCTAGTATACTTCCTGTATACTGTCACTTTTTTTGTTTAATGAAATTTTAGCATTTTTACTGATAATTTTTTTTTAATAGCGTCATACAATTCCAGGCCTGTTTTAGAATCAAAAACTTCACACAAGTCCAGTCATAAAATTGAACTTGCACCTTGAGGGCAACGAAAGTTCCAAAACAATCTCAAGTTCCACATAAAATAAGTGTTCAAAACTAGAGCAGAAATTTTGGGAATAGATCTCAAGGTGAAAATTTAACTATCATTAAGATATCTATTAATGCCCATTAAATTTCAGGATAAAAAGGCCATCTTGAGAATATTTATACTTACCTTGTGATGACTCAGAAAAGACAGACATTGGAATGAAGTCTTGAGACATATCCATAGAGTAACACTTGGGTATATGTCCAGATTCAGTGCCAGCCAATTCCATGGTGAACTGAGCAACATTTAAGCAATGTATGTAAAGAAAAGGGAACATTAGGATGCATATACAAAGAAAATAATCCAATGCGTCTCAAAGAAATATTATTAGACATACTCACTGAGAAACATGGATTTCTATTTTCTATGAAGTGAAAGTAAATAATTATACAAAGGCACTAGGAAAGGAAAGGACACCCATAGCACTCAAAAGGCATAATGGCAAATAGAAACTCAATTGAATACAAGAGTAAACACAATTTCCATCAAGTGCAGAAAATTCAAGAAAGGTAGTCCTCTAACATCATCCCATATGGAAACCTAGAGTCACAAAGATTACAAGAATAAATCTTTCAACTGGAGGGGGCCATTATCCAAATTAAGCAAATCTGCACTAAATACACAGTGCCTCCTTCAGCACTCTGACAGTCTGAAATATAAAAAACTTTCATGTTAATAGACAAAGCTTGTATGAATCTAAAGTGTATAATTGGCTCATTGCCCAAAACTCACTTCACTAACTCAGGAACTGAACTGGTTTGGGAAGAATGTTTAAACTAGTTGACCACAAAAATACTCTAAAACTTAAGACTTAGTAATAGGGCCTAGCCTATCATTAGGACTTTGTTAGTAGCATGCACTCTAAGCTTCAATGTGCAAAGTAAATAATAGGGCCTAGCCTCTGAAGCAGATTCACTTAAACATATAGTGGTTAATACAAAATGGTCTAGAAGTGTACTTTTGTTATCGACAAGTACCCTGTTAACATACTGGTGGATGTAATATGTGCAAATTTTTAATAAAATCGAGAAGTCTACTTTCTTTTTTGCTAGGTAAATAGTAGGGGATGGGGAGAGGAGGAATTTGAACCATAGACGTCGACATTTCTCTTTTGGTAGGTAAATATTGGGGGAGGGAAGAGGTGGGGTTCGAACCACGCCGGGCACTACAAAGGGTGTTAGTACCACTAGGCTATCACTTGGTGCTGGTTGAGTTACAATCTCTGGCACTTGAACCCTAAATAATTTCAAAACATCTTTCTGTTATTCTTGCAGTCTCCATATTTTGGGCAAGGTTTATGCCTACATGGCTGGTTTTATAAGACTACCCATGTGTATTATTTAAACAAGTCAGATGAGTCATTGAAAAAAGTCATGTAACTAAAACTAGACATGGATGGTCTCTTCAACCACCATTTAAGCTAAACTTTTGCCTCATATTTATAGAACTTAATATTTCTTCTTCTTTGTACTTTGGTGATATTACAATTAAATATAAAATACAAGCAAAAAATAGAAAGCTGGAAAAATAGAGACCACTCATAAAATTCAAACAATGAAGGATATATTTAGAACACATAATGTTTCTATCCACACTATCCAAACCAAACAATTAAAATGTAATAAATAAAAAACAAAATGCAAGCTCAGTCTGAGAGACAAACACAAAAACCCTAAAACTCACAAAAATGGAAAAAAAAGAAAGCACACATTTCGAATCGAAAACCTAATGCAGGCAAAGAGATAAAGCACAAAACCCTAGAAAACCAGAGAATGTAAGAGAGACACGCAGAGATATTGAAAAAAAAAGTAAACACCTGAGTGGAAGAGTTGTCGTCGTTGGAGCGGAGAGGGTCGATGGAGAGAACGACTTTGGCGACGGGGCGAGGAGGTTCAGAGGACGAAGCGTCAGGTGGTGAAGAAGAAGAAGAAGAAGACGGAGGAGACTGGAGAGCGCGAGAGACGAGTGGTGGACATTTCATCAGCCACATTGCTCTCTCAGCTTTGCTCGTTTCCAAGAACGCATTGTTGTTCGTATTCACGTTGTTGTTGTTGTTTCCATTGCTATTGCCGCTGCTGCTGCTGTTGCTGTTGCTGTTGCTTGCTTGCTCGTCCATGGCGCCTCACACGCAGAGAGAGAGAGAGAGAGAGAATTGAAAGAAACAGCAAGAGGGCTGGGTTGTGTTTGTGTGAGAGAGAGAGAGAGAGAGAGTGTGTGTGAAGAAAGCGAAATTTGAAAACGGTTTTTGCAAGATTTTATTGTTTTTGTTTCCTCTGTTTCTTTCTTTTCTTTCTATTCTAATAGCAATAACAAACTAAACTAAACTGAAAAGGCACACCACGGATTTTTATACATGAGGGGGCCACTAGATTGTTATCCACTTTCTCTCTCTCTAACATTTTTTTCAAATGCTAAGTCAAAATTCATTTTACCCGCTACGTGACGATTACAATGACCATATATGTGTACTTTTAGTCATGATTTTTTTTAATGAATTATGTAAATGGTTTTGTAAATCATCACGCAATGAACTAGGAAAGATGTCTCTAGACTGATTTGAATGAAAATGTAAGTAGTTAGACATTAGTATGTCTTAATAAGTTAAATAGATATTAAAAAAAATTAGTTTAATATTTGTTTAGATGTTGATAATGTGACAAATTCAAATGAACTCATTTCATAATTGACAAATAGGATTTTAAGAATATCTTACCAATGACTATCTTGGTCAACATATACTTTTTAGTATTCTTACTTTTCATGCAGTGAGGATTGGTCACATTCAACTCATATATGTAAAAGAAGTCTCATCAAAGACACGCATTTTTGACCAAAATGACGTTAATCCATTGAGAGAAAAAGGATTTGAGACCAAACTTAGGTTATTATTTAGTGAGCGTTTGAATCATGTCTACGTTTGAACGTTTTGCGTTTCAGCACTTTTTTTTTACCAGCGCCTGGTGCACTATTCATAGGACATGAACAGTGCATCAAGGCATATGAACAATAACCAGAAATTATTATTTTTATTGTTTTCAGTTTTCAGCAAAATAAGCGGTATCCAAACGCACTTTTAGAGTAAGAAGAGATGTTTCAGTTCTCCTTTCCTATTCTCCCACTTTCTTTATTTCTTCCCATCCAAGCATATAATAATAGTAGGGATGAAAGTGCCTACCAATTCACCAATTCCTACTTATGAGTTTGTTTATTTAATCATAACATAGCAACCCATGGTAAACTTGTTTAGCGCAGTTATTTTTTAGAGCCTAAACACTATTGATTGTGATATGTTGTTAGTTGCTACTTTATTTATTCATAGCACTCATGAAATACTTGTTTGGTGCAATTATTATAGAGACTAAATAAGTATGTATATATATATATTTGAAGAATCTCTTAAAGGAGGTTTTGAACTCAAGATTTCATGAGGCTTTAGGAACCACAAGAGCAATCCTTTTAGATTCATAATATTTTGTTTTATTACGACACTTTTAACCCCAAGTAGAACATTATCTGGATTTATAATATTGCCTAATCGTACACACAATGCAAATATCATGCATGCTCACGCACAGCCCCATTAAGAGATAAGACTAGGGTCGGTTGGTAGTGCAATAACATGGTTGGAAAATGATTATAAGGTCACGGTGACGCTTCACCAACCAAAGCTTTTAATTCCTATGAAAACTATTACAGCGGTTACCTTCACAGGAACTGCATGTATTTTCTTCTTGTTTTTTAATTTTGAGAAACAAACAAACACACACTAGGGACAATAATTGCAATATTGACAGTCTAGATCTGTACAATCTCCACGGTAGAATACAGGTGACTTGATAATCACGGATAATGTGCCACATTGAATTCTATTGTAACTTGCACACCAGTCCAAACCAAACATCACAGAAAGTAAATAGGAGATGAAGTTACTATTAAATCTCTGTTTAATAAGAGGGACCTAGACATTTTTGTCCTTTTATTTTTTTTATTTTTATCTCATTCTATATCTCAAAGTATGTGGACTGTGATGCATAAAGAAATTATTGATAGGAAAATTATTGGTTTATTGTTCTAGTACAATTGACATGCATGCAAGACTATGAAGCTGATCAAGACATTGAAACTTATCCAAAAAAATAAAAGTCATCAAGACATTGAATTTCAATAGCTAAAAGCTAAAACTGGCAGGGGTAGCTCAAGGACTAGACTGGTTTTCAATGGTCCCTGGCAAATCACAGGGGAGGTACTGACATCCCTAGCTAAAACTCAAGAAATTAAAGCCTCAAACATTGATTAGAGAAAGCACTGTGGAAATGGAATCATGAAAGAAAAAAAACAAAGAGAGATAGTACATTAATCTACACAGATGTTTCTTCATATAAATATAACCTATAGACGTTACTTTCATAAACACGACATTAAAAATATGTTTAGATATTACTTATTTTGTTGAAATTAAAAAATTATTACTAAAAATACTATAGATAAAGATAAAAATTAGTTAAAATAATACAGTAAGCTCATAAATAGTGCCAAAAAATATAATACAACTTATAAATAATAACAAAAATAAACTAAATAGTAAAATAATTTTCATTTATAATTTCAATCCAAACGCACGCTAAATATCCTGCCAGTGAAGAAAGTTACAATCTCAAAAGGGTGATTATGAAAGGAAAATGAGCTTGTTTAAAAAGCAATCATCATGCTTTTCTTCTCCCTTGCTTAAATGGAGCTCACAAAAAGGTTCACCTTTATGAAAGTGACTGTTCCACCGAACAAGAAAAGCTGACAATGAAAATGACGTTCTAACTAAACTTGAAGTTCATATATGGATAAGATTTAGATATTAAACACAAAGAAAAATAATATCTCAATAATAAAATAATTATTATTTAAAAAAGAAATTGCATACAGTTACACTCAGAAGAGATATGCTGTTTTATGACAAAAAAGCCGGGCCAAAAATAAAAAAAATGGTCTACAATTTGAAGTGGTCATTCCCAAAATCATTTTTGAGCTTCTTACTTAGTTGATCCTTTCGTATTCACACTGGGACTCATTCTGAACTTTTGATATCTATGGAACTCTGTTTCCTTTCTGCCTGAAGTGATCGGCACAATGATTCCAGCTTTTCTTTCTGATTCTTTGTTTTCTCCAACTGTTTTTTTAAGCGCTCACGCTGCTCACACAAAGATAATCTTAGTTTTTCACGAAAATAAGTTAAAAAATAAATAAATAGATAGTCCTTCCCTAGGAATAGCACTCAATCGCCAAGGCATTCACAAAATACAGAAGAGCTCACACTAGAAAAGAAATATTTTCATAATTTGATTTTTGGGGGGAGGAATTTGAACCCTAGATGTACTATTCGTTTGTTCAAATTACTAATCCAAATTCAAGAAACTTTTAACACACAGAAGTATGAGCTATTGTAATGATTCTGTTACAACAGGGAACATTTAATTTCCACAACCTAAAAACCACATAACTAATTTGAAGCTCTTTTAAAGGCTAAGGCCAATGCCAACACTGCACAATATGGCTGCAAATTGGATACCATCTTTAGGCTTTGCACAAGCATGTGACAAAGAAAGGATAGAACTAAGACACTGCTAAATATCAACATATGATTATTATAGCCAATTCCGAGCATTTTTATATATAAAGTGATACACGAAGCATGAAGACATTGTTATTTTAATTTAGTTTTATTTAATTTTAGTCCATTTTATTTTTACTATTGGTCCATTGGATTTTATTGAGTTTGGTTCTAGTACTCCAAATAAGTGCACTGTTATACTCCAATAAGGACGGTTTATGATTGATCAATCCAATTTCTATTGGAATTTTTCTCATAAAATGATTTGGTGCTGATTCTAGGCAACCCCGAGTGTTGATTCCTAGGACTTTTTTTTAGATAAGTAAACTTGATTCCTAGGTTTTCTATAACAGCTTCATGCTAATTCCAAACAACCATAGGTACTGATTCATACGTTTATTTGCTGCAAAAATCCTTTGAGAGATTAGTGCTGCATCAATAAGGCTTTCTTGAGTAGTATATGCAACCTAAAACTGTCAATGACTATGGAAGATGTACAATGGATAGTGTCCTAGAAAAGCTTACGTGGCTAAATAGATTCTTTATGGGATATAAAAGTATAATAATTAAAGCCAATACCATCCTAATGTGAGAGAAGAACACATCCCCAAGGGGAAGGGTTGGGGGATGTTGACTTCTATATAGAACTAACAGAAAAATAACACAAATATACCTCATCAACAAGTTCTATGAGAGTAACATCAGATTTCTCGCATTTGCTCTTCAAGAAAGAATTTTCCTTCTTGAGTTCCTTGATTGATTTCGCCATCTAGTTTTTACAAGCAAAAGAAGAAGAAAGGTGGATTAATTGAACATATCATGCGAGTTGAATGTAACATAAAGCAACTAGGAATGGTGCATCTTAATTAATTGTAATATTGAAGAAAGTGTAATGTACCTTCTCAATCTCTTGTTTAAATGTTTCAAAAACCTCATTGCTCTTCAACAAAGCATCCTGCCAAATTAATTTAGCAGTTTAGATATGGAAAAGTTGTTTTCGATCTGGAAAATGAAAGGGAATTTTTTAAATCTACGAGTGGATGCCTGTAACAAATTCCCATGCAATGACAGCTCAAATCTCACCAACAAAGATTTCATGTCTATAACTGAACTCTCTGTCCCATTAAAAGTGTGATTATTCCTCTCCCTCCAAAGCATCCACATTAAACATAAGGGGGCCATATTCCACACCAAATAGCTGACATGTTTTCCCAACCGGTTTCAACATCCAAAGAACAAGTCTGCCACCAGTCTTTGGCATCACCCAATGTACCCCATACTGCCAACCCTTATAGTTCTACAAATGCACACAAAGCTCAATGCCTACTAACCAATGGACCCCACATCCAAAATTTCAAGGCAAATAAACTTAGTAACATTTAAGCCTGCCTTGCTGAACCTCCATCTATGCAATTAATTATCAGATTGTGACGAATGAAGTTCCACAATGGTTTTGTGAGGCAATAAATAATATGGAATGAAGTAGACCTGAAATTGTTGGAATTTTTCTCCATCAGCTGTCAACTGTAAGCGCAAATTCTTTTCAGTTGCCAACAATTGTGACACCTGTTCTGCATATAATTTCATCTGGGATTGTTCATGGACCAATTTCTCCTCATGTTGCTTAATTTTCAGATCAGCAAGCTGAAGTTCCAGCGATTTCTGCTTTAACTGTGGATTTATACCCAACCAATTAAGTTCAATTTAATGCCTTTGAAAATAAAATATGTAAGTGTAGTAAACCCTGCTTTACAAGAAAATGCTACACTTTACCTTCTGTGCAAATTGCTGTTCAGAAAGAGTATACTGTTCAGCTAGCTGCTTTAGCTTAGTTCTTAACCTGAGTATGAAGAATTTTGTAAATAATTTTTAATACTTCAAAAGAAACATTATACTAACCCATTATATATAGCATCAATGGAGGAATACCATATTCTTTTATTGATAGGCAATTCAATGGTACAACACAAGTCAGCAGACAAGATTCTCATATAAGGTCATGTGACAAAAATAGAACAGTCCAAGATATATACAAGACAGTATGAAAAAGCAAAAACGAACCAGAAAGTGAAGAAACAGTAGTAATCTTACAGAGATGCGAAAGTATTGGGGCAGCAGATAAATTAGGCTTTTAATCTTTTCTTTTTTAACCATAGAAGATGCATTAAATATTTCTACAATGTCACCATCAAGCCTTAATACTCATGAGTTTTTCTTTGCTAAGTAAAAATAATTTTATTCAAAAGAGGAAATGGTTCACATACACAGGATGTGAATCAAACTACTCCGTTAATACTTGTGAATTTATTTTCTTACAACCCACCACCACTACTACATTACATTTTACTCTCAGCCACGACCATTAAAACATTAACCACCTTCACAGCAATCCTCAGTCTTAATGTTTATTTATTTATTGTTATTTGTTATATTAAGCACCCACTGGTAAGTCTTCAGAATAAAAAACAGTACCAGTTCCTACAAATTAAAAGAACCAAGGTGGCAATTTATAAGATCTTTCACTTATGACATGACACGAAATAAAAATGCTATTCAACTACATTTTCAAAATTCACATCTTTGAGTACAAGAATGAACATGTTATTGATGGTAAACTATCTGTGTACAGAAATGATCACTTCTATGCTTAATTGATAGATAAGTTCTAGACTAATGAATGCAAACAAAAAGGCAACCAAGACCACATTTTGTGTCAGCATGTTTTAAGAGAATATGTGCTATATTTAGGAAATATCACAAAACAAAGTTCATTTAATTAAAGGGCAATATTCACATACAACCCAAAGGGGTTGCCAAGGTATAAAATTCAATTATCTTCAGTTCCCACACATGTAATGTAGATATAAATCTTGGCATCAAATGTTGATGGTATCATACTTTTTTTTCCTATGAAAAATATATATATAATAATGACATAATTTCTCACAAATTTGCTTTCATCTTACATCTCATTCTCCTTTAGCTGAGAGAGATATTCATCCTTTTGCTCTTCTAGCTTATTGCTCACATCCTACAACCGAGACAAATTAATATAAATAAACATGTAATAACAAAGCCCAAAAAATTGAAATGAACCCTGAAGAATCACAACACAAGAAAGTAAATTGAAAATTTTAAGTTGAGAAAGAAAGAAACCAATGCAAGGATTCTCCTATTGAAGCATTATTATTGTGATGTCAAACACGGCTGAAATTGATAAGGGGTTTTGATTCTTTCGAACCCATGTTGCAGCATATTTTGTTTACAGCACAGAATACAATGTACCTCTAGGCACTGACACTCATATCAGCATTCTTTCTCAGTAGAAATTGAAGCAAGCCCAAGTCCCATGCATACAGCATACTTGTCTCAACCAGAACATTAAAGATTTGCAAAGTAATTCAATCACAATAAACATCTTTTGCATATTCCAAGTTTGAAAAAGACTGGGTTCAGCGCATAAATTTTCACCTAATAGTTGCCTCAACTACATCTTATGATTTCTCCCTAAAAATTAGGAAAAAGCAAGCATATCCTACATAACCTATTGACCAAACTTTATTTCAAGATAAGTCAGAGATTCCCAATCAAATACAAAAGATAAATTGAACCTTGATTGCATCTTGGAACCTGGATGATAAATCTAATCTCAGGGATTGCCCTTCCGTGGATACCCGTTTGCATTCATCCTGTAATATAATCAGCAAGCAATCAGTCTTTCCAAGAAGATAAGTGCTATTTATAGCTTGTACTAGAGAAAGGATCAACTCTACAACTCCATAAATCAATCTATAAGAGGATCAATGGAAGTAAACAAGTACACATCAGAATGTCTGAGCATTTTACAAATCAAAACATTTAATAGAGTTTGGTAAACATCAGAGATAATGATCTACTAAAGGACCAACCTGCAAACCCTGCATTTGGAACCATACTAAATACAATCAGTTGAAGCAGATAAAGTGCGTGAAAGAAAGTATACCATTAGTATTTTGTTCTGACGTTGTAACTCCCTACACAGTGATTCAAGCTTGTCTCGAACAGCAATGGCTACAAAAACAAGGCAAAGTTAATGGAAGAAGGATCAGTATACATTAAACATTGTTGGAAGTCACATACACAGAGAACCAAGGATATCACAGTATCATATACCACAAGAAATGCTATATTGTCAAGGAAAAAACAAGGCAAAATATAAATTACACCCGTTAATTTTGGTTAATTTCCATTTCCGTTCCTCAAGGCTCATTTTTTAATACTGAACACTTGGTTCTCCAATTAAATTCAAACACATAACTGCATTAAATTTAATTGTCCTTAGTAAAGATAATACTATTTGTGTTATATTGGTCAACGCAACCATAAGTTTGTAATTGATTGGGAAACCTAATGCACTACACCTAAGCTTTACCCATTTAAAAAAAAATATATATATATATATATATATTGAAAACACCCAACAATAGAAATTATTCCAACTTCCAATCCCAATCTAAGCAACAAATACCCAACAAATTCAAAAATTCAAAGACTTGGTAGATTTACCCAACAAATTGAAAAACTCAAAACACCCAACAATAAAATTGAACCGTATAGCACCACCATGCCAAAAACTACACATGGAAAAGAATTTCCGAATCCTTTAGTCTCATTCACTGGAGACTAAAAGAGAATTTTAAAAGCTGAAAGCAAAAATTTTAAAAGATATTATTAGAATGTTTATATTAAATCTGAAATAGATATTATTAGGATTTGAAAATGAGTTATTGGCATTCATCCAAATCCCTCACTCTCCAAAAAGCCTACCAACCTCACACAAAAAACAAAAAATCCTAACTCTCTCTTTTTTTCCTATAGAAATAAAGCTACAATAGAAAATGGTCAGAAAGATCTGATTTTGACGGCTGAATAGCTTTTTGCTATAGCAAAAGAGAGAGGAGAGAATGCTATTAGAAAGAAAGGTATCAAAATAAGTGAAGAGATTCCAGCAATGGCTCAATTAAAAGGCCTTTTTCTTCATCTGGGACTTTTTGAGAGTTTTGGAGTCAATGTTGCGTTTATGAGCATTTGAGCCATTTCCCGATTGGTAATGACAGATGGAGTTAAAATGAGGTTGTATGTAAGAGGTGCGAAGGGGACTGGGGCCCCTGGGTCGGAGAAAAAGTAACTAGTTAGCATGTCCATACATCTTAGGCTGCACTTCAGCCTATCAGTCATTCACACTGGCCTCTGCCTTTGTATCCCTCCTCCTCACAATGAATGACGATCTGAGAGAGAGAGAGAGAGAGGAGGAGGAGGAGGAGATAAGAGAGAGATGAGATGAGAGAGAAGAAGCTAGATTTTAAGAAAAAATTGTATTTTATTTTTATTTAAAAAATGTAATTAATTTTTAATATTAAAAATGAAAATAAGGCTAAAACTGTCATTTTTAAGGTATTTAACAGAAACTTTTTAATGGAATATGACGGAAAGACCAACATTAACAACAAATGTGAACTTTCAAGGACTAAAACGAGAAAAATAAAACTTGAGGGATGAAAATGACAAATGACCAAACTTACAGAAAGTAAAATGGATTTTTTCCAGAAGAGAAATATTGCAGGTGACTACTATCATAATCTGACCGGTGTATATCATTGCCTATATGAACCACTCATAAAGTTTCAATTAATTTCACCGGTGTATATCATTGTCTATATCATTCTCTCAAAATGTAACAACAGGTGTATATCATTGTCTAACTTCCGATTAATTTCACATTCTTGCCAGAAACTTCTCTCAATTGTTGTAGGGATCACACTGCATAGGAAATGCTAGTAACCAAAAGAAGTCATTTTTAAAGAAACCAGGGTTAATTGCACAATGCCCCACAAACTATGAGGTCAATCTCAATCCCCCTTAAACTTTAAAATCGAGCAATGTCCCCCATGATTGTATTTAAGCAAATTGCCTCCCACTGTTACTAGTTTCCATCAAATTTAAATGCTGTAACAATTAATTCTTTTTGGAACTTGGTGCCCAATCTACACAAATATGTAAAATGTCATCTATACCCTTAATTAAAAATTTCACATAAAAATAAAAGAAAAGGGGAAAAAATACCTAATTTTGTCTCCCCCCCCCCCTCCCGTCTCACTCCCCATAATCTGTTATTGGCAATGGAAAACCCTTTTTTTTTGTAAGTAACGTAAAAATATTATTAATAAAAGAAAAGGTGCCAAGCCGAGTACATTGGGGATGTACTATGGGGGCACAAATCAGGATCCAAAAGTACAACTATCAAGAAAAATAGGAAAAGAAGAACAAGAAAAATGAGAAAAGACCACACTCCATACAAAGAGAGTGTGCAAGAAAAAAGACTTAATCCCTAGCAAAGAACGTTCACAACCCTCAAAGCTTCTAGCATTCGTTTCACGCCTAATGCACTAGATCAAGCAATGAGGCACTAATCTTCAAACATCTATGTTACGATGTCATGCAAACTTTCCTTGCCAAGCCTCAAACAACTCAAGAACAGTATGAGGCATAACCCAGTGAATACCAAACAAGCAGAAAACCAAAGACCACAACTCCCAAGCTATGGGGCAATGAAACAAAAGATGATCTACAGACTCCCCACATCTCTTACACATATAGCACCAATCAAGCACTAGCACACGAAAACCCTTGCATTCCATCCTTCAATGATTCTTCACCCCAACACCATACCCAGCCCATACTTCCATCTTAAACCCCCCATAAAGCCAATAGAACTCACGAAAACCCATCCAACCCAACACACAATTCCCACAATTCAAAGTAGAGGAGAGCAGTAGTGTCAACGACCTTATGGACGAGCCCAATCATCATTTCCTATAGTTTGTTTCCCCAATAAACCCAACCCAGCTGTTGGCAATCCTAAGGCTTGAAATTGCCTGCAAAAGAGAGAAAAGTGAGAGTATTTGCGGTTTCAATGGATTTGGATTTACTTTTGTGGCAGAGTAAAGGTGAAAGGGGTTTGGAGTGGGAGTGTGTTTGTGTAGTGGTATTGGGTGGCAATTTAGACTGTGTTTGTGTTATGGGGAGTGTTAGCGTTGTTTCAAGGCAACCAGTGATGCTGGCTAGTGTGGCTTATATGATAGTTGGGGCTTTGATGGTGGTTCATGGTGGAGAAGGGTAATTTCGGTCCAGGATTTAGCTCTGTGTTGTGGTAGTGTTGGGGTTTCAGATAGAGAGAATTAATTGTCTGTGTTTTCCCGAGTTTAAAGAGGTGAGAATGTGTGTTTCTTTTTGAGAGTTGTGACTACCTAATTGCAAAATTGGGCTTTGTTTTTGGATGAAAATCAGGTCCATTATTGAGAATAGGAGGTGTTGCCAATGCCAGAAGGGAGATTATTTTAATTATGGGGTTTTCTAGTCACCTATTTGACCTAATCAGTATTTTAAGTTAATTTGTATGTAGAGAACAGTGGGCATGGGCACAAGAAGGGGGGAATTGACCTATTAACAATCAATTGGGGGGTACATTGCTTGATTTTAAAGTTCAAAGGAGAGATTGAGATTGACCCATAGTTCAGGGGGCAAACTGCAATCAATCCCAGAAACTAATTTCTATCAAAAGTTAGGATTTATAATTCATGTATCCCATCCTTAAATAGCAATCACGTGTAGCCTAACCATACAACCACATAGAACCATAGACTTTTAGAATCATTCCAATACTTCTATAAGCAGGTCTAAACATTAGTGAACTCAATTCAACTTACCGGCATCTCTTTCTGCAAGAACTTGCTGGTACTTCAAAGTGAACTCCAAAAACTCCTTTTCTGATTTGAAGGCACGCTTCACCTTACGTTTGGCTTCAGTGGTTTCCTGGGGCAAAAATAGTAAAAATTACTAACCTTGTTGAACTAACTTTCAAAATTTGCATAAAGTCCACAAACAAAGAATGTGGAAGATATGGACCGTAATTCAAAATCAGATTAATCCATTTCTTTCATTTTTTTTATTATTTATAATTAAGTAAAATAAGATTTACCCCTTTCTGCCAAAAATATTTGTTTTCTCAACCCTAATCGTGATGGATCTCCGTCCGCCCATAAAAATTACAAACTTAATAAATTCAACAGCTTCTCTGGCATGCGTTGTGAATGCCAACCAGGGAAAGACAACAGAAAAGAACACCACAAACAAGTTTGACGCTTGAATAAACCACCAAAGTTGAACAATAGCAACATAAATATAATCAGATTGTTAGCAGATAGAATTAATTAATCTTTTCCTTTTAACTTTTAACTATTCTAAAAGATTAATTGAACCCTACAACATGAGATAGTGTAAATAAGCAAGCTGAACCTACCTTCTCAAAGAACCTATATAATCCACCCATTGAAAGTATTTGAACAGCCACAGGTATGACTACCATCCTAAACTACAATTCAATATAATCGTATCCCACTGACTTCAGGTGGATACAAACAGTCACAACCAAAGGTCTTTTGTTTTCCGAACAGTTTCAACTATTTTTTTGTTTTATAATTTCATTGTTACAACAAGTGAGGGAGGGGGGATTCAGACCTTGGTTCTCCTCTTAAAGGAGACCAAGCAGTGCCATTGAGCTACAAGACTCTTGGCCAGATAGTTTAAACCAAAAATAAATAAATAATATTAGGGTCATGTTAACCAATGCCCTTAGGGCATTTGTTAATAGACCATTTTAAGAAAGTTTTAATACATTTTTTATGGAAAATATAAAAAGTTGTCAAAAAAATCCGTTACTTTTTTCTTTTCCCATAAAAAGTTTCTAAAAACACTTCCTAAACCAATATCCTTAGAGCATCCGTTAACATTTCCCATAATAATAATAATAATAAAAATCCTTTGTCAATGCAACGCAAAATATTTGCTAATTGCATATATAATTAGCAATTATAACCAATTAAAGTAGCAACTAATTTGCAACATTGAATCTCTCAAACTGCTTATTCTATTTAACAATATAACACAAATGTTTGTTTTCCCCTAAAAAAGAGGAGGGGGTGGGGGGACCAGTCCGTTTGACCCTGCTAGGACTTGACCATAGCAGCACCTTCCCATTGAGAACCAATGCCTGAGGGGCCTAGATGGGGATGGGGATAAAGCAGATGGTTTGATTATTGTAACAAACAAATTCGGGAATGCTCAACCAAAAATCTCATTTTATCCCTCCTTAATCGATTTCAAGTCTTTAAGCAAATTCACCATAGACATACAAAATTCTACAGCATAAAATAAAATAAGCAACAGCAAAAACAACGCCATAGTCACAAAACTTTTGGGGGAAAAATTTAAAGCTCATATTATTAAATAAAACTAACTAGCAACACCTCATATAAAAACTGAAACCTCATCATTTGAAGTAAGTTTGAGGAGAAAATTGACAAGAAAAGTCTTGTTTATCACTTTATCAGATGTACATATCACATATCACCTACATTACAACCAGCTTATCACCAGTTGAGTGGAAGCTAAATTTAAGTTACTTCAAACAACTATTCAGAGTATAAATAACAAGAAATTAATTAAATTCATGTGCTCACAGCTTCAAATTGGAGTTGAGTACAGAGAGAGCATAAAAGTAACAAAAGAAAACATAAAAATTAATCCAATTCACTATCACATGTATCAAAGATACTAATCAGGTAAGATGATATTATTAACTACTTTTCTGTTCTTTGAAGTATCAAGACCATCTGATGAAGATGTATCCTTCATATTGTTTACTGATGCTTCTGAGCCTCCTTCAGTGGCTGCAACAAGGAAAGAGCGATGAGGGCAACAAAATAATAATAAAAAATATTAAACCCAAAAGAACCAGCAAATAACTCAATACACATGTAACAACATCACACACATATGCATTCAATTGACTTCTATTCTCTTGTTTTTATCAAAACATCTCACAGAAAATAACAGTTGAATTGCAACTGTATAATTCCTAGTCTTATTTAATTTCAGGGAGATCATCTTTCCAAATTCTCATAGGAGTTGTGTTTTGAGCAAAAAATATAACAGTAAAATTTTCACAAAAGTTTATAATTAGGGAGGGGAAAAAAAAAAGATGCATGAAAATGCAAGTTATTACCAAGAAGAAAAAAGGGGAAATGGAAAGGTACAGATAATTACGTCTCTCTGAACTTTGACAATTCGCTTGAACTTGTTCCTTTACCTCGCTGCATCCAGATACTCCTACTGAAGCCTCGGAGAGATTAGCTGAATCCGGCGAGACCAGTGTTCCTTCTGTCTGCTCCGTACAGCCCTCACTGGACACTTCCCCCAAGCCCTCCGAAGCTTCAAAAATATCTGTTTCAGATAATGGAACAGGAAAAGTCCTCAGTTTCTGGGTCTTCTCTTCCCTACCTTGGCTTGTTTGAAACTCATTTGCAGACAACTTATCAGAATGATCAAGATCCGAGAAACTATCCTCCTTGTAATCACCAAGCGGTTTCTCTTGTTCAACTGTTGGAGTTGGAGGAGCCACTGGTTCTGTGGAGCTCTCAACAAACCCATCTGGCAGTGCATCTGCTTCAGGGAGCTGGTTTGCATTTGGGTTCTCCATATCACCTACAGTTTCAACACGGGACGCTCTGAATCATCACAATATAGTACCACTACTCTCAAATTGATCACCAAAAACAAAAAAAAAAAACAAAAGACTAAAGGATGTGTCTGGTTTAGCTTAGTGTTTCAATTTGAAATGTCTTGATGATCCCAATTTTCTGGTTTTGATGTTGCACTTATTCAAGTAAAATACAGCAATGGCTTCAAATTTGTCACACCAAATTAATACTCAAAATTAAAATAAATAATTGAATAAAAAAGCATTTCCAAATGAACCCCAAAACAACCTAAGAAGCCAAAGCAATCCCCATGAACCATTAACCATTTTCGCCAATATTTACATTTTGAAAATGATCAAACCCAACATTTGCAAAAGATCACAAATCAAAACCCTAGTTTGCAGCTGGGTTCTTCTCCGTTTCAGCTACACTTCCAATCTAAAATTGCTATAATTACAACGAAATTTTAAATTACAAAAACCTAAAAAAAATAAATTCAATTCTATGGGTTTTTCCATGAACAAAACACCAAAGCCCAAACCAAACCAAAGCAAATACAACATTAGTTGCTGTTTCATCAGAACTACATTTGTTTCAGCAATTAATGAAACACACACAAACTCTTTGTTTTGATATCAAATACATATCGTATATAACGAGAAGAATCGAAAGCATGAGATCTAAGTAAATAGAAATTTAATGAATAAATAATGTGAGAAGAGACGAGAACATAGATACCAGGAAGATGTGATGTGACGATGAAATTGTTGGGGAGAGAGAGAGAGAGAGAGAGATGAGTTGTTGATGTTGTTGTTGTTTTTGTTGTTGTTGTTGTTGTTACCCTTGGGAAGTGAAGTGGGCTAGTGATCTCTCACTGTCTGATGGTGGGTTCCATTTTCTCTGCTCTGCTATTTTTTTTTTACTAGACAAGTTGGGTCGCTCGCTCCTCTATGAAAATTTAGGGCTTTGGTAATGTGTTTAAAGTTGTTTTTAATTTTTAAATAATATTACACAAATTTTTATATGTTTTATTTCTAAAAAAACTAAAAATTATTATTTAAACACACATACTAAATAGACCCTTAGTCACTTTGTTTTTTTCATTTTTCTTGATTTAAAATATGAAATTTCGAGTGGGTTCCAGTTAGCTCAATTGGTAAAGTCTCTGATAGTTGAATAAGAGATCTATAATTCAATTCCCGCCTACACCAAAAATCGATTGGGTGTCTTGGTCTGATGATAAAGAGCATCATCAAGAGCGGACGCTATAGGGGTTGGTATTTTTTGGTGTTTCCAAAATACATGAAGCTCAAATTTAATTGTTAAAATTAAAAGAGTTGTAATCAAGTTTTAATAAAGGTAATTTAAAATTGTGAAAAGCGCTTATAAAGTGGCCCTTTCTTCCTCTTTGGCCTCTAGCACTGGGACTTCGGATGGACATAATATTAAATGTTTTCAAGAATTTGTGCACTTACTTTGGCATCTCAAGTTTGTTCAACATGTGGGAGATGATGTTTTGGAGCTCACCATCACCATTGCATGGAGTATCTGGTTTAATCGTAATGCTACACGGCTTGGAAAGTCCAGCCAAAATAGAATTCCAGGTGGCCAGAAGGTGAAAGCTTTGCTTGATGAGTTCCAAGTGGCCAATTTTCAACTATCTCAGCCTGTGGTGAAGGACAGTGGTTAGTGGATTTGCCCGAAACCTTCTTGGTACAAAATTAACACTAATGCAACAGTTTTTGAGCAGCAACAAGCTACCGGGGTGGGTGCTGTGATTCAGGACCATGAAGGTTAGGTTGTAGCAACGTTAAGTAAGAAATTGTGGTATCCTTTGGAAGAGGCTATAGAATTCGCATGGGATGTGGGTATCTATGATGCTCATTTTGAATGCAATTTATTAATGGTTTCTAATGCTGTGCAAGAACTATGTTCTCCACCAGTTGTCATCAGTAATATTGTTTGGCATGTGTCTTAGAATAGAAGATTTTCGCATTGTGCAAGTGTCGCATGTTAGGCAAGTAGGAAATAAACCAGTTCATTTGTTAGCTCAATATGCTAAGGATTTAGATTCTTATGTAATTTGGGTAGAGGAAAATCTGATTATCATTGAGTTAGCTTTAGCTCATGATGTATTCAATTTATCTTCATTTGAATAAAATTACATGAAAAAAAAAATGTCATTTTGTTAAATGGATTAACAAGTAATTATGTCATATTCTATTTTACTTTACATGGCACAACTTATTATTATTATATATATTTTTAATTTCAACATATACCGTCCATTCTTGATAATTACTTCTTCTTTTTTACCACACGAGAATTTACCAGTTAAGTTAACTAGAACCTCCACTATTTTTTTTTTATGTGCATGAATAAAGATAAATTGCTAATATGATTAATTAATTCCACTCCACAGCCTTAGAACACACACTTCTGATGTTAAGGTGCTGTAGATCGAGAAGTTTGAATTCGAACACTAGTCTGTTGTTCCTCCTACAGCATAAGTTCCACAATATTGTAACCAGCTTCCATGGTAGATCATAGTTATAATGGACTGCCTGTGAAAGTTGATGATATGTTAGGCATTCTTGCAAGGGCAAAGAAAGGGACAGGTGATTTTATGTAGGGCATTCTTGCAAAGGGCAAAGAAAAGTAAGTGATTCATATTGCTGTAGTACCTTAAAACGGTTCCAAGAGGGATTGGCAATGCCAATACCACAATCTTGAAGATCATGCACTACTGACCCTCGGCTGGAGAGAGAGACAGCCTAGGTAGTCACTAGTAACATTTAGACCCCAAAAGACTAGAACTTCCCACACAGGAATACAACCCAGGCAGATATGCCAATTTTTTATTTTTGGCCCAATGTGAAATGGAAGGAACTTTGCAAAGCCAAGTGCTTGAGGTAGTAAGATCTTCTAGAGTTCTTAAGATAACTCCACCGTGAGGTTAAAATTCTATCCACCCATTTTGAAATGAGTGGATTAAATTTTACTACATCATCAACATTTGAACAAATATTAACTATCATCATTTAGATATCTATTTAAACTATTGATGATGTGGCAAAATCCACAAAATTATGAATAAAATTTTAGGACCTCCATGGTGAAGAAACGCTAAGAATTCTATAGGATCTTAATCCTTCCACAAGGACATATGACCAGAATTGAAAGATTAAGCTGCCACGAAAAACAGCGCTCATTCACGAGTAACCCTGAAAAAGTATAGCTCTCTTATATCATGCATAGAAATGACAAAATGCAGAATATAACCATACTGAAGGGACATCACTTGAAAGGCCCACCATACCAACAGGTATATTTCTTGTCTCCCTGATTTCGACAACCACAAAAACTCAGCAGAACAAAACACATACGCATCTTGTAAAAAAACAAACATATTAAAAAAGAAGAAGAAGACTTTGATACAAGGGATTACTACCAGCACCAATTCAATCAGAGCCCAAGACTGAATTAGAGCAGATATCTGTACAAATAAGATAGAAATGACAGCTTAATGTATGAAATCAGCCATATATACATCATAAAATTCTACAACATACAGATACCATAGCAGCACTTTCTCGTTGCTAAAGCTAAACCCTCACCACTAAACAATGAAAATTGCGATGCTTCCTGTTTGTTGCCCGTCTCTTTCGAAAATTATCTTGTCAGGAATACAGAAATACATCACATGCTTTCAAGGATCCTTCAACGCCCTAACTTTCCCTGGCGCCCAAAAAATTGGTGAACGCAAGAAACTGGCATGATCTTTTGTAAAAGTCAAAATTCGCACTTTGATAAGAGCAAGTGCATAATAATTATCAACTCTGCAATCAACACTTTCTATTTACAGAAGAATCCTGTCATACAGTCTCATGCTAAAACATTTATAGGTTATTTACTTTAGTAGGTCAAAGGGGACAGGTTACAAAGTTGAGGTTTCCCACAATGTCCGAAGGTTTTGCAATAAATTGGTCCCCTTTCCTTGAAATAAAAGGGTATATTTGCAAGTAGGAAAAGTCACCTGCAAATCTTCAATACCACTACTGCACAAGAAACAGAAGAAGAATGTACTGCACCTGTCAGGAGGAAAAGAAAACTGACATCAGAGTCAAAGTGATTAAACCAACATGGTCAAAATTTGTATAGGTAATAAATAGGTCCTCTGCTTGGTAGAATGTCAGCCTATTTAAATACTAAAAAGGAGAGAAGATTTGTGTGTGTGTGGGGGGGGGGGAGATGTCTATACATCAAAATAAAGATTTTTTTTATAAGATAACAGTTGATGCATGAAATATTAGACTACTACAATAATTTTTTGAATAAACATTAGTATTATATATAGCAATTCTTGGTTTCTAAAGGTCCTAGGCAAGCACGGTTTGTTAATTACATGCTTGCTTAGAACTGGGAAATCAGACCAGTCCATCTGAGACATGTACCCTAGGTCCCTATGAGGGATTAGTTACACCCTCAAAACCGTTCTACCAAAATAGATGAAAAAACCCACTTGATCCAGAGTTGAAACCATCAACCTACAAAACTGTCCATGGGTGTTGCGGGTTTGGACATCGTTTTTAACCTTAAAATGCTGGTGTTCGAACAAATTTTTCCCCCCAAAAACACTTAGACAATGATAATATATCACACAAATCTAGTCCCTCCCTTTGTTCTGAAAATCGATAATCACAATGCCACAGCCCCGCTGTCATTGGGAAACCCTAAAATGACCAAGTCCTAATCACTGATCACCCACTTTGCCTTATGTTTCATCATTATACACCGCTATGTGAAGCTTTTATTTTTGGTGAAAATACCATTCTAGTCCCTATATTTTGGGGGTAACAATTAATTTGGTCCCTTCATTTTGGTAATACTCAATTTAATCCCAGTTATTTTCAATTTACGATCAATTTGGTCCCTACAGTCAACAACTAACGAAAAATGCTTAAATGACTAACAGTGTGCACTTTTTTTTTATAAGTAATAAGCTTTATTGATATCAAAAAGGGACACCCTAGCTTGGTTTATTGATATCACAGGAATCAAGAAAAACAAGAAGAGAAGGGAACGATTGGTTTCACAAAGCAAACACCAATCCAATAAAGTTCTAAAGAAAAATAGCTTGAGGTCAGGTATGGATCTCTCATTATGTTCAAAACACCTACTATTTCTTTCCTTCCAAAGATATCACATTAAGCAATGGGGAATAATTCTCCATATATTCCCATTTCAATGACGACCAAACCGGCCTAGTCAGCAAGCTAGAATCCCCACAATTGATTGTGGCAACTTACTCCAAATAAACCCAAAACTATAGACCACAAATCCATAGCAACCGGGCAATGAAGAAAAAGATGGTCAACCAATTCACCATTACACTTGCACATATAACACCAATCCAATATCCAAATATTCATTTTTCTCAAATTGTCAATTGTCAAGCATTTTCCCAAAGCAGCAATCTAGACAAAGAAAGCTACTCCAGCAAGGATCTTTTGCTTCCAAATGCTTCTCCAAGGAAAACAAAAATCAATAGAGCCCGCTAGAAGACTATAATAATCTTTAACCATAAACCCCTTATTTCTATCTGGTTTCCAACACATCTTATCCTCCCCAAGCCCCCTTACTGAGGAGCCATATATTGTAACCATAAAGCTCGACACAGCCTCCATTTCCCGAACATGAAAACCCCTAAAGAAGCTTACATCCCAAAAAAGGACCCTATTAGTGAACTTCATAAGCTCAGCCACACTTTCCTCCTTTATCTTTGCACTGTTGGCATGTCTAAAGCTGACGTGTTTAAATTTTAGCGACCGTATCAGCACTTAGATGGCAAAAAATACGGCCACATCAACGTTCATAAAATAATTTCTTCTTCTTTTTTTCAAATTTTATTCTTTTCTTTATTTGTTTTTAAAAAAATTTCTTGCAATTTTCTTGGTTACTAAACAAATTTTCATTTTCATTTTTACTTTCCCAATTTTCTTTTTTACTTTCTTGCAATTTCTTAGTAACCAAACAGTATTATATGCAATTAGGTTCACCACCTCAAACCCAGATCCACCACCACCAATCCCAGATTACCACCACCTCATCAGTTCAGCACTACCGCTACCCCAAATCCACCCCTACCAAACCCAAATTACCACCACCTCAACAGTCTAGCACCACTACCAAATCCAGCTCCATCACTACCAAACCCAAATCCACCACCACCCAACATCACCACCTAACCCAGATCCATCACCACCAAACCCTAAAATCAAATTTCAACCACAACTCAGAATATTTTGAACAATCAAACAACCCAAACTCCCACACCATCACAGATCGAAGGAGAGACCGATTAGGTTGAATCCAAGAAAAGTAGAGACAAAAGGAGAGAGAGAGGTGACCATCTCAACAGTAGCTAGTGGCGATGAACGGCGAGGAAGGATATTGACTGACCAACTTGGTCCTTCTGGGCTTCATCGACAATGGTGGTGTGAGTAGATGGACGGGACAAAAATAAATGACTTTGAATGTGCGTTGTGAGCCAGAGAATTGTTGGCTTGTTGCTCATTCGGTGTTTGTTTTTAAAAAGATAGTCTGAACAATATTACAAACGTATTTGATGAATGTTACAATACTTTTTCTGAGTTAATGAATGTTAGTATTATGGCTACGGTTTTATTATTCCCATACGAGGAATTAATTTTTTATGTTTTTGTTTAGTTTTTAATTTAATTTTTTATTTATAAGCTGATGTGGTATTGTTTAATGTTGATTTGAATTTTTTCTTATTATTTTAGTAGCCACATCAGCAATAAGCATGCCAGCAGTACACACTGTTAGCCACATATATTTTCAGTTAGTGAGTTAACGGTAAGGACCAAATTGACTGTGACTCCAAAATGTAGAGACCAAAATAGTGTTTTCGCCTTTATTTTTATAGTAACTGATTATGCACGGGTGATTTCAATAAGGAAAATTTCTATCTTTCTGTCATGTGTTGCCAATCATATTTGTAAAAGAGCGTGTCAAGAATGAATATATGCATATGCAACAATTGTACAACAACAACAACAAAGTCCTAATCTCAAATTTTTTGAAGTCAACTACGGATTCTCAACAGATTAGTTAAAGTACCATCATTCATATGTAACCATGATACTCTCATTAAATCCACAAACCAAAACAGAAGAAGAAGTTATGAATAATAATAATATATATATATATATATATATAGCAAAATATGTTCCAGCAGTACTATAATATAATTAACGGCCAGTGTGTAGAAAACCCGGAGCTACATACAATTTGGAAAGAATTTTCTAATATTATTACAAGAATTTTGACATGAAATTTATTCATTGGTTAAGCAAATTCTATTGAAAAAGAGAAACAGTACATAAGAACAGACCAATAATAACAACAACAACAACAACAATTTTAAAAATTTAAAAAAAAAAAAAAAACTTGTGATTTAAAGCTTGTATAATATTGTTAGTCATGCTTTTAGATTAACATATCTCATAACATTAACCAATAAAATATTTAGTGTAGATGTTTACTAACTTCATTCTTTTATATTTCACCACAATATCCAATGAATCATATCTACCAAAATCTATCATTGGGATCTTGACATATCAGCCAAAGCTAAAACTTTAAACCAAGATCATAAGTAGGGCTCACCTGTAGATAAAGAAGTTCCTGAAATGCCAGTACTACTATAATGCATAAGAGAGAATGCAATTGACATCATGATCACCAACGTTTGCGTGCATCATATCTACCAATAAAATATTTGCTTCCCCATTTGGAATTAAAGCAAGGCATGAAACAAAGTGCAGGATAACTGCCATCTCTCCAAGAAAATACTGAAAATAAATAAGATTGCCAGTGGCTTCCTCTAAGCAAGGTCCAGTTTATCTACTCAGTCTGAATCTATTGAGAGACAAACTCGTTGTCTCACAGACCGTGGCTGGCGGGGGAAGGAGAAAGGGCCATCTGAAAGTTTCCTACTACTTGTTCTATTAGACCCAGTTTCATCATTCCCATGTGCATTTATAGCAGCTGCAAAGGACAGAATTAACTAAATGATAATCAAAGATAAAAGTAGACGGAAAATGCTAACACTGCAATCAATTTTGCAACAGAAGGCTTACCAACTAACGTGGCAATGAATGTGATTATGCCAATTCAACATAATAAATTAATGTCTAAATTAGCATCACTCAAAAAAGGAACAAGAATGTAAGAATTGTCAACTAAGGCACATAGAAAACCCATCATTCCTAGATTTTGATAATTTTATAACATAAATAAGGTTAGCATCATTATTCCCCTTCCATGGATATTTGAAAACTTTAGCATTTAAGAGACTAAACTAGGACCAAATCCCATCTAGATGGGGTTGCTAAAAGCGTAGAGAACGTTCCTTATCCCTGAACTAAACAAAAAGGCTTTATCCTATCAATAGACCAGGTAACTGTAGCTTCAAGGGAGAACTAGATAATTTTTCTGTCTGATACTTTGTAAATTTTTAAGATTATTAGTGCTCATCATTGTGAACATGAAGTAATCTTCTTTTTGAATAAAATTCTATGACCTATCAAAGAAAAGTTGTACACAGATGAAAAGCTCACCTGTCATGCTACTCATGCAGGGAGCAGAAAACCTAATTAAAGGTAACATTTCATCCAATCTCCTCTACCAAAAAGTATAATATCACAAGCATCCTATTTCAAACTGATCCGCCCCAGAAACACTGAAACAGGTTAATTTTTGGGCACATATTAAGGATATAATGCCCATGTCAGGTCATAACTTTTTTGTGTGCAAATGGAAGGGGCATCCATTAAATTTCATCCAATCTCCTCTACCAAAAAATATAATATTACAAGCATCCTATTTCAACCTGATCTGTCCCAGAAACACTGGAACAGGTTAATTTTTGGGCACATATTATGGATATGATGCCCATGTCAGGTCATAACTTTTTTGTGTGCAAATGGAAGTGGCATCGATTAATAAAAGTCTGAGATGGAATAACATTTTCTTATTAACTTACTGACATGAAAGTGACACGTACAGATATTTTTTACAACCCTTAAATCTCTATGATATAATTATTAAAAAGAAAGACAGCTAAAGCACAAGTTAACATACTTAGCAATTCAGTTTCATTTCAGTTCAGGCCCCTGAGGAACACAAAATAAAGTTTTTGACTGAAATTCTAAAAATACTAAAAATTTCTTATTGCAAAGAGGTGATAATGGTTAAAATATAATGAAGACGTAATTTTGAAGGATTCAAATCATATGAAACCTGAATACCCTTTTTTATATAAGTAATACAAATTTTACTAACTCAAAAGATTTGAGTCTCCTAAAGAAAAGTATAAAACTTGAATTCCATTATGGCATAAAACTTTTTTATAGGTCCATTATGATATAAAATATTGCTTTCAGAAATGTAACATTTATTAGACAAAGTCTTCTACCTTCATTTGAACCACTCCGGTTTCTCAAATCTAGTCCATTTGCAGCTGGAGACACTGCAGGAACCTCAACATCACTGTTAACACCTTCTTCGCCTTTTCTTCCAACCCTAAGAGAAATCCAATCCTCAAAACCATTTGATGCAGAATGTTGGTGGTCCCTATTAGATTGCTCCAACATATCAGCTGGTTGATTTGGAAGGAAATTTTGAAGTGAGGGGTCCTCACTAACAAATGCCAAGGGATTCTCAACCAAACCATTATCTATTTCATTATTGTTATGGCAAGCAGAAGAATTTAGGACCTGTCCGCCAGAATTTACAGTTAACCTTGAAGCTCCTCCAATACAGTTCATTGGTGCTAAAGAAGAAATTGAAGTATGCTCCAAATCAATAAAAGCATCTGAGACATCTGAATCAGTGCCAAAAAGTTGGAGACCAGGACCTGCTTGAGTACCTGAAGAATATGGCCAGTGTGAGAATCCAATTTCATTGCCATTGCCGTTGCCGTTGCCACTGGCATTGTCATTAAAGAGACCCAAACAAGAAGTCACATCCGCATTAAGAGCTGAATCTTCCACAAATGAGCACAAACGGTCATCCTCTTCTTCTGAATCACTGAGAACTATGATGGCTGCATCCTCTCTTAGTGCAGGTCTACCATTTAAAATTCCAAAAGCAGGGTCAGAATTATGAGGAATGGAATTGATCTCATTTCCATCAATAGTACAGATATCAATATTCCCACCACGGTCCTGACTAATACTTGGGTTTTCATCATCTCTGTCACTTCCAGTGGAACTGCTGGACATCATTATCACATTCAGGTCACTATTCTCACAATTTTCTTCTTGATTCCTAGAGGAGAGGACGATATGCTGATGCTTGCTAATTGTAACCCCATTGTGATTCTTCTCCATACCTATTTTAAGATTTCTATGTTCTTCTATACCATCTTCCTGCTTGATCTGCCTTAAGGATTTCAAATTGGAAGTAGCTTCATCTTTAGCAATGTAGAGAGAACCATCAGGGAAATGCCATTGAGCAAGATCACTATATTCACCTCTAGTCTTTGCACTCCAAGAACCATCAGGCTTCACATTGATCTCCGTCATGTCTTCTCCACAGTTTCTCATCTGTCCCACCAAATAGACAGTAAATAATGTTTCTTATTCTATTAGTTGTCACAAAAACTATAAAACTCAAGAATTTCAGGATGTCAACTACAAGGACTACCATAGTCGTAATGCGATTGAAATAAGGGTCAATGATGACGTCCTCCAAGGAGTAGTTCTTGAGGCAAATAGGACATTGCCACTGCAACCACAGTAAATTAATAGTTCATATTTATGAAGTTTTACATAAAACAATTACAAATGATCATTGAAAATTGCAAACCACTCACCTTCCTAGAGCGTTCATTTAGCTCCACAAAAGTTTCAAGATCAAAACAACCCATGTGGACACAAGGTTTGAATCTACCAGCTATCTTCATTCTAGAGCCACTCATCTGTGAAAATGAAATGAAGACAACTCAGGAGGCAAAATAACTAACGAGCTCTAAATTGCACATATATCTACATTAAACACTTCATGGATTTTCTCATAAACCAACTAGAACACAAACAGTCCTCATTACCACTTTCATGAAACAAAATCACACCAGCATGACAATGGTTTCTTAATAGAATCAGAATCAAGCTGGTATTACATTTAGAATAACGTCCCATATGATTCTGCAACAATGATGGCCTCCTTATGTGTAAGGATACGCAGTTCACAGCTGATGACTAAAGGCACAGCAAGTAAACAGATATCAGTTTGAGTATGTAGAAAGATTTTGATATTTTTTTGGCTGATGAGCACATAAGATGCCAGAGAATGGTCCACTTCCACTCTGAGGCTGAGGTGATAACTGAGGTCAGCAATTACCTGATAGTATACCTTAGCACCCTTATATGATCCTACCCTTTCATGGCCTTAATAGGCCACAGCAAAACATAGACCATACTTGTTGAGTCCAACTGTTAGAATTATGTGATTAAATAATTAAATTTACCATCTCCTAATAGCTTAAGTTTTTGGGAGAATCGGTAATTTAACATGGTATCAGAGCAAAAGGTCCTAAGTTCGATCTTTGTCTCCTCCACTTTACCTTTTATTTAAAATCTCATGTGTTGGGCCTCACCTATTAAAAGGTAGTTTGAGCACACATGTTAGAGGAGTGTTAGAATTATGTGGTTAAATAATTAAATTTACTATCTCCTAATAGCTTAAATTTTTTGGAGAATCGGTAATTTAACACCAACTACCATTCAAATCAAAACCTATGCTATTTAACAAGCATTAAAAAATGTAGGAGCTTTTCCAGGTCATGAACTCACATTCCCAAGTTTATAAAATGTTCAAAATATTCAAATTTTCCTCAGAATAATCAAAATTAGTAAAAAGCATCATTATACACAGCACACACAGCAAAGAGCTTCATAATATGAATATACTAATCGTGCATGAACATAAAATCACTACAAAATGAAAATTAAAGAGGAATGGAGCACAACAAAAGCAAATGGGTTAAATGAAGTAATAAAAATTATCACTTACAGGGCAGCGAAGATTAACTGTAATTGAATCAGCAATGACTTCTACATCACTATCACTATCATTATTTGCTGCAGGAACCCCACCACCAGTACAACGACGAACACGGACAAGTGCATCCTCAATAAGCTCACCATCTTCTTCTCTGGGAATCAAGTTGAGAACCTAGGCATTGATTGAGGAAAAAAAATTTTAATTAGTGAGATGGCACTGAAACCTAAACGTTAAGAGGGAGTCAAGTGGGGGGAGAGAGAATAGCACAAAGAAGAAGAAAGATAAAGAAACATGGAATTAGGAAATGAACTTCAAGAAGCATTGTACCAAGGACTGAGATTAGATAACACAAGTTCACAACTTACAAATATATTTAGTGAAAAGTTAGAGTTTACATGAAGATATGCAAGAATAACTCCTAATAACTTACATAATGAATATGACTACTTCATGAAAAAAAGTTTCCTAAAGATATTAAGACTCTGACTAATTAGTTTTAATGTAAATATAGCATTTACTTGCATACTAAGGGATGAAACAGAGCACATGCCATTTTATTATAAATTTAGTCCGATAGGTATAGACCTTTTTTTGCATATTAAGGGATGAAAGAGAGAAAATTACTTCCCGTTCATGATGATGAACACAAAATATCTTAAGAAAATACAAAGAATCATAGAGAAAAACGAAGTCTTGGAACTCAAGAATAGAATTACAATGTGTAAAACCCACACGCGAGACCAATCAAACAAGTTTCAAATCAACAAGGATTGCAGCTGATCAAGTGATCTCTCAATACCCTCAAAAGTTTGCTATTATATTCCTCCCATACTATACATCAAACATAACAAAGTAAGGTTCCAAACTTCCGATGAGTTTTTCCCAAACCAATTCCTCCACCCACAAGATAGGTCCGCTACCATTGACGGCAACACCCAATGAGCCCCATATAGCTTAAAAAATACGCTCCATAAAACATATGCAACATCACAATGGAGCAACAATTGATCCACTGTATCCCCAATGTACCAACACATACAACACCAGCCAACTAAAGAGAAGCCCATCTTGATAAGATTATCATAAGTAATAATCTTACCCCAAGCTTCTGTCCAAACAAAGGACACTCTTTTGAGATTATGCCAAGGCATACTGATTTAAAATCAGAAAATCAGGCAGTAAATCTTCCATGAAATTTTATAATAACAATACAGTATGATGATGATGATTTTTTTTTTTTTTTTTTTGATAGGTAATGGTGATGATTTTTTATATTAGTAAGCTATATACATGGCTGGTGGGTTTAAGAGCCACAACAAACCCTCCACTCATTCACATGGGAGAAGAAAGTGTGAGCTCAATGGCACTGACAATGATGATTAAGAAAAAAAAATAATGAGAAAAGATCATTCGTTAGTAAACTTCTAACAGCTGGACAACTAAGGATGTCAACATATGAAAGCAAATGTTAGTTACAGTGTTAAGTGTCAACATAATGAAAGCTACCGTTAGTTACAGATTTAAGTGTTTTCCACGAATGCACAATCCACATGATTCGTTGACCGTGCTAATCAATTTCCATCATCATCAGAGTTCCATGACAATATGATTTTTTTCAGGTATCAGCTCATGAAAGATGGGTCAGGGTACCTGTTGAACACTAAGCCGCTGTACAAGTCTGATGCCAAAGCAAAAACCACGAGCATCACATCCTGATAACGAAATATTATTAATTCCTTCCTCGATGTATAATGTGATCTGAAAAGGAAAAAACAAGATATTAAACTTAACTTCGGAGGGGGGGAAACCGAAAATGAAGAGGAGTATCAACTATAACATCATCAAATACATCAGCATATGAAAAAGGAAGATTACTCACTAATGCGCCATCATCACGACCATTAGCACCTAACAGCTGCGATCCAGGTCTATTAACTGTCCTAACAGTAACACCTGTAAAATTATAACAAGAACAAAACCATGAAAACATTAAGTCAATGACAAGAATTATTTTACTACGGACAAAGTTTGGCTCCAACACCCACTAAAAAAATTAACATTATAACATATTTTGAAAATCTAACCGTTGGATTGCATGTTTTTACTTTTTTTTGATAGGTAATCAGAGAACTGTTATAAATGAGAAATGCATGTTTTTACATTCTTAGCACTCGTGTCAAATTTCATGCCAATAAGATGTTATTTACTATTCAATCTATAAACTGATTTTTTATGCATAATCGTAAATTACAAAAAAACTTGATATTTGAACATTTGTTGAAAACATAGCTATTGATTTTTGACTTATATAAAAATATAGTTATTGATCTTTGATTTTCTTGAAATTTTGCAACCATGAAGGATATGATAAGAAAATGTAATCTAATGGTGGATTTGTCAAAATTCACATATAATAAAAAGATATTGAGTGGAGTTGGAACCATGTTTGGAGCCAAACTTTGTGCATTTACTATATTTAAACCAAAACAAACATGTGCGTATGGGCCAAACTAGCATGTTATAACAATCAAATTAATTCCAGTTTAGGACTAAGTTACCCAAAAGTCAGGCTGAACCTAGTGTCATGGCCTGTGTTCAACCCACTGAAAGGTCCAATTAACGGAATTGACAAGTCACATGAGTGATCTTGGCAGAGGTATACAAAATTAACCAAATTCAATGAGTTTGGGTGAGTTAGCACACTGAAAGGTCCAATAAAAAAAACTGACCATCTGTGTGGCCAGTCCACCAATTCAAACAGCTGGAGAACTCCAGGATTAATACCATGACAGAAAGCACACTTTAAAAGAAACAAACACTAACTAATCAACATACATGGTTAAGAAAATGACTAAAAACAATGGGCTTCGTTACAAACTTAGCTCCAATTCCAAAGCTCTCAACCATTGTTGGCTCAGATCTTAAGGCATATGCCTCAAGTGAAGTACTTGTGGAATATAACTTACTAAAACCTCATAAGCAAGCCATGGCAGAGGTTGCACCCTTGTAGTTCATTTCAAGGCCTGGCCTCAAGGACCGTCGTAAAGCTTACTCCACTTCCCGCGCCCCCCCCCCCCCCCCCAAAACCAACCAACCAACCACTCCCCGCCCCTTCTCCTTCCCTTTTCTCTTAAAATCACTAGCATATTGTGAAGCTTTACAAAGTAACAGTCACAGACTGTAATTCCCAGAACAACAGATGTGCCCCCTCCCACACCAAAGAAAGAAAGAGAGAAAGCAGAAAAGAAAGCTGACAATGAGACACACCATTACATTGCAAATGCCAGCCATGCATCATCCAATGAGTAGGAAAAACATCAAGTTGCATACCATTAACCTGTAATTCTGCATGCTGTGGCCACTGCATTCTAAATGAAACACGATCATTGAGAAGTAAACACCAAACCTGTACAACAAGAATGTATTAGTTATTAAAAAAAAGTTATTATATATAAATGACAAAAGACCACAATTACTTGATACACATAAACTACCACTCTATGGAGAATAATGCTAGTACCACAACAAAACCCACAAATTGCCCACCTGGTGAGTTGTGAGTGGTGAAGTAAAAACGGTAGGTCCATGTGGGTCCACAACTCGCCACACAGGCAAGTTGTGGCAAAGTTGTGGGTTTTGTTTTGGTACTAGCATCACTCCTCTATGGACTATCGAATTGAAACAAACCTGAACATTATATTCAGGACTCTGTATTGTATCTCTATCAGCTGTTGTCAGTTGAAAATTTCGATCCGCACGCAGTGGATTTGCACTGAAAATTTATTGAAAATAAGGTTAGGATAGAACACATCGGAAGAGCAGATGACCTTAAACAAAACAACAATTAAAGACTAGGCCTAGTTAAGAAACTAAGAGCAAAGTTGACATAAGATATGCATGGATTACTCATTGTTTTCTTGGTCTTGGGGTTTGACTATACTCCAAATCTATCTTAGTGTTGTGTAACAGCTTTTCAGGATTTGTGTGAGTGCCCTTAGTTTTCTGCCTCACCTTCTTCACAATCAAGCTAACAATTTTCTTTTTCTATTTTTTGATAAGTAATAAAATTTTATTGAAGAAGATGAACCAGCATGTGTACATAAGATAGCCTAAAGAATATAATAAATCAGGATTAAAATTATTATGAGAGAATCAGAAAAACTACAATAGAATGAGTACATAAATAGGTACCAAAGCACGATATCCTTTCAAACAATGATAAAGGAGAAAAGTGACTTCAGTTGAATAACCGAAGCGCCCAAATCTTCATAAGTATATGATTCCTTTCTGGACAATATCCACAGCAGGCAAAAGGAGACTAGTTTCCAAACAAAAGAAGATTGTTTGCCAAACCAATTCATCCATCCAAATAGAAGATGAACAACAGTCCTTGATATTGCCCATTGAACCCCCAGACACCAAGAAAACAAAGGTCCATAATGCATATGCAATGTCACAGTGCAACAGCTAAAGAATCCAGTCTCACCAACACTCCTACACAAGCAACACCAATCAACTAGAGTGATTTGTCTCTTCATGAGATTATCATACATCACAATCTTTCTATAAGCTTCTGTCTACATAAGAATGCAACCATTTTTGGAGCCTTAACACACCAAATGCTTTTCCAAGAGAAATGTACATCTCTCGACCTGCTCAATGCCACATAATATGATCACACATCAAACACTGAATCTACCAACTCCAATTCTCAATCATTGAAATTTCTACAGAACATGACCATTATATTCCTGTCTTATCAAAAACTCCAAGTACTTCTTTGGTTGACATAACTTTAAATACAACTTGCTTCTATCCCTTCAAAAGGCTTCTGTCTAATATTTCTTCTTTTTCCATCTTCTAATATAAATACCTGGTACCACCAGCCAATGCTGAGTGGTTATGCTTTCTCCTGGTATTGCTGTATAATCTTTACAACATCTCCTGTCAACTTTTCGAGTAAGGATGAAGTCTATCCGACTAATGTTTGTCCCACTTTTGAAACTAATCAAGTGTGAATCCCTCTTCTTGAATCAAGTATTAATCAGTATCAAATCATATGTTTTTGTGAAGTCTAAAATAGCATCTCCCGACTCATTTATTACTCCATACCCCGAACCTCCACAAATTCTTTCAAATCCCTATCTTTTCCAACATGACCATTCAGGTCTCCCCCAATATTAATCTTCTCTTTTGGTAAACTTGAAACAATTCTCCATGTCCTCCCAAGATTTTTGCTTAATGGATTCTTCAAACCCTATTTGAGTAGCATGCACACTAACTATGTTAATTGTCTCTTCCTAAAACAATTTTTATTAATAAAATTTTATCTCCTATCCTCCTAATCTCAACTTCTTCTTTGAAACTTTTATCTATGATTATTCATACACCATTTCTAATTTTATCTCTTTCTGTATACCATAATGTATATTCTATATATTCAATTTTCCTAGATTTCTCACTTAATCTCTTAGTTTCCATTAACCATATTATGTTTATTATCCTCCTAATCATTGTATCTGCTGTCTATTAACTTACTTGTTAAAGACCCCATATTCCGAATGCTTATATGAATACTATTTTCCTAGACTAACTTCTTTACCCACAGCTGCCCATCGAAATGCAGGAAACCTTACCTACTTCTTACTATACCAAGGCAAGGAAAAAATGTAGCACAGCTTACAAAGAACACCCGGGCAAACTCTTGCCCACTTTCATTGCATCCACCTGATGCAGAGCATCACTAGCGAGGAATCTCCCATCCTGTATCTAAACAGGATCCACTCATGAAAAATGACTAAATTTTACAGTGACCATCAACCTACCACAACCTCATACTTTGTAAGCCGGAGAAGTATGGCAGGTTAGGTATTCGGTGTTTGAGAAAGTTTAATTCTGCTTTGTTAGGAAAATGGCTGTCAAGATGTGGAACAGAGAGGGGTGCCCTTTGGAGGAGGGTTATAGAGGCGAAATATGGGAATGAATCAGTAATTGGTGCATGAAACCTGTGACAGGGATGTATGGTGTTAGTCTGTGGAAATTTATTAGAAGCAATTAGTTGAACTTTTCTAAATTCCTTCAATATGATGTGGGAGATGGTACTCGTGAAGTTTTGGGAGGATGTGTGGTGTAAGGATTGTTATCTTAAGGAGGCTCTTCCAAATTTTATTGCATTAGTCGGGCATGAGATTCTTCCATCTCCCAGGGGGGCTACAATGGGATATACAGTTTTGCTGACCAGTGCACAATTGGGAATTAGAATCCTTGACTTTATTTATGGATTTGGTCTATTCCACGAATGTGCGGGGCATTGGATCTAACAAAGTTTGTTTGAAGACAGCTATGAGTAGAGGCTTTGAGGTGCGAGGTTATTATCTCTCTTTACCCTACTACTGTCATATCTTTTCTTTGGGAAATGGTGTGGCAATTGAAGGTACATCCTAGGGTAGCTACCGTAGCTTTCATTTCTTCGTCTACCTCCTTAGGTAAGATTCTTACTACAAATAATCTTCAAAGTAGGCATATTCTAGTTCTTGATTGGTGCTATGTGCGTAAGAGCTGTGGGGAATTGGTAGATCATCTTCTTCTTCACTGCCCTATAGCTTATGAATTGTGAACTATGGTCTTTTATTTGTTTGGTATTTATTGGACTATGCTGCCCAAGGTTACTGAGTTGTTAGCTTCATAGCAAGGAAAGTTCAGTCAACATCGAATTATAGCTATTTGGAGGCTTGTACCGCATTGTTTGATGTGATGTATTTGGAGGGAACAAAATGCTAGATGCTTTGAAGGCTGTGAACGGTCTATTCTCCAGCTTAAGGTTGTTTTCTTTTTTACTCTCCTTGAATGGAGTTTAGTGTTGCCGACATATTCATGTTTTTCCCTTCCTGTTTTAATTGATTATTGTAATATGAGTTCTTGATTCTTTTTTTCTTTTTTTTTTTTGATAGGTAATAAAGATATATATTCAAGAACACTACCTTATGCAGAAAAACATAAGGCAGCGAGAAAAATACAAAGGGAAAGAAAATGGGTTCTTGATTCTTTCCCCTATAGTACATTTCCAGTGTACTTGGGTTGGCTTTTTTCCTTTTTAATAAAAGTTTTTTCATTATCCATCCAAAATAATAATAATAATAATAAATTGAGTTTTATAAGTAGGAGCTACTTCAATCTTTAAACATATTTCCTCATTTCTTGTCTTATCTTTCCTTATATTTCCATTTACACATCTTAACACACTCATTTTCTGGACATGACATGCAACAAAGTGTAACTCATAGAATCTAAAACCCGCTAAATTTTTGAGTTTATGGGCACATCTTTCATGCAACTACTAATGCAAAGATCAGAAAACAAAATTCAAATGTTAGACAAAATTCAAATAAGTGACAGAGAAGTAAATTAAGGAAATTGAGCTCACCCATCAGTTGGAATACTCGAAGCAAATAACTTCACAGGAGGTACTAAATGTTTGACAGTCACCCAGAAACTGCAGATGGACATATTTTGTAAGAGTAAAAAACCTTGCTTAACCATGAAATAGCAAACTCTATAAAGAGATACAAATTTAGCATCTGTTTCAGTCCAGCTTTTTTGGCTAAGCTTATAGCTTTTTAAAACCTCACTTTTTCAAAGTACAAGCATATATAAGCATACATTCAGCAAAAAGCTATATAAGTTGATGCCAAACACACACTTAATAAATAAATTAATTAAAAAATAAAATAAAATAAAATAAAACAAACAAACTACTACATACACTTAAGGTAAGGACTCCTAATTTCACCAGTTGGCCAAAACCCAAAACTACTGGAACAGGTTGACAAGATATATTAGAGGTTTATACACACACACACATAAGTTTTATATGGTTTTGAAGTTCAATTCATTACTTTAGGGTTAAAATAGCATTTAATTTTATAAATTCCAGCGTAAAGTTTTATTTTTGGGGTTAATTTCTTTAGTTATTGTTGGTCTACGTTATTTTTTCTGATAGGTAATAAGAGTATTATTAAACAAACAGTAAAACAGAAGAAAGCAAATACTAGGTGTTCATGATGGTGAACACAAGGATATGCAACAAACAAACAAACAAACAGCAAGAAAAAACTTAAAATGCAATACTAAGAGAAAAAATAAACTCCAAGATAGTGGAACAATCCGAGAAGCCCCAACACCTAGACCAATCAAATAAAGTCTTCTGACATAGAGCTTGTAATTGAGCCAAGGATTTCTCGGTATCCTCAAAAAAGCGCCGATTTCTTTCCATCCAAACAATCCACATCAAACAGCCTGGAACCATATTCCAAATATCTGAATTAAATTTTCCCAGCCAAAAGCTCCAACAATATACCAAGCTTTCCACAGAGCCTGGCATGACCCATTGGGTCCCAAAGATCTGAAACATATAAACCCACAGAGAGTGAGCTACAGGACAATGGAGGAGGAGATAATCCACAGTTTCCTCATTCCGATGGCACATACAGCACCAATTCACCAAAATGCGCCTTTCTAACAATATTGCAGTCTTTCATTGGATTTTTAATGCGAGAAGTCCAAAGATTTTTTTTTTTTTTTTTTTTTAATAAGAATAATTTTATTGAAAACAGACTACTTCATGCCAAACCAAAAAATATGCACAAAGAAGCCAAAAGAATTACAAAAAACAAAAGATATATGTACAAGAAGAGAAAGACTTTATAAACATCGGAATGAACTCTCTAGATGTAAGGCCCCAAGCTAGAGACCAATCAAACGAGGTGCCTACAAATGAAGCTAGGAATGAACTCTCTAGACACAAGGCCCCAAGCTAGAGACCAATCAAACAAGGTGCCTACAAATGAAGCTAGGAGTTGGTTGCTCGAACTCTCCAAATCCTCAAAAGTACAACTGTTACACTCTCGCCAAAAGTACGGAAATCAATTTATTTAATTAAGTTTTATTAATTTTGGAAACCAATAGTATTTTATCTTAGGTATTTAATAGTTGATTAGGTAAATTACTATTATTATTTAATTTTCAAGATTTAATGTATTTTTGTAATTCAATAAGGGATTTCCCAAGTACATTAGTATTCGGGTTTCTTAGTCTATTTAAGTATGGTATTGTACTCCTATGGAGATAGATTATAGTTGATTGAATTATAGTCTCTCACAATTTTCCAATGGTATAGTGCTAAATCATAGAGCTTTGTTCTCTCTTACTCTGTGTTGACTCCAAACAAGCCTACATGTAGACTCCTAGACTATCTATCTTTTATTTTTAGCTTCTTCAATCTTATTATTATACATTTTGGTTTTGTCCTACATCAATTTCACTAGAAGTTCGTTTTACAAAGTTAAATAGGAGTCATTGTACTCAAATAATTAAAGGAATTTTTTTTTTTTTATTTAAAGTAAGAGAATAATTTATTAAAAAGAAAGAACACTCAAACCTTAAAGAATTACAAACAGACATTCATGAGGTCCAAAAGTCAACAATAGAACTATAAGACAACACCCCCCCACCCCCCCAACATCGAAGTACAATATTCAATCAAAGATCTCAGAAAACTATTCTTAGTATCTTACATAAACTGCTTCTCAAAAATCTGGCGATTCCTCTCTTTTCATATTGTCCATATACTGCAAAGCGGTGTAGCTTGCCACACAACCCAATTACAATGACTTCCCAACAATCCTCTCCAATAGTCAACAAATTAGTGACCTGGCCAGGCATTACCCAAAGCACTCAAAAAGCCGTAAAGGCCATTCACACAACCTGTGAACAGCAAAAAGGAATTCTCTCTCTTTTCTTCTCTTTGCAACCCCAAAATCAAACCCTTTTCCTTTCCTGATCAAAAACCTAAAAGTCTACATATTTTTCCTAATTATTAACCACAAAAAATCTCCTTGAAACAAGTAGTTATAACGGTAACTTTAAAAACCCAACATTCCCCACTTTAAAGTTCCTCAGGTTTCACTTATTTTGCGATCAAATAATGGAATATTGAAATGTACACAGAGAGAGAGAGAGAGAGAGAGAGAGAGACTTAAATTACACAACACAACCATTTTGTGGCTCAAACGTCTACAAGAACACCTCATTCTGCAACACCGTCTAGTTACAGGCCTTCCTTGTAGCCTTGGTGGTTGTGTCTTCTTGTTACACAACAAATTCAAGTTGATGGGATGAAGTGCCAAACCCACCAAGTTGAAAACCAAAAGAACTTGACCCTTCAATCAAGATCCCCCAAAAAAAAGGGAACGACTTATAAAACTCTAGAGATTCTCCTTTTTTTTTATAATTATTAATAATAGAAAGATTGCCAAACTGAGTACATTGGGGATGTACTATGGGGGCACAAATCAGGAAACAAAAGAACAACAATCAAGAAAAATAGAAAAAGAAGAACAAGAAAAGTGAGAAAAGACCACACTCCATTCAAAGAGAGTGTGTAAGAAAAAAGACTTAATCTCCTTTTCTTATCACTGATCTCTGAACGATGGTGGTCTAAATGGGTTTTAAATATATCAGTAGTATCACTAAATTTGGAAATTTTAATACACACATAAAATTAATACACAAACACACATACACATAATGGATAAACAATACACTAATACAAAATTGTGTCATCAGACATCACATCTAGGTATTAGGAAATTGGCATATCCAAAAACTGATCTGTGTCAAAAGTCAAAAAATAGCACACAAGTCCACATCACATAGGCATAGTTAAATCAATGGACTATACGTACTTAGATGAATTAAAAAAGGAAAATACATGGTACATACGGATCTGCCCGTTTTATTCGGCAAGTTTCACAATAGAATAAAGATGGAATTGGTGGAATTCCCTCCACAGGCTTCTCCGAAATAATAACACAGTCAATATGTTGCTGCACTCGACATGTTGGATCCACACACTGCATGAAGCATGTCTTTTCGTTAGACATAATTCAATATCATCAAAATGATTGAAAGGAGATCTGTATGACCTATGCAAGACATAAAAACTCTGTAATTACCTGATATATGCAATGGTTTTTGCAATGAAGACAAGGTATGAAAAAAATGAAAGATTAAAAATGTATAAATAATCTCCACAACTGTCAAATAGAAATAGAATCACTCCTTGATTTGTGGGTGTAGGAGGTTGAATGAAAAGTAGTCAAAAAAGAAATTAAAAAGTCAAGAATGTAGCAAAAGGTGAATGTTAAACCATAGTGACAGAAAAGATGTTCAATCTTATTATGAGTACTTTAGGAGGTTCTAATAAAGTGTGATTTTCTCAGAAGGGTGTTTGACACAATATTTCCAAGAAAGTTTTTTTTTTTTTGGACAACAACCTTTGGAAATTTTATTAGTAGATAACTACAACATTAATTACACCTTAGTCTCAAATTTTTTGGAGTAGATAACTCATTAAAGAAAATTATTTTAGTGAATTGGTGTTGTATGCACAGGCATAATGATTCATGAACACAATGTTCATTTTATTCAATCAAAGTCTTAGTACCTATCAAAAAAATGCACAAGCATAATGATGAGATTGTACATTATTTGTAGATTCCTTGGGTAATGGCAAGCAAGCAATGGTCTTTTGTCTTGGAGTCTAGTGGGTGATGCCTAGGAAGGTGATTGATGTGCTCTTTGGTTGGAAACGTTAAGCAGAAGAGTTTTATTGTTTGGAATGTTGCCTCATATTTTCTTAATATTGGATTTGCCTTTTGCTAAGTTAAAATCAGTGTTCTTGAGACTGTTGATTAAGTAGCCAGATACACTCGGCATCACTGTCATTGATTTCTATGGTAGATTTTATTGATTCTCTTTCTTTCGTATTGCAATTTTTCAGAGAACTTTGCATACGCATCCCTTGTACAATTCGATGAGTACCCAAGGTGGCATTCTCCTTCAAAGTATTTTGTTAATTTTTTTTTAGTTCCTCTCTCTTTGCGATTTTGTATTCTTTGAAATGGGACTGTAGACATCCTTTGTGTTAAGACTCTTTCCTTCTTCAATAAAAATTTTACTTATCAAAAAAAAAAAAAAAAAAAAACTTGTTACTTAAAAAAAGAAAGCGAATTAGTGCACTCTGTGATAGTGCCATTGTCAACAATACCCATGCCATTCAAATAGTGATCTAATAAAAGAAGGCCTTAATTGCACTTTTGAAAATTACACATCTTCAAAGGTACAGCAGTTCCACTCCCTCCATAAAAGCCACATCAGACACAAAGGACCTAAATTCCACACAGCAGAAGAACGCTTACCAAACCAATTCCGCCAACCAATCAGTAAATTCAACACTTCACATGGCATCAACCAATTAAAGGACAAAATATGGAGGGGGGGGGAAACTATGAGGTGATCCTTTTGCTTTAAATTAAAGGAGAAAGTCCTAGGATCTTTTTACTACTATTTGCTGACTTCTTTGATTTGATATACCTTGATTGATTACCAATTTGTTTCTTTAGTCTTTACATACCTCATTGAGCCCAGGCATGCGTTTTCGAAGCTCTGCATGTAAAGCCCTTGAGCACTTAAATTTGACTTTAGCTAGCTTATTTGGCTAGAAAATCCAGAATGAGCTAATCAGTTTGTTCTTCAGTAGCTTGTTTGGCAAAGAACTGAATGAGACTTTTTAACGAGCAAAGCTTAAGTTTTCCACAAGCAACTAGTTCAACAACTTGTGTCGAATGTTACCATCAAACAACTCCAAGGACACCCAGCTAAATGATTAAAATCTTTCAAACACATTTTATCATATTAATCACCACCAAAAATTCTTCAACATATTCTATACCACAATGATCAAACATTCCCTTTTATACACATCAAGGGTTATAACATTGAAGAGCTTGCTTGAGAGTGCACTAAGTCCAAGCTACTACTCTTCTTGTGTTTGTGAACAGTTTGCAAAACTAATAAACAAGAATTAAAAAAATAAAAATGGGGTGTATATGCCATGGATCACTACAGTAAGATGAGATGGTGTTTGGGGTCGAAGGGGGATTTTGATATAAAATCCTTTTATGGTGCATTGAAGGGATCTAGCTCTATTACTTTTCCTTGGAAGAGTATTTGCGGTGTAAGGGCTCCACGCCGTGTGTTGTTTTTTTTTTTTGGACAGCTGCATGGGGGAGAGTTCTCACAAAGGACCATTTGAGGAAAAGGGTTGTACTATTATGGATTGGTGTTGCCTTTGTAAAAGTAATGGGGGGAGTGTGGATCATCTGCTCCTACATTGTGGTGAGGTATTTCGGTTATGGAGCTTTGCCCTTAGATCTTTTCATGTTTCTTGGGTTCTACCTAAAAGTGTTATTGACTTGCTGGCTGGTTGGCAGAATTGGTTGGGGAAGCATTCTTCAAATGTTTGGAATTTGGTACCACATTGTGCGATGTGGATTATTTGGAGGGAGAGAAATAATCGCATATTTGAAGATTCAATGCTTTTTAAGGATAAGCTCCTAGAGTTGTTTGCGGCCACTTTGTTTGATTGGTCTCGTGCGTGGGGTTTTACTTCTACGAAATCCATCCATTGTTTTTAGATTCACTTTCTTCTTGTACGTAAGTTGATTTGTTTTCCTTTGTTACTTGTATATATTTCCTTCTTTTACTTCATCTCTTTGATGGAGTAGTTTCTTTTTAATACAAAATTTTCTTACCTATCAAAAAAAATATTTAAGAACAACATATGTATATATATACACACACAAAGAAAACCCAAGATGATTCAAACAATTTCTAGAAATAAAGCAAAATTAACAATGATAAACCTGAATCATGGACTCAGTAGGCACTGAACTTCCACAGGGGCAGCAAATGTTCATGTATGTATTGATGGAATTTTCAACGGCTTCTCCAGGCTTCAGACTGCTCCTTTCCAAATCAGCAGATTCCGCATGCGTCATTTTTCTGGAGCATTTCAGAGAATATTGCATAAAAAAAGATCATGAGATGATGAAGGACATGATTGCCAAGCAAATGAAGAAGCAGACAATGAACAATTAGAAGAAATTAAGGTATCAATCATACAAAAATAACATATCCAATCACGACATATATCAACAAATATCAAGTTTTAAAAAAAAGGCCAAAAATAAAATGGCATATCCAAGATACCCATCAGGGTGTGTATACAAAGCATTAAAATTTGCACCTGTACGCCTCATCAATTATTTTGGCTACTCCATTCTTTCCAATACAGTTTTTCTTTGCTGAACCACGAGTAGTGGAAACTGCACATAATGTTAAACAATCATGCATGAGATGCTTGATCCAAGGCAAAATATTTAAATCCAAAATGCACAAAGACAAAAAGCAAGACCAACACCTAGACTTGTAATGGAAACAATCCAGTCAACTTAGGCATGAGAATGATGGAACAAAAATAATAATAAATAACAAAGAGCACGACAAGATAATAACATACATTCTAGCAGCCAAAAAAAGATAACAACATACACAATGGAAGAGATAATGATGTAATTAAACAAATTACCTTCCTCTTCTGAAAGCAAGGATAAGATTCTGTCCACAAGATCCTGTACAGAACATAGAGGTGTACACTAGTAAGTTCACCTCAAATAACAAACAACCATCCTCCAGGAAAAGCCCATTGAAACAAAAAAAACACGTATGCACACAGTGTGGTACTATAATTGTATATATTAGTCTTTTCATGTTCTGGATGAACAAGCCTATCTAAAAGCATGAGACCATGCTATTGTAACAATAAACAAGACTTGCTCCAGAATTCTAATAGAAGGGTTGCGGGCAAACAGGTAATGAAGAAATATAGAATTTATAATATATTGAGAACAGAACTGCTATATTATGCCACAAACTAATTAACCACACGTATTGTCTGAACAAGTTGAAGAAAACCCAATGCGCATCACAAGGTGATACGAGCATCCTCTAACGCAAAGACCGCCAAGCAGACATGTATTTGAAAAACTTCACCTTGTTGTACACTTGTTTAGATAGTATCTGTACTCAAAACTAACTGTGAACCCAATTAACCATCATCCTGATAACTTACCGACATTTAAGAGTGACCATATACCAAAAGGCCCGAACTACCCAATGGTTAGAAATTGTTCAAGTTCATTATAACACAACATTTAACGTCCTTACGAAGTATAAAAATCGTGCATGTAATTCGAAAAAAAAAAACAAAACAAAACAAAAATACCTGCTTCCTCCCTTGCTTAGAAATACCCAGCTGGGTGAGAACATCCTTAAGCTCTCTAATTCGAAAAGACGCCAACTTTTCCTAAAAGTCAAGTGTATAATTAAGTACCACACTTAGAGAAAGAAAATTAGATATCTCTTGTACACCAAGCAAAATTACAACCAAACAAACAAACAAACACATATATTTTGCTTCTAAAACTAAAACACCATATTGCCCATTTTAATTCTCCCTCAACATTAATTTCTTGCTTTTACATTCTTTACCTTAACAATTCAATCCAAAAAAAAAACCACTATGAATAATCAACAACCAATCCACCAAATTTGATCGCATTCTTTACCTTACAATCTGATTCCAAATCCATTTCTTCGCGCATAAACAATTAAACAAGTTCCTGATCATCAACACCAAAATACATCAATAATTTCAAAAAATCAAAATCAAAATCCAAACTGAACCTAAAGCATGGAATACTCAAATTCTTGAACCGAGAAACAGAAAAACAAAAACACAATAATTTACTAAAATATTAAAATCGTAACAAAAGAATTGTAGAGAACGAGTTGAGTACTCACTCACAGACACGCACTTGCACACGCTGAGTCAAGGAGGACGAGTGAGGAAGAGAATCGTTGAGTTCACGAACGAGTTAGGGTTCGCTGCTGTTTCTGCTTTGCTTTGGGTTTTTATTAGTTACTCCTAGTCCTAGACCTAGTACTGACCTGGAGCCATCATCAGTGACGTTATTATCTTTGGGGACGAGACGATCCGGACGTGAAGTTTTTGTGGCTATCTAATTGGGTTTTTTTTTTTTTTTTTTTTTTTTTCGGAGTTTGGAATTTGCTTTTCACGTCCGGGTTTTGCTAGCGTGGTTCTTAGGAGTATTTTGAGTCTGGTTTCTGATTGGGCAGTGACTATGACTGTCACTGTGTGTCTGTGAGGGTTAGAATTTTGGGTAGGGAAGGGCAGGTAGACTTCTTCGAAGGCGCGCGCGCGAGAGAGAGAGAGAGAGAGAGAGATCAATTCGTGCGTACTACGTGTGTCGGTGTGTGTGGGGGTGTTACAACGTTATAAATGTGACTTTTCATTGGTTGATTCGTTTAACTATATTTATATTTGATATGAAAGGAGACATATGATTTTTTTTTTTTTTTTAGTTTTTCTTCAAATAGATTTGAATTTTTGAGTTTCAGGATAGTCTCCTTCAATCCACTACCTAAAAATGGTCAAGAGTTAGATTGTCAATACCTAATTTGGATGACTAGATAATTTTTCTGTATATGTTAAGTCGTTAAGATTTGGTTTGACTCCAAATTTGTAGACAAAGATCTAAGAAATTCAGGGACGGCACTCATTAAAGTACCGTTTCAAAAATCAAGTGACAATAATTGATTCGTAACGTAAGAACACGTGTTATCTTTATACCACAAGCGACATTTTGTAAGATTTTTTGTACGTAATCAAGGATTAGGAGCGTCACGCAATGACTACAAATGGAAATACAGGCGATGACCACCATAAGAACACGTGTTATCTCTATTGTAGTAACAACTGGTGAGTTGATAGGTGGTTGCCGCATCATTAAACCCGAAGGGTATTAAATTGTAACAATAAATTCTCATGGGATGATGAAGGATGTCATTTCCATATCCCTTCGTGCCATGTCAAGCTGATTGTATAATTAAAGACTTACCAACAGTAGCTTCTCATTATTGTACTCACTTGCACCTCTATGTCAGCACGAAGCTTCATTGGCTTAATAATATTGTCTCTCGTGTATGGAGATTTACCTTCGAGGATATTGGTATGTCTTTTGAAGGTCTTATCCTCTTAACTTTTAAGGAGTTATAGACTCCAAATAAATTTCATTGAGGAATTAGAAGCTTCACTGAAACAATTTTGGATGACTTAGCCAATTACTTAACACTTAAGATTATTCTCCTGCCCCATCAATCGCCTCAAGTGGCTGTCAGTGCCCATAAGCACTTACCTCTTAAAAATTCATTTTTGTACTAGTAAGAGCATTAGCATTGGAGAATGCTAATGCTAAATTTAAGGAAAATTTGAAATTTTAAGCCCCAAAACTATCTGCATTGGAGGATGCTAAACAGCAATATTGCAAATTTTTTTGCAATACTGCTACAATGCAATTCTAAACATAGAATTGCACTGTAGCAAGTATTGTAAAAATATATATATATATATATATATATATATATTTTATTTGGAAGAAAGCTGAAAATGAGAGAGATGAGAGAGATGGGAGAGAAGATATAATTTTGAGATATATTATTTTATTATGTTGATATATTATTTTAATGAGTAAAATAGGGAAATAGAAGTTTGGGATGTGGAAATATTGTAAAATAGTATGGTATAATGATAAAGTAGCTTTTTAGAATTGTAAAATAGAGTAGCATTGGAATTTTCCAATGCTAATGCTAATAGATAAGTGAGTTAAAAATAAAAAATAAAAATAAAAACCATAAATATATAATGCATATTTTACATCGAGGAAATGGGGATTTATTAGGCAAGATATATCACAATGAATCTAGCAACACATGGCACAATCATCATGGAACTTGGACACACCAATTTATGAAAACACAGCATGAGGTCCATTTTCATTGTTTAATTTTTCTTTTGAGAGAGTTTAAAAAAATTGTTGCCATTATGCATTAACTTTAATTTGGATCATAAATTTAGCAATATAAAAAACTACTTTATTTATTTTACTTTCTCACTTTATAATATACCCAACATCAATGAATCTATATTTTTAGCTATTTGATTAAAATAATATAAAAAATTCATTAAAAAGCAGTAGGAACACAATCAAAATAGATTTTTTTTATTAAAAAATAGTGTAAACACAATAATTTTTTTTTTTTTTTTTTTTTTTTTACATATGAGCTACAGTACACAGCCAAAACAAAAGTAGATGCAGAGCCAAAAAAATTGTGGCTTTGGCTCCACCAATGTATCCACATTTTGGTATTTGATGGTGCTAAAAATAACAATATAGCTTTTTAGCACCACCAATATTAGTGCTCAAGACTTGAAACTCGTACCTATCAAATGGCTTACTTCACTCATGCAAGATTAGTACCTACACTGGAAGACTATGCAAACTGGAACTGAACTGTGATATAAAGGGATTTCGTGTGGTTATGCCCCGTGGAGTTTCTACATTTAGGGGGTAAAGCAATTTGTTTTCCGGCCGCATTCAAAACCTAGCATTGATGTCCACACTAATCTATTCGGTAACATTGTTAAGGCAGATTCAGATATTCTAAATCAAGAGAAAATCCTCAATATGAATTGGAAAAGGATATCCAAAAATTCCAGAATTAGAAATATTAAAGCAAGAGTTTGACTTCGAAGCCTGTTTCATTATAATTTAACATACACCTTCCAACATTTGGATCATAGCCAATTACATAATAGGTCATGAATACCCAAACACTAGCTTCTATGAATGTTATGGGGATCTTGATGATCCATAAAGGAAGAACATACACCCAAGAAAGGTAAAACTCTAAAATGATAGAAAGACCCCTAAATATCTACAATAACCAAACTACAATCATGAGAAAAATTACAGTTAAAAATAGAACTTCACCATAATGAACATAATATAATTCAACATCTATATTTTTAAAAAAGAGTGCTACTACAAGTTTCACCACATTGAGTTTACAAACTAATGTGTAGCTAATAATAAATAAACAACTTCTTATAATTGTTTCGGTGTAAGCAGGAATTGTCACATCAATTTGTAAGTGTTTTAATAAAATTGTTAAATATTTTTAATGTCCTGCTAATTTGTTTATGAAGTGATTGTATAGTACTTAATCTTCCAGTTTCTAATGAAATTATGGAAGAGTATTTTCAACCATAAATATCATCAAGATTCAAAAGTAGGTTTTACAACTAACTACATGATATTATAAAAGGCTTTTGTCAGTTCTGTGACTAAATTTCGGCCCCCAAATAATAATGTAGAGCCGTATGGCCATCGAGCTAATGTTTTTTCCAGTACTGTTTCTTTCCTGCCATGTGCGTTGTATCGGATCTTTATTATCTCCGTTGACAATGACAAAGCAGGCTGCACAATGAGCATGACATGGTTTAACATCAATTTTTTTAAAATATTGTTATTTTTATTTTTATTGTCCCATTGGCTATCATCGAACATTAATGCCCGATAGACTATTGGGCCTATAATTTGACCCCAAAATATAAATCCTGGTTTATGTTTTAGGCCATTCTAACGAAAAGGATTTAGAATGTAAAAAGCCGTATTTCAGTTTATGTTTTTTCCTCTGATAATTCTATAAATTATTTCATCGTCACATTCAATAAGCTCATAAAAATAAACTGGAAAACAAGAGAAATAAATAAATAAATCTCAACTCATCTTTAGAGCCGGATGGATCAAGTTTGTCCAACTTGTGACAAACTTTCTCCGTTAATTGGAGATGTTGTAAAAGCTGAACCAACCGTCCAAAAACCTTAAAAGCAGCGAACAATTCAATTCAACCAGTAATAAGGTCTACCCTTCAGAAAACAATTCAACCAGCAAAGATCTATAATAAAGAATAAAAGCAGCGAACCTTAAAAAACATATCGGTAGAGATGCAGCAAGTAAAAATTGTTCAATTGAAAACACACAGACTAGAGATAACTATAAATGTAAATAGCAAAAATCCGGGCAGCATGAAAACAGACCTAAAACTCCATAGCTGCTTATGAAAATAAGTAAGTTTCACATGACACCTTAAGCAAATCAAAAAACACTAGGATATACTCCATGGCCCCGCCACCGTCGGTCAAGCACCCAATTCTGTGAATTGAAGCTACATGACAATGGCAGAGACTTGAAGCTATTACCAACAAAACAAACACTTAGACCTTCTATGGATAGCTTAATAGCAAGAACCCAGTCCTTACTGTAAGGACTACGATACCCAGCACTTGCAGAAACTGGGTGCAGCACAATTCACTTCTTCTTGGCAGCAGACTTGGTCACCTTGGCTCCAGATGGATCCTTCTTCTCCACACTCTTGATGACTCCAACAGCCACAGTTTGACGCATGTCCCTGACGGCAAAACGACCAAGTGGGGGATACTCGGAAAAAGTTTCCACAACCATGGGCTTGGTGGGAAGCATCTTAACCATTCCAGCATCACCATTCTTCAAGAATTTGGGCTCCTTCTCAAGCTCCTTACCAGACCGCCTGTCAATCTTGGTCAAGAGTTCAGCAAATTTGACAGCAATGTGGGAGGTGTGGCAATCGAGGACAGGGGCGTAACCATTTCCAATCTGGCCAGGGTGGTTCATGATAATAACTTGGGAGGTGAAGTTGGCTGCCTCCTTGGCAGGATCATCCTTGGAGTTGGAGGCAACATACCCACGCTTGAGATCCTTCACAGCAACATTCTTAACGTTGAAGCCAACATTGTCACCAGGAAGAGCCTCTAGGAGAGCCTCATGATGCATTTCAACAGACTTAACTTCAGTGGTCAGTCCAGTGGGGCCAAAAGTCACAACCATACCAGGCTTGATGATACCAGTCTCAACACGACCCACAGGGACAGTTCCAATGCCTCCAATCTTGTAAACATCCTGAAGTGGGAGACGGAGGGGCTTGTCTGAGGGCCTCTTTGGCTCATTGATCTGGTCAAGTGCGTCAAGAAGGGTTGGACCCTTGTACCAGTCAAGGTTGGTGGACCTCTCAATCATATTGTCACCCTCAAATCCAGAGATGGGGACAAAAGGAATCTTGTCAGGGTTGTACCCAACCTTCTTCAAGTAGGAAGAGACTTCCTTCACGATTTCATCATACCTGGCCTTTGAGTACTTGGGGGTAGTGGCATCCATCTGTTAACCATAAAAGACATCAATCACAACCATATCACTCAATATTAAGAACAAATATACTCTGGAATATAATGGTATTCATCATACCTTGTTGCAGCAGCAAATCATTTGCTTGACACCAAGGGTGAAAGCAAGGAGAGCATGCTCACGGGTCTGTCCATCCTTGGAAATACCAGCTTCAAAACCACCAGTGGTGGAGTCAATAATGAGGACAGCACAATCAGCCTGGGAGGTTCCAGTAATCATGTTCTTGATGAAATCACGATGTCCAGGGGCATCAATGACTGTGCAGTAGTACCTGGTGGTCTCGAACTTCCACAAGGCAATATCAATGGTGATACCACGCTCACGCTCAGCCTTGAGCTTGTCAAGCACCCAGGCGTACTTGAATGACCTCTTGTTCATCTCAGCAGCTTCCTTCTCGAACCTCTCAATAACACGCTTGTCAATACCTCCAAGCTTGTAGATCAAGTGACCAGTGGTGGTCGACTTCCCAGAGTCGACGTGGCCAATGACCACAATGTTAATATGAACCTTTTCCTTACCCATTCTGAATCAACTGTTAATGAACAAATAGCAGTCAGAATACAATTTACTTCAAGCACAATGAAAACCCAATAACAGCATTCAACAATAGACAAATTTATTCGAGATAAATATGAGTATTGATAAAGAGGGGATGAGGGAATCGCACAAACCCAATTATTTAGAGGGTGCAACAAATAATACATTGTAATTCCAAAAGCAACAAATTACAGCTCAACTAATTAAAGGGCAATAGGCATTGTGTTTAAAGTTTAATGTAAGGGTTTACTTTGTTTTTTTTTTTCTAAAACCTTTAATTTGTTACTTTTGAAAATATACGATTTATTTTGTTACATTTTTGGTCTAAATATGAGCATTGATAAAGATGGTATGAGGGAATCACACAAACCCAATTATTTAGAGGGTGCAACAAATAATACATTGTAATTCCAAAAGCAACAAATTATAGCTCAAACAACTAAGTTTGAGTGCACATAAACTATAGCACAAAAAAGCTATTGCATGCAAAACCATATTGGACGATAAGTTAATAATATGAATATCTGATATGAGAAACAAACTAATTTTGAAAACTTTATTGCCAAAGAAGAACAGTTGATTCAAATCGTAAAATTCAGAGTCGCTTAATTAAGAACAGCAAAACGAATAAAACCATAACTAAACATTCAAACACAAACCTGAATAAAAACACACACACACACACACACACACACACATATATATATATATATATATATTCAAGTATATCAGATCTAACAAGTTCGTATACCATAGATGCAAATCGATAAAACCAAAAGCTAATCAAAGAGTCAATAACCAAGAATATATTCATAGAAAATCAGATCTATAAACAAACTCGAAAAAATACAGGGCAGAATTAGTTTTACAAGTCACAGATCTGAAAAAACAACAGCAACAACAATTATCATCTAAATTGCGTATAAAGATAAATCAAGAACCAGCACAGATTAAGATTCAAAGTAATCGATTACACAGATTCAAACAAAAACATAGTGATGAAATCAAAGGCTATATAGAATCAGCTAGAGAGGTAAAGATTAAGAGCGAGAAATCGAACCTGAGGAGAGAGAGAGAACGAGAGAGCTGCGCTAAAACCCTAGCCGCGACAGAGAGAATATGAGAGAGTGTGATAGAGAGAGAGAGACCAGTGAGGCAACGAGGAATGAAAGAAGTATGGTTTGGAGGGTATTTATACCACAGCTGGTTGTGATGAGTTTACGAAAATACCCTTGCGTGTGAATTAGAAAGTGCGTCAATTCTGGGACGTGATGATCTGGACGCGCGGTTTTTTTTGAAATATTGTTGCTATTAATAAAGGTAGTTTGTTGACGACTCGGCCTCGCCTGCGGTTTTTATTAGAGATTTTATTACACGCGCTACGAAGGTGCGTGGTTTCTTTGCTTTTTTTCTTTTTTCCTCTTTGGAATGTAATACAGTGTTATAAGAGCATTCTTATCAAGGATTACAAAAAATTTAGCATTTACTATCTTAAATCCCAATTTTATAACATATAACACCCCACTTTACAACATCTCCTCTATCAAAACTTCTATTTTTTTTAACATTCCATTTAAATATTCTTTCTTTATCATTTTTTATTTTTCCTTCTCTCGCCTTTGTCTCTCTCTTTCTCAATTGAATAAAAAAGTGGGCCCCAATTGAATAAAAAAATAATTTACATTTTACCCTTGGGTGAACAGTGCGGTTTCAAATATGAAACCTCACTGTTCATCAATGCCAAAATTTTTGGCATTTGCAACTCTTGATGGAGCAAACTTTTGGGTCAAAAATGCTAAAAAAAAGCATCTTTTAGCATTTAAAACCCTCAATAAGAATGCTCTAATGGAACACGAAGTCTAGACGGGAACGACGTCTAGACGAGAACGACGTCGCATGAACGGTGAGTCAAATAATTTCTTTTGGTTGCCAGTGGACTTGGGAGAATAGAAAGCCCATTGAACTCGTTTGGAGGCCCAATCGTAAGTGTTCAAAAGTTGGAAAATTCTACTTACTTCTAATTCTTTTTTTTTTTTTAACTTATTTAGAGTTTGTTTGAGATTTGATAAAATTAAAGCTTATTTAGATTTTTCAGCTTATTTTTGCTATTATTTATGGGTTCTGTTGTACTATTCAACTAGTTTTTAGTTTTTTTTTTTTTACAGTATTTTCAGCAAAAAGTTTTCAGTTTCAACTAAATAAATTATTCCCAAACGAACCCTTAGTTATAACTTATAGAATCTTATTTTTCCTCAAAAGGAAAAGGAAAAAAAAAAACTTATGGTAAACATTAAAAGCTTCAATAAATCAATTTATCTTTAGTGGATAATTAGTTAATTTATATTTACCGATTTTAAAACTTCGTCATCTTAAGGGAATCTGAATCTGGTGCGATACTTCATGTTTTTACCTTTTAAAATTCTACATCTCACGATACCATGGTAATTGCACCTTGCAATTATTGTGTGGAATTCAAATCCATCTTAAGGATATCTAAATTATATTCCTATATAAAGAATGATAGGGTATTTGTTTGGTGTGTAAAGCTTTGCCATATTAAGGATACCTAACTTATATCAATTACTCAAGATTCAAGAAAGGGTTGGACTTGAACCATTGTAAGGTGTACCAGTCAAGCTTTACTATTTTTTTTTTTTTTTTTTTTGGTGTGTGTGTAATTGCAGATCAAGAAATGTAAATGAATGCATGCATGCTACCATTAGTAATGACTATTGAGGTGTGTCATGTTTGAGTGAGTGTCTTATTGTTCATATGCTAAAATGGCAAAGTTAGTAATGCAAGTATCCATAACGGTGTGTTAGTATATTTTTAGAAATTTTTTATGGAAAAAGAGGGAAAAAAATAATTGATATTTTTTTATAGTTTTTTTTTTTCTTTCTATTTTCCGTAAAAATTGTATTAAAACTTTTCTAAAATGACTCATTAACAAATACATTAATAGGACCCTACTAATTTACTATTAGTGAAGGTGTGCATTGTTGCTTTTAAAATCGTCTCATCTTTTTTATATTTTTCCTTCTTCTTTTTATTTAGCCTAAAACTTAACCGTGGATCAAACTTTGGACATCCTCGTTGGAATGTTAGAGTGTGATGGCAACTGTCTTCCAATGGTATGTCGTGGGTTTGATTTGCAAAAAAGTCTCCCTAAACCTACCAGTCACCTCTCCCAAACCTTGCAAAAGTGAAAGTTTTTTATAATGAGTATGGCATTTTATTTTGCAAGTTTTTTATAATGAGTATGACAGTCTAGTTTCCACATGCTTAGTTCTTAATTCAACATTATCACATTTGGGCAATACCTAAACTAGGCCTTGCCTTGACCCTATTTTGGATGGAGGGAGAGGAGAGGGAACAGAGGAGAGGACACGAATACCTTACGTATATACATTAACTTTATGGCTTGTTTGGAAGTTTAGAGAGGGAGGAGAGTAGAGGGGAGGGGAGTAGTGGGGAGGGGAGTAGAGGAGAATGATTCCCCTCTACCTTGTTTGGATGTTTTTAAAATTAGTAAGGGGGAAGGGAGTAATTAGCCATTCCCCTTGTATAATTTTGTTAATATAATAAGGGTAAATTAGGTAATTTACTTGGTCAATAGTTTATGTACTCTACTCTCCCTCCAAATCTCTACAATTTGGGGGAATTAAAAATGGGGGGCTAGAGGGAGTTGAAACCCCTCCAAACCCCTCCCCCTCATTCCTTCAAAAACTTCCAAACAAGATAATTAGATTACTCTTCCTCCCTCAACTCTACTCCCCGTCCTTTTTTAAACATCCAAACAAGCCATTAGTGTCCATATATGAACTATCATTATCAATCAAAAACGAAAAGAAAAGAAAGAACCCATCTCATCAACTAAAACAATAAAATTAATTTTAATCCTAAACATCTCACACCAATTTAATACCTTCTTAGCTCTTTTTTATTTATTTTTTTTGGGGGGGTCGGGGTGGGGGAGGGGACACTTACAAAGAAAATAGAACCCAGCAATTGCTTGGAGTCACATGGAACTGATATAACAAATTGCACATGTTACGTATCCTTGTCCTTTTCAACCTTATTTGACCAGCTGTATGTTTACACCCAGTCTTCAAATGGAGATATGTTAATTAACATTCATGTTCATGTCAAACGACTACATTGGACAAACCTGATTAGAATGATTTACACATTTTATGAAAGTAAATAACTAAATATCATAGAGGGAACTTTCAGTATTAAGTGTAAAAGATGAATAAACATACAAAGAAAATGTTGTTAAGAGTGTTAGTTGACATTTAAGTTAGGGAAACGGATGTTCTTCAAATTTTCATTCTTTTAGCTGGACCTTGATCAATAATGGGATCAACTGGAGGAGGTTGTACTTCTCCGGATTGCTGCACTTCGGGTGCTTTCTCTGTGTCTGCACTGGCAAGAGGAACATAGCCTTCCGGAAATGGTGGTGGTGGAGGAGCTGGTGGTAGCTGACCAAACAGAGAGGAGGAACAAAGATCTTATTACTAAATGTTTGACAAGCAATCAATAGATTCCAAGCATAGATTTGAAATAGTCACAAGTACCTCAGCTATCTTAATCAATTCGCATCTATGGCAATGGCCCAAAAAGGAAAACAAAAACTTTGATGAATAACATGGGGGAAATTTTCTAGAGATATAAAGAAGTTACCTTTCGTTGCAAGGATGCAAGAATATGATCTACTCGCTTAACTTCCTTAAAATCAATTGTCTCTTTAGCAACCTTTGATTCCACGGCTGCACTCTCATCAGCATCAACTGCATCAGAAATGACAACAAATAAACACGATAAGAACAAGAAAACAGTGACACAAATTTAAAGGAGAAAATACCACAATCAAAACATATGGTAATTGCATAATTGCACATGTGCCTGTGCACATAGAGAGGCAGAGAGAGATTGATGACAAAAGACTTCCTCATCTTCTTTTTGATGTAATAAAAATGTAGTAAAAAAGAATAAAAGGGGTGTGCCGCTGTAGTACACTGGAGTTCAAACAAAACCCTTCTAACATTTGAAGTTTTGAAAAAAAAAACCCTTATTTATAGATCATCAGGACTGGATATCTGTTATCTTTGATATCATAATACAACCAAGCCAGCCACCCATGCTTTAGAGACAAGATTGCCAAAATTAAAACCAAGGCTGTTTACTTTCAGCCCCTTTCTTTGCACTTTTCAATAAAATTTTATTACTTATCTAAAAAGAATATTAGAAGACAAAACAATAAAAGGTGAAATAAGAAATGAATCAACGTAGACATCAGATATTGCACCAATCAGACAGAAAAGAGAATGTTGGACACACGTTTGCACCAGTACAGGTAAAAATCAATGATTACACCATCAAGATATTAAAGTTAGATGTGCAATCAGGAGGGGGTAAGACCAATCGACCCATAACTAAACAACATGATGGCCCTAAATTGAAAGGCCTTGTTGAGTTCGTTCATTAGTGACTATTCTTCTATAAATCTCTCGATCCATAAGGAACTTGCAATAACAAAACCAAGATTCTCATATTCATTACAACAAATCTCAATAATGAAACATGAAGGTGAAGCTGTTATGATTATCATAATTAAGTGATACTTAAAACTATCAAAGTGATCTATAAAGATAACATTAATTGCACAATCAGATGTTCAGTTCTCAAAATTCAGGCCCACCCTAGCCCAAGTTTTACATAAAAGTAAGTAAATACGGAGTTGATTAGAGAACTCTTTGTTTCAAATGTTTTCAATCAGTCTTACTCTTCTTCTCCCCAGTGCCCCAACATACTGGGAAGATTAAGGGGGTATTAGATACAATAAAAATTAACGACTTTTAGTGCCATATGAAAGGTGATAAGAACTGATTAGAAACTTCATATATTCTCATAAATGCATTAGTGCCATTTCCAATACCGTGCCTAGGAAAAGAAAAAAAAAAACCCTATATTTTCTCAATAATGATATCAGGTAGTTTAAATTTCATTGATCAAGCCTATGTTCCCAACAACACCCCCCCACCTCCCCCCCCAAAAAAAAAAAAAATTCTTAACTGTTTAAGAAATGCACCTCCAAAAACCAAGATCTTATACTAACAATACAAAAGGTCAGAAGCACATACACCATCCCAAGATGAATTTCTTTTTTGAAAAGACACTATAGATAAACAATAGGTCAATGAGGTAAATATTAGCTTTTACAGTAATGTCCCTAGACCTTTGATGATTGACAATAATTTTGGCAAAAACAAAGAAATGTCCATTTTGGACGCGAGGAGCATAATGAAAAGGAGCAAAGTATGTAGCAAGCAGTTACCATATCCAATCTTCTCCAATTTTGAAGCAGCAATAGTAAAAGCTTTGGATATATGATAAAGAGACCGGCTCTGCAACAGAGTACACAATCAATAACATATGAAGGTTATTTTTCTAAAATAAAAATAAAAAAACTATGAAGAATAATTTCAATGCAGTCTTTCAATTAATATAAGCAGGATGTAGACATCCAATAATTTCAATGCATTCTTTCTATTTGGCATCTGCAATGACATTTACTACTCCATATTCTACAATAATGAATAGTGACAATTTTTTTTATTGGTAAGTTACGCACCCAATGGGTCTTGAACCCATGACCTCACCCTCCATCCTTTATTAAAGATGAAGGAAGTGTCAGTTGACCTATACCTCATTGGCAAAAGAGTGACTAACTTTCTCTTCCATATGTCCAGAGCATACCCTAAATATGAATTTGAAATTTTGTGGTCTTAGGAAACTGAGATTTTCATCATATCCCAAAAGTTACATGATGTATATTTTATTCCAATGAGTGCTGACATATTAATATTGTCTAGAGTTTCAAGAATATCATAGGGAGAAAAGAGATGTAAAAAAAAAAAAAGGCACTTACAATTCGAGCAGCAAAAACATTGCAAAGCTGCGGCGCTTGGTAAATTGAACCATCCAAAATATAGTAAGTCAGCATTGGTGTAACTTTCTCAGGACTATCCCTCTTTTGCTTGCGGATAACAAATAAATGGGGCTCCATAACTTCATATAGCATGTATTCTGTGCCTGTCATTTTTCTATTCAATAAAAACAATAACAATCTTTAACTGTGCCATACCTCAAACAGTTGGAGCCGGCCACATGAACCAAAATCTTTAACATTGCCTTTAAAGCTGGATCTCTAGAAGTTCAAAGAGCTACTATCACCTCACATTCAAAATTAACTCAAAAACAGCAGAAGTTTTTGGCTAATCTTGTTAACCATTAGCTATGAAATGGATCAAAATGTTTTTTACTCAATCAAGTTCACAAGCAGTTCACACCTTTGCCATCACTTTCAAAGTTCATCATCCTATTTCCAAATATTTAAAAAAGACCCAAGTCAATGAACCAAATTAAAAAAAAAATTTCTCAAAAATTGGTTCATTTCCTTTAAAAATACAAAAAAAGATTGCCCCTTGCATTTCATCCCTTTTCCCTAATTCCATGATTCCATCCTAAAAACCTAATCAAACACCCTAAGAAGAACAAGGAAACAATTCAAATATAAAACATTTCATTCACCCCTTTATTCAATTTCAACAACCACATGGGCACCACTCCAAAAACCTTACATGACCTCACAGACCCAAAAATCAAAATCCCAACAAGTTTCTAAAACTACAAACCCATCCAATCAAAGTATCCCAATTCATCACATTTCTTAACCCCTTTATTCAGCACACACTCAAAACTTCTAAAAACAAAGCAAACCCATGTGCCAAAATAACCCAAAAAAGCTTCTAAAACTACAAATCCATTCAAATCAAGATTCAAGCACATACCCACAATTACAAATTGGATAAAAAGTACATAGAAAAGTTGGTAACTTACGAGAGGTGAGAGAGGTCGAGTGGATGAATGGAGCGCATGCGGAGTTGCTCATTGTTGCAAGTCCAGTCGTAGAATGGTGAGAGAGCAAAGTAATCGAACACCAAGTTTCGGTCCAAAGGGTAAGTGTTGAGCCACAACTGGTCCTTGAAGCATATCCCAGTCATGTCTGTTCCCGGAGTAGGAGCCACCGCCGTTGGACCCTCCGGGTTCATTGCCGGACCACCCGTCACCGGTGGCGTTGCCATGATAATATTATTAGTCCCACTGTCTCTCTCCCTCTCAGAGGTTTGAGCTTTGGTTCTGAGTTTGAACTTTGAAGAAGCAAGCAAAAATAGCTGTACTTTTGTAAATAGAAACAAAGAAAGAGAGAGAGTCCAAGAAAAGGTGCTTGAATTCATGTGGGCTTAAAAGCCCAAGATTTATATGGCCATAAACGGACCTATTAGAACAAATTTACTTATTTTTGTTATTTGGACTAAGGATGAGAAAAATGGTAAGATTATTTCAAATAAGTTTTATTGAAACCGCGAATTCCACATTTTATTTTTGCTTAGAGCTACTAACATCATTTTTCTTCACAATTTAATAATTGTCGAATTGGTTGATTTTGATTTTGAGCAGTAGAGAAAGAGTAATGGGTTTATAAAATATGTCTATTATTTATAGTCGATCACTTCAGCACTTGTAAAAATTGTTGTGAAAAATTAGTATGACATTCTAGTCCATATATGAGTATGACATTTTAGTCTAGTTTCCACATGCTTGGTTCTTAATTCAACATTATCACATATGGGCCATACCTAAACAGGCCTTGATCCTATTTTGGATGGAGGGAGAGGAGAGGACAAAAGAAGGTAATTAACATGTACTAAATGTTGTGAATTCCAATTATTTCAATTAGTAAAGTCTTACATGGTTGAATAAAAGATATGAGGTTCAATCTCCGGATACACCAAAAATCGATTGATAATAAAGAACTGTCATTAGGAGCGTATACCGTAAATTAAAACTCTTTAAAAAAAAAAAATTACTAAATGTTAGTATATTCTGACCACCTTTCTCACTACTCTCCTTTCCACTCTCTGCCTTTTCCTCTATCTCATTCTGTTCAAACATAACTTGACGGCCTTTTATCTTGTTGTGTTTGTGATTACGAAAGCTCAAAACGTGAATGAGGTGAAACCACTTGCCTCAGGTATTTAAAGCCTTTTTCTTTTAATAGTTTGAAATCATATATATTTTTTATAAAGTACAACTTTTTTTTTTCAACTTCACCATTTCCTAGATACAACTTTTTTTAAACAATTCATTTTCAATAAACTGAAAATAAACTAATCAATTTGATAGTAATTTGTGATAAAACAAAACGACACAAACCCAACAGAGCCTAAAGTTAATACTCACAGATTGTGTTGCATAGAGTTTTTGGGCATTTCATAAACAAAAACAACAACTAAACTGGCTGAAATTTGAAACAAAAGACATTGTTGATACGGATCATTGTATATCTTACATTGGCAAAGCACCATCAGAAGGAGAATCATAAGGCAGCCCCTAACTTCTAAATTAGGCCATTAAATTTCTAGGAAATAGCCAGCACCTGAAAATGAATCGGTTGCAAGCATCTACGAAATATCGTTGGTGATGCTTTTGCCTTTTCCTTATTAGAACACATCCGACCCATTTTCGGACTACTGAGAATTGTCAGTAACAGATAACAAGAAATGTCGGCAAATACACAGCCTAACTGCAATATCCCACAGAAAGACGTTATTAGGGCTTTTTACTTTTTTTCTTGGCAGTTTTGGCAATAGCATCACAAATCTCCCTTTTCCGCTTGTTATTGTTATTGTTGTTGTTATTGTTATTGTCATTATTGTTGTTGTTGCTCAGGCCACCTGTGTTTAGTGAACTCTTGCTTTGAACTTCCAGAGAATCCTTCACAAAAAACTTCAATCTCCATAAGGTAGATTCACTCTGGATAAGAAACACAATAAACTCAATGATTCATTCTATAACCAAGCAATCTTTCAAGAATCTAGAAGACAAAAATACTGTACAGTACTTATAAAAAAATGTATATGATAACCTGAGCATCAATGTCAAGGTCCACCTCTTCAGCAGTTGCTTGGAAGCTTGGATTATTTTGAGCAACAATCTCCAATGCCTTGGTTAGATCTTCAGGAGACAATTTGGTGAGTGCTGCCCCAAGATTTCTCTTCTCCTCGGTTGAAATTTTTCTGGAAATAATGTTCTTAACAATTGCTTGTGCAGTGACGCAAAAGTAACAACGCATCCATACTTGTAATTTGATCAGGTTATCAAAGGCAGAAAAACCATGTTGGAAAACTGAATTTGTAATAATTAAGTAGAGTAATCCTTTTTCTTTCTAGCTAATTCCAAGAGTAATGCTGACAAAAGGTTGCTAAGAACCAATTTATAATTTTTTGTCTAGTGCATTGGATACATGTTCCACAAGCCAAATACATTAGGTGTGCCCGCTTGATACGCATTAATATGCAACATGACAATTCACCCTCAGTTTAAATAAAAAGTATGTTCATAGACTTGTTCGTAAAGCATTTCTCTAGCTCCAAAGATAACTGTGGGGGGCAAAGGCCCAGATCTGGTAATTGGGCCTGGGGCTCTGTTCTTTATGGCATCCTACGTCCGAAGAGTAAAAGCAGGCTGGGACACTGCTCCTGCAAACCTCGGGCCCTATGATGGCCGAGAAGTACAGTCCAAGGAGGTGATTCATCTTCCGAAGAGCTTTTACTCCTCGGATGCGTATAGTACTGGTTAAATGCGTGTACAGAAGGCCCGAGTGCCCTTCCTGGCAACCTGGATAACAAAAATAAGCTCTGGGCACTCCGGAGGATGATAAGAAGGAAGAAATATCTAAAGGAAAGGCTGCTCCCACCGTATTTAATGCACTGCAACAGCTTTTCTGGCCGCATTTATGTGGAGAAGACCCCTGAACAGTGAGAGCCTAGCTACCGCCACTCACAAAGAGCTAAAGTGGGTACATGATGTGACATGCGCTCAAGAGGTTACCTAGATGAGGAACAGGTGGACGATGGAGATGAAGGAAAAAGGTGCTATATAATAAGGTCGATCCCTGAGAAGGGGGAAAAAAGGAGAAAAAAAGAAAGCTTTACTGTAGCTCTGAACGTTGGAATCACTGTTTATTCAATAAGATGTCTCTTCGGATTTTCACCTAAAGGGTCTCAATCGTTATTTTATGCTATTTCTGCCTCACATAACTTAGCCATCCTTAGTTTAATTCTGATCCAGCCCAGCTCTTTCACCCACTCTCTACAAATTCATTGTGCTGGGTTCGTTAGGCCTCTAACCCATCCTTTTTGGGCTTGGGCTACCAAAACTGACCCTACAATTGGCGCCGTCTGTGGGGAGAGCTTGTGCAGGGGAGAAAACAACAGTAGGTGATGGCCGAACCAAGTCAGCAAGAAGTAGAATCTAGGGCATCTCAGCATGTGGACCATTTTTTCAACCTTGAGAGAAGACAAGACCGCGAAGGAAGTGCACACACCATGCCCCTCGACCAGAGCCAATCACACGTTGGCAGTCACATATCCCATGCAGAAGAGAACCGAGATTTGCAACGAGAGGTTGAAAAGCTAAAAAGGGAGCTGCGCCATGCCAAGAGGAAACGGGCTTCCTCGTATTCTGATGAAGATCCTGATGATGATCCAGACGTTACTTATCAACATAAACCCAGGACACCAGCCAGTGAGTCCTATTCTTATGAACGAGAAACCCATCGTAAGGGGCAACGCAGAGGTCCATCACATGAAGACGTGGGAAATGACGCCATGAGCAGGGCTCTAAATCAAATTTCTAGGTCACCCTTCTCGCGCAGGATTGAGGAGGCGAAACTTCCTCGGCGCTTTAACCAACCAACGTTCACCGTCTACAATGGTAAGACGGATCCCGTGGAACACGTGAGTCATTTTAACCAGAAGATGGCTGTCTACTCTAGGGACGAGGCACTGATGTGCAAGGTTTTCCCCTCTAGTCTTGGGCCAGTCGCGATGAGGTGGTTTGATGGACTAATCCCAAATTCCGTCAGCTCTTTCAAAGAGCTCACCCAAGCCTTTGGTTCGCGTTTTGTCACCTGCCGAAGAGTGGCCCGACCTCTGTCGTCATTGCTGTCTTTAAGCATGCAGGAAGGAGAAACCCTGAAGGCATATTCGGATAGATATTGGGAGATGTTCAACGACATGGAGGGCAATTTTGATGCAATGGCCCTAGAAACGTTCAAGCTCGGTCTCCCTACCGACCATGGTTTAAGGACATCTTTGTCTGGCAAACCTGTTACTAGCATGCGTCAGCTAATGGATCGCATTGAGAAGTATAAGAGGGTCGAAGAAGACCAGCAACAAGGAAAAGGCAAGGACAAGGTTATCCCCTAGGAGAGGAGGGACTTCAGGTCGGATCGATACCTCAATAACAAACCGAGGAGGGATTTTCCTGTGCAGTCAGGATCAGCCAGTCCTCAGGCAGTCAACACCGTATTCAGAGATCCAGTCCACCAAGTTTTGGAAAAGGTCAGGAACGAGCCATTCTTCAAGTGGCCGAATAAAATGGTAGGGAATCCTGATAGGCGTAATCGCAATCTCTATTGCCAGTACCACCAGGATCACGGACACACGACCGAGGACTGCAGAAGTTTGTGGGATCATTTGAATCAGTTGGTCGGTGAAGGTAAATTGAGGCATCTCCTGCATCACTCTAGTGGTCGAGGGGGCCAGATGAATTCAGAGTCCAGGAGGAACGATCCTTTAAAACCCCATCTGGGAACTATCAACGTTATCTTTGCAGCCCCAGGGAGAACAGGATCTTGGCCATTTAAGGTCATGTCAGTAGATTGGCTGCCTGCGGGTGAGTTTGGCCAAGGTCCGAAGAGATGCAAATCGAATGGTCACCCAGTTTTAGGGTTCTCGGATGCTGACAAGGTGGGGACTGCCCAGCCTCATGATGATGCGTTGGTCATAACCCTTAGAATCGGAGGGTATGATGTGAAGCGGGTGCTGGTTGACCAAGGCAGTGCGGCAGAAATTATGTACCCTGACCTCTACAGGGGGCTGAACCTCAAACCCAGTGACCTAACGCCGTACAGCTCCCCATTGATCAGTTTTGAAGGAAGGGCCGTGACCCCTAAGGGCCAAATACGATTACCTGTGCAGACTGGCTCAGAGGTGGTGGAAGTGGATTTCATAGTCGTAGACGTCTTTTCGCCCTATACGGCAATTGTAGCCAGACCTTGGCTTCATGCTTTGGGGGCAGTTTCTTCCACCCTGCATCAGAAAATAAAGTATCCGTCCGAAGGCCAGGTTTGTGAAATCCGTGGGGACCAGTCCGTGGCTAGACAATGCTTGGTGGCTGCCATTCAACATGAGCCGGAAGCAGAGTCACCAGCGAAAGCCGAGGAGGGCTTATAGCAACAAAAGCTTCGGCTATCGCCCACTCGAGAGCCGGATAGGGGCACAGGGTGCGAAGATTTAACAAAAGTCATCATTGGAGGTGACCCTGAAAAATTCTTTCGGTCGGATCCCAGTTACCTTTGCAGGAAAAGGAGAAGTTAGTGCAGATGCTCAAGGAAAACCTCGACGTATTCGCCCGGAACGCTTATGAAGCCCCGGGGGTGGATCCGGAATTCATATGTCACTATTTAAAAGTAAATCCTATGGTCACCCCTAAGAAGCAGCCTCCTCGGCGTCCATCTAAAGAACATGCCGAAGCAGTTAGAGAAGAAGTAGCAAAGCTCAAGCAGGCTGGAGCTATTAAAGAGATTTTCTACCCAGAGTGGTTGGCAAATACTGTGGTGGTGAAGAAGAAGAACGGGAAATGGCGAGTATGTGTGGATTTCACTGATTTAAATAGGGCGTGCCCTAAAGATCCATTTCCCATGCCAAAAATCGATTAGCTTGTAGACGCCACTGTCGGGCACCCCCGGATGAGCTTCTTGGATGCGTTTCAGGGCTATCACCAGATACCCTTAGCCCTGGACGATCAGGAGAAGACTGCTTTTGTAACTCCCATTGGTAATTACCATTATAAGGTGATGTCATTCGGCTTAAAAAATGCGGGTTCTACTTACCAAAGGATGATGACGAGAATGTTCGAACCACAGCTAGGAAAAAATATCGAGATTTACATAGACGACATGGTTGTGAAGAGCAAATTGGTGGCCGAGCACGTAAAGGATCTAGAAAGTACTTTTGCAGTGCTTAGGAAATACAAGCTGCGCTTGAATGCTTCTAAGTGCTCATTTGGGGTGGGATCAGGCAAGTTCCTAGGATATATGGTGACTCACAGAGGAATTGAGGTCAACCCAGACCAGATAAAGGCCATTAATGAGCTACAAGCTCCTCGGAATTCCAAGGAAGTTCAGAAACTGACGGGGATGACGGCAGCCCTAAATCGATTTATCTCACGGTCAGCAGACAGGTGTCGGCCTTTCTTTTCCTTGATTAATAAATGGAAAGGGTTTGCATGGACAGAAGAGTGTGCTACGGCATTCCAGCAGTTGAAGGATTATTTAGCCCGACTGCCAATTATGTCCAGCCCTGAGCCAGACGAAATCTTATTTGCGTATATCGCTGTAGCTCCCCATGCGGTAAGCTTGGTGCTGGTCCGAGCAGATGGCGATGTACAAAAACCAGTTTACTGTGTAAGCAAATCACTGCATGAAGCCGAAATCCGTTATTTGCCCTTAGAAAAGGCTATTCTAGCAGTAGTTCTTGGTACGCGAAAGCTCCCACATTATTTCCAAGCCCATACGGTCATTGTTCTCACCCAACTTCCGCTCAGGGAAATACTCCGAAGTGCGGATTATACTGGAAGAATTGCTAAATGGGGGACAATCCTAGGGGCTTTTGATATCAAGTACATGCCACACACCTCGATCAAGGGTCAAGTGATTGCTGATTTGGTAGCTGAGTTTACGGAGCCCCAATTAGAAGAGGTAAAGCCGACAACAGACATGGATGAAAAATCAGTTGGCATGATCTCTCAACAAGGCCCTTCCCTTTGGGAGGCGTACGTAGATGGCGCTGCGAATCAAAAAGGTTCTGGAGTGGGGCTAGTGTTGCTATCCCCCGAAGGAATCATTATTGAAAAAGCACTAAGGCTAGACTTTTCGGCAACAAATAATGAGGCGGAATACGAAGCCCTACTGATGGGGATGAGCATGATCCAGAAGATGGGAGGAAGGGCAATAAAGCTGTTCTCGAATTCAAGGTTGATTGTGGGTCAGGTATAGGGGGAGTTTGAGGCAAAAGATGAAAGAATGCAGGGATACTTGAGCCGAGTTAAACATCTGCAAACGGGGTTCGAATCTTTCAGCCTGGTGCATGTTCCCAGAAGTGGTAACGCGCACGCTGACTCCTTGGCCACTCTAGCCACCTCTTCGGCGCGAGGTTTGCCGAGGGTTATCCTCGTCGAAGACTTGCATCAGCCTACCGACGCAAGAGGAGAAGTAATCCAAATACATCAAGTCAGGGCTGGACTTAGTTGGATGGACCATTTAGTTAAATTTCTAAAGGAAGATGTCTTGCCTGAAGAAAAGGGGGAGGCCGACAAAATTCGGAGGAAAGCGACCAGGTTCTGGTTATCCGAAGATCAGAAGCTATACAAACGATCCTATTCAGGACCATATTTGTTGTGCATGTCTCCCGAAGCGGCTGAGCTATTGTTAGAAGAGTTGCATGAAGGAATCTGTGGAAACCACACTGGGGGAAGGTCTTTGGCTCACCGAGCTCTTACTCAGGGTTATTGGTGGCCCAACATGCAAAAAGAAGCCCTCAATTATGTTAAAAAATGTGATAAGTGCCAGCGATTTGCCCCACGCATTCATCAGCCCGAAGGAACTCTTAACCCGCTAACCAGCCCATGGCCTTTTGCCCAGTGGGGCTTGGACATCGTGGGACTGTTCCCTAAGGCTGCAGGAAACAAGAGATATCTGCTGGTCGGTACTGACTACTTCACCAAGTGGGTTGAAGCAGAACCTCTGGCCAACATCCGGGATGTAGATGTGCAGAAGTTTGTGTGGAAGAGTATAGTTACTCGATTTGGAGTTCCACATAGTCTTATCTCGGACAATGGTCTCCAGTTTGATAGCAAAGCATTTAGGGGTTACTGTAGCGAACTGGGAATCATGAACAAATATTCTACCCCAGCATATCCCCAGGGCAATGGCCAAGCAGAAGCTGTCAACAAGGTCATTGTGAGTGGCCTGAAAAAGAGACTTGACGACGCTAAGGGCAAATGGGTGGAAGAATTGCCACATGTGCTTTGGGCTTACAGAACTACTCCACGCAGGTCTACTGGAGAGACGCCTTTCTCGATGACCTATGGGGCTGAAGCTGTCATACCCCTGGAAACTGGATTCCCAACGTTGAAAACTAGCTCATTCAACCTAACGAGTAACAATGAGCAGCTAGAGAGAAGTTTGGACCTAATCGATGAAAGGAGGGAAAACGCAATGGTCCGATTAGCGCATTACCAGCAAAAGCTCAGACAGGGTTACGACGTCAACGTAAAGTTCAGACCTTTGGAACCTGGTGATCTTGTGTTAAGGAAAGTGGTTGGCACTGCGAAAAATCCAGCTTGGGGAAAATTAGGGCCTAATTGGGAAGGGCCATATCGTATCACTTCAGGGGCTGGCATTGGGGCGTATTTCCTTGAAGACCTGGATAGTCATGTGATACCGCGCCCTTGGAATGTAAATAACCTCAAAAGGTATTATTATTAATCAAATTTTCTTTATAATCAACATAACAACATGTCATATGTACAGTTCTTTTAAGTGTTTAAACTTAAATCCAATCATGCCTGTAGTCCTCGGACCAGATGATTTGGGTTAGTTAACACTCTCTTACAGTTCTTTTAAGTGTTTAAACTTAAATCCAATCATGCCTGTAGTCCTCGGACCAGATGATTTGGGTTAGTTAACACTCTCTTACAGTTCTTTTAAGTGTTTAAACTTAAATCCAATCATGCCTGTAGTCCTCGGACCAGATGATTTGGGTTAGTTAACACTCCATCACAGTTCTTTTAAGTGTTTAAACTTAAATCCAATCATGCCTGTAGTCCTCGGACCAGATGATTTGGGTTAGTTAACACTCCCTTACAATTCTTTTAAGTGTTTAAACTTAAATCCAATCATGCCTGTAGTCCTCGGACCAGATGATTTGGGTTAGTTAACACTCCCTTACAGTTCTTTTAAGTGTTTAAACTTAAATCCAATCATGCCTGTAGTTCTCGGACCAGATGATTTGGGTTAGTTAACACTCCATCACAGTTCTTTTAAGTGTTTAAACTTAAATCCAATCATGTCTGTAGTCCTCGGACCAGATGATTTGGGTTAGTTAACACTCCCTTACAGTTCTTTTAAGTGTTTAAACTTAAATCCTATCATGCCTGTAGTCCTCGGACCAGATGATTTGGGTTAGTTAACACTCCATCACAGTTCTTTTAAGTGTTTAAACTTAAATCCAATCATGCCTGTAGTCCTCGGACCAGATGATTTGGGTTAGTTAACACTCCCTTACAGTTCTTTTAAGTGTTTAAACTTAAATCCAATCATGCCTGTAGTCCTCGGACCAGATGATTTGGGTTAGTTAACACTCCCTTACAGTTCTTTTAAGTGTTTGAACTTAAATCCAATCATGCCTGTAGTCCTCGGACCAGATGATTTGGGTTAGTTAACACTCCCTTACAGTTCTTTTAAGTGCTTAAACTTAAATCCTATCATGCCTGTAGTCCTCGGACCAGATGATTTGGGGTTAGTTAACACTTCACTATAGCCACCTTAGTGTCTAAATCTAAATCTAATACAACAGCTGCTGCAGGAATATCGTTCTTTGATAAGCCATGATTGAAATTCCTAAGTATATTCAAATTATCTCTGGCTCATGTTGCCCCTTACTAATAGTTCCTCTACATAATATTAAAGCACAAGACATTATAACGAAAGTAAAAGAAAAATCACTTCATTGATTAAAAAAGGAGTAGCTTACAATCTCTGTAAAAAAAAAAATAATAATAATAATAATCCTATCAGCCTATTCTTTTGCTGGAGGGGTCACATTGTCAGCAGCCTGGCCCATCCGAGCAGCAGCTTCTGGGGCTTGACCCTTGGGCTTAGCAGAAGTCTTCTCTCCCTCCAACCCTTTGCCTTTGTTTTTTTCTGGGACAGCTGGTTTACCCTTATCACCTGGCTGACCAGTCTCTTTGGGGGCATCAAGGGTGGAGGGGGGAGCTTGGCTGACCAAAGCTTGCTCTGAAACCTCTGGAAGCTGTGGAGCAGGAGGATCAGGCCCTGAGAGCTCTCGGATTTCAGGGTCATAATATATGCTCCCAGGTAACCTCAAGGGGGAATCCGAGGGGACCCCAGCAGCATCCAGCGCCTTTTGCCAGGTTATGTCGCAATAATCGCGACTAACCGAGGCAAATTGCTCAGTAAGCTGCTGCCCGGTCTCATCTACCCCCAACTGATACGCCGCCTTCCTTTCAGCTTCAATTGACTCCTTGGCCAGTTGAGCCTTTTGTTCGGCTGCTAGGGCGCTCTTTTTAGCTTTTTGGAGTTCAGTTCTGAGACCCCTCACTATCTCCCTTTCAGTCTCCAAGTTGATCTCCGTCATATGCAGCTTTTTGCGCTGCTCCTCGGCTTGGGTCTCGGCGTTCCGAAGGCCGGCTCTGAGGCTGTTCCGTTGATTGGTCATGTCTTTCAGTTGCTCTAACATGTGAGCACAGTCCTCCTTCAACTGACCCAGAGACTTTTCTACCTCAGATTGAGACTGCGCTGCTGCTTGAGCCTCGAGGTAGGACTTCTTATTCCATTCCTCGGCTACGTAAATTTGCTGAGTGATCTGCATGACAACATTTTCAACATCGAATAAAGAAGGGAAGCAAAGTCAATTACGAATAAAACCTAAATTAAGAATGAGTATTTACCATGGCCACGTCCCTCTTAAGAGACAAGAAGAGCTCCTTCTGGTTGAAGCGCTTATAGGAGTCCATGTCATGAGGGAGGAGGAGTGGTTGCTGCAGGGCCTCAACAACGTACCCTGCTCTCCCCCCGTCATAGTTGCGGAGGGAGGTGTCCCAAGGAAAGGGAGCGCCATCCAGCTCCAACCTTGGGAACCAAATGCGAGTTCCCCCTCCTCGGCGGACGTCGGCCGCAACCACGTCCTCTCGGCTCTCGATGGAGGAGGCCCTCCTGCTTCGGTGGTCTCGTACCACCTTTTGTTGTTTATTAGTTTTAGGTGGCACAACCACCTCCCTCTCTTCAAGCTCATATGGCCTCTTCTTTTGCAAGTTTGGTATAGGCTTCAAACCTGGGTCAGAGACCTGGGTAGGCACTGGGGGCAGGGTCACCACCACCTTAAACGTCCCAGCATCCTTGTGCTCGGTCTTTTGGACCCTTTTCTTCATCATACTCCTTAGGTCCATGTCTTCGTCCGACGAGTCTTCAGGGCTGGCAGCGATCAGAACAGGGTGAATACTTGAATGCCTGTCGATCTCTTCCTCGGCGTCCGAGACCTCTACCACTTGTTCTCCCCCTGGAGCTTCCCCCTCAAAATGGAACTGGTCTATTTGCTCCTCAAGTGATGAACTAGAGGATCCAACTCTTTCGCCCTCAACCTCTTGTCCGAGGGGAACCTGTTGAAGGGGTTGAACGAGAGGAGGTATGTTCTGAGGGTTTGGATGTGGCACGGGTGGAAGTTCGTGCGGAGCTAAAAAGCCCTTCCAAGACACGTCAATACGGTTGAGGCGGCGATCTCCCTGAGTTATCGCGTTGCCCACCGGTTGGAAATCTTTGGGTTTCGCTTTGTACCCTAAGATGAGGGGAGCTGAGCGGAGTTGTCCGTCCTCGCTAACGAAGATCTCCGACCGCAATAAAAAGTTCAGCGCAGTGACGTTAGTGAGGCTGAGCCGAGGAGTAATGTGTGCTTTATCTGTTACAAATCACAGCAAAGTTTGATTAGAAAATTGGAAGCAGCAACACACACAATAAAAAACGGAGCCTAAGCCTACGGTCAGAGTGCCTAAAACTAGTGTCCCACCTGGCTCTCCATGCTTGGTCGGACAGTGAGGGCCGTTATACCACGCGCCCGAGACGATCACGTAGTCGTCCTTTAGCCCTTTGTTGGACTTGGGGAGGCAGGAAATTAGCCGAACAATGTCGGACCGGGATTTTAAATAGTATCCCGCCCCTTGTTGGCTGTGGAACTCGTACATGTGCACCACGTCGAGCCAAGTGAGTCCCAATCCTAGGTGATGATTAAGGTCTTCAATTGCTCCTAGGATCCTAAACATGTTAGGTGCGCACTGCCAAGGTGTAATCCTATGGTTTCGGAGGTAACTAGTGGTGAGGGGACCCATAGGGATCGTCATTCCTCCCTCCAGGAAAGCAATGAGGGGGATCACCACTTCCCCGGTTTTCCGATCAGTCAGTATTTTCTCGGGAGGACAATACCTCACCCCCATGTTTGGGGGTATGCGGTATGTGGCCCTAAACTTCTCCAACTGGGCAGGACTGTCTACCATGTACTCGAGTTTGCCCATCTTTCTTAAACGGAAAATGAAAACGTGACGTAGAAGACAGCCGAAGAGAAAACAGATGGCTTGGGGCGACGAAAACTTACAAACACGAAGCTAGCGACCAATCTTTGACCTCGTAGAGAGATTCTTGAGGGCTCTGAGAAGGATTGGGGTCAGCGATGGAGAAAGCTCGGAGCGCTTGGATGCCTGTTCTTGTTGGATAGTATGAAAATTGCAAGGTAAAGGTGAAATGCTAACCTCTGGGATTTTATATGAGGACGAACGAAGGGGCAGAAGTTATTTCGCCCAAATCCCAAGAAAGAACCCTGTCCGTTGGATCAGCAGTCCGCCGTTGGATGCAAAGGACAAGACGCCGCCTGAAGTAATTAATGTAGCGCTTTGGGAATACGGAAAACAACTGCAGCAATGATTGAACGCGCACGTCCATATTTACACACGTGCCAGTTTGAATTTTTATCTGTTCCCAAGCTAATTACCCCGTGGCAAGTCAAAATCCCACTTTTTCTCCTCGGATGTGAGGGAAAAATTGGGATTTTGAGGGGCTATTGTGGGGGGCAAAGGCCCAGATCTGGTAATTGGGCCTGGGGCCCTGTTCTTTATGGCATCCTACGTCCGAAGAGCAAAAGCGGGCTGGGACACTACTCCTGCAAACCTCGAGCCCTATGATAGCCGAGAAGTACAGTCCGAGGAGGTGATTCATCTTCCGAAGAGCTTTTACTCCTCGGATGCGTATAATACTGGTTAAATGCGTGTACAGAAGGCCCGAGTGCCCTTCCTGGCAACCTGGATAACAAAAATAAGCTCTGGGCACTCCGGAGGATGATAAGAAGGAAGAAATATCTAAAGGAAAGGCTGCTCCCACCGTATTTAATGCACTGCAACAGCTTTTCTGGCCGCATTTATGTGGAGAAGACCTCTGAACAGTGAGAGCCCAGCTACCGCCACTCACAAAGAGCTAAAGTGGGTACATGATGTGACATGCGCTCAAGAGGTTACCTAGATGAGGAACAGGTGGACGATGGAGATGAAGGAAAAAGGTGCTATATAATAAGGTCGATCCCTGAGAAGGGGGAAAAAAGGAGGAAAAAAGAAAGTTTTACTGTAACTCTGAACGTTGGAATCACTGTTTATTCAATAAGATGTCTCTTCGGATTTTCACCTAAAGGGTCTCAATCGTTATTTTATGCTATTTCTGCCTCACATAACTTAGCCATCCTTAGTTTAATTCTGATCTAGCCCAGCTCTTTCACCCACTCTCTACAAATTCATTGTGCTGGGTTCGTTAGGCCTCTAACCCATCCTTTTTGGGCTTGGGCTACCAAAACTGACCCTACAATAACCATTCTCAAATCACAAACTTTGCCAATTTTCTTCACAATACATAAGACACTACCAAACTTAAATCCACCATAAGGCCTCCAAATCTGAAAATTTCTAATAATTTTGATGACACGATATGCATAGATTACACTTTTAAGATACTTATTTGCTAGCAAAGCCTCACATCCCTCCCACTATGTACCCAATTGTATACATTAAATATTAAACAAAAATATAGTTCCTCATGCTATTCACAAAGTAATCAACAGAACAAATCACAACAAAATTTAATCTATAAATCTGCCCCATGGTTTAGAAATTTTAAGGAGTTTTAACCACGTGCTCAATCAACATGCCATGGATCCTAGAACTAGTTTTTTTTGCAATTTGTTTATGACCCAACATCCATTACTACAGGTTTAGGGATGAATTCAGAAGTGTGTTTACTGTTTAGTTACAAGGGTTCCTCACCCAAGCAAAATAGAAATATGATAAGATCCCCTCCCATTGAATCTTGCAATTCCCTCCAATTTTTATTTAGATGCAAGACATGTGGCATTTTATTTATTTATTTTTTTTTAATAAAAAATGCCATGATGTAAGACGTGGCATTTAAGAATCAAATGAATGCCCACTTGTGGTACATCCAACTAAAAATGGGAGGGAATTTGAGGATTCACTAGTACAATCCCCTCCCATTCAATGAACAGCAGTTGCATTCGGTATCTATAAAAACTATAGTCAAAGTATAACAGTTGCGTTTGGAAATTGTACAAGCAGATACAAAGCATATCAGACCAAAAGACCAAACAATCTGATCTAGAACACATCAATCTAAATAGCCATTGGCCCAGTAGATGAAACATACGACAATATGATCCCATTTTATTCTTTACCTTCTTTTGATGACATAACTTCTAGTTGTGGTGAAGACTTCAATTAAGACGAAGCACTCATAGACTTTAACTCAAAGGGAAAAGACACATCCACATCTAGATGCACATGGACAAATTCGTAATCAACATGCATATCTATAATTAACCTGGCTTTTATTGGTCCCAATGGGTAAATTTAAGGAAAAAATTACAAATAAAAGCAAAAATATGAAGCTGTAATTTGAGGAAATTAGATAATGATGTTATGGAACAAACCTGCACTTCTGAACAACCATTTCTCGGAGATCTTCCAAATGCACATCAAGCTCGTACAGCTGAAAAAATTCATTATAGTGCATTCAAACAAGGTCCTATAATACTTTCAGTAAAAGATGAGAATTTAATCAGACTAGAATAAGACAGTTGGAAAACCATCCAAACATAGTTGAAAGATTCTTGAAGAACTTAAGAAGTCTATAAATTATCTCAAAAAAATCCTTTTTTTTATAAACTTATCCATATAAAAAGCTCATAAACATTTAACATACCTCGTTATTTAAATCTCTTGCCATTTTGGCATGTGCTGCGTCCTGAGCAAGCTGCATATCCAACTGTGCCTGTGCTTCCTCGTCTTCTCGTCTTTTTTCCTGCAAGTACATTGCTACTAACATTACAACTCATCAAGAATAATGAACCAAGGATTCTTTACAATCCCTTTTAGTCCAAGAAAGAGCCATGCATGCTGGCAAAGCAAGTTACCTCTTCAGTAACTTTAGGCAGAAGTAGCAACCACTTCTCCTCAAATTTTTCCAACAAAGTTTTGGCCATAACATGAACATCACTTCTGTCGTCATTATTATATTTCATTGCATTCTTGAAAATCAACCTCACATCAGCACATATTTCCCGGACATTCTTATATCCAGTACCATCCTTGGCTTCCATTTGATTTTTTACAGTACTGAAATCCATGGGCTTGTCAATAACCTAGTATTCATCATCTAGAACAAATTAATCAAATGCACATACAGAAGAAATCCAAGACCAAAGTTGGGAAGGCAATTAAGGACAGACTACCACAAGTGATGAAGTGAACCAATGGACTATTCAATAACAAAGCCAGAATATACAGGACGCCCTTCCAAACAATTATGATTTTAACTATCTCCTATGTATGTTTGTGTGTGTGTGTGTGTGTGTATACGCGAGATGGCACTACTTGGTATGCCCAGATATCAAAAGCAGATATACACATAATTATAATTATAGATACAAAGTTTCATTTAACTTGATTAAAATAAATCCATCAGTAGAACAATCATTCATCATGAACAGTTTCTCTAGGAATGCAATATTGCATGATTAATATAATGCTGATTGACATATCAATAAAAAAGAAAACGGCAAACCTTACCTCATAGTAGTCATGTAACTTTAGGCCTTCTACATCTACAGGTTCCATAAAGGGCCATGCCCACTTGTGTTGCATGATCTGAAAGCACACACCAGAAAAAAAATAAAATGACATGCACTGTGATTTTGATTTTACAGCATCCAGTTGATGCTGCCTTGGTATAGGTGCAATTTATAGCCAAGACCAGACATGTATTTTGGAAGGGTGTCCCAACATAGAGTCCACCATAATTAAAGGTGTGACAAAAATCCCCAGCAGAAAAAGAGATAATTTAATAAGCAAACTATTAGAATATTGGTTAAATGAATAAATGATTAGATTCACAATTTCCTAATAGCTTTATTTTTTGAAAGAATAGGTAATTTATCATGGTATCAAAGCAGGTAGTCCGGGGTTCAAACTTTGTCCCTGCTCTACCTCTCATTTAAAAAGTTAAAAATCCCATGTGTTGGCTCCACTTATTAAGGCAGAGTAAAATTTAAAAATCCCACGTGTCGGCTCTACTTATTAAGGGAGAGTTGGGGCCCACACATGATGGGGAGTATTAGAATATTGATTAAATGATAAACTCACCATTTCCTAACAGCTAAAACATTTGGGAGAATCTGCTTTAAAAAGGGAAAAAAAATGGAGGTTTGGTAATTACCGTGAACTTTGAACCAAAGGATATATAATATCAAATACTCCTAACATACCAAACAACTATTTAATTACAATCTAACAATTAGAACTATAAATTTCTGGAGAATAAAGGGCCTTTTGTTTAGCATTTTCTTTTGTGAGATGACATGCAATATATAAGGGAGAAACTTCATAAAGGAGGCAATATATATATATATATATATATTAATTAGTAAGGAGGCAAATAATTATGATAGCATACAAGTGTCGAAACAATATATAAAACTAAGTTAAAAGAGAAAAAAAATTCAAATCCCCTTGAGATCCCAAAATGGAAAGATAAATAAACTTACACACACACAGACACAGACACAAAGACAACACATAAAAATGTTTAAGCAATAACATATGATAGAATGGGTATGAGCTCTTTACCTGACGCAATATTGTGCCAAATTGGCGCATGAGTTCTTGCATTCTCTTTGCAGCAGCTGCTTCCCGACGTGATGCATCTTGCTGCTGCCTTTTAATACTTGGAATATGTTTCTCCTTATCTTTATCCTTCACTATTGAGCTAGCTTTGGATGTGCTAAGTTGCTTTTTACTTTTAGTCGAATAGAATTGTTCTATCTCATTCACTCTCTGCTCAAGCTGCAAGGAAAAATGTAATACTAACAATCAACTTATAAACATCCAGAAATTAATGGATTTAAAGTGACCCAACAAGATTATATAAGAACAACTGATGCATTTAGTATCATTTTAAGGTAAACTCAATAGACAAAATTATAGCAGTATTCTATAACCATGAAAAAGGCCCATGATATAGAATACATTGATCCCATATCTAAAGTTTTATTATTTTGTATGAGCACATCTGCAGCTACATAATTATTTTTCCACTTACCTGGTAAAACTTTATTATAGAAAGCTCTATAACATACAATAAAGTTATTAAATGGGAAAGGCATGAACAAGCAAGCCCCTGAATGAAGGTAAGTTGTGTACAACATAATATACAGAATTTAAATTGACCAACCACAAAAAAAAAAAAAAAAACATAACATAACATAACCCAAAAAAAAATCAAAATCAAAATCAAAATCAAACTAAGTATTTAATCACAACAATGAATGATGACGACTTTTTATTCTTTCTTGATAGGTTAACACTTTTATTAGGGGTGCAAACAACATATATGGGAGACCACCACGAAGAAAATAAAGAAGAGGAAATACAAATACTAATTCTTCACTTCCAAGTGCCAGTCTAGATAAGGTGCAGCCTACTTCATTATGTCCTTCCCTCAAACTATAATCTCACATAAAAGGGCCAAAACAAAGTTGGGCAAAACTCAAACAAATATAATTTTGAACAGCCATTTGGGATATCTAAAATCAGTAGCCAATAACAACACAAGAGGTATCAAAGTTATAAGCCAATAAAGACAGGAAGGGAAAAAAAAAAAGTTCCTGAAATAAACCAATCACAAGTTCAAAGTGCTGTTTTATTTTAATTGGATGCAGCAAATTAAATACACACACACAGTTTAGTATTCATTTTAACAAATTTAGCAGCATTAGTGTTCTAAGGCATCCATCTGCCGAGTCATAACAACATTGACCCCCCGTTTTCTGTCCAATATGTCGATTGCATTACCAAAACACGGGGAAGAAAAATCAAAAATCTTGTTTCTGAACAAAACGGAGGCACATGATATACTGATTACATATCGACCAGCTCCCAAAACGACAGCATGCCACATTACCCATCTTAAAAATAACTTATACACTATGAAACATACTTAAAAACACACACACAGAGACACATATAAAGACAACTAGTTACTGGCTTGTTACACATGTTCTTACCTTATCAACCTTACCGAAAATATCATCAACGCGGTACTTGAAACCCTCAATTTCCGGAGCAGGAGCATTAGCAATAATTCCTACACCAACGTCTGAAATTGGAGCATCTAATTGATCCATCTGATACAATTACACACATTATCATTGTCCAAGCCTAGAGCACAACCTCCATGCCCATCTAGCTTAAATTTAAGCTCTAAAAAATTAATTATTTTTCTCCTTAACCAACCAAACAGAGATTTTCACACATTTACTGCTACAAACAAGTGCATAGTAAATCAAAAAAACTCTATAAATCAATTAGAACGTTCTTTCTGTAAATCAAATCAGATTGGAGCTTAGATATATACACATTGATACGTGTACGCATGTTTTGCAAGCTTATATCACATACACGTATACATACATAAAATATTATGTGTATTATACAGTGAAATTCTACGTGTAGAAATATACATACAGGGAGAGATTTGTAGCGGCAAGAAGAAGACGAAGTGTTGCGGCGGAGACGAAGACGGGAGCGACGTTTGGGTTTTGGGGAGTGAGTGAGTGTCTGTCTAGAGATTGATTGTGCTGCTGGCGAAAGTACTAATGGAGTTTTAATTGAAGCCGACGCAGGCGGCGTCTGGCTTTTTCGTGGTGAGTACTTTTTGATTAGTGAAACGTTGTCGTTTTATTCCTCCTTACTACTACTTTACCTTCTTTCTTTTTTTTTTTCTTTTTTTGGAATATTACACAAAAAGCAAAGAATTTATACCATGTTTTTTTCATTATTTTGGGCAGTGATAGAGCGTAAAATTGTTGATGAAATTTTATGTTTTATGTAAGTAACCAATTTTGATTCACTTTCTCGTTATAAGAAAAACTTTGTTCCTATCATAAAAAAAAAAAAAACTTTGTTTGTTTAGTCTTTACCATTTTATGTTCAATTGCTTGTTTATTAACTCGTCATAGGAAAAACGTAGAGTTTAATCAATAGCCTTCTACTTTTATATGCACTTATTATCATGAGTAGGAATGGCAAATGTTGGGAAATATAGACATCAGTTGATAGAATTAACAAGTTTTAAATTCAAGTTGTTAATTAGATTTTTTATGAATAAACATTGTTAAAACAAATAAACATCAATATTATGTCAAAAATAAATGCAACGGAAAAGTAAATGTAGGGATATTGGGCCTAGGAGCCAATCGTTTACTCATATTACGAGTCTGTGGCCCAATCCGAGGACAAGGGGTTGTCCGAAGATGAGGAATCTTATTTAGTGAAGGCTGTATTAGTAAACAAAGGTTAGTTTTGACTATAATGGCTCAAGGGATAGGCCGAGGATAAATTTGTCCTCAGATAACCAATGCCGATGAACAAAAAAGTTTGTTAGCCACTTAGAATGAAGTTCTAAGAAGTTCGTCGGTGTTGATAGGCATTGAAAAAGTGATGAACAGGGCAATACCCTGAAATATCTAAGGAGCAAACCTGCTACCTCTGCATTAAATGTACTGCAGCTAATAACCTGGCCGCATTAATGTGGAGGTGATATCTGAACAGTAGGTTACAGCGTTACAATTACTACATCAAGACTAATGGAAAGGGATGATGGGACAAATATATACAAGAACTATCTAGCATGCACGTGTGAAGTGGGAATGAAAGGGGAGGAGGATATAAAAGAAAGGGGAAGCAACAAGGGAGGGAGATCGAAAAAGGGAAGAAGAAACACTGTAAAATTCAAAAACCAAATTTGTAACTCAATTATGAGAATAATATACAAGAATAGTGCACATCGGACTCTGCCAAGAACTATTTCCCTTTAATACAACCGTATTTCTTTCCATTCTCTAATCATCTAAATTTATTCCAACGTTTTTCCTGATTAACTAAAGCCTAGTGTTCTCCAATCCACTCTTTACAAATTTATTGTTTTGGGCTTTTTGGGCTTGAATCCATCCACACAGTGGGCCACAAGTTCAAATGTGGTATTTACAGTAAATAAGACAATATATGATGATCCAAGAAAACCAATGAAACAAACTAATTTCACAGTAAAAAAACCTGGGGGGAACCTTCCTGAAAAACAATTCACTATAGTAAAGAGAAGTTTCAGATCTAGTACAAAACTTTTGTCCCTAGACTCTACAATTCCCGTAGATGAATTTACATCAGAAACATTCTATCGCTTCAGAACCTCTGAACTCTTCAATATATGAACGCCACCCTTTTTGCACGGATCCCAGTACGTGACTAACCAATGATGCACAACTCCCAGTAATTGACTAACTCGCCAACTTAAAGAAGATGTTGGCTGCAAAGTTCTTCACTTCATCAACAATGAATGTCAAGAAGCACTTGGTTACAAAACTCTAAGACGCAAAGACGCAGTAGCTTCTTTCAGAGAGAATAAGACAACGATCACCTTTTGCATTTGTTCTCCTTGTATTCTCTTATGTGACGGCCTTTAAAATAAGTCTTATATAGGTCTAGGGTTGTGGGAAAAGAAATCTTATATAAATACATCAACATGGGCCGAAAATCAGATCTGAAAAACTGATTTTCATAATTCTCGATAGATACCTCGATAGATAGTATCTGTCGAGCCTCATTAAACCTCGATAGATAGCTATCTGTCGAGCAGCTGCCGAACTATCTGTCTAACTTTAATGAACAGCTTCTCTTCACTTGTTTATTGGTCAAATCTTCATGGCTTTAATACTAGACTTGAACAACATATTTCTTGAAATATAAAACACATCATAGATCTACCAAATTACAAGTAAAGTGTATTTTATCAAATGATTAGCCAATTACATAAGATATGTCCTTAACAGCAAAAACACCACGCCATGCCTAATTCATCTTGCACAGGTTTTTCCCGTCTCGAATAGAAGATGGGTAGAGACGAAACACTCATGATCTAACCCCGTCTTGCGCCCATTGTCATTTTGTAATCATGAATAATGGAAATAAGTTAGCGAGATGGACAAAAGACTTATATCGAAACAATTTCATAATTTCAAACTTCAATTGGCAAATTTAATTATATAAATTATATTTATATATTTATAGATATGGACCTAATCTAAAATTTGATATAAACTTGAACCATTTTGTACGTGATTTATTTTTTTCTTTTTTCTTTATTTTTTTCCTTTTTCTCGACTGGATTTACAACAATTGCCTCCACTCACAAATATTTTGTATAGCTTTTTTTAACTCTCTATCTTATTTACTTATGTACACACTTTTAAAGTCTGGATTTTTTTCCTAAGTACATCTTTCTTTAACTAATTTTCAACAAATAAGCAAATAAACTTTCAATGAAAAGCTACGTCCAAATTCACTTTAATCATGTACAAAATGCGACTGCCATTGTTTGGCTTTGGTGCATGTTAGGTTTTGAGGTAATATCTCGTACACGTCATAATATCCCTTTCGTAATGAATACTTTCATAGGCTATACAAAATAAGAACAAGGATTCAAACAAAGGACATAAATCAAATGTATACAAAATTTGATGATGCTCTAAATCTTCAGTAGATCTATTGCCCAAACTCGCTGTCTTCCGTGAGGGGTGAAGAGTAGTGAACCTGCAAAAAATAAAGACAAACACCTTTGAAGTGCACCGGTGTGGTGCCGGCTTAATACCCTCCGAATGTCAAATCAAAAACTAATAATGAACTTTTTCGAAGAGGAGTTTCTGAGAAGTATTTTTTGTGTACCTTGGGATTGGAGCTCCTTAGTGTTTATATAGGAGCTTTTGGATAATCACATTAACTGAATTGTAGGAATATGAGGTTATCCCCTATCTAACGTGTAGGAGTTGAGAACTATCCTATAGATGATCTAGAAGGAGGGAAGAGTTATCCTCAGCTGTTTTGTAGGAGATAAAGTTTATCTTCATCAAAATTAAATGGGAATTAAATGGGAACAAAGGAATGAAAGTAATTCTCTTAGCCATATCCAAATAGGTTGAAAGGATTAAACCAACATCATTGTATAAATGCCAACAATTTTGTGGTTTAATTTGGTGACTTTTGTTAGATAGTTACAATGGATAAGGGAGGAACTTATTCTTAAATATCTTCGCTGGAAGCTCTAAAAATATCAATTAGACTACAAAATTATTGACTTAGAGAAAAAAGTTTTTTCACCATTGATAATATATGGGAAAAAGATTGTTGATATATTATAATGTATATTTATTTAAAATTTAAATAAAAATGTTATCCCCGCACTTTTATTGTGGGCTTGCATTTGGAATCATTCCGTTCAACATTCATCAAAGAAAATAATATAATATAAATAAATATAATAATAAACAAAACAATGAGCTAAAATAAATAAATGTATTATTAGCAAGTAGCATTTAACAATACCAAAAAAAATCAAACAAAATAAATAAATAAAAAAATTTACAATGAGTGGAAATGGTCACAAAAGTGGAAAGCAAGCAGAGGACGCTCGAGCCAACACGCTAGCGAAGTGGGCCCTACATCTCAACGGTCGAAGCAACGCCCAAGGACTCTTCGCAGGACCGTTCCCTCCGCTCTTCTTACCACCGTCACCACCGGCAATCACCGGTTCCCTTCCGTCAACAACAACCGGAATCATCGGTACGGGGCCCCGCCGAGCCTGTCTCTTCCTTATCTCACTCAGCTCCATCTGGGGCTGAATCTTCGCCAGCCCAATTATCACCTTGTGCTTCTTTGACTCGCAGTTCTGGTATCGGAAACTCCCGGTCGCCGGTACACGTAGCGAGCTTGACCGGGTGTTGCCGGTGAACCTAGCGGAGTGGAATTTCTGGGACTTGTTGAAAGACTCCGATCCCCATAGAGCTCTTCGTCTGGGATGCTCTTCTTCTTCTTGGTGTTTCTGGTGTATGACTCTGCCGCAGAAGATAACGGTGTCGTTTTTGATTGTTGGGTTGGCGGTGGAGAACTCGAACAAGTCTGGGCGTGAAGGAGAGTCAGAATAGGAAGAAAAAGAGTTGGGTTCTTCGAGTTCTGCATTTACATCGTGAATGGAAAGGTCACAGAGTGAGAGCGCGTCTTCCTCAAGATCTTCGTGGCTTTGGAGATATGTTTTGTCCTCCATGGTTAAAGATTATGAGAATGTTTATTTTTTATTTTTTGAAGGAGAACTTGTTGTTGTTGTTGTTGGTGGTGGTGGTGGTGTTTGTGAAAGTGGACCGAGACCAATTTATATATATAGTGATTTTTCTAGACTTCTAGATATGAGAGAGAGTGAGTGTGTGTCATGTTGGGGTTAAGGGCTTCTAGAGGAGGAAATATTATTTATTTATTTATTTTGGAGTGGAGAAGGGGTCGTTGGACTTTGAAGAGAGTGGGTAAAAGTGAGAGGAAATTTGATTAGAAGGAGAAGAAGCATGAGTTACTAGAAGAAGAGAAAGGAAAGTAGAAAGGGACAGATTGACGGTACAAGTATTAACTGTAAGGAACAAGGAAGGAAGGTGCAGCTTGCAACTTGGCAATGCAAAAAAATAAAAGTAGACAATTTTAACGTGAGCCCAATAATGGGCCCATGGTCCACTCTAAGGAGAGAGGGTAGCTCAATAGGCCCATGGATTCTCCAGCTAAAAAAATGACCAAAGAGGGTGGGGCATTCCGAGAATTGAACTCGGGACCTCTCGCACCCTAAGCGAGAATCATACCACTAGACCAAATGCCCATTTTTTGTTGTGTAGAAGTAATATCAATATCTTAGACTACAAATCATTAAACAATATCTTCCCAAAGAGTATCTTAGGAAGTACTATCAATATCTAAGTTTGCAAAGCAAAGCAAAACCCTTCTCTGTTTTTCATTTAGGGGTTTGGCTCTGAATCAGAGCAACACGCAAAACTGGAAAAAACTCTTTTAACTCCATAGCAATGGCCAGAACAGCTCTCTTTCACTTGCTCCGATCGCAATCCAAGCAGCTATCGTCATCTTCCAGAACCTTCGCTTCAGGTTCCTTCTCCTTCTCCTTCCATTTCCTCTCTCTAATCTTTTTTTAAAAATCGTAAACAGGGTCGCATTTCATTAACCATCTAATAAACACGTATTTTTCAGATTGCGTTTTCTTTGGAAACGCTTTCAATCTAGCAAGTTTTTATCGGTTTGCTTATTTATGTAATTGAAAGATTATAGCTTGAATGTCTGAGACACCAACGTTAATGGTAGAGTTCGAATTGATATCGTAATTATTATCATTTAGACAAGCCTTGTTTTCTGAAAGTTAATTTATGTAAATGATGTTGTAGTTTAAGGAAATGGGTCACTAGATTTTTTTTCATTTGGGAATGGATGAGGCTGAGATATTAGGTTATGAATTTACTAAACCTAATTGCTTTGAAAGTTGATTGGCCAACCCAAATAACTAACATTTACTCACTACTCAGTACTCTCCAGATTTAGATGCTAATTCAACAAGAGGATATACAATTACTGTTAATACATCATTATATTGTGGCCAAGAGCCTTGTAGCTCAACTGGGTCATTCTTGGTGTTTCCAAATGAGACGTTTAGGGTTCAAATCCTCCCTCCCCTGTCGGGAAAAAAATTACATCATTACATTGTGATGCATGACAAGATTTAATGGAAAATTTGGGGAAAACAATTGAACATAAAACAAAGGATAGTCCTTAGGAATAAGCGCCGGACAGGAAAACCAAGGAATCAGCACCTAGGTTGTTGCCAGGAATAGCTTTGGATTGATAGTATTGTAGTAGATTAAGGTCTAGGTGTTGTCAGCTCTTCTTTGGTAATTTAGGTTTAATCTGAATTTGGTTGTCCCTTCCATTGAATTAGATGGTACTAAACTCTTTCACCCCGAGTAGAAACAAATTGCTTATCCAAAGTAGTATCGATATGTTCTTTACGTGTTGGCAAAAGGTTTGGTGGTGTTGTATGAGTCATATGGTTTGAAACGGGACCATGGGGGGAGCTTATGGAAAGTATCATATGGGTAACTGTTGGACCTTTATAAGTGGAACTTCTTTTATAATCAAAGAGAAAATCATTAATATATGTATTTGGTCCAACCCATTTCAGCACTTTTGAGTTTTGCAACACTACAGTAGAAATTCCATATAACGTGAATTAGCATGAATTTTATATGGTCCATCACTTGCTTGAGATTGTTTACTGATATCATGAACTTGATGCAATTTATGATGGTTATATGTTTCCAATTGACCCATGTACTTTAATATGTGGTGAAAGTGGAGAGGATCTAAAGGTGTCCTAGGTTTGAATTCAAATGGCATTATGTCTATAGATTTAGACCTGTCAAAAAAAAAAAAGGAACTATGTCTATAAATTTAGTGATGAGACTGTCATATGCAAGTTAGGTAGCAGAGGAAATGAAATCTTCACTCATTGCCCTCTTAAGCTCTTTTAGCCTAAAAAGCCTTGGGCCATTTTTCTCAACAGCCTCTTTAGTTTGTACTAACCTAAACTCAACCTCTCTCACCTTAGGTGTATCAAGTTTATTCTCAGGGAGTTCGACTTGAGGTGGTATGGCTTGAATGCAACCTAGGTTAATGTATCCCTCACACTATTCATCTATGTCCTTGATTTCATCAATGTTAGGCTCATAGATTGGCTCTTCTAGATCTTCCACATAACTCTCTTACTTGTCCATAAATGACGGAAGCCCTCATTGGGGCACTTGGCAGCAACATGACCAAAGCCTTCACATTTAAAGCATTTGACTTGAGAGTTCGGAGTGAGGGCTGCACTAACTGTCCATTTTCCCCTTTTCATATTTACTGACACATTATGGGGGTTGGACATGGACTGAGGTGGAACTACTGGTTGTTTACTACTCAATGACTGATGGTTACTTAAGTGTCAGGTGTCAGGTTGCTTAACAAGCTGTAGCTTGATGACCATTTTGTAATTCTAAACAAAGGTGGTGACTTCACAGAGAACTAACTCTTTCTTGAGGCCTTCATTTAGGCCTCACCTAAATCTACATAATGTTATCAGCTCATCTCACCTAACTCTTTCTTGACACATACTATGATTGTTAATTCGTCATTCTTCCTGAAGCAAGCTCCTATGCCATTGGGACCCCAACACGTGTTATTTGCACAATCGAATAGTGGAATGTGATCCTGTGCTCTTAATAATGTACTTTCTATATGTGTTAATGAGCTCTAATTCAAATGACACCTTCTTCCCTTATAAGAGCAATGTAGGGGAAGGTTGTCAATTCAAGTCACACTTAATTGCAGTGCATGCGTAAATTACCAATTAACAAAAAATAAAATACCCAATATTCTCTCTATCACTCTGCAAAGTTATGGACATGTGCACACACCTTACACATATACATACACACAAAAAAAAAGAGTTTATTTTTTGAGGGGGTGGGGAGGGGGGATAGAGGAAACAGGTTACAGGTGCTCTCTCTCTCTCTCTTTCTCTCTCTCTCTCTATATATATATATATAACATGCATACATGTTGTAACGTTTTCGGTCAGAAAATGCCAATGGAGCTCTAGCTCAACTGGCACTTTTTAGTCAGCGAATGCCATGTCAAAGTGAACACTGAAATATCAATTGAAGTGTTACGTGTCAAAGCATTATTAACCAATCATTTCTTCTCTAAAATCCTTGAGTCAAATAGTTTGCTTAGAGTAATATACAAAGCTTTCTTTCTTCCCATCAGGTTAAATGCTGACCTCTCTTATTTGTTTCTATGTTTCAGACTAGAAAATTGTTTAACCACAATATATTCTTTTCTAAAAGCTTCTCCATTTAGATATCTTTTTGGAAATATTTCAAATGCTTGTCAGTTGTACCAACTCATTCAATTGTAAATTTTGAGTAGGAGAAAAAGAAAAAAAAAGGGGGGGGGGGGGGGTAGGGGGACTTTTAAGATCCATACATGGCTGATATTAAGCTCCATAATTCCTTTTCTATTTTTTTGTGGATCCATAACAACAAGAGCATTTTTTTTTGTCAGTTGTATTGTATTATTAGACTTGTACTTGCATGCAAAACCTTAACTCCCCCCTGATTCTGCCCTGAACTTCTACTACCCTTCTGTCCTGGTTTCTGCTTTAATTGCTGGGTGTTCAGAAATGCATGCTATTGGCATCTGTTTTTGTTATTATCATTATCAGTAATAACTTTTCTGTCCTGCTTCAGGTTATTATCCTTGTAGGTCTGGAACATGGCCACTTAGCCCAAGTGCCAAACACAACTTCGCCTCTACCATTCAGGCTGCTGCTGCCCAGAAAAGATGGGCATCTCAAGCCACCAATAAAGAAGATGACAACAAGATTAGTATCGGACCACGAAGAGGGTCAGATGAAAAAGACACTGCAATTGCTTATCATGGCCCAATCTCTTCCACCATTAAGAAAGTAAAGCTTCTTTCTCTTTCAACCTGCTGCCTGTCTGTATCACTGGGCCCAGTCATAACCTTCATGACATCTCCTGATATGAATGTGGTTCTCAAGGGTGCAGTAGCGGCATCTGTTATATTTCTCAGTGCTACCACCACTGGTGCCCTCCACTGGTTTGTAAGTCCTTATGTTCACAAGCTCAGGTGGCAGCCTGGTTCAGATAGCTTCGATGTGGAGATGTTGTCTTGGCTGGCCACATCTATTCCTAGGACTATTAAGTTTGCTGATATTCGGCATCCAGAGACCAATAGGCCTTTTGTCACATTTAAGGCCAATGGGAGCTTTTACTTTGTCGACTCAGATCACTGTCATAACAAGGCTTTGTTGGCAAGACTGACTCCTCAGAAATATGAGTCCGCTTTGAAGAATTTGTAACTGAAAACTCAATGATGAGACCTCTTGGAAGGTTTGCTTTTAGAACGACTGAACTATGTTATGTATGTGGTTGTGATAAGCCCTGGCTTGGTTGAGCCTTTGGGCATTTTTCCCGTCTTTATTTGTGAGACAAATTTTTAGTTGTTTTGACATAAATTTAGTTTATATCCGAGGTTTTACCGGACGCTACTTTTATTAAATGAGGTTTCCATAGAAAAATGAGTATTGACAATCCCTTTGTGTTTCAACATTTAACGAGATGAACACCTCTCTTCTGGAATTTCTTCTTCGCTCAGGTACTGCTCGGGTGCCTGATTATCATCCCTCTGTTGTGGCATTTGATAATTTGAAATGAGCCAGTGATGATGAATCAAAAACATTGTACGGCTCATCCTAGCCAGAATCCTCTCGTTTGTTTTCCACTCATTCTCATGTATAATTCTATCCTCCAAATGAGTTCTTTGTATCGTTATTCTGTTATGTTTGTGATGCGAGTTTAGCTAAACAAGAAGCCGTCTCCTAGCCGCTGATTTCCTGAATTGACGAAACACTAACGCTAACACTAACACTAACAGCCACTGCGAGCACGGAAATAGAATTTTGCCACTTTGTTAATTGTCACCTAAGAGTAGGTTTGGTATACTGAACGTAGATTACATTAAAAATAGTAATTTTTATTACTGAAAATAGAAAACATTGTAATGAAATATTTATTACTATTCATAAGTTTAGTTGTTACATATGAAAAGCTTGTAAAAAATGATATATAAGAAAACTTTATATTTTTGAAAATATATTAATTTTAAAACTTATTATATGCGCTAAGAAATAACTATTAGAATAATTATTCCAATGTAATAACTAATCCACACATGAATAACTATTCCATTACATTACATGAACTATTATTGCGTACCAAATGTACCTAAGGTTGATAACTAATTTATCTGTATCACATCAGTAGGTCTAGAAGCATATATAATAGCAACATAATGCAAGAAATCACAAACAAGGTTTTTCTCCAACGTAAGATTGCAGCAATTATATACTGTTAGCTACTTTCGTTAAAAAAGAGGGATGTTACGTCTTCTGAAAACAATTAAATCAGTTAACGACGACGATGTTATAAAACCTAGATATAGCTATTACCTGTTGCAGCAATTTCATCTCCATTTTAAATTTATTCCATTGGACGAAATGGAGATAATCCTGTTCCAAACTCATACGACGAGAGAGATTTAAATTAAAACACACAATAACTAATTAATTATAAATGTAAAGAGTAATCATCCCGGCAGCTTAGGAACAGACCTAAAACTCCATAGCTGCTTATGAAAATAAATATAAGTCTCACAGGACATAATTAAAAAAAAAAAAAAAAAAGCAGAATAAATACTTAGGACTCAACACAGCTGCCTCGCCACCGCCGGTCAAGCACCCAGTTCTGAGAACAGCACCTGCGTGATGAAGGTGGAGACTTGAAGCAATAACCAACTAAACAAAACCTTAAACACACGATTGATAGCTTACTAGCAAGAACCCATTCCTTATTATAACACCTGGGATAGCCATCACTTGCAGAAACCCGTTGCAGCACGATTCACTTCTTCTTGGCAGCAGACTTGGTAACCTTGGCTCCAGATGGATCCTTCTTCTCCACGCTCTTGATGACTCCAACAGCCACAGTTTGACGCATGTCCCTGACAGCAAAACGACCAAGTGGGGGATACTCGGAGAAAGTTTCAACAACCATGGGCTTGGTGGGAATCATCTTAACCATTCCAGAATCACCATTCTTCAAGAATTTGGGCTCCTTCTCAAGCTCCTTACCAGATCGCCTGTCAATCTTGGTCAAGAGCTCAGCAAATTTGACAGCAATGTGGGAGGTGTGGCAATCGAGGACAGGGGCGTAACCATTTCCAATCTGGCCAGGGTGGTTCATGATGATAACTTGGGAGGAGAAGTTGGCTGCCTCCTTGGCAGGATCATCCTTGGAGTTGGAGGCAACATACCCACGCTTGAGATCCTTAACAGCAACATTCTTAACGTTGAAGCCAACATTGTCACCAGGAAGAGCCTCTAGGAGAGCCTCATGATGCATTTCAACGGACTTAACTTCAGTGGTCAGTCCAGTGGGGCCAAAAGTCACAACCATACCAGGCTTGATCAAACCGGTCTCAACACGACCCACAGGGACAGTTCCAATGCCTCCAATCTTGTAAACATCCTGAAGTGGGAGACGGAGGGGCTTGTCTGAGGGCCTCTTTGGCTCATTGATCTGGTCAAGGGCCTCAAGAAGGGTAGGTCCCTTGTACCAGTCAAGGTTGGTGGACCTCTCAATCATATTGTCACCCTCAAATCCAGAGATGGGGACAAAAGGAATCTTGTCAGGGTTGTACCCAACCTTCTTCAAGTAGGAAGAGACTTCCTTCACAATTTCATCGTACCTAGCCTTTGAGTACTTGGGGGTAGTGGCATCCATCTGTAAACCAAAGCATAAAATACATTAATATCAATAATATCACTCAATATAAAGAACAAACATACTTAGGTATAAGATGGTATCATCATACCTTGTTGCAGCAGCAAATCATTTGCCTGACACCAAGGGTGAAAGCAAGGAGAGCATGCTCACGGGTCTGTCCATCCTTGGAAATGCCAGCTTCAAAACCACCAGTGGTGGAGTCAATAATAAGGACAGCACAATCAGCCTGGGAGGTTCCAGTAATCATGTTCTTGATGAAATCACGATGTCCAGGAGCATCAATGACTGTGCAGTAGTACTTGGTGGTTTCAAACTTCCACAAGGCAATATCAATGGTGATACCACGCTCACGCTCAGCCTTGAGCTTGTCAAGCACCCAGGCATACTTGAATGACCTCTTGTTCATCTCAGCAGCTTCCTTCTCGAACCTCTCAATAACACGCTTGTCGATACCTCCAAGCTTGTATATCAAGTGACCAGTTGTGGTCGACTTTCCGGAGTCGACATGGCCAATGACCACAATGTTAATGTGAACCTTTTCCTTACCCATTCTTAATGAACTGTCCATAAATACAATAAATAAATAACCATCAGAAAGCTTATATAGATTGCTACTTCAATGTGAATTAAAAAATGTAAATGCAACAACACTATTCAATAATAGCTAAAGACCATTGCAAAACAACAATTTATTAACACCTAATATCAGGAATAAATACCAATTTAATTATAAAGCCAAAGTAATAAATCAACATCACAAAAAGCTATTGCATTAAGAGACAACAAAATAATTCAGCAAAGGGTAATCATGATAAATACTTTTAGCATGTCAGAATTAACTTTCAATTCCATTAAAACTCAGAGCCCCAGAAATTACGGGACCATTCAACATTAATAACCTTTCAATCCTCAATATATCAGATAATAGCTCATAGTACAAATTACAACATACGAACCAATTTAGAGTACAAAATTATGTTCACAAATTTACATGATTTGAAGCCAAAAAAAAACAAATATATCATGTATAAAGAAACACAACCCAAAACAAGGCAATCCAACATGCATATAAGTCACAGATTAACTAAGATTTAATTCTCTAAACTAAAATAACATAAACCTAACCAAGTTCATCACAAAATCTTTATACCATAATAAGCAAATCAATCAAACATACTTATAAGTCACTGATTAACCAAGATTTAATTCTCTTAACTAAGATACCAAAAACATAACCAAGCTCATCACACAAAATCCTTAAAGCACTAAAATACCAGGTAATATAATAAGAGACCAAAACCAAAATATTTCAACCAGTTTTTACAATCAGATCTACAATCAATCTGATTCTCAAAAAGAAAAGATCTACAATCAATCTAACAAAGAAAATAAACATGAATCTAACCAAAAAAAAAAATGGTAGCTACAGTTTCAGAAACTCAAACCAAAGGTTTTCATAGATACTTCATAGATCTACAACAACAATATTAACAATCTAAATCAACCAAATAATAAAACATCAACTATCAACATTAAAAACGAAACCATATATACATGATTTTAGCAGATTCAAAGAAACACAAAGTGAATCAAATAAACGAAGAATCAGATATAAAAGAAAATCACGTAGATAGATAGATAGAGATCGAACCTGAAAAGAGAGCTGCGCTAAAACCCTAGCCGCGAGAGAGAGAGAGAGAGAGAATCGGAGTGTGAGAGAGTCAAAGAGAGAGAAATACAGAGTTGTGAGAAACGTGAGGTAGGGTTTGTGTGTTACTTATACCACATCTGGTTGTGTCGAGTTTACGAAAATACCCTTGGAAGAGACCTAGAATGACCGACGTGTCCTTCTTTCCTTGTTGCTCAAGTTCGGGACAGTGATTTTATTAAACGCGCGCGTGTTTTTTTTTTTACACAGGAGTTGACTACTTGGGTTGGTTGTGAAGTGTGAACTGAGTGTACTGGAGTTTTTCTTACACGCGCTACGAATTCGCGTGTAAAATTGTGGTTTCCCGTAACTTGGGGATGCTGGTTTTTTTAAAAGACAACGATAAAACCGAAAGCCTATGGGCTTGGGTGAATGGAAAAGCCCACTGGACTTCTCATAAGCCCAATTGTTAATGTGTTCAAGAACTGCAATTTTTATTATGATTTTTGATGCGGATGACAGACTTCAAAACATTCTAATTTTATTTTGGTTTGTTTCCATATATGACATACCATTGCGTTACAATTAAGGAAAATGCTAGAATTATAAAATTTGTATACAATAATTTTTATGAGAGTAGTTCTAAGACTACAAATTATTCCACAAATTTTTTTGCCACAATTCTAATACGGCAAATTATGAGCGGTTAACTATTACTTACGCATGGATCCACTATTTTTTCTTCACCAATCACATTTTGTCATGTCACAGTTGTGAAAAATATTGTGTTCCTAGACTTTTGCTTTTGGAAAATGTTAAGGAATACTTTAAAAGCATTGGTTTAGCAACTATTTTTATAAACATTTAATGGAAAAATGATAAAATAATTAATTCTGTTGACAGTTTTTTATATTTCTTATAAAAGTGATGTCAAAATTTTCCTAACATAACCCTTTTCTTTTTACCAACTATGGTGAGTTGTTATTGATAAGTAAGAAAATAATATTAATATTAGACTTAGATAAGAATCAGTAAAAATTTATCTGTTTATACTTTATAAAAATGTTATTAAAAAAAGTTTTGTGTATTTACTCGACCATCAATATCAAGTAAGAAGGGTTGTGAAGAATCAAATTTGGTAACTACAAACTGACTTATTTGCAGCGAATATAAATGAGGATGGTTAGCAGTTAGCACTGACAATAAAAGCTTTAACTTTAATAATATTGTTTATCTTTGCCGGCTTTGAAAATTTACCACATTAAAGATAGTCGACAAACAATTTATGTCAGCTATAAAAGGATTATGGGTATTTAAATCTATCTTGCACTAGAATGTGTGGGATAGTGGAAACAGTTATTGGTTCTGTGCTTTCAAAACTAACCCAAAAATATATATATGTTTGAGAATTTATTCATAAAATTTGTTTTCCAAACAAGCAAAACTGTTTTTCTTAGACACATTTCCACAAAACAACCAACCGACAATAAATCTACCACAACTCCAACAACAAATCAATCATACCCACTCGAATTTCATAGCAATCCAACAAAGAAAACCCAACAAGAAGTCAAAATAAAGAAATTCTTTATTATATTTTTTTTAAAAAAAAAAAACATAAAAATGCCCATATTTGTGGTGGTTTTTGTATAGGCCACCACATCAATGGGTCATGGTGTGGATTTACCCAAATTTGTGGATCCAAGACCTATTGATCAACTTGCCATTGTGAACTAGGCTTGGGTTAAGTCGAATCAAACTTGATCTCTGGGTCAATATCTGAGGCAATTTCCATCACTCAAAATATATCACTATATCTTCTCTTGTTTGGTTTGATTTTTGTTCTCGATTTTCAAAACTCATCATTCAAAAATGTGAGAATGAATAGGAAGAACAAAAATGGGGAGTTTTCAAACTATAGAAAATTGAGTTAAATGGCATAGTTGTAATAAAACACATTTTGCTAGGACCAACAAGTTAGTGTTGTCTCACTTGAGTTAAACAACATTAATGATAACCAACGGCTCTTTCTTTCTTCTTGAACTCATATTTACTACACTCTTTCTCTCAACTACACTTGGACACACACTTGCTATGGTTCTCTCTGGAACCCTCAGCCTCACTCAAGCTCTCACAGCTCTCTCGACCTCACTCAAGCTTTCTTGGCCTCACAACTCTTTCGGTCCAACAAATTTCTCTCAAGCAAGTTGATCTAACATGTGATTTCTTTGTTTCAAACCTCTTTGATTCGGGTTTTTTAGCTAAATATTTGTGGGTTTTTATGGATTGGTCTAATATTTTTTTTTATGGGTTTATCAAACATCAGTGATTCTTGGTTTTTCATCCCAACCTTGCCCCAAGTTTGTTTATTTATTTATTTTTATACCGAACATAATAATTATTTGAGTTTGGTTTTTATGTTATGTAATCTTCACAATAATTTTGTTCAATATAGTCATTATATTATCTATACTATTTTACTTTTGTTTTTCTTTGGAATGGAAAACATTATTAATGCCTTTGGAAGAGGACTTTGATCGGCACACGCAAACAATGTAGAAATGCCCTATATGGCTATATTCCCATGAGATTTACACTATTGCGGAATCTTCATAAGATCAACTAAGACTCTAGGAGGAAGGAATTATTAAATCACATGAACACTTAGCAAGATGACTTCTAGTTCTGATGGGCATATGGGATGCAAATTCTACCTCAAGTTCTTAAGTCTTAACTATCAAGAAAAGTTTAATACACACATAGGGTTTCATTAAAAACACGCACACGGCACTAGTAGGACTTTGGGAGGGAGAGAGATTTGTATTTGGGCTTAAGAAAGCTAAAAGATAAACCTCAACAACACAATCCCAATACTGTTGCAAATTCTATCTTAACTATCAAGAAAAGTTTAATACACACATGGGGTTTCGTTAAAAGAAACATACACGGTACTAATAGGACTTTGGGAGGGAGAGAGATTTGTATTTGGGCTTAAGAAAGCTAAAAGATAACCATAAACCTCAACAACTCAAACCCAATAGAGCCCAGAGGTTATATTAATGTTGCATATGGTTTGTTGGGCCTTTCGGCTTAATAATCAAAAAAGAACCTTAGCCCGTTTTGTGCATACGAAGACAAAACAAGTTGAGGCTAATTTAAATGTTAGTCATATGCAAACATTTTCATCAATCCAAGGAAAAAAAGAAAAGAAAAAAGATACACTAGATAATGATACCTTTCTAGTTAGAGGGAAATATAGAAGAATAATGAGCTTCATAAATTGAAGTGGAGAGAAGAAAATGTTGCTGAATTCTGGCTTACACATCTTCCTGAGTATTGGAGTTGAAGAAAATGTTGGTTTTATCTCTGTTTATTTTTTGCCCTGACCCTCTTTCATAAACAGCCAGAATCTCAAGAATTTTCTGACACTCCCTTTCATTTGCTCGGCAAAATAAGACACTGTCATCTGCAAAAAATAAGTGTGACAACCGAGGGCCATTGCGACTAATAGCAACTCCCCTAATATCATAATTCACCTCAGCTTTTTTCAATAAACCTTGTAGCCCCATTGCACACAAAAGGAATAAATAAGGGGACAATGGATCGCCTTGTCTGAGCCCTCTACTAGGTGTCTTGATTTGATAATAAAGAGTTATCATCAGGAGCGGACGCCATAAGATGAAACTTTCTCTCAAAACAAAAAAGTAGTGTTTTTTAATCAAAATTTTTTTTAAACAAAATTTTAAATTTACATGTTCTTTCATAAGTTTGAACAACTCCGAGAATATAGTACACCTTGTTAAAAAAATCAAACATATTTCTACTAGTCTACGGCATAGAATTGATAAGCAAGGCATGAAGAAAATCAGACGAAAAACTGGTCTAGGCATGGCGATGAGGACCTGCTGAAACACACGACTCAAGACGGCGTGGACTTTGCCAGCCAAGAAATATCTACTCACTCTAGAAGTTGTTGCATGGGTCTAGAGACTAAAAGATTAAAATACGTCTCTCTCTATCTAAATTTTATAGATTGTAGTATTGTACTATAGTATAATACCCATACCTAATCAAGTTAAATGAATAAAAAATATTTCATTAATGTATTTAAAATTATTTAATAAAGATAACAAAAATAAATAAAATATAAGAGAAGATTTTTATGAAACATTACTTATTTTAAAATAAATAATGAAACTCTTTTTTTTAAAACCTTTTTGAAACATTTGAAAATTGAGTTTTAAATTTTTATTCCACATAGTATTTCAACTTCATTAAATATTTGGTAATAATAGAATTCCAATTAAAGTAAATTATGTTAATAATTTTTTTGAACAATAACTTTAAGTTGTTTTTATTTTTATTTTTTTTGAGAACCAATAACTTTAAGTTGTTATTAATTAGAATGTACTTACAACAAGTTATATGGGAAAAAAATGTTGTATAGTTTGTAATACTTACACTGCAGTACAAAGTACTTTTTTTTATTTATTGGAGAAAAACTGCAGTACAAATTACAAGTACTGTATATAGGACCCAAAATTTATTATTTAAACAAAAATTGTGATATATTATTAAAATACTATGACACGAAGTAAAGGCACTGAAGGCTTTTTTGTTCTTTTTGTGTGTGTGTGGATAAAAGATTAGAAAAAAGGCACTTAAGTTCATAATTCTTTTTCTGAGTTGCATTTTGGTATTTTAAGCTGCATATTCAGAGAGTCGTGTTTTTCCATATGCCAAAACAATCTCTTTAACTAATTGGACTTTCATAACTAACATTATAAATTTATAATAAAACAGAAAGGAAAAGAAGCGGTTAAAACTGTTAAATTAAAAGGGAACGAGTTGGTTCCAATTAGTTCAACACTTCAATAGGTAAAGTTTTTTTTTTGTAAAGTGCAATTCTTATGGAGCCAATATTACATTATACAATTTCAATGTATGGTCCATATCTATCAAAAATATATATATATATATATATATATATTAAAAGGGAACCAAAAATTATGAATAAAAATATTGTAGTACATTAATTTTCGTGCAGAATAGTTCTTTCTATTTATCAAAGGGTCTATGAGTAGTTTGATTAGCCATTTGATGAAAATTTATTTGATTATTTGTTAAAAATACAATTGTATTTAGAAAAATAAGGTTTAAAAAAACAATACATAAACAAATAATTTTAAAAAAAATCAAAGAAAAAAAAAAATCCAAATTGACGCGAAGTGAAGAATTTAAATTGAGATTATCAAATTTCAAAACATGGGGAATTTCAAATTTGTAGCCCATTTTCTGAGATGGTGGCAACTTTGTCAGCGTAAGGACCAATATTCTTTACACATCGGAGACTGTTGGCTCTCAAATATTGCATTAGTACTTGTAAGTTGTAACCCAGTAAACAAGTTAAAAGAGACGAGGAAAAATAGTAATCAAATTAAGTTCCTTTCAAAACTGCTAAAGACTAGGCTGTCAAATATTGCCTTTAGTCTTGAAACCCAGTAAACAAGTTTAAAAAAAAAGATAAAGAAAATTACGACTGACATTAGCAAGCAAAGAAACTTCCTTTGAAAACAGTTAAAGACTTGTTGAATAGTTTATCTGAAAGTTTGTATCTGTTACAGTACTGAGCTTGACTAAATTTCGAAGTTGTTACCTAACCTGTTGAATCTGATATGTAGTTAATTTTGCTCCTCAATTTGGTCTCAACTCTCAAGTGCAAAAAATGAATGGTGGTCTTCAGCTTCCACGGTTTAATATACTATTACTATTCTACGATTTATCAAACATGCGTTTGAAGTTGAATGCTACATTCGCTTCTAATTTCTATGTTATAAGTTACATACTCTCGTTGAATGTGTCTTGAGCTCATGACATCCCTCTCCATCTTATTATGACAAGAAGAAGTGTCAATTAAGTCATAGCTCATTAGTCTTTATATGTCAATTATTTATTCGAAATAAACTATTTCCTTAATGTCAGTTATATCAGTTAAGTCATAGCTCATTAGTTTTTATATGTCAATCATTTATACGAAATAAACTATTTCCTTAATGATTGTGTTCTCATATTAAAGAAAATAGGATTATAAACTAAGCAAAGCTACTTGTGAGCTACTGAGTTTAATTCATTAAGATGTTCAATTGAACTCGTTTATTAACTAAACAAATTAAGTTTATGAAACTCGATCTTAAATAGTCGAGCTCAATAACCAAAAAGAGAACCAACTTTGATTATGTACTGCCTCTACACATTTCATTTCCCTCGACACATATATTGGTTAGTAATCGATTCTAAAAAAAAAAAAAAAGAAAAAAAAAATTAGCAATAGCCACCGACTAGACTAGACTATTACAAAGTGAGTTTCTAAAGAATAATAAAGACTGTCTATGCAGCTGCCCAATTTTTATTTTATTTTTAACAAAAGTGTTGAAGCCGAATCACTTTATTATTTTGGTACTTTATCTTAACTTTAATTAAAGTAGCTAGTAAACTTTTCAGCTTTTTCTTAAGAAAGATACTAAAAAGATGAAGTAGTACTACTGTCTCCTAAACATAGGGAGGTAAACTGTGCTTATCGCCGCATAAATTTTTTATTAATAAACACCTTCGTCATAGGCACAAACTTATCTTAGAGCCTTCACAGTAATGATGGTGGTAAAAACCCATTAAAAAACTATTTTTAGCACTTCAAACACTAAGATATATGCTGTATTAAAAGTGCTAAATACAGTGATCTGTTATTAGTAGCAAAGTAGCAAACTACTATAGCATGTTGTTACTATTATTTTATTCATTATTTTCATGGGTTGGATTGGAAATGAGAGAGAGAGAAGTTACAAAGAAATTAATATGTTGGGTTGTTTATTTATATTATTTTAAAGGATAATATGTAAAAAATAAATGATTTAGTGCATAGTATATTGTAAAGTGAAGTGTAAAAATAAATAAAATAACTTTTTGAGGTACTAAAAATTATATATATATATATATATATATATATATTTTAGCATATTTGATGTAAATGCTTTTAAACACAATGAAAAATGTAGTCATATAACTTACACCTACTTTACTTTCATGCATATCCACTATTAGCATAAACTTTTAACTCATCAATTTCAACTTACAACATTGACAAATTGTGAAATTAGAGGAAAATAAGCACACATTTTTTTTCATTTTTTAAAAGTTCATTGTGTATCTCGTTGAGATAATAAATCGTAATTGGTGCAACAATGAAATCACAACATATTTCCCCTATTTGTTGCGGAAAAAAAAGGGGTGAAATTTTTTTGTGTAATAGGCTAATAGGACTTATTATTATACACCGTAAAGACGAAGAAAAACTACAAAAAGAAGTCCAACGCGGAATTTCGGGTCCCACACCAAGTGCCAATTTTCTCAAAATTTGATTGTCGTCAAGGTGGGACCCTAACAAGAACTACACGACAAAACCCAATTTCCCGTTTAAAGTTTGAGTAATACTCCGGACATAAAAAAAGTGATTGGTGAAAGTGTGTTCTCACATGACCTATCATCACACTTATATCAATCACAACTTCTCACATAACGTGTTGCAACACAAAATTGTGAATTTTTTTTGTACCTGACCATTACTCAGATTTTATTATGCTGTTTAATCTCATCCCTTACAAGAATGACCCATAGTAGAGTAGAAGCCAACCACGTGGACATAAGCAGTGCAATCCCTAACAAAGAAGCAACCCAAAAGTAAGAAACATCCAAAAATTAAAAAGAAAGGAAGAAAGAAAGAAAAAGAGTCCATCTAGAAGAAGTAGAAGGCACATTGTCCATGTATGACCAGCTTTTAGACTAGCAAGACACACAAAGAGAAAGTACTATTTGAATTATTTCAGTTTTTGTTTTTGTTTCAGTCCACCTTTTAAAGTCTAAGCCTGCTTTTCTAGAAGACCAACCATATAGTACTACTACTACCATTTAAATTTAATTCACAATCTTTTATTCCTTATCCTCTAGAAGCCATCCCCATCAACCGCCCGGAGGTTCTCTCTCACTTCCTTTTTTTTTTTGGAGCTTTCTGTTAATTATTCTTTCTATATATACGAGGCCAATTCCCTTTATTCAACAAACCAGAAGATACCCAATAAGCAAAAACTGTTTCTTCATTACTCTTATTACCTCTTCAATTTCACTCATTTTGCTTATCCTTTCATTCTTTGAGCTCAAGTATGGTAGCTCAAGAACAATATGTAGTCCCAGTTGAGGAAAACACCGACTTTGAAGATCCATATGAGGGAGAAGAAACGCTCTCTCTTTGTGATCTTCCTAGCTACAGTGATGCATCCAACTGGGATGACTACTCCAAAGAAGACCAAAGCTTGTCCTCTGACAGTAATAACTTCTTTGAGTTCTTCAGCGAGGACTTCACTGCCTCTACTTGTTCAACAACAGCAGCAAACAAAGGCATCATCTTTTGTGGCAAACTCATTCCCTACAAAGAAGAACTACCTGACCACCCCAAGAAACCTCATCAGAACCAAGAAAAGCAAAACTACACTCGCAAGAAAGGGGTTTTCCGATGGAAATCACTCTCTTTCAACAAGACAAGAAGCTCTTCTTCAAAAGGTTCAAAGCTTTTTCGATGGAAGTCACTCTCTTTCAACAAGACAAGAAGCTCATCATCAAAAGGGTCCAAAGGCAAAAAAGTTTATAATGACAAGAATAGCTCAAAGGGTTCCATTGCCTCAGCTTTGCCTGCATCAAAAAGCTACGTTTATGCAACTAGCAAGTGTGATTTATCAGTTGGAAAAGTCACAATGTTAACATCTCCAACAAAATCAAGGTGGTATTTGTTCATGTTTGGGATGACTAGATTTCCAACAGAGATGGAGCTGCGTGATATTAAGCTAAGGCAGAGTCGTAAAAAGAGCCCATCAATGATGTTTAGGTCTGTTGAATGTGATAACATGGTTAAAAGCAATGAGAGAAGTAGAAGGAAAGGGTTGTGGAGGCTGCTAAAGATTTTGGGGTCCAGGAGTCAGCATCTAAACGCTGTCGTAAAAGCTTCCTTTGGTTGCATTCCATCCACACGTGTGACATAGGGTGGTGCTAGTGCTAGTACGTGCGTCCCAACAAGCCAAGATTGACCAGTTGTTCATGTGCCATGCAATAAGGGTCTGAATTTTCAATGAGAGAGGCAAGAGCTAGCCAAGAACAGAGTTGGTAGGTACTAGTTAGTGGATGATAGGGAACATTCTTGACTGGGCCATCAATGTTTTGTATTCTGCGAAAGTCAAATATTTTGTAGTCATAACTAATAACATATAAAATTGGGTTTGGTAACCGGTGATTATGTTTATTATTGATTGTTTGAGTTTACATTTCTGCCACGTCCACGTGATAGTTTTGGCATTGAAGCTGTCAAAGCAATAACTAGTAATTGCCAATGATTTCACGATCTACTGGTTAGTTTATATGAAAATTTGGATCAAGAATTTGTGATGAAAGTAACTCATCTTCTTTAATGGTATTAAACGGAGCAACGGTTATAGTCTAATAGATAGACAAGCCCTTTTACCCTTCAGCAGTTGCAAGCTTCCTTCCTCACCTACCCAACTAGTAATCAAGGGTTCCACGTAGAATATCTCAATTATGAGAAGTACCACAAAGCTTGTTTTGTTTTTTGTATTTTAATAATTGTTACAATTATTGGGGAGGAGAGAATTTTCTTTATAACCAAGGCTTGCAATGTTATTGAACTACAAGACTTTTGGCTAGAATTGAGTTTAATGATTTTTCAATTAAGCATTGTTACAAGTATGGCAATGCTAGCACTATTCCACTAAGCAGAATTATATCAAGCATGAGTTAATTCAAAGGGAAGAACTTTAGAAAGTAATGATCTTATTTATGCTAACGAATGGAATGGTATTTAATTTTGGGGCTTGACAAAATATTTGAGGAAAAAGTCTATGAAATAGGTATTTTATGATGAATTTTATTTAACAACATACCCTAAACATAATTGTATAAAAGGTATTAAAGAATTGTCAGGTATTAAAGAATTGTCATTTATTATTAAATTTCACAAAATAATGAATTTGAGTATGACTGTTATTGGTTTCTCAAAAAAAAAAAGAAAAAAAAAAGAAGAGTATCGCTGTTATAAGATTTGTATAACATAATTGTAATCTTATTATTTAAACGAGATACTAATATATTGTTTAAAACTTATTTTAAGTTCCGTAAATGACTGTTTTTCTTTTAGGGGGGAGCAAATTAATATTTGGTTAGGGGTGAAATTTCTAAAAAGTTTTATTTTGAATAAAAATATATACAAGGCATTAAAAAATTTTGAACTTTGCTCTAATATAATTGTGTTCCAAAATCCACCCAAGAGATCTGGTGTTTTTTTGAAAAATTCTAGGATCACAACCAATTCCATATCAATTCAAATGAATTTTCATAAGTATATGAGACTTAATTAATTTCATTAGATTTTATGGATAATAAAATGAAGTGACCATCACATTATCACATTAAAAAGACTTACCAACCAATTTGTGTCACTGATCACACGTTGGTCACATGATTTTTCCATTCATAAAAGCTAATGAAAGTTAGTCTCAGAAGTCAATTTGACAAATAAATAAATTTTAGGAAGTTATAAGGAAAAATTGAAACTCCCTGAGATGTTTTTGCAACTGGACCCAAATCCAAGTAGCGTATTTGAATTTAGTTTTTTTTTTTTTTTAAGAAAATTTAAATTTATATGTTATACCTTAAATAAGTTTGAACAACTCCTATAATAAAGTACAGCTTGTTAAAAAATCAAACATATTTCTACTAGTCTACGGCATGACGAAGATCAGACGAAAAACTGGTCAAAAGCATGGCGACGAGGACCTGATAAATCACATGAGACGGCGTGGACTTCAGCCAAGGAATATCAACTAATAATAAAGAAAATTCTCATTATAACAAAGGCTTTGAGCTACCAGACCTTTGATCAAAACTGGATTTTATGAAATTTGTCCATTTGGGAATAACTTATCTAACTTTTCGCTGAAACTTTTCAATGAAAGTGTACACTAGTACTTTGAAAAAGTGAGAAAAAAAGTAATGTTTTAAAAAGTTTATGGCAATGCTAACACTATTCCACTAAGCAGAATTATCTCAAGCATGAGTCTTCTGATACCTAACATAATGGCACATCATATAGATCGTGCAATACTGCCCTATTTGATAAAATTTTCTTAGAATATATCATTGTGCTTAGTGCTAGCTTTTATATATTAAAATAGATCTTGCACTAAACACAGCCATTTATACTAAATTTGATAATTCACCAGTGAGATTAATTAGCGATTCCATGTCATGGGCACAATACTAATTCAAATTAAAAGACAAACTGCAGCCCTTTTTATTTTGAACTGAAACCAAAACATTGTGCGGCTAACATTTTTATAGTAATAAAAGCCAGAAGGCTAAACGTAATGCAATTGCTCACTTCTTTTTTTTTTTTTTTTGTGTTTTGTAAATTCCTTATCTTGCAAGAACTGATTACTACATACTACCATACCTGAGTATATAAATGGTATATGGTATGGAACATATTCACCAAAAATGGTTCAAAAGAAACAAAACTGAACACCACTTTCAAATATTAGAAACAAAACTCATTACCCAAGTCTAGCCTATCTGCAAATCTAAACAACCTTAAGCTTTGCATCTTGGTCTTACAATAAAAATTTCTAGAAGCCTAAGTTAGGTTTGTACCATTTCTTTTTTTAGTTTTTAAGTCTAAATTTGGTGTATATCAAATAATTGTAACATATCATAAATAATAGAATGATATCTGTCCTCTGAGTTTGATATAGGATCAAAACCTGGTCATGACTCATGAGAAAACATTTATGTTCACACTTTAATTTTCTTTCCATTCTTTCTCTCATGAGAAAGTATTTTTCTTTTCACTGAATGTCCTTTGCCTTTACCACCCACATCTACCATGTCAGATGGATGCTGTTGTATATTCTTTATGATTTTCTCTGCTCCAGCAAACTGCAGTGAGTATTATTGCCAAGCACAGAAATGTCAGAATGCATATGCGAGTAGTAATGAGCTTTTTTTTTTTTTTAATGAAAACTATTTTCTTCCTATTCAGTTGGTGACAATAAAATTGTCAAGTAATCCAGTAGGTAATCACCCGTAAGCTTTACTGGGAAAGAAACTAATGCTCTTAACATGACTCAGCACAATGGATCAATAGAATGTGCATCAATCTAATACACAAAAACATGGAAAAAGATGGCGTGTTCACTGATGGACAATCTACATTACTCAGAGAAGCACAAGAGTATAATGACTTGTTGCCTGATATAGTATAACCTAGTGTTGTTATGTCATATCAACATAAAACTAGAACCACATCATGGTTAGCCTTTAAAATCCAAACCATGGCTAGCTAGGAAAATCAGATAAACCCAGACACCATGAACAAAAAGGGGGGAATCAGGGGTGGCAGAAAAATCATGCCCTTTTTTATTTTATTTTATTTTTAATTATGTCGTAGGAGAACTTTACTCAATTTAGTCGCACATCGTAAAGCATATTGTATAACAATTTTCATTGTTAATCAAATTCCTACGGGCATCTTACCCCACCCGCCATAACCAGTTACCGGGTAATCTAGGGGTTTTTCACCCCTAACGGGCTAAGCAATTTATCCTCATGACCAGAAGGAAAATGCCTGTTATTTGCCTAAAGTTCACCTTCTGTTCTTGCTTGCCTACATGGGTCTATGCAATCATTCAAATCCATATTAAAAAGAAACATACCAGACCCAGCAAAGCGAACATTAAAAAAAGGGAGGTTTATGGCACCTTTTCATTCAAAACCAGATTTCTAGAAGCAGCCTTCTCCGTGATGCTTCTGTAATACTGTGTAAATGGGAACTTGCCACTATGCTTCTCCAGCTGCACATTAACCATTTCCCAAACTAAGAAAAAGATTTATATAATCCATACAAAAGTATAGTTAACATTGCAAAAGCAAACCTGGAGAAATGATTCAACAGATTGCTGATCTTTGGGTGAAAAAGCCACCTCATCTCTTTTCTTCTGGACAAACTCTATGTTGTGCTCCACCTATGGTGCCAGAAAAAAGAGTTATAAATAAAAAAAATTGTTTGTGAACAGAAGTTGGTGTACCAAATTACAAAACTTAGAACTCTTGCCCATCTGTTATATTATTAGTCATGAAAGCAGTCCAGTCCAATCAATTAATGTGATGGTCATGAAATTACAAAAACCAACAAATCAATCACAAATCAGATTGAGCCATTATCCAATCTTAAGGTGATTGCCAGGGCCATCATAAATGGTGGGAAAATGCAACCACATATTGGATGGGGTTCAGGATTTGGCTGGTAGACAGCTGCTTAGTAGCTAAATTTCTTAGTCAATAAGAGATTCAAGTAATTCCTTAATCAGAGCTCATACCTGATCAATAAAACGCTTCACCACACGTCTAAAACTCTCGATACTAGTTATCTCAATAAACTTCTTGAGCCGGATGAGAGGAATAGTTGCCAGTTCAGGAAAAGATACGTGGTAGCTCCATTGAGCAAAATGCTCTGCAAGCAGTTCGATGGCAGATGAAACACACTCTTCTTGGAAATTTCGTGATTTTAACCAGTGTTTTGGCAACTGTAACAATGGTATCTTATATCAATTACAGGAAAATACAGTAGGTATTATTCTAGAAAAATATGGATTTCAGCAACCAACTGCTGTGCATCAAGTTCAATGGTGAAAACATTTTAACTATATAAGCAAGAGAGAATGTATGGATAGAATTACATCAGTACACATTACTACTTCCTGACCTTAACAGCAGATGAAAGGTTGACAGCCTTTTCGTTGCTCCTGCCCTCCTTACTAATATTATATTCTAAAACATCCAACACCAATGATGCAACAGGGATGAAAATCCCACTAGAACTGGAGAGCTGGTTCAACCATTGGATGCATTTAAGTCTTAAGGGTAAATATCTTGGTCCACTAAACAGGACAGCCACTCCATTTATAATCTGAATGATCATAAAAAGCAGTGGTTGAAGATCATAATCACGTATATTTGTTGCTATAAACGTTACCCAAATATCAATGCAATTAACGTATTGCCAACTGCATATTTTCTTTAGCGCTTCCTGGAAATAAACAATTAAAAGCAAAGCATCAGAAAAAGTCCCACCACATTTGATATCATGGCTCATGATAAACTAGACACTCATGAGCATCTATACAGAAGAGCAACAAGCAAATATGTCTGAATCCAATAAAACAAGCACCGAAGAAAGAGCATGTTGTTTCCATACCTTCTTCATTTGTAGACCCTGCTGCAGTGTCTTTGCAAGTTGCTTGATAGAAACCATTGCTTTCCTAGATGATTTCTGCATATCTAGGGAGCAAAGCTCAACCAAGGAATTCCTCAGAAATTGCATATGTTTAAATACAGCTGACTCCAAAAATTGGCAGTGACCAATGAAGGCCTTGTAAGTTTTAACGAAGCAGGTGTCAAAACAATTGGAGCTAAACACAGATGCCACATCTTTTATGATGAGAAAGGAATGTGATGATAGGGCTCCTCCACCTGTTGCCCACAAATGAACTGCAATCTGCATTAATATTTGAAAGATAATAAGAAACAATCTCGCATAGTATGTGATTTACATACAACACAAAAACCTTTAACTTACATTATAATAGCATGGATATAACTAGCACTCTTAAGGTTTTTCATATTTGCAGGGTCCATTAGTTCAAGGTATAATGCACCTTTTTATTTGTCCGCACCCCTGTACTACAACCAACGCCACCACCAAGCCCTACTCCCAAAATTCTGGGGTACGCTATGAACCATCAATAGGCTAGTCAAGGTCAGCCATATGGATTTTTTTGTCATTCAAATCTATATTAAACAGTACTTTCTGTTATTCCCTTAGGTATTCATCTATCTTTTTTTCATTTCCTCAACTTGAATCAACTCACTCTTTCTCACTAGTGCAATGATTGCTCTTCTCAAAACAATGACCAAACCATCTCAAGTGACTCTCCATCTTTTCATCAATAGCAATCACCCCTATCTTTAACCAAATTTCATCATTTGAATCATATCTTACCTTGTATTTCCACTTATCCATCTTCACACTCTCATTTTATGAATATGTTGCTTCTTAATAACCTAACATTCAATACCATTGAGAATAGCTGTTCTCATAGCAATCTTTAAAAAAAATTCCTCTTAACTTAATAGGTATTCTATAATCACACAATATTCCCAATGCACTGCTCCTTGCTCTTATCCTATAATTCACATCATTTTCAATTTCTCCATCTTTAAAAATTAATGATCCAAGATATAAAAAGCTCTAGTTGTTTCATATCTCTTAACCATCAAGTCTCACAACCCATTCATATTTGTTTCTGCCTTTACTAAACCTACATTCCATATACTCTATTTTAATGCTATTTAACTGGAAGCCTTTAGATTCTAAAGCATCCGTCACTGTACCGAATATGAAAAAAATTATTGATGTATTAATAACAATATAAAATGATAAAATTCTCAATACCCATCATAAGATAAACATTGATAACAACATTTCAACTGCATCAATGACAAACAAATTTGTATCATGAGCTTTTGGTAAATACCTTGATCAATCTGCGCAGTAAAGAAGGAAAAGCAGCAAAATATAAAATTGAATTTCTGAGTCTTGCTAGGGCAAAGGCCAATATCTCATAGTCAGTAACTTGACTCAGGAGAAACAGGGTACTCCTCAAATAAGATTTAATTAGCGGCCTCAGAGTTTTCCATTTTGAAGTATTCTTTAACCCCAAAATTGCTTCCTTCTTGCAATTAGAACTTGATATTTCCAGTAGCCCTCGAAATATATTATCAGCCTCATGAAGTACGAACATCAAAATCTCACAGAAAGTTTCACTGTTCTGAATTCTACTCCATGATTCGGCATCAAGGACACCACTTGACTTGGTTCCATAGTGGCATGCAGCCCGATATCCATTTAAGAGACTAGTTAAGGCAGGCACACTGCGCTGCTCCTTCACTAGCTGACACCAACTTTTAACAGCAGAGCTAGTCAAGAACTTGCCCTCATTTGAGGCCATGCCTTCATTACTTATCTCATCCTTGTCAGAATACTGTTACAAGCAAAAACACACTTAAGAGACGTTGAAATGGGAAAACCAGATAACAACAGACATTAGTGTAATGATCAATGTGAGATTCCAAATGCTTATTTCTGAGCAGATATTTTTCACTTATCAGTCCTCTACATAAATACTCATTCCTAACCAACCAAGGTACTCTAAGTAGATTCTTCTCTGTAATTCAAATTAAAAAAATCTATACTGTATTAAATGCTAAACATGGTAGATATATTAGGTGTCGATTTGTGGCAACCAATTTCAGGTGGAAAAAAAGGGGAAAGGGGGGGGGGGGGGGGGGGGGGAGAGAGAGAGAGAGAGAGATTGTGTTACAGGAAATTATTAAAAAACTACACTTCTATGCTTCCCCTTCCATGCACAAATATGTAACACAAAAGCAAATTACAATAGCCACACTATGGTACTATGAAGCAGCAAATTTCCTTGAAACATGTAACTTTAGAAAAGCAATTACTCTAATACAACACTGGAAAAAGGAAAAATCATGATCTTATCAACTTAAGGATGCTTGTTGAATGTGAGATTTCAATTCTTCTTTTCATTCCCTCTATATACTAAGCAGCCAAGTGAAGCATAAACAACATGGACACGAGTTATTTCTTTGCAAAAGTACATCCCAAATAAACCTGTAATCGCCCTCAAAATTGTGCACACTAATTTCCTGGATGCCATATGTATTAAACAACTTACAGTTTCTTCATTTCTGAAAGGTTGACCTTTATCATAGCTTTCCAAAAACTTAGCAAATTCTGGATCCTGGAAAAGTTTCAAGTTAATGCTTCATTAAGTAGATGAATAAACAAATAGTAATTAGAAAAGAGAAAAATTAACAGTCACGTAGTAGAGAGAGAGATGTAAAACAAAAGAGAACAGCAGAACTGTCCCAAGGCATAGAGCACATGTTTCACAAACATCACATACAGAAAACATAAGAAAAACAAATACAATACATAATGAGCTAAAAACATTGGTTTACCCATTTCCAGTTAGGCATGAAACCTGACCAGGATTCATGCAGAATAAATACTATCAGATGTAAGTCGGAACCCTAATGCTTAATAGTGTAACATGGTACATGCAGAAACTCAAAGTTAATGCAACAAATTTGTTAAACTCAAATTTCATGCTCCAAAACCCCAGCTATAATTGATCATTCAGAAAAACATTTAATTTAATTCATCATGCTCATTATTCTGCTTAAAATATCACATACAAACTGACTTACCAGGACAGCTAAAAAGAAAAATCAGTGGCTATGTAATTATTTCCTTTCATATGAAGAGTAAGGCCCATCACCCATGCCAACACCAGCATAAGCAATAGACACAGAAACGATAATATGAATACCATACTGTTGGGTGTTGATTCAATTAAATAAAGTACACACAAATGCTTAAAGCCCCACAAAATCACTGCTCAAATTTTAGAACAGGGATGGGGAGGGGTTGAAAAAAACAATTAGCCCATACCAACAAAATGAAACTTTAAATTGTTCCTAAGAAAATTAGTACTTCCTCCTTTACAATTGTTTATAAATTCTTCCTTATTATACATTCACAAAAATCAAGTTCTCACTGTGACAATAATATCCAACAAATATAACATTAACTGAAAACATATACAAATTATTCAACAATTATAAAAATGATCAATGTATGAATATCTTAACAACACGGTTACCTTTTCCTGCAACCTGTTCAATTTTTTTGTCTTCTGTACAAGATCTAAATGAATTTCGTTGTTTTGCACCGATAAAGCACTACCTCCACTGCTGTCTGCATATTTATTCCATCAGAACATAAAGATGGGGAAGGGAGAGACAAAATTGGTACAGGATATATATACATATATATATATATATATATATATCAGGTAATACTGTCCTCACCTTGAAGATAATCCTCACTTCCACTTTCAGCAACATGTGCACAGCTTGAGTCCTGATGGCCCAAAACAATAGTCAATCACATGAAGTCGAGTAAAGAACCAAAAAAAAAAAAAAATTTATAAACAACATTTTAAGCAATGATAGTATATTCCACAACCTCTGAGAGATATCCATCACTCTCAGAATCATCTCCTGTCACATCACCATCGTCTTCACTAAATATCGCATCAAGAGAAATATCTTCAATATCTCCAGCTTCAGGGTTTCTGCAGGGGGGGAAAAAAGCGACATTTTCAACAACCGACTTAGAATTCAGGTATGGGTATTCCTCATAATAACTCTCCTTAGCATTTAATTGGCATAGCATTTAAATTTTAAACAAACACACACCAAATAATGTCTTAGAGGACAATATGAGTGTTGTGTTAATTTTAAATTTTAATTTCCATTAAAAGCATTTTATGGTTAAAAGCATTTTATGGCAGGTTTGCATCAATTTCACCTTTTTTACCTTCCATTAGACAGCTCTATATCTACCTCATCTTCATCTTCAGCAGCATTATGCCGATCTCCTACAGCAAGTGAATCAATGCAACAAGCCCACAGAAATTAAATGAGTGAGAAACAAACACTAACAAAAGCAGGAAGAAAAGTAAAGTCTTAGTCCCAAAATGTTGGGGTCGGCCAGTGGATAAATTCATAATAAAGTATGCTGACACCTATCACAACCCTCCCTTATTTCGGGCTTCGGACTAGTTGCAAACAAAATATATGACACTAAGCACAATGGAGTTAAAAGTAAAGGCTTATAACACAATAATCAATTAATTAATAAATTCAATCAAGCTTGAAACTAAATAGCACAGATACACAAATGGGCTTGAAATGAATGATAAAATTACCAAGCCAAACTACATCACTAATCGGCGAAACGAAAAAATTAAAACATAAACATAAAAAATTAAAAATAAAAATAAAAAAAAATCCTCAAAAATAGTAGTTACTCTTTTTTACTCCACTGGGTTCAACATCAACAAGGCCTATACCATAAATATGTAAACTAATGATTTCACATATACACACAGCATACATTACACACTTAAAATGAATAATGGGAACAATAACATAAACATTAGAGACAAAGGCAAACTGCTTTATTTATCAAATAGTATAACTGAAAAAAGCTTTACTTTTAGAAGCTCTCCTTTTGAACAGAGACTTGAGCTGCCTCTTTCTTTTCAGCACAGACTGAAGATTCTTCTTTGAGAACTTCCTTGCCTTCTTCCCCAGCTTCCCCATTCCTTGAAAATATCAAACTCTGCTCTAAACAAATACTCAAATTCATATATGCACAATAGTAACCCTATATATATATATATATATATCTGTGTGTGCGTGCGTGCGCGTGTATCAATGGGTTCAAAGAGTACCTTTGAGCAGGGACGGACCCAGGATTTCAAGCTGGGAGGGCCGGAGATAAGCGGAAATTTTTTTTTTTCAAATATGCATCCATATAGTATTAATAAACTATCAACCAAGACAAATACCCAAAAATCATTGTTTCTTAATATACAATCATCTACCAACAAAAACAAAAGACACGAAAACTATTGTTTCTTAATACAATCATTCATGAAAAGGGAACTCGACGCTCTTTCAAATCTTCAAAATTATCTACACTATTGTTTCTTACTACAATCATCTAACCCAATCCCACTACAGCACTACCGACCCTCTAAATTTATTCTGCACAGCACTACTAACAAAAACCTTTCTTAACTTCACTCTTTTTTTTTTTTTTTGTCTGTCCCTGGTCCCTATTATGTCCAAGTCCAACTACCAGTCAAACAAATATTCTCTAATCCTAAACTGAGTAATCTCTACAAACTCTACTCTCTCTCTCTCTATCTCTCTTATCTATATAATACAAGAGAGAGAGTCACAAACACAGAGTGACAGAGTCACAAAGCCAAAAAAAAACACCACAGGCCGCAGCACAGATTCAATTCACAATCACCAACATCAGTAATCAGTTCATCACTCGTCAGTCATCAGTAAAAACACAAACACTCCACAAGCACAGATTGTTAAAACAGTTGATTCACAAACATTTTATTAGGTTTTGATTCTTGAAGGAAAGGATCATAGATTAAATACCTGTTAAAACAGTTGATTCACAAACAGTGTGAAGGCTTAAGCAACCGCCGGCGGCGGCGGCGGCGGCGGCGACAGCTGAGGGCTCGCGTGATGATGGCGCGCTGGCGCTGGCGCTGGCGCTCGCGTCGGCGTGGGTACTGCCTTACTGGGCGAGAGTCTTGCGTCGCGTCGGCGTGATGACTGACTGATGATGATGATGGCGTCGCGTTGCGTCGGCGTCTGGGCTCAGTGGCTCACTGTCTCCCTGTCTCGCGTCTCTATCTCTCTGTCTCGCGCCTCACTATCTCTCTGTTTCCTTTCTTTCTTTCTTTTTCCTTCCTCAGTTCCTCTTTCACTTTCTCCGTTAGGTTTACTGCTGAGTTTTCTTTTTTCTTTTTGATTTACATGGGTCATGGGCTCTCTGAGTTTTTTTTTCTCTTTTTGATTTACATGGGTCATGGGCTCTTGCCTCCTGGGCTCGCCGGCTGGGCTTGGAATTCATGAGGGGGCCTGACCTAAAAACTAAGGGGCCCAAGCTTGCCCAAGCTTATATATATATATATTTTTTTTTGAAAAATTTAAGCTGCTAAATTTTTTTTTTTTTTTGGACCCAGGTGGGGGCGAGCTCCCTTAGGCCCCTTCCTGGCTCCGTCCCTACCTTTGAGTGTGTGATTGAGCTCTCTGGATTTGCAGGAGTTGAAGATGAATTCTATTAACAAATGCATTACAGACGTTTGTTTAGGAAATACTTGTAAAAAAATTTTATTAAAAAGAAAAAAAGAACTGATATTTTAATAATTTTTTTATTATCATACATTTCATAAAGTGGAATTAAAATTTCAATAAAATAATTAATTAATAAATATCCTAAGTCCGCCGTTAACATGACATTTCATAAAAAGACCACACCTATTTTTATATACTACTATTTAAGGGGCTTCCCCTATTTGGATTCCACAATTTTTAGTTCAAAAATGCTCATACACCTTTATATTTAAGTAGAGACAAAACTAAAGGACATTCTGGTAAAAATTCACTTTCCTTTATTTTTTTATGCCTAAAATACCCTCATCATACCCACTTACAAGTTTTCAACCAACGGGAATAGATATGTAAATTAAAACTCCTACACTTTAAGACCCACAAACTCACGTATGCTTTGCAGTTTCTATCTCACTTTCTATCTCTCATTCTTCTTCAAATTGAAGACATTTAGTTTAGCTCTACATCTTCTTTCTTTTTCTTCAAATTAAAGATATTTACTGTCGGAGGCTCCAACAAATATTCAGGTTCTATCTTTTGCAAGTTCCTCTTTATTTTCTTTTCTTTTGTGTATTTATGATTGACTTTCTTTGAGTTGTACTTTTTTTTTTTCTTATATGTATCACGTTAACTCTTTTTTTTTCTTTATATTTTATTTTCTTTTTAAGAAAGTTTTCTTTTTTCCTTGAGTTCTACTTTTTTTTTTTTTTAATATGTATCACGTTAACTATCTTTTTTTTTTCTTTTTTTTTTTAATGTAATTTTGATATGTTGGCGGTGACTAAATGTATTTTTTTTTATATGTATCACGTTAGCTATCTTTTTTTTTCTTTTTCTTTTTTTAAATGTAATTTTGAAATGTTGGTGGTAACTAAATGTATATGTTTTTGGCGTGAAATTTTTTTATTTATTTTTATTTAGGTTTGTAGCAACCTTGAGTTCTACTTCTCTCTCTCTCTCTCTCTCTCTCTCTCTCTCTCTTCTTCTTTTTTTTGTTTTCTTTTATATTTTATGTATCACGTTAACTCTTTTTTTTTTTTAATGTAATTTTGAAATGTTGTGGTGATTGAATAATTTCAAACGTGAGTAAGGTAAGTAAAGTGAGTTTGCTTTAAGAACTAACATAAAGTTGTCCTATTTTGTAGGGAGTTAGATATGTATCTTTATTTTGAACAATTTTAATAAGATTTTTAGGAAAAATGATCTCATCAAAATTTAAATCAAACACAAACTCTAACAAACTTATGCTATTATCTTTAATAACACGCACGCTAACTTTGGTTTGTTGATTAAAGTTTTTTTTTTTTTTTTTTTTTTAAATACTTGATTTAACCCTAATTCTTTTATCTCTCTCAGGTTCATGTACGCACAAATCTTTTGGATTACATTAAGGAGTCATTGAAATGGAATATTAGATAAGTTTGGGTGAGAGACTTTACAAGAATTATTATAGGTATTAAACTTGAAGAAAGTTTTTTTTTTCTTTTTTAACATCATTGTATATGTTTTTGGAGTTAAATTTTTTTATTTTTTATTTATTTAGGTATGTAGCAACCTTGATTTCTACCTTTTCTTTATTTTTATGTATCACGTTAACTCTCTCTCTCTCTCTCTTTTTTTTTTTTAAATGTAATTTTGAAATGTTGGTGATGAGTGAATGTATATGTTTTTGGCGTTAAACTTTTTTATTTTTTTATTTAGGTATGTAGCAACCTTGAGTTCTACTTTTTTTTTTTTTTTTGTGTCACATTAACTCTATTTTTTTTTTAATGTAATTTTGAAACGTTGGTGGTGACTGAATAATTTTAAACGTGAGTAAGGAAAGTGAAGTTTAAAAAAATATAAATCTTGATAAAATAAAAAAGGAAAAAAGAAAAGAGAGAGAGAGAGAGAGAGAACGTGAGGTGAGTTTGCTTTGAAAACGAATAGAAAGTTGTCCTATTTTGTAGGGAGTTAGATATGTATCTTTATTCTGAACAATTTTAATAGGATTTTCAAGAAAAAAAAAATTATCTCATCAAAATTTAAATCAAAAAATTTTAATAATTTACATCCATTATAATTTAGAATTACTTCATTTTCCAGTTACAAAAAATTCCTAGGGGTGTGATGAATATTATGCATTTGTGTTTGTGAGAAGTTCAACTATTGAGAAGTTTTTTTTTAATGAACGTGGGGAGTGTTTTGGTGTACTGGGAGTGCTTTTTTTTTTTTTTATAGAACCTTTTTTTTCAATAGGAACGTGGGTAGATATTTGATAGAGCGTGTGTTTCTTTTTTATTAGTTTTTTTTTTTTTTTTTAACTTGAATTTCTAAAGGTTTTGTAGGGAAGAGTTTTTTATTTGAACATGGAGATTTTTTTTTTTTTGGTTGATGAACGTGGGGACTTTTTGGTGTACTGGGAGTGTCTTTTTTTTGGGTGGCCAAGGTAGTTTTTTTTTTTTTTTAAAAGAACGTGGGATAGTATTTGAATGTGGATTGCGTGGGACTAGGTGGGGATTTGACAATGATTCAGGTGCATGTGTTGGATTCAACTCAATGGACTCCTCCGCATCCTATGTGGTTTAAGATTATTGTAGGTCCTCCCGTAGAGTTGCTCTGCAATTCAAAGCATTGTGGAATGTGGACACTTCATTATAGGCTTCATATTACGTTGCTCAGTTTGCTATTGATGTTGGCATCTTTGAAACAAATGTGTTGCCTGCTGTTCAAGCTTTGAAGTTCTGTAGTACCAAATTATAGATTAATATACATTTTGTTTCTTCATTGCTTTCTTCCATCCAAATTAATAGTGTTGCATAATATTAGCAATATGCTGTTTTTATTAATGATGATCGTAATTGGTTGGAAGATTCATTTGCTCAGTTTATGCAAGCTGTCATTTCTGATGTACCAATGTAATTTTCATCCTTAATTAAATAGTTTTTTTTAAAAAAATACTTGGCAAACATAGTAATCTGAGATCTCATGCACGCTAACTTTGGTTTGTTGATTAAAGTTTTTTTTTTTTTTTAAATTCTTGGTTTAACCCTAATTCTTTTATCTCTCTCAGGTTCACGTACGCACAAATTTTTTGGATTGCATTGAGGAGCCATTGGAATGGAATATTAGATAAGTTCGGGTGAGAGACTTTATAAGAATTATTATATGTATTAAACCTCACATAACGTGGTTGTTATCTAAGAAAGTGTTCTAAAAAAATTTCTTTTGTAATAGAAACTATATTTCTTTTGTATACAATTAACATGTATCTTTTGCCATAAAATTTTCAATTTAAGCTTTTATTTACTTATGTTATGGATGTGTAGTAAACGATTAAATTTTAGGATTAAAAAAACTACATCTTAGGATTAGACAAAAAATGATAACTGTCATACATAAAATTTAACTTGAGATGTTTAACGTGGGATAGAAAATGAGATTTTTTAAAATAGTACATGGATAGAACATGAGATTTTTTCAAACGTGTACTTTTTTTTTTGATAAAATTTTAAATAAGGATAGGGTCACACCAATTCCCCACCTTAATCTTTTAAATTTCCCTAAAAATTTGGTCTTTTCTTTTCTTTCAAAATCATATATGTTAGTGCCTAAATATAAGGATATGGATGGAGAAATTATAGTAATAGTTTTATAGTAGGAGTCTTCTTTTTTCCCCCAAAATATGGAAGAGATTTAAAAAAAAGAAAAAAAGAAAGGAAAACGTGAGATGTTTAACGTGGGATAGAAAGTGGGAGTTTTAAAAATAGTACATGGTTAGTACATGAATAAATGTATATATATAAATAAATTAAAAAAAAAAAAAGGACAAAGTACAAGATGTAAATACTTTGAATTTTCGAAAAAGAGAAAACAGTAAAAACGATTTTATTTTTCATTAAAAAAATGTATTATTTAATTCAAAAAGTAAATTAAAGATTAAATTAAGAGAGGATAATATACTTAGTTTAATGCTTTGGTCTAAATTTAAAGTGTGATTTTTTAAAATAGTACATAGAAAATGTACTATTTAAATAATGGAGTGCATGATCAAGCAATATCAAACATGCAGGCCATTGATGAGTATTATGTGCGGTGAAATAATTTTTCATCACACCCTTAGGTTTTTTCTTTTCTTTTTGTGATTGGAAAATATAGTAATCCAAAATTATAATAAATGCTATAAATTAACTCTTACCCAAAAATTAGTAGAAGCATCCAAATCCCAATCCAAAAATGCAAGCCATGTATCAGTATGTCCCACGTAATTAAGGGTTTTTTTTTTTTATGGATAATTAAGGGCACTTTAGTAAAGAAGAGATTATAAAAGTTTTAACGTAAAACAACAATATTTTTCTTTTCTGACTTTGGTGCCTTTTTGCATATTTGTTTGATATTATATTTATATCCGGTAAAGTAAGAAATTAAATGTACATTCAAATCCTTTAAATCATCACCTCCACAACTCTCAACTTCTAAACTCACTAAGCCACTTCTTCTCTCTCTTACATTTACACACAGACACATAAAGTTCAATCAGACACATTATTTTCTCATCCAAATTAAGCAAAATGGCATTTTTTTTTTTAAAGCGTGTGAAATGAGTACGGAAAATTTAATCTAATTTTAACTATAAATGATTCTGTGAAATAAATTAAACATTTTCTAAATTATATTTTCATCATATTGATCTAACAAATCATAGCCTAAATTTAAATATATTCTCAAAACTTCTACCTAAAATAATAATTTAATAATTTTAAGAAGTGTAACTTATTTCTCCTATTTTACTAAAAATTTATTACAATTACACATATTATTACAATTCTTACACGTGATTAATCTGTTCAAAATTAATTCACTTTATTGAGGTTTTAATACACCCTATTTGTGACACGGAAAAATCTATTGATTATTGTGTATGTATGCGCAACAACCACTATAAATTTAATTTAATTTTATGTAGAAATGAGTTCGCAAAATACAGCGATGGTGAATACCGATGACATAGAACGTCATCGAGAACGATGGAGATATTATGCTCGCTTGAGAAGACAACGTGAAGACAATGAAAGCAGAAATATTCAATTGGCAAGACGCTGTGCTAATTACTCAAGACAAAGACAACAAACTTTGGGTGGTGATCACATTTTAGTGGGAGGCCCAGCAAATTTAAATGAAGAAGATGTTGTACATTCTAATTCAACATCAACAAACCCATCACTAATACCACCTAATCACGAGGATGGACAAAGTCGTCGCCTTACACATATTCGTAACTTGGCACGCAATATGCCAGTTGAGCATAGGGCTATGCAAGAAGTCAGTGGTGAGATTATAGTTTTGTATCTTTAAATATTCTTCATTGCTTTGAATCTTATTATTTTGAGAAAATCCATAGTTTCTGGCATGTTAGTTGTATGTCAATGTATACAAAGATACTAAGTCACTGTTTATAATATTAAATTTAGGTCTCCCTCCAACCTATCCAACTATAATGGCAAATGACTTTGAGGCTGGACCAAGTCATATAAATTCTACTGTTAATACTGGTAAGTTTTATATAATATATTGATAAAGTTTTAACCATTATTTTTTATATGCAATTACACCAATTAAGCATTTTATATAAATACATTGCAGTTACAGAAAGAATTGAAGGAGTTGAAAATATAGTTGAGCAAAACCAAGGGGATGCCTATAGAGAACAAGGTTCACCACTCAATGTCACCATTTTTATCTTCAATTTCATGTTTATATTCTTCTATAAAGCTTTCATCATTATTTTTTATATATAATTTCACCAATTGAGCATTTTCTATAATTACATTGCAGGTGTAGAAAGAACTGAAGAAATTGAAAATATAAATGATCAAAACCACGTGGATGGCTACAGAGAACAAGGTTTGTTACTCAATGTCACCATTTTAATTTCAATTTACATGTTTATCATTATCAATTTTTTTATTTGTTAACAAGCTGCATATTCGAAACATTATTAATATTTTGCTTATTTCACAACATAATATTTGGTACAATTTTTATTTTTTCTTTCACAACTATCATAACACTCTTTATCACTAATTTTTTCCTCAAAATAAAAATTAGGTGTTGACAACATGTTTGATGGTACTGCACATGTAATAAATTTTATGCGAGGCAGATCCAATTGTGCAAAGGATTTTAAAGAAGGTATAGAGACCATTAGGTACCAACTACCACAACCAAAGACATGTTGCTTTTGTAATGCCCGTTTGTTCCATCAAGAGACATCCTCGAAGTGTTGTAAGGATGGAAAAATATCCTTACCCAACATACCAATTTGTCCTGAATTTAGGGAGCTCATTTGTGAGCAAACGCCACGGGGCAGACATTTCAGGCAATATATTCGGTTTTACAACAACATGTTTGCATTTACCTCAATGGGTGTGCACGTGGATGAAAGCATGGCCTTGAATAGTCGAGGAATATATACATTTCGTGCCCAAGGTGCCATCTATCATAGAATTGGTAGTCTTTTACCACATACACCTCTAAGTGTATGACATACACCTCTAAGTGTATGGCATCTACAATTGTATATCTACGACACCGATCTTGAAATACAACGCAGAATGTCTCAATCTGTAGAAGCTCATGAAGATATTGTGCGACTTATTCAAAGGATCTTAGACATGCATAACCCATTTGTGGAGAAATTTCGTCAACTATCTCAAAGTCCAAATTTACATCAATGTAAACTCCTCATTAAAGAACAACCTCTAAACCAACCTCAATATTGCCTTCCCAGTGCTTCCCAAGTGGCAGCTATTATTGTAGGAGGAGAAGCTGGTCATTTAAGTGGTAGAGAAATTTTGGTTCAAAAGTTTAGTGGTAATTTGATCAACGTTCAAGATACAGCAGGATATTATGATCCATTACAGTACCCAATACTTTTCCCATTTGGAACATATGGATGGGATATCAACACACGCGACACTAATAGAACTAAAGTGTCATGTCGTGATTATTATGCATACATCTTTCAGGTAACAGTTTTGTTATTTTCAAATTTTTTTTACTTCAAAATGCTGCTTACACAATAAAATAACTGAACCTACATCTATTTTTACTAATGTCCAAGATTCGCGACGATGCTCTATCAATGATTTGGTACGGAGGACGCCTTTCACAACAGTATGTTATTGATAATTATGTAAAAATTGAAACACACAAGCTTAGGTGGTTTGAGCACAATCAAGATTCTATTAGGGCAGATTTGTACCAAGGCCTACAAGATGCTTTCCATGAAGGAGAGAGTGATACTAGTAATGTAAACTTTACACTTGAAATTTACATTACTTTATTAATGGCAAATTGGTATCAATATTTATTAATGACCCAACTTTTTCATCTTATATTTAGGAAATGTTGGATATAGAACCATTCTACCTTCATCATTTGTGAGAAGCTCGCACGATATGATCCAACGATTTCAAGATGCAATGTCATTGGTTCAAAAGTTTGGGAAACCAGATTTATTCATCACAATGACGTGTAATCCAGGATGGGAAGAAATTCAAAATGAGCTTTTACCTGCACAAACCGCACAAGATCGTCCAGACTTGCTTGCAAGAGTTTTCAAATCAAAATTTGAAGAATTAAAAGATGATATTGTGGTTAAGAGGGTTCTCGGAAGAGTTATTGTATATGTGCAAGTCTTTGAGTTCCAAAAAAGGGGTTTACCACATGCACACATGCTTATAATTCTCGATGAAAATGATAAATTACATAATCCAGAGGATTAGGATCAAGTTGTTAAAGCAGAAATACCGTGTAAGGAGGAATACCTCAGTTACATAAAGCTATACTAAAGCATATGATACATGGTCCTTGCGGGGTACAAAATCCAAGATCATCGTGCATGAAAAATGGGCGATGTAAAAAAGGATACCCAAAGCCTTTCTCGCCTGAAACCTACCGAGGCAATGACGCATATCCTGTTTACAAATGATATGATACTAATAATCCTGTGCCATTGAATGATCATTGCAGGATTATGGTAGATAACACTTGGGTTGTTCCATATAATCCTTGGTTACTGTTGAAATATAATTGTCATATTAATGTTGAAATATATTGCAGTATCAAGAGTGTAAAATACTTATATAAATATGTGTATAAAGGCCCAGATCGTGTCTCCATGGAAGTTAGACCAGGCCCAAATTATGATGAGGTCTAACAATACATTGATGCAAGATGGGTATGTGCTCCAGAGGCATGTTGGAAGATATTTTCTTTTCCTATGTATCGAATGTACCCTGCCATTTTTCGTTTGTAAATTCATCTTCCAGATAGACAACATGTATATTTTAGACCACATGAACCTATTACTAATGTTTTGGAGCGAAGTAAAAAGACAATGCTCACTTAATTTTTTTATATGAATATGATTGATCATGATGCACGAAATTATCTATATAGAGAGTTCCCTGAGCATTATTGTTGGGATTATAAAAACAAAACATGGACACGAAGAAGATCTCATAAAAAAGTAGTGGGCAGGATATATACTGTTTCACCATTTGATGGAGAGAAGTTCAATCTGCGTGTTCTTCTTAATCATGTCAAGGGGCCAACAGGATTTGATGATTTGTTGACTGTCAATGGGATAACCTATCCAACTTTTAAGCAAGCAGCTGAACAAAGAGGTTTACTAGAGAATGATAATAGCATACGACAGTGTTTGCTTGAAGCAAGAGACATTCGAATGCCATCAGCTTTAAGAAGATTGTTTGCAACAATATTGGTATTTTGTCTACCAACTGGAGTAAGAGAATTGTGGAATGAGTTCTACCCATATATGGCAGAAGATTATCCATCAACATCTGTTACAACAGAGACACATCGTACAAATAAACTTCTCAATGATTTAGAGGCGTTGCTCTTGCAACATGGAAAGCACATCACAAAGTATGATTTACTGATTTCAACTAGAGAATGTGATAATGATTCAACTGTACCAAGACTCATACAAGATGAGCTAACTGTTCCTAATGTAGATGAAGAACTCACTTTAATTGAGAAGTTGAATAATGATCAGAGAGTTGCATATGAGACAATCATGACAGTTATTGATCGTAAGGAAAGCATGATATTCTTTGTCGATGGGCCAGGAGGAACTGGGAAAACATTTTTGTATTGCACAATATTGGCAACCTTGAGAAAAGCCGGTCACATTGCAATTGCCACAGCTACATCTGGCATAGCAGCAACATTACTCCCTGGTGGAAGAACAGCGCATTCCAGGTTTAAGATTCCTTTAACTCCCGATGCTTCATCTACTTGCTCAATAAGTAAACAATCAGACTTAGCTAAACTTATTAGACATGCCACAATAATTATTTGGGATGAAGCTCCAATGGTAAATCGACGTGCACTTGAATCTTCAGATAGAACATTTAAAGATATTATGGAAGAAAATTTACCTTTTGGTGGGAAGGTGCTAATTTTGGGGGGAGATTTTCGTCAAGTACTTCCGGTTGTTCCAAAGGGTACAAAGGCAGAAATGATTGATGCATGCATAGTCAAGTCCTCATTATGGAAAGACGTCAAAGTGTTACATTTGAAGCAGAATATAAGGTCTGTCAACGATGAAGAGTTTGCTAAGTATATACAACACATTTGTGATGGGAATGAACCATTTATAATGGATGATTTGATTAAACTACCCCCTTCAATGGCAATGAAATGGGAGGGTCAGCATTCTATATACAACTTGATTGATCAAGTTTTCCCAAGTTTGCAAGAACATGCCAATGATGCAAGGTCTATGGTAGATAGGGCTTTGCTAACACCTATAAATGATGATGTTGAACAGCTTAATGCAAAGATAATTTCTCAGTTTCCAAGAGATGAGTTTATGTTACATTCTTTTGATGAGGTTGAAGGAGATATGCAACATCTATATCAACAAGAATTCCTAAATTCTATATCTACAAGAATTCCTAAATTCTATATCTCCAGGGGGTTTACCACCACATATATTAAGGCTGAAAAAGGGTACTCCAATTATGTTGTTGTGCAATATAGATCAAAAAGCCGGATTATGTAATGGTACAAGATTGATATGCCATGGATGTTTTAACAACATAATTGACGCTGAAATTTTGACTGGACAATATGTGGGTACACGCGTTTTTTTGCCAAGAATCCCTTTGAAGACAACAGAAAATGTACACCTACCATTTGTAATGATCAGACGACAATTTCCTGTACGTTTGAGCTTTGCACTTACAATAAACAAAGCGCAATGTCAGACAATTCCAAATGTTGGAATTTATCTTTCTGATCATGTTTTTAGCTATGGCCAATTATATATGGTGTTGTCAAGGGGAGTCTCCCAATCCACCACAAAACTATTGGTGCAAAAAGGAAGAATACCAGAGGAGGAAGGTGTTCACACAATAAATATTGTGTATAAAGATGTTTTGTTCCCTTCATCATAATTATTAATTAACAACTGAAAAGAACTGTCTTAGATATATATTTATTTTAATAATTTACAAATTTTAATGGTTGTGTAGTCTATGTTTTAATATTTTAAATCTTGATATTTTTTATGTATACAATTAATTGGTAATAGGAAGGATGCCCAACTCAAATGTGAGGATAGAGTCCACTATGCTAAATAATGGAGTGCATGCTGTTCCTACTGCTCATTGGGAGAATTGGAAGGATGATCATTCAATATTAAACATGGAGGCCATTGATAACAAGGTATATTTCTTTTTAATGATATCTTTAATTAGCATCCCTTTCTATTATTTTATCAAAATTAATATTAAGAAAAATGTCATGCTGGGTATGGGTTAGGTTCGAAAATTGGAAATTTATTCACCTAGTTGGGGATTCACTATTCGAGCTGACAAGAAAGAGCTTTGGAAAGAAGTGAAACGAGTTTTAGAGTCACAAGAATTGGAAAGGTATGTTAAGCTATTTTTTAAAATAGGAAAATAACTAATTGATAGTCTTAATATACAAACAATTTTTTTTCTTCATTTTGAAGTTCCAAGAACAAAGACAAACAACAAATCAATGTCAAGAGCAATCAAATTTCCAACATCCATAAGAATAAAGAAAAAGGAAAAATGAAGGACGAAGTGATCTCTAACACTCCTGCCAATAGAGACAAACGAAGAATTAAAATCAAGGACAATGTGGTTTCCAACATCCATGAGAAAAAAAATAAATGAACAAAAAAAACTAAGGACGATGCAATTTTCAACATCCAAAACAGTAAAGACAAACAGAAAATGAGAGTGAAGGACGATGCAATAATAAAGCAGGTACAAATCATTACAACATCTACTTTTTAAAATAAAATAAAATAACTTAATTACATAGTTTGGATATAAAATTCTTTTTTTTAAATTTTGGTAATTAAATGATAGTTTTTCGAGTCCCAAGCTGAAGTAGACCATTTTACATACATGGAGCTATGCAATATCATCACAAGGTTAGTTTAAATATTTCATTTCACAAGTTTATGCTTGATATTTATTGTACTTATCATTATTGTGTACGTTTTAAAGTCTCTATTAATAACACAGACACACACATTTTGTATCATAGGTTCATGGCAAATGCTGCTAGAAAGCAATTAGAATATGGAACAAATAACATTGCTCCACCAACTTCTCCACCATAGCCGGCATAATATTAATAAGTTTACATATTCCATGTTTCAAATGTAGTGAATTATTTTATAGTTTTACCTGATGTAAATATTTCACTTTTCTACATTGATCCATCAACTTTTCATAATAGCTTTTGTAAAGGTCACCTCATGTATTTTGTAAATAGTTTTATTGTTACGATTTCGTTATGCATTTTCATTATATGCACTATTTATAAGATTTATTCAATGAATCTATTTGTCCTCCCCCTACAGGTTAATACTAAATTATACCACTATCTTCCAATTAATAACACATTGATTACTACATAAATAAAATTGGCAAAAAAAGATAATAATTATGAAATACTAGCCTTTGAGCACGCACTCGCGCGCGTGCTCAGAGGCTCTTCAACTTTTTGGGTAAGGATTAATTTAGAGCATTTATTATAATTTGAGATTACTACATTCTCTAATCACCAAAAAAAAACAAACAAAAACTAGGGGTGTGATGAGTATTATGAGTGGTAAAATATTTTTTTCATCACACCCCTAAGTTCTTTTTTAATAATTAAAAAATATAATAATTCCAAATTATAATAAATGCTCTAAATTAACCATTACCCAAAAAAAAGTTCTAATAAAAAATTTACACCAAAATTTTGATAACTATTTTCACATTTGTGTCTCTAGCCTTTTTCTCTTTATATTTTCCTTCTCAAATTAACGGGGAAAGGCAAACAACAAAACGTTAATCCCTCCACCTCTCTCTCTCTCTCTCTCTCTTTCTCAACGGCTGCTCCAAGGCGAAGGAAGCCCTCTCCGGTCTCATCAGTCTTCGCACTCCGGTGGCAGTGGATGAACTTGCGTTGCGGGTAAAGGTAGTTTCTTCTCTTTTAGCGGATTTTGGGGGGGTTTGATGTGGCCCATACATATGTATATGTAGGTTATTATTCCAAGACCTCACAGCCTGTGGGTAACTCTCACACTAATAAATTTTCTCTTTCTTGGGTTGTTGTTGTTTCTTTCTAGTAGCATTGAGTAAAGATTTCAATGTCTGATTCTGGGTTTCTTATATATACGCTATGTGTTTGATAAAATGTATATAATTTGTGCTTTTTTAAGCTTTACGCATTTTCTCAAATAAACTAGGGGTTTAATGATATCTGAATTTGGTAATAGAAAGCCTTTGATACCATCCAATTTCCAATTTGAAAACCCAACTAGTGCTATATGGCAAACATGTAAAACGTGCCATAGGATTCAATACACGATGCAAACATGGTTCTAGTTTGTCTCTAGGAAGCACGGACACTGGTACCACACAGTGACATGAGCAATTTTTTAAAATTTATAACACGAAACAGCTGGTATGATACCAGTATGACACGGGCGAGGCACCCTAAACGAGGCGTTTGTACTTCCTTGGTTTGTGTTTTACTTTTACACGGAAAACCCAATGAATGCTATAGTAAAACGAATTGCTTCATGTATTGATGCCTATAAATATGCTTTTGTCTTTATAAATAATAATTTCCAACCATTTTGTCTTTAGGATCTCAATTTTGGTTTCATTGATTTCAGCCCTTCTTTCGTGCTCATCCATTGAAGCTTAAAGCTCTTGCACTCGCACGTGGGGTGTGGTCAATAAATTTTTTGTCTCTCATGGACGGAGACGCATCCAATCGTGCTTCAAGCCTTCCATGGATTTGGGTCATTGAAGCTTTTGCGAGCTTTAAGCAAGTGGACGTTTCTGTTTTAAATGGTAGTTTGAATCCAATACAACAAAAACAATTCCCTATAGTATATATGTCTAATAATCTTTTTAATCAATCTTGGTTTCTTTGTTTCAGATGTGATTGAATTGGCTCCAGACTTAGATGATGATTTAGGGAAAAACATGAGGGAAATGTTGGCTTTTAGATGTTTGGAGTCTTTATGTGGTCCCACTAATGAAGTCAATAATGGTCATTCAAAAGTCGGGTTTGATTTTTCAGAAAGTTGTGAAGATGTTCTCCAACACATAATGCACGAGGTATTTTTTTTTTTTTCTAATTTCAACTCTTCCTTTGTATGTAATATTGCTTGTGTATTTAATCATCTGCTTCCAAATTTTAGGAGTTTGAATTTTTATTTTGATGTTGAACATAAACATTTATTTTGTCAGAATTCATTATCAGATCTTGAAATGCTCAAACCAGAGCTCGTAAAAAGGGATCTTCGCCCCTTTATTATTCATAAAAGAGCTTGTATGCCTAAACTAGCCTTACAACAGGTAAAGGGGGGGTTTTTCCCCCCCTCTCTTCCTCTCTTATGAACTTTCCTCTGTTTCATCTATTGTCATTCACTATTCATTATTTGGTTTTGTGTGCTTCTTAATCAACAGCTGAAAGATTTAATTCTCGAAGGTATTCATCCAAATGCTGATTCCCTGAAGGACAGAAGTGGACTGGAATTTACAAGTGCAGGTGGTGGAATTCCTGTGAATAATGGCAGTCACAATGCACTTATACGTAGAGTTGATGGGAGCTTCCTTGATACACAACAAATGGGAGTAAAAGGGAACTTGATACCTAGAATGCTTGAGAATGAGAATAAGCTATTGGAAAAAGATCCATATAATGGAAATTTATTACTTTCCAAGAGGGGAAGGAATGAATCAGCTACTGAAAATATAGTTAGAGACTTCCATGAAAACCAAAATATTTTAAATGATTGTGACGATCTCCACTTAACTGCCAAAAAGCAGAAGCAATGTGACTCTTCTGGAATTCATTCCATAGAAGAGAATCCAGTACCTCTACATCAAACAGAACTATTAGAAGATTCTTCTGCAAGAGTTATGCCAGTTATTGAAAGACAAGTTTGTGACTTGGCAAAAGATCAGATAGGAACTCTGAAAGAAGGCAGGGTTCTAGAGGACGGTCGAGATGAGCATACTGCCTCGGTGAGATGTGGGCATAACAGCGAGGATGAATTCCATCATAATCAGTCAAAGCCTCCTGATAGTACCACGATGATGCACTCTCAATGCACGTATAGTCATGATTCCTTAGCATCAGCTGGTTCTACAGACCAAAAGTTGTGCATGAGGTGTAATGAAGGGGGTCAATTGTTAGTATGTAACACAAGTAATTGTTCGGTGATGGTTCATGAGAACTGCTTGGGTTTCTCGCCCAGATTTGACAACAATGGCAACTTTTACTGCCCCTACTGTGCATATTCCCTTGCTATTTCAGAGTACCTTGAAGCTCAGAAAAAGTTGTCCTATGCAAGGAAAGAAGTAGCTAATTATTTCAAATGGGTTTGATGCATCAGCCAAAGGAAGTCATCGAGAGATTGCATAGAGAATAGCATTTTCTTCCAGGACGAAAGAAATGAGGATCTTCTTGTCAAAAATGGGCACATGGAAAGAGAAGGTGATCGAGCAGATCATGTCAGTGAACATGTAAATGAAGTCAATAACCTTCATTGTCGGAAAAGTATGGATGATATGTAACAAGCAGAACCTTCTGCATCTTGTGATTATGTCAATTCACCTCTTAGAGAGGAAGAGGCAACTGTAACTACTGGGACACTAAATGAATTGACTAAAGGGAAAATAGCATAAGAAAAGGTGATCCAAGAGTGCTTAACTATGAGAGCGCTCAAAGGACACAACCAAGAACCAGTTGAGCATGAGGGTGGTGATAATTTTTCCAGTGAAAACACGGATATTATTCCTGTCTATCAAAGACAGGTGGAAGAGGGAATTTAAGAGGAAGTTTCTGGGGAACAGATTGCAGATCCACCACAGGAACCTGTTTGGGCACTTGATATGATGGAGAAGGAGCTTCTAGAGATGAAATTAATAAGTCTATCATTTTTAATTATTCAATAAGATTCCAACGGGGAGAGAGGCATCAGTAATTTGTTCATATCAAGTCTTTTCTATACAATTATCATATTCCTTTCATGTCATTCTAGGTATTAGGTATTTCTACCCTGCACGATCAGAAGCTGCCTTAAAAATCTGTAATGTTCTCTGGTAACCAGATTTTGTCTTAAAATCATTCTTTCTTGCCTTCTACCCCCCATGCACTCTGGTTATGAGTGGCATTTTAGCATTGCATTGCATTGACTGTCCTTCATTGATAATGACCCTTGAATTTGTAGTACATACCCAGTAAGTCCTCTTGAGCTAAGGCAAAAAAGGTTCCATGGACTGTCAAGGAGGTAGAGATGTTAAAGGTACTTGTTTTATCTTTTGCAGTTGTCACTTCATATTGGCAGCTTATCTAGAAGTCCATAGTTTTACTTATCACATTTATCTCTTGTCATTGTTATTTTAAGTGTATTCATATTCATATTTTAAGATTGGGTTTCGAAATTGTTTCCTGGATTTTGATTTGAGGTTTGCTAAGAAGCACTGATACTTCAAACTAGCGGTCATAGATGTACTAGACATCAATTCAATACAGAAACTCTCAAACACTGGGGATTCTTAACTTTCCTATTCTTTTCTCCCTCAATCTTACTCTATTTATGTGCCAATAAGAGTGTTAAAGCTTAGTCAAATTGAAGTATTCTTGTACAAGTATAATACGGGAAACATTTAATATGTAAATACTTTTAATTATAAGAAAGTCTTTTTTCAGAGTATTCTTATTTAAGACAGTAAATTAGAGTTCTTTAAAAAAGATAATACATACGTATAGCATACCCTTAATAGTATGACTGTATGAGTATTTTAAAAATATGATCAAAATGAAGTGCTTTGTCCTGTTCAGCTTGTAGATTGATATAGGGGTATATTTTGCTCTTTGATCTGCCCTTGATATCTCACTTTGACCCCATGACTTTTATTTTTTATTTTTTTTTATGAATCACTTTGACCCAATGACTTGAAGTTATTATGATTGCCTCTGGTGGTCAAATTTTACATAAGAAATATTTTAATAAGGTTTTTAAATTTAATAATACTTACAAGGAAAACTGTATTGACTTCCTGATCATCGTAACTATGGTCAATATGATTATTTTTTTATGGAGGGACCTATAAGTATAAATGCTTTAAATTCATGTCTTGGTCATTCTTCCTAATTATTACTATTCTGCTTGAGTGTAAGTGGACTTTTTGTTTGTTGTTGTTGTAGGTTTAACAGGTTTTTCATTTTTATAGATTGACCATTGAGGGATAAATATTAAAACAAAAAGAAAGAAAGAAGTGATGCATTGAAGTGTTTACTGTATTAATGATTTTCATTGTCTGTTGAGTTTTCTTACTCGTATATACATATGGAGGCTCAATAGTTTTTCGCTATTTAGTGTTCAATCTAAAAGCATGGATCCACGCATTCAAAAAAAGAAGAAGCATAGATCCATGTCAAGGGTGTGCCATGAAATTGAATACATTTGTTGTTGAAAATATGAACCAGTTAACAATCATGGAATGTATTATGATTAATATATTTGATCTGTGGTTTGGAACCTCAAATAAAATCTTAGTATACATGCGTCTAGCTTAATTGGTACGGTTGATTGGGATCCCAGTCTGGGGACAAAATTTTCCCCTGCCCCCCTACATTCTGGGGATCCATGTGGTAATGGGATCTGTACAGTGGACTTGCAATTGTTTGTACATGTTAAGGTTTGGCAATGGTTTTTCTGTTTTTGGAAAACTACAGGAACAACAGCTGGTTTTAAGTTTTTAATTTTAAAGGTCTCATATTGATTGGTCCTGATAAAGAACTAGGTCATATTGCAGTTTGCAGTTGAACTGAGATGCCAATTACTAGTAAACTTGTAGAGGTTTTACAAATTATTAGTTGTGCTTGCAGGTCACTGTAGATAAATGTTTGGGAATTAATTAAACCATGAATTATAAAATTCAATCTTTTATTTATAAGAATTTGAAAAACCTTTTTTTTTTTACTAGATTCAATCTTTTATTTATCAAAAAATTCTTTATAAGATTAATGCTGTTTTCTTGGAGTCCCTACTTTATGTCAGACCTATGTTGCTTAGGAATTTTCGCAACATCTTATTTTCTGGAATTCTCACAAAGAGTTCCATTAGGTTTAGTGGCAAGATCCGGTATAGTGATTCTCTTGTTACTGAATTGTTTAACACTATAATACCAGTAGCTGTAAGTTCTAAAATAATATGTTTCTTCACAATTTTAGACTGCTGTATCTGTACAGGTGGTCATCTTGAAGAGGGAGGGAGAATGTTCTCTTTAATTCTTGCTATCTGGATTCTGGATGCTAAAAGTGACAATTGCTCATGACTCGACCTTTGTGTGAGTTGAATATGGATTTTATTTCTCTTGTTATCATCATTCCCAGAACCACGGAAAATGTATAGAATTTGTTTTCTCTGTTGAGTATTTGCTTCTTGCCGTTTCTTTCTCCCACAAATTGAGGCAGATGCACATTTAGCTTGTCTTGATAGATGAGCTTTTATTGAGAGCAAAGGTTTGGGAAGGAAGAATGAAAATGAATGGATTTATCTATTCTTCTGTTAGGGAGTTTAATAGGAAGAAATGGAATAGTTACAACCGAATGCTTCTATTTCATTCCCTCCTAAATCCCAAGCATTCCTCTCAAAAGTGGAGGAACATTGGCATAGGTTAGAGGATGAAAAGTGGAGGGATTTAAAATATAGGAAAGATACTAAAAAAGGAGGAAAAAAAAAGGTTCTCTCATTTGCTGTGTTTTTGGTAGAGATGATAGAAAAGGGGACTGATAGAACAAATAAGAAATAAATATAATGTTTTATGTGCTTGTTTGGGATTTAAAATGAAATAATGGAGAATATAGTTTGTGTAAATTTACAATAAAGCCATTTTTATATAATAATTAATGTTTCTACATTATATAAGAAAAGAACTGTAATTTTTTTTTTTTGAGAAAAAAAAGGTAATTAGTTAAAGTAGTAAAGATGATATCATATAAAAGTGAACCCATCAACCATCATATTTGATATATACATGTCTGTTGAATCATTTTCTTATGTCAAATTTATTTATAGTTTTCCCCAACAAATTTGTAATCATACATAGTAACATGGATATAGTATTCTTATGTTACAACTTGTGTATTTTATTATATGGGAAAATGGGCAATTGCTATATTTTACTTCAATGATTTATAGAGTTTAAAGGAAATAGAACATCTTAAATTTAAAATGGAACATCTTAAATTTATTCAAAACTTTTAAAACAATTTTTGAAGTTTTGCATATAGCACAAAACTAAGAGGTTGATTGGTTTTAAAAAAGTCCTCACTCATCACTTATCTCTTAATTTTCATCGCTCATCACTTATCACTTAAAATACTTTAACTCCCTAAAAGTGGCACGTTTGTCACGCTGTTTCCAACTTCTCATAACTCAATTTTTTGTACTTTTGTGGGAGAGCACCATGTCAGTGAGTTCTGTTAGTCTACCTGCCTCACACTCATTTCACTTCATTTTCTTCACGGCTCATTTCATTTTGCCACCACCACAGTCACAGTGCCACTGTTTCTCCCAAAATTTTTCCTTCTGCCCTGTTTCTCCCAAAACCCACAACAAACCTAGCAAAGGAAATCCACCTTTGACCTCACCCAGTGCCAATATCCACCATCCCAAAATTTTATTTTTTCAAGCTGATCTTGATTGAATTCAAGTGGGTTTGATCTTGATGAATTAAACTTAGATTTCTAAGTTTAATTTTTGTAGGTTTTGTTAGTTTTTGTCTAGTGTTGAATCTTCATCCTTCACCCCAATTACGCCAACCAATCCGACGACGTTGTCCAACCCAAACTCGGCCATTGCTTAGACTGGCAATGACATGGAGAAGAAAGGTGTGAAAGGGTGCCACCTACAAGAGTCACCCACCTACGTTGGATGATCTCGCCTTGCTCAGGGTTATGGTCAAGGTCTTGCAGTGGTCATCACCGATTTGAGCTATGGTTGTCTTTGGGTTGGATGATCTCGTCGGCTTGGTAGGCGTGACTGGAGGTGAAGGATGAAGAACAAAGAAGGCAGATTGGAGAAGAAAGGTGAGAGAGATGCTTTTGGATGATTTTGCTCTATTGCTTTTTCGTGTGAAGGGGAGGGCACTGTGCTTAGCCGTTGGGTGGGGTGTTGGTGTGGGAAAAGGTCTGAATTGGATTTGACAAGTCTCTGCCATGGGCCCCTGTGTTGTGATGAAAATTACCAATATGCTACCGTTACTCTGTTTTTATAACTCAAAAACACTTAAAACTTGTTTTCAGTTTCCATAACTTATTACTCAATTTGGTGAGAATTAAGTGATGGAAACAAAACTTGAAAACAAATCCAAACAAGCTTTCTTTATGTGGGTCCTATCATTTTTGAGTGATGAGTGATAAAAATAGAGTGATGAGTGATGGAAACACCAAAATCCAAACAGCCCCTAAACTACCCAAAATGTTGAGTTGAAACCACCCCTATTTCAACTTATTGCTAACTTTGGAGGTAGGTGGGTTAGTGACAATTTGAATGGTTAATGGTGGTTTAGAAATTTTCCAACTCACTAATGACAATTTTGGTTGAAATGTTTTTCCTAAATATGCTTAAACCAATCAACACACATTCCTATTCTAAAATATCTAGTCTAAAATATCCAAGGTTTACCTTTAGCAAGTATACCTTTAGCTATTAAAGTTTATAATTGTTTTAATTTTAGTTATTTACATTTTAAAATTTAACTATTTATGTTTGATTTTGTTTTCATATTAGCATTATCATTCATATGGATTAGTAATGACAAAGTTTAGTTACAAAATTAGTTATAATATAAGACCACAACCTTACTCAATTGCTTTTATTGGAGGTGAATTTTGACAAATTTACCATTGGATTACATCTACTTCTTATATCCTCTATACTTGCAAAATTTCTAGAAAATTAAAGATTAATAACTATGTCATCAATAAATTGTTTAAATTGTAAGTTTTTGTAGTTTAAAATTATGTATAAAATATAATCTTATAGATCATAGAATAAATAATATCCGATTATCACAAAATTTGACATATGTATTAAAAATGTAAAGAATATACAATCTAACTGTTAGATTTTCAAAACATATAGTAATATTAATGATATTGAGTAAGATTGTAGTTTTAGACAACAACAATAAATTTTGTAGCTAAACTTTCTCCGATTAGTAATATAATTGTTTAATTATTTTATGAAATACTAGCTCTAAAATGGTGTGAAAAACAAAAATTTGTATGCCAGCCTTTTTTTTTTTTTTTTTTTTTTTGTGTTGAGAAAGGTATACCAGCTCATTTGACTGTTCATTCTGTTGCAAGGCTTCTATTGTATTATTGTACTTAAAAGAGTTTTGGAGCCATATGTGATGACCATTGATATTGTCACGCTATGCACCTGAACACTTTTACACTGCGGCCTTTGTTTGCCAGTATCCCAACTATCGGCATGGACAAAAATAAAATAGATCATTTATTTGATTTTATCTTTTTGGGAAAACAGAACGGCAGAGACAGATATGGCCATAACGTATGAAATAATTTCACACTTACACCCGATTGTGACTTGCGAGTTGTGAGTCTTGTGACTAATATAGCTCCAAATACTGTCACATTTATTTGTCCATAATTATCTTAAACGGTAAATTGCGATCAGTGGTCTGTTATTATTACAAAAACTTATTATTTTTTCTCTACTATTCACTATTTGTCTAGTGAGATAATTGTAGTATGTGTACAAGTGTGCAATACTAATATTATTGCTAATTTAACTAATAAATATCACATACTTATATATTTTGCCAAAATTGTTTTATATAGTAGATTGTGATTAGTTGTTTATCACTATCACGTAGATTTGTTATTTTTTCTCTACTACTCACTATTTGTTAGGTGAGATAATTGTGACAAAGCGTGTATAAAAGTGTGTAGTATTAATATGATTGCTAGCGGGCATAACATGATTAGCACAATACTCTTGGATATGCAATAGGGAAAGTCCCAAGTAACCAATTGAAATCCAGCATATCATTTTCTATCTGAAGCTCCAAAGTTCAAACATGTCCATCGAGACCTCACAATATGGAGCCAAGTGATGCTTAGCACGAACAGGGGTTGGGAAAAGAACCTGAAATGTACTAATATACTTTATAAGTAAGATTTGATGATTACATTGAGCTATAATGTACCAGATAGTCGGTGGTCAAACAACCAAACAGGCAAGCACACACATTTATATATATAACATGTCATACATCATGCTCATATTTCAATTAAATTCCAAGGAATTGTATCTCAAAAGGTGGTGTCCTTTCAACCTGTCAATAAGGACAAGCATGAAATGAGAATCTAAGTTCCAACAAGAATAAAAATCCATGGTTCCAGTTAAAAAACAAAATAATCCATGGCTTTCTTGCAAATTGCAATAATAATAGGGTCAATGATAAAAACAAAAACAAAGTTGAAAAGGATGTTAAAACCATGTGATCGAATGGGAGAAGCAGAGTACTAATCTTTTATTATGTGAGACAGATTGGAACTGAGAGTGGCCTCTCTCAACTTTCAAGACAATCACGTGAGAGTAGCCTCTCTCTCTCTCTCTCTCTCTCTCTCTCTCTCTACGTGTTGTCTGGTTCAAATCTGTTTTTTTTTGGGCAAACAAGGTAACATGTGAAGTAATTAATGCAACCACCAAACATGCTCTTCTCTTTAGGGCAATCTTATATATTTTTAAAGGCAAACCTTAGGTACAGTATTTTAGTTTCACTTCTTAAGATTCAATCATATGGTTATTTAACTAAAAATATACACTTTTATCTCATGAGAAAAAATCCACATAACAAAATTTTAAGAAAATAACTAAAGAAATAGCACCTAAATATTATAACTAAGTCTTGCCCTATTTTTAATTATCTAGTTGTTGTATCTATCTTATATTCTTATACCATTGCATTTTTTTTTAGACTATTTGGGGAGGGTGGAAAAAGCCAACCTTCACGAGTCCCTCTGATTCATTGCTGACAAAATAGGGTGTGGATCACACTGCCCCAATAGGAGCTAGAGAATGGTAATTTCTTCATGATATAATATTTTTTTCTGGTTGAATCTCTTTATGGTACAAGTTACAGACTGGATAGGCAAGAGTGATATTCTTACCTTTTCAGATTAAAAGAAGAAAAGAAAAGAAAAGAAAAAGAATGATTTCTTAGCCGAAATAAATAAATAAATGCACACTTGTTTGACAATTCCATATATTTAATGTCATTACACCAAATACCTTGTTGTAGAAGAGGCAACAAAAGAATAAAAGGGAGAAAGACAAAACTTATATACAATGCCTTAGATGCTGTTTTTTAAGTTCTGTTATTAAGATTCTGCCATATAGCTACTTAACTTAAAAAATACATTTCCATTAATGAGAAAAAAGCCACATGGCAGAATTTTAAAAGAAGAACCTAAAGAACAGCACCTAAATACTGTACCTAAGTCTTGCTCAAGGCTTTTCTCAAAAAAAAAAAAAAAAGGTTTTGCTCAAGGGAAAATGATACTCTCTTATTAATTAATCTCTTTAGTAAATTAGTTTGTATTATAAAATTGAGTTCTAAAGAGACTTCGCTGTTTGCTGACACCAAAAAAAAAGCTATGAATTTTTTTTGGGAGAGGGAGTGTGTGTAAAAATAAATGTGACAGGACTCTTTGTAGATCCAAACTCAACCTAGCTCGATCTAGCTCGAAATTGTGGTGCTCAAGCAATTATGTTGTAGCCTTTCATTCACATGACTTAATGTGGCCGAACAATGAATGTAGCAAACCTACCTAAGACGACACCTAATCACCTTGGCCTAGAAAGTAGCACCTACGTAAGGTACTACGTTATGATTGATAAATTAAAATAGATTAGTACAACATCATTTTCATATGGATAAATATCAATACCTTGGGTGTATTGTATAAGAATTCTGAAATTATATAATAATTAGTCATTTAGTTTTTGCCACCAAAAGATTCATTATAAAAATTTATAAAAGTTTAATCTCACACGTTGTGACTGTGCTAGGTAGATGCCCCTTCAATTTTTGTTTAAAATTGTCCACATTTTTATCTTTATGCGATGCGACACAATATAAGTACAATACAATAATTAACATAATTGTCATAAGTGAAATTTTATTGTCAAATTTTTTAAACGTTTAAAAATTACTACCCTAATAAAAAATATTTTACATGGAGTTTATAGAATTTTAGTTTTATTATTTATTTTATATTGTTTTAATAATCCATTATGATTTTATAGAACTTTTTGTTTTAATTGAATTTCATCATTTATTTTAAATAATTTTATAATCTATTATAATCTATGATTTTTGATAAAAATAGAAGACTTACATGAATTGCATTCACCATCTAATTTAAAGTAATATTTGTTATTTTTAATTATACTATGTATTTTATTATTAAATCATAATTAGATTATTGGATATATTTATTTATTTTTCATATAATTATTAATTAAGTTCATGCATTGCATTCACCAGCCGATTTAAAGTAATATTTGTTATTTTTAATTATACTAAATATTTTTTATTATATCATAATTAGATTATTGATATATTTATTTATTTTTCATATAATTATTAATTAAGTCATGTATTACATGGACACAATAAAATTAGAACAAAGTTTCTCTCCAGACTAGTTTGGAGAGAAACCCTACAAACTCATTGTTGATACCTATTTTTGCAAATCTGTACTCAAAGGCCTATGAGGAAGAAAGCCCAATGAAAAGCAAGGCCCAAAGGCCCACCAAGAAGACCAAAGAACAAGAAAGGTCCAAAGAAAGAAGTGCAAGTGAAAGCAATCTACGGCAAAATGCAAATCTGTAGCAAAATACAAATCTGCTGCAGAATACAAGTCTGTCGCAGAATACAGCTTTGCCGCAGAATATAGTTCTCTAGAGAATGGTTTCGAAAAATGAAGACACACGTCCCTATTCTTCGGCAGAAGGCTTTACTGCTGCAGAATACAGATTTGCCGTAGAATACAATTCTTCAGCAAAATACAGATCTGCCGCAGAATACAGTTCTCTGGTAGGATGGATTCGGCAGATGAAGATAAATTGGGCCCAATTCCCTTTTGATCCAGTCAACATTATTTGGCCCACAAATGCGCAAATCATTTTGTATAAAAAAGATAGGCATGAAAACTGATATGAAGAAAAACGATGAAAAAAAACAAGGAGCAACAAGAAGTGTTAGCAGCAGGAAACGCGTGAAGAAAAGAAAATCCAAACTAAAGGAAATGACAAACACAGCAGGCAACACATGAAGAAATAAGACAGAAACACGTAGTAGAACAAAACAAATCTGCTAAGGCAGAAACGACGTGGGAATGAAAGAAGACAGAAACAGAAGGGCCGGAGCACCACCAACCTGTACTCAGCCAATACAAGGGAGGTGAGCCCACTGTCAAAGGGATTTAGAGGGCGTGGTTTGGTGATGGGGAGAAAAGAGGGTCTATATTTAGTTTCTTGTCACAACTTCTTTTGGGAATATATCCTGCTGAGATGGTATCTTACCCAAAAGAAGTAATAAATGGTTGGGACCATCTGATGCATGCTATAGAGCTAGGTAGTGAGGTAGCCCAAAGGTAGAGGTATACAGCAAGGACAAACAAAAGGAAATTTTGTCGTGAAATGAGTAATGGTGCGGCAAACACATACTGGAGCAATGGCAGTGGTCGGGGCAACCAATGGGTTGGTGGGTAGTCTTGAAATGATGCCCACAACAAACCAAAAATAGTTGGTGAAACCCTATGGGTAAAAGAGAGAAATCCCATTGAATTAGTTCACTATAAAAGGAGGAGGTAGCCATGGATGAAAGGGGGGAGATCAAAATAGGGAAGCACCCAGAGAGAGAGACCCAAGAAAAAGAAAGACTCAAGTGAGAAAAACAACTTATGGCAAGATAGTAGTTAGAAACTAAGAGTAAAAAAAAAAAGAATGGAGAGAAAGAAAGAAAGAAAGAAAGAAAGAAAAAGAAGAGAGAAAATGTGGCAGGAATAGGGGCATATATCAATAGACCATATTTTCCCTCCCTTTTAGCAAACCCACTCTTTGAAGTCTCCAAAAGTAATAGCTAGTAGCCATTTAGGCCTATTCTCCAAAATGCACAGTTTTTATGGTAGAAGCCTATGATAAGGTTGTTCAAGTTGGAGTTTGGGTTCCTTCTTGGTTTACTTATTCTATGGGCAGATTCAATGCTTGATTTTGATTGCAAATATATTTGATTTCTCTTATTATAACTTATATCTGCCGTATTTAGTCATCTTGTTGTAACACGTTTTTATCACGTCTGCCGCATCAGTTGTCCTGCAGTGGTGTTTTTACTTGCTATACTTTTTATTCTGCTGTAGTACATTTTTATTATGTTTACTGTGTTAACTATTTTACTAGCTAAACATTTCCTGCCGAAATTTTCTTTTTTATTTGTTATTACATGTTTTATTGTTGACACAAATTAATCATTATCCTGCCATAAGTATATATATACACATATCTTTATTTATGAATATGTGTACATATTTGAGAATATACTAACCCATTTAAATTAACATTTTTTTTTATTGGTATTTTCTTTGGGTTTTAGATTTGTTTATGTGCAAGAAGTGGAAAAGTATTTCTGCAGTAAAAATGAAGAGTAGTTATTCACACGGTAGAAGGCTTTAAAGTACAGCAGAAAGTTTTAATGCACAGCAGACAGCTCTATTGCACAGCAGAACGTTTTACAGTAGAAAGCTTTAATGCACAGCAGACAGCTCTACTGCACAGCAGAAGGCATTATGGCAGGAAACTTCACTGCACAACAGAAAACTTTATTGCACAGCAGACAGCTTCATTGCATAGTAGACAGTCTTATTACACAGCAAATAGTTTTACTACGCGGCAGAAAGTTTTGCTGCACAACATAAAAGTCAGACCTATGGTAGAAACTGGAGAAAAGTTCATTTTACGGCAGAAACATCAATCCTACGGCAGAAACTGGCAGTGGCAGAAACAGAAAAGTCAATTATGCGGCAGAAACTGAAGAAAATTCTTCTACGGTAGAAACTGAGAATAAGCCTACTTTGTAGCGTCTTCCCTCGGATTTGGAGTCAACGTTTGCGTACAAGCCGGACCAAATTGAGTTGCAGTTGGACCGGTCTCAACTCCCTTACTTAGAATACTTGGGCCCACTATTGCGGGAGGCAGCCCAACCCAACGCACAACGAAAAGGCCCCTACACTCATCATATATATTTATATTGAGTGTGAATTTTGAAAATCTAACCGTTAGATTACATGTTCTTATTACATCCTTAATGCTTACAAAATTTCAAGAAAATCAAAGATTAATTGCTATGTCATCAAATAATGTTATAATTTCAAATTTTTGTAATCTAAAGTTATATATAAAAATAAGTTAATTGATCAAATAGTAAATAATATCCGATTTGAATTAAATTTGATATACATGTTAAGAACATAAGGAACATGAAATTAAACGATTAGATTTTCAAAATTCACTACCAAAAAATAAATATTTGAGAAATTTAAAGAGTTTCCCTCCAAACTTCAAAAAATTATATCTTATTGAAAATCTCAACAAGTGTGTTTACCAAGATGAAGCTGACTTTTCATATTACGATAATCATAAAAGGTGGATTACCATGAATCAAAAGTCTTAGCTTAACAACAAAAGAAAAAAAAACTGAAAAGAGTAGTTTTTTGTTAGCTGTGCTTTTTAGGGTACTTGTGAACCATTTGAGTTTTTTTATTTATTTTTTATTTTTTTTATATACATTGTTTAGTTACAAAATTAATTGATTGTAGACTTAAACTACAACCTTATCCAATATCTTTTATTGGAGATGAATTTTGACAAATTTAATATTAGATTACATCTTCTTCTTATATTCTATATGTTTGCAAAATTTATAGAAAATTAAAGATCAATAGCTATGTCATCAATAAATTGTTTAAATTGCAAGTTTTTGTACTTTAAAATTATACATAAAATATAAGCTTATAAATTATTTAGTAAACAATATTTGATTGACATAGAATTTTACATGTGTATTAAGAGCGTAAAAAACATATAATTTAACCGTTAGATTTTCAAAATATATAGTAAAATTTATTTTATTGAGTAAGATTGTAATTTTATGCTACAACCAATTTTATAACTAAATTTTATTTATTTATTTATAAATTATAACATATATAATATATTACTATTAATCAAAACCTTATTTATTTTTTCTTTAATTATGATTATGATATAATGTCCATGGAAAAATTTATGAATTGAGCCAACCAGAATCACTTTAAATGTTGAAACTTTAAACGTGGAAGTAGAAACGTTAAACATAGGCTTTGTAAACTTTATGGTGTATTTAGATACTACTTATTTGGTTAAAATTGAAAAATTATTATTGAAAATATTATAGATAAAAGTAAAAATTAATTAAAATAATACCGTAAGACTTATAAATAATATCAAAATGTATAATAAAACTTATAAATAGTAGCAAAAATAAACTGAATATTTAAATAATTTTAATTTTTAATCTAGTCCAAACTTGTTTCTCATCCTCAAAAAAAAAAAAAAATCTAGTCCAAACCCACACTTAAAAAAAGAAAAGAAAAAAGTAAGTCAAAGTTAAGTACGTGAGAGACTGCACTTGCCAATTGGACGGAGCACGAAACTGCCTTTCTCAACACGTAACGGCAGATCATTATCCATTAGATAAATAACTACCTCATTCATTGTACTTTGTTTTATTCCAAAAAAAAAAAAAAAAAAGTGACACAAAGACAGACAGAAAGGTTGGTTTGTTGTTGCAGTTGATGATGTTGCTATTGTTGCCGTTATCAACAATCTATCTTAAAATAGGAAATCGCAATTCACAAACTTGTAGGGACCCCACACCTTCCTAAAACACCCCATCAAAGCTGTTATAGACTTACAGTTTTTGTTCCAATCCTACAGTTCCAAATTTTTTTTTTAGAAGGAAGAGGAACTGGTCCCCAATTTCTCTCCTCCTCTCTGTCTCTCTTTCTGTGTGTGTCTCTCTGTCTTTGTTCACAGAAGATGCGTGTTCTTCATCATCATCATCAACTCCTTCAGTTCTGATCTTTTGTGTTCAGTCACAAAGAGAGAAAGTTCTAAACTTCACAGTGATCCGGGAGCTCAAGTCGAGGTATTATTATTACAATGTTTATTTATTTATTTATTTTTTTTCAGTTGTTTTGGTCTGAATTAATGTTACATTTGTCAAAAAATTTGTCCTTATTTTATGTGGGGTAATCTGAATTGGAGATTTTGATCTGGGTTTTTTGTGAAGATCTTTCTATTTTGGCGTCTGGGGTTGAACCATTTGTTGGGTTAGAGTAATTAATTGGTGGAAAGTTACGTTTTTTCTTCTTCACATTAATGTACTTGTTAATGGGGTCAATAGGTCGTGTCATTTTGGATCTGTACCCGAAATTCAAACTTAGTATCAAAGTTTTGACCTTTTAGAGGACTACATATTTTTTGGTTGTTTCCTTGTACACTTTGATGTAGCAACATTCTTTTTTTAATGTAAGTATTAATTCATTCACATGTCACACATTGGTTCAATTGATTTGCAGTAGGTATATGAAATTCCTTTCATTTGAACTCGTGTGGGCTAAAATTTCGTACTTTGTGTTTATCTAAAGGCGAATGGGAAAGCGAGGCGGATGGTTTTCTTTAGTGAAGAAAGCTCTCTGTGTTGAATCCAAGGAAAAAAAGGACCAGGTTTGGATATGTGTGTGTGTGTGTTTTATTATCTTAGAAAAACGAACAAACTTTTGTGTTGTTGTATTTTGCTGTTAGATTTGTTTCCAATTATTTCAGCAAAGATTAGATTATAATGGAAAACGATTTTTATTTTTAATTCTTTAATTTTTTTTTTAATTTTTTATTATTATTATTATCAGAAAACACACAAACCGAAGAAGAAATGGTTTGGGAAGTCGAAGAAAGCAGCTCCAAATCCTTATTCCATTGAAGCTTCATTTGCTAGTTCTACTCATCTTGCTCTTCCTTCTTCTTCTCCTCCTCCTCCTCCTCCTCCTCCTCCTCCGCCTGTGCCTCCCATTGAAGACGTGACATTAGCTGAAGCCGAGGATGAACAGAATAAGCATGCTTACTCCGTGGCAATTGCAACTGCTGTGGCTGCAGAGGCAGCTGTTGCAGCTGCTCAGGCTGCTGCTGAGGTTGTTCGTCTCACTACTGTTGGCCATTGCCATGGAAAATCGAAGGAAGATATTGCAGCTATCAAGATTCAGACTGCATTCAGAGGATACTTGGTATGAATTCTTCTCATATATATGCCAAGTATTTGCATATATCTTTTCCAAATATAGCAACATAATTCTTACATTATGATTTTATCTGAAAATTTGAGAATGAAATTGTCCATATATATGAGTTTGAATGCCTTTCTTAAGTTTTAGCAGATGTGGAGCAATTACATGCATATTTTCATAGTTTCTGCAATTCTTCCATATTGAGTTTTATGTGTTCGTTCAACTTAAGAAAAATTCAACATATTGCTTTTAATGGCTAAGGGATTATTTATAAATTGATATCCTTTTTTGGAAAAGGTTTGTAGGTGTGCCATTGATTGTCTGCATTTATGTGTCAACTTCTACTCCAAATTTCAAGATTAACTTCCATATTGTTGTCTTCTCCAAAAAAAAAATAATAATAATAATAAAATTCCATATTGTTGTTCACTGTTCATTGCTTTAGAAAAATGTCATTCTTTTCAATTTTGGAAGCCAGTAGTTAGTGGTTCCTAACATAACTTCTCCAAAGTAACCCATTTGTAACAATTTCCTGTATTTATGAATGTTTTTTAACTAATGGGCCTCCCAGGCAAGGAGGGCATTGCGGGCTTTGAGGGGATTGGTGAGATTGAAATCAATGATACAAGGGCAATCTGTCAAACGCCAAGCAGCTACCACATTAAAATGCATGCAGACTCTTGCTCGTGTGCAATCTCAAATTCGTGAAAGGAGAATTAGAATGTCGGAGGAGAATCAGGCTCTCCAGCGGCAGCTCCAACAGAAGCGTGACAAAGAGCTTGAGAAGTTGAGAACTTCTGTAAGTGTCCCCATCCTATGCTTTTTGCCTTTGTTACTGTAGGTATGTGACTGTGAGAGGAGCCGTGGTTTTTCCCAAATAAATGACTTAACTGTGCTTTGGCCAATCTGCATTTGTCTTATGGCTTCTGTTTTTGCCTGCCTTTTTTTTATTATTCCATTTTTTTTAAAGTAAATTTTCAGTAAGTAGTGTTTTCTTATCTTGAATTTGAATTTATTCAAATAGAGCGGTTTTTGGGTCAATTTTTGGACTATAAATATACTTTTTGTATTTTAATCCACTTTTATTTTCCAATTTAATGGGTTTCTTCTCCCTCACTGGAAAGGTGAAAAAGTCCAGAAGAAAAAATTTTAAAAATCAATTACAAATATTTTTTTGTTCTTAAAAAAAAAAACGAATATAATAGAGGCACCATTTATACTAACATATCAAAAGGTCAGGTTCCCGATCTCCCAGGCTATTAAATGGGAGAAGAACACAAACACATTTGAAATTCAATGATTCAATATCTCTGATTTCTCTAAAGTTTGTTCCATGTATGATGAATGTTTTAGCTTGGCCTTTCTCTTTTCTTTTAGACTAATTCGTTTATTAAGAAATTTTCAATCTTTGGCTTTTTTTTTTCAATGATAAAATGTTTGTTCAGTGGATACCTTTTATCTGGCCATATCTGGTATTCATTTTCTAAAAAGTCAATATGGCGGAAGCATGTGCTTAGGGCTTTTCATTATATCTTTCTTTAAATGGAACTTCACCATTATTTCTGTAAAGAAAAGCATGTGTGGGTTTATTGTAAGAGTATTAAATACTTCTGCAACAGATAGGAGAAGACTGGAATGATAGCACTCAATCTAAGGAGCAAGTTGAAGCAAAACTGCAGAGCAGGCAAGAAGCTGCTATGCGAAGAGAAAGGGCATTGGCTTATGCATTCTCACATCAGGTACCTGTTGAATGCAAAATTAGAATCTTCAAATTTACCATTAAAAAATAATCCAATTTCAATTTTGAAGCGCATCAAGTTCTTTTGAACTGTAACCAGTATGGGGGCACATGTGATTAGAAGTATTTTAAAATTTTAAGGCAACAAGGGATAGCAAAATTACAAATAGTGTGCAGTGTCTTGTCCTTCCTGCCTCTATATTGTTCTCTCTCTTATTCCATTGACTTCTAATTTTCAATACTCTTAAAGAAGTTGATCCTCTAATTTATAGGTTTTGAAGTTTTTTTTTTTGGCTTCCTTGATGGTTAAAATGTTAATTTAAGAATAGTTTCAGATTTTCCCAGTCTCTCATGCTTGAGGCAAAATTTTGTTGATGAGCTGTAGGTTACATGCATGCATGTATAAAAGGTTTTGTAAAATCAGCACAGTAGTAAGTTCACTTTTATACAAATAGCATCAAGATGCATCTTGTTTTTTTTCGGTTGCTTGGTTATTTAACTCAGCCACCCAAGATGTATCAATTATTTTCTCTGGTTGTTTCCTTAAAAGAAAAGGGTATCTAAAGTTCTCTTCTGTCCATCTTATTTTGATGAAATAACATCAGTATGTGTCTTTTTTTGCTTGGTAATTTACGCTTGCACACCCAAAATGCGTCAATTTATTTTCTTTTGTTGGTTCCTTTAAAAATTGTTTCTCTAAATTTCTTCATCAATTCATTTTGTTTTTGTAGAATGAGAAAGATTTTTTTATCAATAGGGAATAGGGTGATAACTCAATGTTACCCAATTAAATTGTCTCTTAAGTACAGTGAACAAACTTGAGTGCTTTTCCTTTCATAAGAAATTCGAATGCTTCTTCCAGTTCAATAATGAGCAAAAAAATTTCTTTGAGAAGTTTTATAGACCTGTTATGCACTTTTGGTAAGAAATGTAACACAAGCATGAGAATGATACTGATGATCAGAACTACCATCTTCCAGCATGTTTAAATGTTCTGGTGATCCTGATATTACTAAGTGTTGAAATAAGTAGAGGTGTTCACAGATCCATGGCCTTGGCAATCACATTTTTTTCTACATTGGGTATTTTGTTATCAAATTTTATCCATGTATTGTATGGTGCTCTTGCTTTAGTCATTTTGTATCATATGCTACAAGTGAAAGTTTAAAGTCATTTTTAAATGAAGTTTTTGGGTGTGTGTGTTGATTTTTGTGAACATTGGAAGAGGGATTAGTGGTACAATAATACGTAGTTGTTGGAGTGGAAGAAAATGACTTTATGCCTTTTGGATGATCTTATTTTCATCAGTTTATTTAGTTTATTGTTTTGAAGTACTGCTATACCTTAAAAAATGTGAAGCTTCAAAAAAGCAATAAGAATCGAACTTTGTTATGGGAACTAAACCAGATGTTAATGTTTCCAACAGCAAATGTGGAAGAACTCTTCAAAATCTGCAAACCCAACATTTATGGATCCGAACAATCCTCACTGGGGCTGGAGTTGGTTAGAGAGATGGATGGCAGCCCGGCCATGGGAGTGCCGAAGTGCAATGGATCAAAGTGACCGTGCCTCAGTAAGGAGTGCTGCAAGCCGAGCCATTTCTGTTGGAGAAATCAACAAAGCTTATTCACGTTACGTCCTTAACCAGGATATGCCTTCCCCTAGTGGCCAAAAATCAAGCCGACCTCCAAGTCGTCAATCCCCTTCAACTTCCCATTCCAAGGCCCCATCTTTATCATCAGTATATGGGAGACGAATATCACATAGCCCTAGGGGAAGTGGGTTGAGTGGGGATGATGACATGCGTAGTGTCCAGTCAGAACGCTTCCGGAGGCATAGCATTGCAGGTTCATCAATGAGAGACGATGAGAGCCTTGCAAGCTCCCCTGCTCTTCCAAGTTACATGTCACCGACAGTATCAGCAAAGGCTAGGTCCCGGCTGTCAAGTCCTTTAGGATCAGAGAAAAATGGGACACCAGAGAAGGGAACAGCAGGTTCTGTAAAAAAGCGTCTCTCATTCCATTCTTCCCCGGCTGGATCAAAGAGGCATTCCAGTCCTGCTAAGAACAGCATTAGCTCCATTAAAGACTTTGGTGTGCGTACTGAGGAAAAAGTTAACAATGTTGGGAGCAGGTAGTGCAGTATACATGGATGAAATTGTGAAATTAGGTAGAGTGAAGATGGAGAAGATTGAATAAAAGATGGCTTGGGACTTTGACCTTCATTTTCGTTGTCTTCTTTTCCAAATAGTGTTCTTTTTATACGCGGAAGGGAAGAAGAATGAGTAAAAAGATGGTTACTATTGTTGTTTTCACTTGACATCTTTTTCTTCTTCTGAACAACTGATCTTGTTAGAAATGTTAATTATCCTGTATGAGATTGGTTTGGGGATGATATAGTTTATGTTTACAATTTCCGATGTCTTTGGCTGTGGTTTTGTGGGGATTGCTTTTCTTTAATCATTTTGTTTTTCTCTTGTTTATTCAGTGGGGAGGGCTATTGAGATTGTGACCATAATCTGGCGCACCATGTTCATAAATGGAAGAAGTTCACTTGTTTTTGTAGATATATATTTATGTACAAGGGATGCCTCCCTATGGTGTTAATTGTTTGTGTCGAGAGCTGCCTATAGATACTTTGTTTCAACTGGTAATTTCTCTGGAGACGATTTGAAATTTGAAAGTAGTGACAGATTTTGTTCTCAATTACATTGTGAAATTTCAATTTCTTCCAATTTGAAATGGGACCATGCTTGTTTCACTCATAATATCGCACCTTCGAGTGGCATTGTGTTAGTGACATTTGGAGTAGCACCATGTGTTCACTTTGGTTTGTTTGCCTTCCAAGTTCCACTTCCCCCACCCAATCCCTCACACTAAAAAGGTGACGTGAATGATGAATAGCTTGTCATCTTACTAGTCATGCGAATAGTGATAACGACATAATGGTCATTTGACAGTGACCTCAAACGTGCATTTTGAAAGTGACCTCTAACGTGCATCATGAAAATGAAAGTTTTTCAACACAAGGGATCAAAGTAAGAAAAAGTCCAGGGGTATTTTAAATTCCATAGAGATAGTGAGAGACATGAGTGCAAGAGAGAACCCTCTTCCCCTCTCGTTGGAAGAACAAGAAGAGCTGGAACGTAGTAAGAAGAAAGTGAAGGATGTAAGACATGCGGACTTCCGTGAAGGGCAGGTTTCAGGCTCATCATCTCCAAGATAGGGACAGGGACTGTGGGGTAGGACAGGGACCTTCAAGGATAAGCTTGTGGGAGAGATTCCAGGCGCCTTTACTCAAGCCTTTAGTTTTGTAGACTCTATGGATGACGATGAAGATTCAGATGAGGAAGTTGGGGCACTCCGCGAAGGCTTAGTGGCAGTTAAGTTCTCAAAAGATTTCAAGCAACACATTCGGAATCCATGGGTTAAGGCATTCATTGTGAAGGTTTATGGTAGGTCGGTTGGGTTTAATTTTCTCCATAATAGGCTTTTGTCCATGTGGAAGCCTGCGGGAAGATTAGATTGCGTGAACTTGAGCCATGGATTCTTTCTTATCCTTCTGTCATTAAAAGAGGACTATGAGAATATTCTCAAGAGGGGACCTTGGTTCATTGGAGAGCATTTTCTGTCAATAAGACATTGGGAACCTAACTTCAGGCCAGCATCAGCGAATGTTAACTCGGTGGCTGTCTGGATAAGGTTAAATGATCTCCCGATTGAATACCACAACCCAGAGGCTCTATTGCAGATTGGTAAGTCCATTGGGAATGTCCTAAGGGTGGATACGCACACTGCCTTTGAAGCTCGGGGTAGGTTTCCTAGGTTGTGTGTCCAAATAGATGTGGAGAAGCCTCTGGTCACGGCAATACTGATCGGAAAGTTTGAGCAACCTGTTTGTTATGAGGGCATCCAAAAACTTTGTTTTTCTTGTGGAAGAATGGGTCATCGTAAGGAAAGTTGCCCGTACATTATTCGCCATGGTGCACCGCAGGGGGAGGTTGATGCGAAGGAAGCAAGGGAGGGGGAAGCTAGTGCATGCAAGGATCGTGTGACTGACACAGCAGAGCTAGGGGTGGGGACCAGCAAGGACGTGCATGAAAGTGAGCATGAGGATGTGCAGGAGGGGACATACGGACCATGGATAGTGGTTGCGCGTAGAAAAAATGGGATAAAGAATTAGAGAAGTGGAGGGTCCCTTTCTGTGCTAGATAACGGTCAGGTGAGACAAAGCCAAAAGAAGTCTGGGAGGGAGATTAAATCAAGCCTCAATTTGGACAAAATGGAGACTCTTGATGGGCCGGTCCGAGAGATGAAAAGGAAGCTTACCCATTCAAACCATGTGAGTGAGGCCCAGACAGGAAATGCTTTTAATAGCATGGAACAGGAAACCCATATCCAGACTCGAAATGGCCCAGTTCGTAGCCCAAGGAATTCTACTGAAATGAATGAAAAGCCTCGGGCTGGGGCGGTATCAACGGTAATCAAGCCAAACTTGAAAGCTTCAATTAAGGGTAAAAAGGCCCTTGCGAGATCTAGGGCGCTCCGCAGCCAGTCATTAGAGTTTATTGAAGTAAATCAATCTACTTTGCCCCCAAAAAATCAAGTGGAAAAGCTGGTGACTCAGGAGGCAGCTGAACAAGCTATCCATGGTGGAGAGGGTAAGTCAGAATTGAAGGGTGCTTTTGAGCTTCAGTTCTCATCAACGTCTTGCCCTGAAGTGGGCTATCAATTTAGGGGGAGTAGTAATAGAGATCTCAGCAGTGGGTTTGGTCGAGATTCGTGCGAAGCCAGCCAGGAAAATGGGGTCATTCAACGAGGAGCATCGGAGAGTTTGGAAAAAATGGGCGACGACAAAGATCACATGGTGGCTTTTTATGATGGGTATGCTAATACCGGTGGAGGAGTGGAGTCTATTTTGGGAGCTTTTACCTCAGGCAGCCTTGATACCCACACTTTGCAGAGTGAGTCACAAGGAATGCCTAGCAGAACGAAAAATGTTGGAGAATCAAGCAATACTATCTCTAGTCCTTCGCCCAACGGTTGTGTTCAGCTTCCTTGTGTTGGTGCTAGAGATGGTGATGGGTGTACTTCAACACAATCTGACGATGAGCCTGGAAGAAGGGCAGACGAAGGAAGTGCTGGAGCGGATCGGATGGAATTTGAGGGAGAAGGCGAAGTCCTTGTCACCCTCTGTTGATTGTCTCATCCCTCTTCATTGTTTATAATGAATATCATAATTTGGAATTGTAGAGGTGCTTTGAAGCCTTCATTTCAGAGTCATATCAGAGAGTTGGTTCGTAATCATAACCCAGCAATTTTAGTTGTGATGGAAACCAGAATTGGGGGTGACAGGGCAAGGGAGATAACGGATAGGTTGTCCTTTTAACGGTGCCATTCACATGGATACTATTGGCTATTCAGGAGGTCTCTGGATGCTTTGGCACTCAGATAGGGGGGAGGTAAACCCGCTTGCTACCACTGAGCAAGAAATTCATGCTGTTATCAAGGTAATAAGCTCTAACTCTGACTGGTTGTTTACTGCTGTTTATGCTAGTCCTAGGAGTGCCGAAAGGCAAATTCTATGGAATAACCTTAATAAAGCAGTAGACTTGCATAATATGCCCTGGGTTTTAGCGGGAGATTTTAACGAACCTCTTCTTGAGGATGATAAATTCGGAGGTAAGGCTGTGAGTATTAACAAATCTCTTTTACTCAAAGAATGTTTAGATAAATGCAACATGATAGATATCGGATTTTCGGGACCTCAGTTTACCTGGACGAATAAAAGGGAAGTTCAAGCTCTAATTCAAGAAAGAATTGATAGATTCTTCGTTAACCCGAGTTGGTGTCTTCTATACCCTGATGCCAGAGTGGTGCACCTCACTAGATGTCACTCGGATCATTGCCCTGCGTTATTAGAAGTGGTTCCTAGAGTGCACTTGGGTAGGCCAAAACCTTTCAAATTTCAAACTTGCTGGTTGACAGATCCCTCCTTCCCGAAGGTGGTCACTCGAGCGTGGGGTCAAGCTAATGGCCTTATGAATGCGATAGAAAATTTTACCAAGGATGCTACGAATTGGAACAAGCAGCAGTTTGGCAACATATTTGTTAGGAAGAAGATTTTAATGGCTCGGCTTAATGGTATTCAGCGGGCAGTTTCTGTTAGGCCTTCCATCTTTCTCCTCAACCTTGAGAAGGAGCTTTTGAAGGATTTTGAGACTATGCTAAGCCAAGAGGAGGAGCTTTGGGCTCTTAAATCGCGGGTTAATTGGCTAATTCAAGGAGATAGAAACACAGCTTTTTATCATGTCTCAACTCTAGTAAGAAGAAAAAGAAACCAGATAAGAGCAATTAAAAACTCTATGGGAGAGTGGATTGGTGACGAAAATGAAGTGAAGGAGTTCATTAGAAGGGGTTTTAGCGATGTTTATTCTTCTTCCCTTTGTTTGGTTTCTCGACAATCGCCATCAGTCTCTCAATGGCAGATTAGAATTTCAGATGAGGTTAGGGACAACATTAGTGGGGGTGTTACGGAGGAGGAGATAAAGGCAACCCTATGGTCCTTGAAAGCCTTTAAAGCTCTGGGGCCGGATGGGCTTCATGCTGGTTTTTATCAAAGGTTCTGGCTGATTGTAGGCAAATCAATTATTGAAGAAGTGAAGAGAGTTTTTAGGGATAGGAAAGTTCCTACCTACTTGAACCAAACTCATATAGCTCTTATCCCAAAAATCCAAAGCCCGGAGACTTTAGGTAATTTTAGACCTATAAGTCTGTGTAACACAGTTTATAAGATTGTGACAAAAACCATAGTTGCTAGACTGAGACCCCACTTGAACAAGCTTATTTGCCCCCTTCAGATAGCCTTTGTTCCAGGTAGAAAGGGCATTGATAATGCAATCATTGTCCAAGAGATTATTCACACTTTGAGTAAAAAGAGAGGTAAAGTGGGTTATATGGCTCTAAAGATTGACTTGGAGAAGGCTTATGACAAACTTGAGTGGAGTTTTATAAGGGATATGTTGATTAGATTTAATTTCCCTTCGGACATCATTGATATTATAATGAGTTGTGTTTCTATAGTTTTAACTTCAATTTTATTCAATGGAGAAACCTTAGATCCAATTTACCTGTTGAAAGGGATAAGACAAGGAGACCCGCTGTCCCCGTATCTGTTTATCTTATGTATGGAGCTTCTGGGGCAGCTCATTCAAGAAAAATGCAGATTGAAGCTATGGCAGCCAATTAAGGCTTCTCGGAGTGGACCGGCCTTTTCTCATCTGCTTTTTGCAGACGACTTGGTGTTTTTTGCTAGGGCAGATTATATAAATTGTGGTGCTATTAGGGATGTTATTGATAAATTTTGTACTGTTTCGGGGCAATCTATAAGTGAGTCTAAGTCAAAAGTGTATTTCTCTCCTAATGTGGATAGGGATACTCGAGAGTCACTTTGTGACATCCTAGGCTTCACTTCCACTCCTAACCTTGGTAAGTACTTGGGGTTCCCTATAAAACATTCTAGAACCTCTGCACAGGACTTCAATTTCATTTTGGATAAAGTTAAGCAAAAGTTAGCGGGGTGGAAGGCTAACATGTTGTCCTTGGCTGGTCGCTCGGTTCTCATTCAAGCCTCTTCAGCCACTATACCTTCTTATGTCATGCAAGGTGTGTATCTTCCTTAGAAAATTCTGGATGGTATAGATCGGGTCAACCAGAATTTTTTATGGGGATCCTCTGATGCAGCTAAGAAAATCCATTGGGTTGGATGGCACAAGGTGACTAAACCGAAGGAGGAAGGAGGTTTGGGGCTGCAAACAACCAAAGGCAGAAATGTTGCGTTGCTTGCTAAACTCAATTGGAGATTTCACATGGAGAGGAGCAAACCGTGGTCTGAAGTGCTTAGAATGAAGTATTGTAACCAAAGGAGAGTAAACACCATCAGTACTATTAGACTGCCATGTTCACAAACTTGGAGAGCAATGGAAAAAGGCATGGAGGTTTTTACTAAAGGCAGTAGATGGGCTATAGGAAGGGATAACACACTGAACCTTTGGCGAAGTTACTGGACAGAGAAGGGCCCTCTTCCACACCTCATTCAAGGCCCACTACCTAGGGGAGTAGAAGTATTAGAAGTTAAGGATATTATTAAGGACACAGGGTGGGATTGGGATCAAATCCCTTTTGATCTTCCATCAAGTACTAAGATGATGATCCAAGCCACGCCATTATCCTTGACAGGTAGAGGTGGGGATAAGCTTACATGGGCAGGGAATCCTAGAGGCAATTTTGACCTTAAAAGTGCTTATGGCCTTGCCATGGAGGCTGTTCCAGAAATTCCCTTTTCTACTAGTTGGATTTGGAAAGCTAAAACTTTGCCTCGTATTAAGACTTTTCTTTGGATGTGCTCACACAATAGTATTGGAGTGAAAAGTTGCTTGATGCGAAGGAGAGTGGTAAATGATGAGATGTGTCCTATTTGTCAAAAGGATCCGGAATCAATTCTTCATGCACTCAGAGATTGCTCCTCTGTCAAATCTGTTTGGCGGTACCTGGGAATTCAAGCTACAAACCGTGAATTTTGGAATGCAAACCTGCAGGAGTGGCTGAATGCAAATGGAAGGATGTTTAAGAGTCTCATTGATGGAAAGCCTCCTTGGAGTATGATCTTTCCGTTTGCGGTTTGGAATGTTTGGAAAAGCAGGAACAACTTTGTGTTTAAAAGGAAGACCCAAAATCCAGGGCTGGCTGCTGAGATAATAAGGCAAACTGAGGAATTTTTGTATTGTGTATACTTTCCTAGAAGTCCAACCCGTAAAGTCCTTAAGAGAATTCGCTGGGAAAGACCACCAGAGGGATGGGCAAAGTTGAACACTGATGGAGCTCTATGTACCCACTCTTGTTCAACAGGGTGTGGAGGAGTTGTTAGAGATGACAGGGGTGAATGGATGGCTGGATTCTCCAGGCGTATTGGTGCAACAAACAGCTTTATGGCTGAGTTATGGGGGCTAAGAGATGGCTTAATTCTCTGCTGCAACTTACATATACCTTCTTTGATTGTAGAGCTTGATGCTAAAGCAATTGTGGATGCTTTTCTTAATTTAAATTATGAGAACAATGTCATATCTCCTATATTGGACGACTGTAGGCAGTTGGTGACTCAATTCCACCGGATTCAGTTTAAGCATTGCTATCGCGAAGCAAACTGGTGTGCGGATGTGCTTGCTAGGAGGGGCGCTGAGCAAGACATTGATTTTCTTTCTTTTCTTAGTCCGCCCGAGGACATTTTAAATGTGTATATGGATGATTTTTCTGGCATACTCTTTAATAGGCATTGCCCTGATCCTGTTGTTTTGTCTTAGTTTTCGTAATGAATCGTCTGTTTACCAAAAAAAGAAAAAGTCTAGGAATTATTCATAACTTCTCGCTACAATTGTGACGTGTCAGAATTGTGATGTGGCAGAGTGTGAGTTGTAGAGAAAAAATGGTAGATTCATGTAAAAGTGATAGGTAACCAATCACAGTCTACCATGTAAAATAATTATGGTAGAAGTTGTAACTTTTTATGTGTTACTATAATTATTCTCAAAATAAAAAGTGTCCGATTAATGAATGTTTTTGGAGCATACATAAATCATCTATTTTAGGAAATTTTTTATAGATAATTGAAAAGTTTGTCAAAAAAGTTGTTATTTTTTTGTTAAAAAAAAAAAAGTAAAAAAGTTAGTTACATTTGTAAAAAAAAAAACCAAAAAATAAAAAATAAAAAATTCCCCAAACACAAAAGGTGGAAATGTTATTTAATCAATTATATATTTTAAAAATAGAATAGAGAAACCTATATAATTATAAGTTCGTAATTTTACATATAATAGCCGAGGAATGGAGATTTGGATTCTACTTTAAAGGCCAAACTATGCTATTGAGCTATAAGACTATTAACATGACAATTGCAATAATATACTCAACTAAAAAAAATAGAGAAATTAAATATAATAATGATGGCAAATTGACAAAAGATAATCATCATAAAACACAACTTATACAACTTATAGTACTTTTGTGAAATTATTTTTCTTTGAAAAAGATCCCTTCCAATTTAAAATTTTCAATTTCCTCCAAAGTTTGTAGTTAGATGTAAAACCTAATACCCATTTGATTTTCTATTGTTTACATAAATTTTTTTAAAATATCAGTATATCACATACTTATATCTGAATTAAAATTAAAGGGTAAGTGAAGAATTGTTTGGATTAATTGTGACAGGCATGAGTTTTAGGGCTTTAGCTTTAGGCCCACTTGAACTCGCTTGCTTAAATCCTAAACCTTAAAAGGGTTTAGCCGTTGGTTTATTCTAGAAGGACGCAACAAAATCATAGTTACCGGACAAGAAATAATTCACGGAAATGAACTAAAAACCAAGCTCATCGATTTCCATCGCACTGAATGAGATCCCCTTAAACCTTATTAGCTTCGAATTCCGACATTTCACGGCGACAACATGGTACGCAAATATCATCTCTCTCTTCCACCATTTTAAAAAAAATAATAATAATAAACCTTGTCTTTAGCTTTTTTATATTTATTTATTTTTAAGTTATTTATGTTATTTGTTAAAACAATTGGCTTGTTTGTATAAATTAGAACTTTGTTTATTGCTCTTTCTGGGTGTTTTTTTTTTTTGGGGGGTTTTTTCGGAAAGTGAAGATGGGGATTTGGGGTTTAGGGGTTTGGTGTTTGAATAAAGAGAAAGAAAAAGTAATGAATGCTAAAAAATGTTACTTTTGAAGGGTTATTTTGTGGGTTTCATATTGTTGTTATTTTTGGCTATTATAAATGTAGTTTGAAGCTATTGGTCACTATAGGGTACAGTACAAGAGTGCTTTGATTCAAGCCAAGGGAATGAAAGAAGGTACAGTATGACCTAGAATAACATATAGAAGTAGTACTAGTAACAAATGACATGTTAATTGAAGAGGTGACATGGTGATTTTGGATAGTATAGAATGACAGAGAAGAATACATGTGAATGACCCCGGATTAGTCTGTTGATGATCTATAGCCGGCGACATAGTTCTAGGACAAAGGCTTTGTTGTTGTTGTCATTATAGAGCATAAGTCTCTGATTAGGCTCATTAGAGCCATCTTGTTTGTTTATATACAAATCTATGCAGTTCACTTATTGGTACATGATGGGGCTCTTAAGAAGCTGGTGCCTTTTTTGCAATTCATACATTATATTATTTTTTCAGTGAAATGGAAGAAATGATCCTTTTGTCATGATGTGACGCACGGTCTTTGGATGAACTGAAGCAGTGCCAATTTGGAAGGAGTTGATCCTAAACTTAATTAATTGTGTTTGAGTCATGTAAAAAAAAAAAAAAAAAAAAACTGTTCATTTTATCAGTTGGAACTTAGGTTTTTTGTATTGCTGTTATCTAGAACTAATGATTCCTTGATGTACATCAGGCAACACCATTTATAGCTGGGCTTGCAGTAGCTGCTGCTGCTCTTGCTGGTAGATATGGGATCCAGGCTTGGCAAGCATTTAAGGCACGCCCACCAACAGCCAAAATGCGCAGATTCTATGACGGTGGTTTCCAACCGACAATGACAAAAAGGGAAGCAGCTCTTATTCTTGGTGTTAGGTAAGTGTCACTTCTTTCTTGAAAATAGATAAGTAAATCGTATTTAAGCAATTTGATTACCCAGCTATATTTAGAGACGTGAAACTGAAAATAAACCGAGGTCAAGTTTATTTGCCATTTTAAGACTGAACTTGCATTGTAGGATCTAGTTCATGAAAAGAGCTCATAAGGTCAAGGTGTCATTTTCTTACCATAAGAATTACCTTTTTTTATGCTTTGCACAATTAGACACCCCCCCCCCCCCCCCCTCTTCTCTCTTTTTTTGTTCTTTTCCGAAGAATATTGTGTAAAATCTTGTAAACTAGGCTCAAATATTGGAAACCAATCATTGAGAATAAGAGAAAAAGAAAATTGTTACATGGATCATGTTAAGTGCATTACAAGTGAGGGTAAGAGAGTTGTGGTTAAGGGGTTGTGATGAAGGAAAATTAGAGAGGTCACTTGTCTAAATGGGTTAGTGAACACCAAGAGAAGTGGTTACTTGGACCAAGCGAGGGTATTACAGTGAGAGTTGGGGTAGAGGCTAACTGTGGAGTGTTAGTTTATAAATTTGTAAATTTCATGAGGTTAGAGATTATTGTTTGATGATTTGGGGTATCTAAAGTTAATAAATCCATGATAATGATTTATGCTGGATAAACTTTAGGGTTTAGCTTCAAAAACTTTGAGAACTAAGAACAACTTTTGGCTGTTTAAGACCTAAATTGTACAAGTGTTTTTATATCTGAGCTATGTCTCAAAGTGTGCTGGAGGTTTATATGATGAACTGCTTTGTTCCGGGATTCATTTGTGTGGTTGTGATACACATTGAGGATAATTCAAACTAAACAAGTTTGGCTTCTGGTTTTAAATTGTTATGAAATTTTACTTTTGTGACTCAGCTATGCAATGTTCCAAGCTTATGCCGCTGATTTCATATCATGTGTTATTTACTGTTTATACTATTTATTCCCAACCTTGTTGAATCTACCCATTATGTTATACATTTTCTTTATCTTCTACCTTTTATATTGGAAGTAAAATTATTATTCTTTTACTTGGTTTAACAGAGAGAATGCACCGGCTGACAAGGTCAAGGAAGCACATAGAAAGGTAATGGTTGCAAACCATCCTGATGCAGGTGGTAGCCATTATCTTGCTTCCAAAATTAATGAAGCTAAAGATGTGATGCTTGGTAAAACAAAGGGTAGCGGATCTGCGTTCTAAGATATTGGAAATTTCTTTGATTTTGCAATTTCTCACAAGTGAAAATTTTCATTTCATTCCATAATATTATAACTTACAAAAGAGTCTCATGAACTGTTGTGCCTTTTGTTAAGTTCATGAATTAGTCCTAGCACTGCTTCTTGTCATTCTGTTGCTCTTTTACTGTTTTACTAAAGAGTAAACCTTCTTCCCAAGTTGAGAAATTAATGTTTCATGCTCGATTCCATAATTTGAGGGAAAATAAGTCAATTCATAAATTCAGGTTGAATGCTCGTTTAAATGTCTACTTAGAGCTTAATAGCAATGACTAATGAAGGTCAACAATATTACTTCTTTCTTCCAACAACTATCCGCTGCCTTTTTCTTTTTTTTTAATCTTTATTTTGTGCTTAACAAAGTGAGTAAAAAATTGTCACCTCTTATGTCTTCTGTGATGTATCTTTTGAAGTGAATAATTCAAGAATATATTTTGTTCGGTTCAAGTACAATAATAAGCAAATGCTTTATTGGGATACCGTTTGGATTTATAAAGTATATTATTACATTTAGTAGTTTTTTTTTTTCCTTTAAATTATTATTGGCAAATCAACTGCAATGGGCCCAAGAGAATATGACATGAGGTTATAGGCAAGGACTAGTTCCAAAGGTGTAAGACATTTCATATGGATACATTATCCATTATTAGTTATTATACTTATCCCCGCGCCCCCCCTAATATTACTTTGTATCTTGGGCCCATGGGAACCATTAACCCAGCGGACAGCCCATGTGAATCTTAAAAAAGAAAAAGAAAAAGGTAAATCCAAAAAAATGTAAACCCAGTGGTCCAAATGGAAAAATGAAAGAAAAATTAAGAAGGGAGCGTGTGAGACAGAGAAAGTGAGGGGCGAGAGAGACCCATCTTGCCACTGCCCACGCCGTGACGCTGCCACCACACGAGACCATCTCACTACCCACGCCGCCACCACGAGACCTATCTCATAGACGTAGACCCAAACGGCCACTGGCCACCACGCAGCAAGACCCATCTACATTTTGCTGCCGGTTGCTCTATTAGCCCAGCCTAGCTTCGTTGCTTTAGCCTTTACAGTTCACACTCAAGTATTTAATCTATGTTTCAAAACCTAATATAGTGTTTGTGAATCTCAGAATCTGTGCTTGTGTTTTTAGTTTTTATTGATTAGTGATGATGGTGATTGTGGATTGAATATATGGATTTGTGCTTGTGGTGTTTTTTTGACTTTTTGGTTTTGTGACTCTGTTTTTGTGAGTTGTGAGTCTTGTGACTCTTTGTGTTTGTGATTCTCTCTCTTATATTATATAGAAGATATCATAAGAGAGATAGTAGAGTCTGCAGAAATTAGAAAATATATTAATGTTTGACTGTTTGTTGTTTGGTAGTTGGGACAAGTGACAGAAATAGGAATAGACTGAACAATGATTCATCTTTCAAGGAATAAAAATGGTAAAGTTAGGAAAAGTGTTTGTTGTAGTGCATAATAAATTCATAGTGTCGGTAGTGGGATTGGGTGAGTGACAAAAAAAGGAGATAAAGACGAAGACAAAAGACAAAGACAAATCATATAATATATTAAATTGTCACACAAATTTAAGAAGATAACAGTGATTCACTTGTGCCTATTGTTAACTCATAATACTATAACTAGTCATTTGAAATTAGATAAATTTATAAAAGAGTGTCGAGTTCTCTTTTTATAGATAATGTATTAAGAAACAATAGTATTTTGTGTCTTTTGTTTTTCTTGGTAGGTGATTGTATCCTAATATATTAATAAACAATGATTTTTGTGTATTTGTCTTGATTGATAGTTTATTATTATGATATGTATGCGTTGAATTTTTTTTGATTTTTTTTTTCACTTATCTCCGGCCCCCTCTAGCTTGAAATTCTGGTTTCATCCCTGCTTATCCACAATTCCTTCCAAATCAGCTTGGAGAAAAATTCTTTTAACCCATTATATGATGAGTATTATTTTACTCATATGACGTATTTAGTTATACATATAATTTGTTTAGATAATATATGTGTATGAATTTATGAGTTGTCTTAAACGAGATTCCAGTTTGGAAAAAAAAAATATTCATCTTGAAAAATAAATGATAAAAAAAATTCAAGACTTATTAAGTTATTAACCACCAATTTAAGTGATAAACTTAGTTGGCCTTGCAACTTGTGATTAGAGAAAAATTTGTTGATGGTATGATATGTGATTCTCAGTTAGTAGCTAGTACTACTGTCTCAAATGAACAAACATATCTAATGGTTACTTGGTTAGTTTTATCTATCTATTAACATGAATATAAATGATGTATAGAAAGCTCAAAATACTTTAGGAATTCCTAAAATTAGCACACTGGATCATACTAGCGTTTGAAAGTACTTGACTGCAAGGCAAGCAACCTTTAGATTGTATATTTATCTATGACATCTATTGATGGATCAACTTATGACAAATGATGGTTTAGAAAAATACCAACAGTCAGATTACTTGTGCAGTCTAGAAATATCAAATCATTTGTGTAGGGGTGGAAGGCCCATGAGTACATATCTACATATGTATTGGGCCAGGGGCCCAAGCTAAGGACAGTAAGTAGTCTGTGGACGAGTAGACCCTGTCATAAGGATCTGTATCAGTAGGTAAAGAGGTGAGGTTTGATCATGATCGCCTAGAAGGGCGGTTCGAGGAGTAATGTTACCTCGGTTGTGCAAAGCTGAGGTCAGAAGGTGTGGTTTGCCATCAAAAGTAACATTCCAGATCATTTTATGGATGAGGATAAGTATCAGGAAGGAACAGGACAAATGAAAACTATGAAATATCTAAGGGAAAGGTACTACCACTGTATTGAATGCTTTACAGCTAACTCTGTGGCCGCATTAATGAGGAAGTGATACCTAAACAGTAGTTTTCAGTCTTATAGCTACTATCCAAAGATTTCAGGAAGGTGTTGATGGGACAAGAATCAACACCAACAATCTGATCTACACGTGGAGGGTAGAGATGAGAGGGGAAGATAGTATAAAATAGGAGAGATACCCTGAGAGAAAGGGATCGGAGAATTGAGAAAGAAACACTGTAGCAATTAGAATTGTATTTGTTACCAACTTCAAGTAATATATATAAGAACTGATCTCCTCGGACAGTGCCGAGGACGATTTTCTTTAGGTAAAACCAGTATTTTTTTACTTTATTGTCATCTGGATCCATTATAGTTGCTACCTGACTCATTAGAACTTAGTTTTCCGACACACTCTCTACAAATTCATTGTATTGGGCTCTTTGAGCTTAAATCATTTTACCATTTGGGCTTAAGACTCAAATTGCATCCTTACAATTGGCGCTGTCTGTGGGAATTCTCTTGTGTTTTAGTGAGTTTGACGTCCAACTATGGTAAGTTCAAGTTCGAATCTGGAGGAATCTATGGGGTCTCAACGTCAAGATCATTTTGTTAATCTTGAGCAAAGAAGGGACTGAGAGGTTAGTGTGCATACCACCCATACTAGCAAGAGCTAGTCTCGAAGCAAGAGCCACCTTTCTCATGAGGAGAACGCCAGAGCCATGCAACTAGAAATTGATCATTTAAAGAGGAAGTTGCCCTACGAACGGCAAAGGCAAACTCCTTCCAATTCTGACTTCTCTTCTGACGATGAGGAGGATGGTAGTTATAGACCCAGATCAATGACTCCTCCTAGTGAGTCTTTTTCGTATGATGAGGACTACCACCATGAGCACAGAAATAGGAGCTCATCTTCTAAAAGCTTGGGAAATGATGCGATGAGCAAAGCGCTTAACCAAATTTCTAGATCACCTTTCACATGCAGAATTGAGGGAAGGAAACTTCCTCGGCAGTTCATTTAGCCCACGTTCACCATGTACAATGGTCGAATAGACCCTATGGAACATGTGAGACACTTCAACCAGAGAATGACTGTGTACTCCAAGAATAAGGCTTTGATGTGCAAGGTGTTCCCCTCCAGTTTAAGGCCTGTGGCCATGAGATGGTTTGATGGCTTAGGAGCAAGTTCCATTGATTCTTTTAAGGAACTCACTCGAGCGTTTAGATCTCGGTTTATTACGTGTAGTAGGGTTCCTCGGCCCTTAGATTCCTTGTTGTTTATGTCCATGAGAGAAGGGGAGGCCCTGAAAATGTACTTGGACAGATACTGGGAGATGTTCAATGAGATCAATGGGGACTTTGATGACATGGCTATAAGGACTTTCAAGGTCGGCCTGCCTGCCGAGCTTGATTTGAGAAAGTCCTTGATCAAGAAGTCGGTGAGGAGTGTGCATCGGCTTATGGACCGTATTGACGAATACAAGCGGGTTGAGGAAGACCAGCAGCAAGGGAAAGGAAAGGTTAAGGTTATCTCTCAAGACATGAGGGGTTTCGGGTCGGACAGATACAATAATAATAGACCCCGAAGGAATTTTGCTAGGCAATTTGGGTCTACGGCTCCTCAGGTGGTCAACACAGTGTTCCGAGAGCCAGTACATCAAGTCTTGGAGAATATCAAGAATGAGCCATACTTCAAATAGCCAAACAAGATGGGAGGAGATCTCATGAGGCGCAACCAAAGTCTTCATTGCCAATACCACCAAGAATGAGGACATACCACCGAGGACTGTAGAACTCTATGGAATCACCTGGAGCAACTAGTCAGAGATGGAAGGTTAAAACAGTTTTTGTATCAGCCCAATGGGCAGGGAGACCAAGCAGGGTCAAGGGCTCAGGGGAATGCTTCTTCAAGGCCTCATTTGGGCATAATTAATGTCATCTTTGCTGCTCCTAGGAGAATTGGTTCTCATCCCTCCAAGGTGATGCCTGTAGCTCAGCCACCCATCGAGGACTCTAATGCTGAGCCGAAGAGGGCTAGAGTGGAGATCCGACCGGCGTTGAGTTTTTCGGATGAGGACAAGATTAGAACCATATAGCAACACGATGATGTTTTAGTGGTCACGCTCAAGATAGGAAGGTATGATATGAAGAGGGTGTTGGTAAACTAGGGCAGTGGTGCAGAGATTATGTACCCTAACTTGTATAAAGGGCTGAAGTTAAAGCCTGAAGATTTAACAGCCTGTGATTCACCTTTGGTAAGTTTTGATAGGAAAATTGTCATTACAAAGGGTCAAATTAGATTGCCCGTGCAAGCAAGTTCAGAGGTAGTGGAGGTGGACTTCATTGTCGTGGATGCTTATTCTCCATACACGGCCATTATGGCAAGACCCTAGCTTCATGCTCTAGGAGCCATTTTTTCAACTCTGCATTTGAAAGTGAAATATCTGTCGGGGGACTAGATTGAAGAGCTAGCTGGGAGTCAATCCATGGCTAGGCAGTGCCTGGTGGCTGCAATTATGCATCAGCCTAAAGCTAAGTCTTCAACCTCTGCTGTAAGGGGCTTATAGCAATCAAGGATTTCGGTCCTATTTACGAAAACGATGTCGGAAAAGGCAAAATGTGAGAGGTTGGAGGAAATTGTTATAGATGGTGATCCGGAGAAGTTTTTTCAGGTCGGAACTTAGCTGCCTCCTTGAGAGAAGGAAAAGCTGTTAGCATTTCTAAGGAGGAATATTGATGTGTTCCTATGGAATGCTTATGAAACTCCTGGGGTGGATCCAGGCTTTATTTGCCATCATCTAAATGTCAACCCAACTATCCTCCCTAGGAAGCAGCCACATCGGCGCTCATCTGAAGAGCATTCTGTTGTTGTCAAAGAGGAGGTGAACAAACTTAAGTAGGCTAGGCTATTAAGGAAGTATTCTACCCTGAGTGGTTAGCCAATACAGTGGTAGTGAAGAAGAAAAATGGGAAGTGGCGGGTATGTGTGGACTTCACAGATTTGAATAAAGCTGGCCCCAAGAATCCTTTTCCCATACCTCGAATTGACCAGTTGGTAGCTGCCATTGTGGGCCACCCTTGGATGAGCTTCCTAGATGCCTTTTAAAGGTATCATCAAATACCTTTAACTTTAGATGATCAGGAGAAGATAGCTTTTGTTACCCCTACTGGGAATTACCACTACAAGGTGATTCCCTTTAGTCTAAAAAATGCAGGGTCTACTTATCAGAGGATGATGACCAGGATGTTTGACCCACAGCTAGGAAAAAAACATTGAGATATATATAGACAACATGGTGGTTAAGAGTAAGTTGGGATCCGATCATATTAACAATCTCAAGAATATCTTTGAGATCTTGAGGAGACACAAGCTGCGACTCAATGCTTCTAAGTGCTTTTTTGGGGTCGAATTAGGGAAGTTCTTGGGGTACATGGTTACTTATCGAGGAATCGAAGTCAGTCTTGGCCAAATTAAAGCAATTAACAATTTACAGCCACCTCGGAATCCCAAAGAGGTCTAGAAGTTAACAAGAATGACTGCTGCTTTAAACCGATTCATTTCTCGGTCAGTAGACAGCTGTAAGCCTTTCTTCTAGTTGTTGAACAAGTGGAAGGGTTTTGAATGGACCGAGGAGTGTGTCTTGGCCTTTCAGCAGTTGAAGGAATACCTATCTCGACCACCCATTATGTACAGGCCCGAGGTGGATGAGGTTTTGTTTGCCTACATTGCTATGGCTTTCCATGCGCTGAGCCTGGTGCTTGTACGGGTTGATAGTGGTGTACAAAGGCCAGTTTATTACGTGAACAAGCCACTACATAAGGTCGAGGTTCGTTACTTACCACTGGAGAATGCCATTTTGGCAGTGATGCATGCTACACGTAAACTCCCCCACTATTTCCAATCACACACAGTTGTTGTCCTAACCTAACTTTCGCTTAGATCTCTACTTCGGAGTGCTGATTACACAGGGAGGATTGCCAAGTGGGATACGATCTTAGGGGCTTTTAATATTAAGTACATGCCTCACACCTCTGTCAAGGGTCAGGTCCTCGCTGATCTAGTGGTTGAGTTTGCTGAAACCCTATTTGAAAAAAAAGTTGAGAAGCAGAACATGGATGAAAAATTAGTTAGCATGGTCTCCTTGTAAAAGCCTTTACCCTGGAGAGTACACGTTGATGGTGCAGCGAATCAAAAAGGATCTGGGGTGGGGCTAGTTATAATTTCTCCTAATAATATCATTATTGAAAAATCCTTAAGGTTGGGCTTCTCGGCCATCAATAATAAGGCCGAGTATGAGGCTCTATTGGTAGGGATGACTATGGTTCAGAGAATGGGAGGAAAGGCAATGGAGATGTTTTCAGATTCGAGATTGGTTGTAGGCCAAGTAGGGAGAGAGTTGGAAGCCAGAGATCTTAGGATGTAGGAATATTTGAACTAGGTTAGACACTTACAGTTAGGATTTGAGTCTTTCATTTTATCACAAATCCCTAGAAGTAGAAATACACATGCTGACTCTTTTACCACGCTCACAACCTCCTCAGCACAAAGTTTACCCCAGGTGATCCTTGTAGAAGATTTGTGTAAACCAACTGAAATAGGGAGAAACGTGGTTCATATTCATCAGATTAGGGTGTGTCCTAGCTGGATGCACTTTATTGTGCTATTCCTTAAAGAAGACATCTTGCCTGAGGGTAAGTCCAAGGTTGACAAAGTACGAAGAAAGGCTCCTTAATTTTGGTTGTTCGATGACCAAAAGTTGTATAAACGCTCTTTTTCTGGACCATATTTGCTATGCATACACCCTGAAGCAGTTGAACTACTCCTAGAGGAGTTACATGAAGGGATTTGTGGAAGCCACACAATAGGCAGATTTTTGTCTCACAGGGTTCTCACTCAAGGATATTGGTAGCCAAATATGCAGAGGGAAGCACAGGAGTATGTGAAGAAATGCGACCAATGCCAAAGATTTGCCCCAAACATTCACCAACCAGGAGGTATCCTTAATCCTCTATCCAGCCTTTGGCCTTTTGCTCAATGGGGCTTGGATATTGTAGAGCCATTCCTTAAGGCAACAGGGAATAAGAGATGGTTGCTGGTCGACACGAATTATTTCACCAAATGGGTTGAAACTGAACCACTAGCAAATATCAGGGATATGGATGCTAAGAGATTTATCTGGAAAAATATTGTCACTTGATTTGGAATCCCTCGTACACTCATCTCGGACAATGGTCTTCAGTTTAATAGCAAAACCTTCAGGAGATATTGCTGTGACCTAGGCATAACAAATAGATATTTCACCCTAGCCTATCTACAAGGGAATGGACAGGCCGAGTCTATTAATAAGGTCATAGTGAGTGGGCTCAAAAAGAGATTGGATGATGTAAAGGGAAAATGGGAGGAAGAGTTGCCACATATTCTTTGGACGTATCGTACTACACTTCGAAGGTTCACCGGGGAGACCTCTTTTTCAATGACTTATGGGGCCGAGACTGTAATTCCTCTTGAGACCGATTTCCCAACACTGAGGACAAGCTCTTTCACTCCGAGCAACAATAACGATTTGTTAGAAAAGAGCTTAGACTTGATTGAAGAACGGAGAGAAAATGCGATGGTTCAACTAGTTTATTATCAACACAAGCTCAAGCAAGGGTATGATTCAAATGTAAGGTTAATGTCGTTAGCGCCTGGGGACTTGGTTTTAAGCAAGGTTTTGGGTACTGCTAAGAACCCATCATAGGGAAAATTGGAACCCAACTGGGAAGGGTCATATCGCATCACCTCGGTGGCTGGAATAGGTGCTTATTATCTTGAAGACCTAGATGAAAATGTTATACCACGCCTCTGGAATGTAAATACCTACGAATGTATTATTATTAATGAAAGTCTTTTCTGCCAAATTTTTGCTTATTATATTATACGTTAGACCTTTTACTCATTCAAGTATCAAACAGAACCTTGGTCATGCCTGACTCCTCGAACCACATACTTTGGGTAAATTGATATCGTTTAATCATTTTTCTAAGTGTTAAACAGAACCTTAGTTATGTCTAGTTCCTCGAACCACTTACTTTGGGTAAATTAATATTTCATGACATTTTTCTAAGTATCAAACAGAACATTGGTCATGTCTGGCTCCTTGGACCACATACCTTGGGTAAATTGATATCTTTTAATAATTTTTCTAAGTGTTAAACAAAACCTTAGTTGTGTCTGGTTCCTCGAACCACCTACTTTGGGTAAATTAATACTTCATGATATTTTTCTAAGTATCAAACAGAACCTTGATCATGCCTAACTTCTCGAACCACATACCTTGGGTAAATTGATATCTTTTAATCATTTTTCTAAGTGTTAAATAGAACTTTAACTGACCACTTACTTTGGGTAAATTAATACTTCATTACATTTTTCTAAGTATCAAACAGAACCTTGGTCATGTCTGACTCCTTGGACCACATACCTTGGGTAAATTGATATCTTTTAATCATTTTTCTAAGTGTTAAACAGAGCCTTAGTTATGCCTGGTTCTTCGGACCACCTACTTTGGATAAATTAATACTTCATGCCTTGAGTAAGTTAATGCTTCCTATTATTTATTTAATCATCAAACAGAGCCAGCCATGATGAATGGCAAAGATCTTTGTTATAGTGATGTGATCACATGGACACTAATGAGCATCACTTAAAGCATTTGCAGTAATACTTGTTGTTTGTTTGTGAATCAGTTGTCCATCTAGTCCCTTAGATTTACTAATAAGTTGGGGATTAAGTGGAGTTAGACCTGTGTGGATACTACATCATTATGTGTTTTTAAGGTTAAAGTTATACTTTGTCGAGATGGTGGACTTGGTAGGTTTAACCTGTCTTGCTACTAATCATATGAGATGTGATAACTATGTTGCCACTTATGCTGATCAATAAGTAAAGTTATACCTCATTATCACATTTATTAAGTGTTGAATGAAACGCAGATTATGTTTGGATCAATATAAACATCACAAGTATAAAAGAAAGACTTGCAACTTTCATTAACATTAAGCCTTTGAAAAAGGCAAGTAGATTACAAAAGGTTAACTTGATTATAGAGATTGAAAACAAAAAACAAATTAAAAAAAAAAAAAAAAAAAAAGGACAACTTATGACTTCATTGTTATTAAAAGTTTATCTTTTGGATTCTTGGGAGTCTGGGTAGAGGCTGCCGTGGTGGAGGCTTGATCTTTGCCTTTGAGGTCTTCCTTTGAAGGTATGGGGAGAGTTGCTAGCACAATCTCTACGCTGTGAGAAGCCTCTTTCTCCCTGGAGGGGTCTCTGGGGGCAACTGTAGGCAGAGCAACATCATGGGCCCCTTCTTTGGTAGTGTCAGCTGCCTTTTTAGCGTCCTCGGATGGCTCTGCTTCCTAGGAGGAGATGTTGGCTGTAGGAAGAGCTTTAGTTGGGCTTTCTTTGCCTTCATCTGTCCCCGAGGAGACCAGGTCGGCCTTGGAGCCCGAGGAGCCTGAGGCGCATATAGTTAGGGGGTAGTACATATTCTTTGCTTTCCTAAAAGCAGAAAAGGCCTGAACCCCAGCTTGGTCGAGGGCCTCATTCTACACTTGGAGGCAGTAGAATCTGCACACCTTCGTGACCTCAGCCCTGAAGGCTTCCTCGGTCTCAGTCACACCTATATCGTATCCTTCTTACTCGACTTGCTCTTTGTCCTTCTCGACCTCTTCCAATTTCTTGGTTAAGACCTTGATCTGGCTTCTGGCAGCAGCGAGGTCGTCCTTGGCTTGGCGGAGCAGCTTGCGCTGAGCCTCTGCTTGCTTCTCTGCCCCTTCCAAAGCGGCATCGGCACTTTTCTTGTCCCGGTTGGCTTCCACTAGCTTGGCAGTGAGGTCTTGTGACTTCTTCTCCACTAGCTCGAAAGCTTTCACAGTGGCAATGCGCCTACCCTCCTCATTATTCATTAACCTATGAGAGCTGATAACTATCTCCTCAGCTCTGTGGGCAGCTTAGACAGCCTTAAAAAAAGTGATGAAATCAATTAAAGTACAAATATAAAAGAGATTATTGCTATAATAAATGGAAAAAGGAAGGGTTGTTAGTGGACTTACTAGGGCGAGGTCCCTCTTCAGACTAAGGAACACTTCATGCTTCCTCATCGTTCTGAGGTCGGCCATGTCCCCGGGGAGGAGTAAGGCCCGCTCCACTGTATCAACAACGTAACTAGCCTTCCCTTGCTGGAAGTTTCTGATCGAGGCATCAGCAGGCAAGGAGGCTTCGTCTAGTACCATGGTTGGAGTCTAGGCAAGTGTCCCACTTTGAGCTTCATCTCTCTTATCTGCCAGGGTTGGACCTATCCTAGCTTGTTTAGCTCATCTCTAGAGCTCGACCTCCTTAAGGGACCCTTCCCCCCTTCTACCACTTTGTGGCCCTTTTGATCCCTCTTCCTCTTATGATCAGCATGATCAAATCGAAGGGGTTAAGTGGGTGGAGATGGAGGGAGCTGGGCTTGGATGGCCTTCTCGGGCACCTTACCCTCAGTGGAAGACTCCATCACTTCCAGAAGGCCAGTCCTCTGCTTGCGTTTTATCCCCATGGCTTCTGGGACAGAAGAATCCCCTTGTATCTGGCTTACTTCGACTGAGGAGAGGTGACTGAATTCACTAGTGGAAACCTCTGGAGATTGAGGTTAGTTGAACACCTTAAAGTCGTCCTCAGAATCGAACACTTCGACCACCTCTTCTTCTTCTCCTTCTTCTCTGGTGGCTGGTTGAGAAGGGGTCGCTTCATCCTCAGCCTTACACGGCAGAAGTGGCTCTATTTTTAATACCCTTTGTGGTCCTGGGCCTGCGTTGAGAAAGCCAAGCATAGCGACGTTAATCAAATGAAGGTGGGGGTCTCTTGCCTTTATTTGGCACTTCAGTGCTTGAAAGCTGGACGAGATTTGAATGTAATCCAAAATTAGATGGGCCTCTCTGAGTTGACCGTCTGTGTGGACGAACACCTCAGCCTTCAATATCTTGTCCAAGCTCGATTGATTGACAACATTGAAGTTGGGGATGGCAGTGCGCTTGTCTGTAAAACCATTAGAAAAACAAGGAAAACATTATTAGCAAAAAAGAGTATAAATCAAAGGAAGAACTCAACACAAGCATAAACATAAGTTAATGGGAACAAAATATATCAAGGGAGGAAGAGGTGATTTTCAAACAGTAACCCTAAACTTAAAACCCCACCTGGTGTCCCTTCTCTCGTTGGGCAAAGGAGGCCATCGTGCCAGTCCCCTAAGATGATAAAAAAGTCCTTGTTCATGCCCTTGTTTGAATCGGGAAGGCATGAGATAAGCTTAACCTCAAGGTGCCTAGTTTTAAGGTAATACCCCTGCCCCTTTAGGTGATGAAAATTGTAAACCTAATTGACATCGTGGTGGGTAAGGTTTAAGCTCATTCTCTCGTTAAGGGCATCTATACTACCTAAAATCCTAAACATGTTTGGAGCACATTGGGTAGGAGCTAATCTATGAGCCTTAAGGTAGCCCCTAGTAATTGTGCCCATAGGGATTCTCATCCCACCCTCTATAAAGGTAATCATTGGGATTACTACCTCTCCCTTTTGCCTCTTCTCATGCCATTGCCCTTGCTTACAATACCTAATGGCGACTCCTTGAGGGACCCTGTACTGAGCTTTTAAGCTCTTTAAACCCTCATCGAAGTCTACCAAACAGGCAAATCTACCCATTTCCTAAGAAAGATTTGGAGGTATTAAGAAGATTGAGAGAAGTAAGAGGAGCCGAGGAGAAAAAGACAAAGAAAAGAAAAGCAAATGGAAAAAATAAATGAAAAGATTTATGAAGACTTATGCAAAGTAGAAAACTCTCCCCGGACTGGCTCTTGGTATTTGTGAGGGCACGAGTAAATTGGGTAAGTTTGCAGGTTCAGTGTATGAGTACTAAAGTGAGACGAGTGATAGATTCGGGCAGTATTTATATCATGAAGAGAGTTACAAGCGAGAAAATTCCCACCCGGGTTCCAGTGAAATCCTCAACCGTTAAATCTGCATCGCACCGTAGAATGTAGGGAACATGAAGCCGCAAGAATTTAATGAAGGCGCATCTTAGATGCCGAAGCATTAGGAGCGTGATTTGGGCAGTTAAAAAGGCATTTGCGCAGTTAGAGGTGATGGATGATGAGCATGGGGTAATTATTGTGATATCGAAATCCTCATTTCTTCCCAAGGAGCCAGAAAGAAGAATTTCGAGGGATTATTGTAGGGGTGGAAGGCCTAGGAGTACATATCTACATATGTATTGGGCCAAGGGCCCAATCTGAGGATAGTAAGTAGTCCGAGGACGGGTAGACGCTATCATAAGGATCCGTATCAATAGGTAAAAAGGTGAGGTTTGATCATGATCGCCCAGGAGGGGGGTCCGAGGAGGAATGCTACCTCGACTGCGCAAAGCCGAAGTTAGAAGGTGTGGTTTGCCATCAAAAGCAACATTCCAGATCATTCCATGGATGATGATAAGTATCAGGAATGAACAAGACAGAGGAAAGCTATGAAATATCTAAGGGAAAGCTTCTACCACCGCATTGAATGCTCTGCAGGTAATTCTCTGACCGCATTAATGAGGAAGTGATACCTGAAGAGTAGTTTTTAGTCTTATAGCTACTACCCAAAGACTTCATGAAGGTGCTGATGGAACAAGGATCAACACCAACAATTTGATATGCATGTGAAGGGTAGAGATGAGAAGGGAAGATAGTATAAAATATGAGAAATACCCTGAGAGAAAGGGATCAGAGAATTGGGAAAGAAACACTGTGGCAATTAGAACTGTATTTGTAACCAACTTCAAGTAATATATATAAGAACTGATCTCCTCAGACTGTGCCGAGGATGATTTTCTTTAGGTAAAACCAGTCTTCTTTTACTTTATTGTCATCTAGATCCATTATAGTTGCTACCCGACTCATTATAACCTAGTTTTCCAACACACTCTCTACAAATTCATTGTATTGGGCTCTTTGGGCCTAAATCCTTTTACCATTTGGGCTTAGGACTCAAATTGCATCCTTACCATTTGCATGAACGATGACCTTATGATCATCTAAGTCACTCTTGCCTGGGCAAAAAGGACCCATTTCTGTCAAGCTTTTCTAGAGTTGGAATAAATATGGAAATATACTTTGTACCCTCCATCCAAAATTTGATAGACTAATTCCACTCTTCAAGGACAGGAAAACCAGGAAAAAAAATGTTGGACAATGTAAGATCTCAGAGAATTAACCAAATAAAGAAGGCTTGTGTAGCAAATGAATACTAGAACTTCAAATCACATTATGCATGGAGGCAATGGGAAACCAGAAAGCTTACTTTAAAGGGAGCAATTTAAAGGGAACAAGAAATTAAGTTCCCTAACTTCCCATCTCTAACTGCTGCAAAAATGAAAAATCTGTGTCTCAACATGGGATCATTACTCAGACCATTTTCATAATCACGGAGAAGTACTCCTTTTAGAAAATGCAGTAGGTAATCTTTCAATAGAATGATAATATTTCTTAATGGCAGAATACAACATCATGTCATCTAAAGTCGATGCTGGAAACAGCACTTACATAATAATAGTGCTGTAAATAATCAGAAGAAAGAGACTGAAAAAGAAACTCGGAGTCCTTATTTTTGACACTGGAAGTGTTCAAAAGTTCATCACAAGCTTGAAATTCCATGATTTCATCAAGCTTTGAACTATACCGGAAGAACACAACATTTTTGTAATGCTATTTGACAGAAATGTAGAGGGGGGTGTCTTTGATCCAATTTGGGGAAAGCTTTCTAAGAAACCAAATTATATCAGAGAGGGAAGAGGTACAAAATAAGCAAAGACAGAGAGGGAAGGAACAAGAGCCAAAGAGAAGAAAAAGGAGAGAATCTCCAAGCACTCAGGAGTTGGAGATAATTAACAACACAAGAACAGTAATTTTCTTTAAAAAAATTAAACTCCAATCCGAGTCTCCAATAAAAAAGAAAAAAAAAAATCAAGGACAAAAAACAAAAGGCAAGCTGTCTGGAAGAAGCAGAATGCAGCCTTAGTGTTCGTAGTTCAGTTACACATAACGCATAATCCTCAAACAGATTCAAGAGAAAAGCACGCATAGTTCTAAAGATCCATTAAAAGACTCTCACATGTGGTGAGTGAAGAGTCAGTGTAACTATTCTACTCTGCTCTCCACAAATGACCTAAAAAACTGAAATGATAAGGCATCTCCATTGGTAAGGCCTTTCAAATCCTGAAAACCAGAGAAAGAGAGTCATTATCAAGAGGAACATTGCTAACAAATGATATCACTAGTCTCCAGAGTAATTGGGATCAGTTAGTACAACTTTCCAATGAATTCTACCTTGAAACTTCAATATATATACATATGCAAGAACTAAAATGCGTACAAAGTGGTGATTAGGGACTGCTGGCAATGAGAGATATTCCATGAAATTGCCACCTTAGGATTTAAAGCAAAATTAGTTCTCCAACGTAATGCCATTGTTGTCTCTCAGTGATTTTGATGGAAAGATGTATAGCCTCAGAGAACATTAAGAATGCAATACGGAAATCACTTTGCTCCAATGCAGCCCAAATAGTACAAGAAGCTATTGCAAGAGACTGAAGGTATTGAGTGGCATAGAGAAACTTCTAAGCACAACTAAATTAAGTCTGAAATTCATCATCCATGAGAAGATAGAAGAAATTAAGAAGCAAGTATTTAATTGGAAAAAGAAAATGCATGCTTAAGCTGATCAGCACAGCAAAAAATTAAGGCATTACCAAAGTATCAATAATGTCAGAGGAATTTGACAGCTTATTTTTCTTGCATACCATGTTAACCGCCATCTTCCAGGTATCTACACCAATAAAATTTCCTTTTCCTAGACTATCCAATACAGACAATAACAACTCCAAATTAACTTCATCACACAACCTATCAACAAGTATATTTACACTTGCAAGACGAGGCACAAAACGTTTGAAGATCATTTCATCTAAAATAAATGCTGCTTCCTTGAACTGCCTACAATCACAAAGCCCATCAAAAAGTGTCCGGTACGACACCACATCAGGAGGAAAGCCACGTCTCGGCATATCTTCAAGCAAATCTCTTGCTTCACTCCATTTCCCCTCCTTACACAATCCACCAATTATTACATTATAGCTAATAACATCCGGCTTACACCCCTTCTCTACCATCTCATCCAAAATTCTAAATGCTGCTTCAGAATTCCTCTCCTTACAAAACCCACTAATCATCGCGTTATAAGTCACCGTATCAGGCATGCACCCAAAGCCTTTCATTTCCTCCAAAAGCCCCAAAGCCTCTTCTTTCCTCCCAACCTCAAAAAGCACACTAATCAAAGTAGAATACACTGTTGAGTTCAATTTCAACTTGTTTCTCACCATCTCCTCCTTAAGCTTAAAAGCCAAACTCAATTCACCAATCCCACAAACCCCTTTAATCAATGAGGTATAAACAAACGCATTAGGCATAACACCATAAACTCTCATCATATCATTTTTCAACTTAAAAGCTTCTTCCAACCTAAAGTTCAAACAAAGCTGATGAATCAAAGTCCCGAAAGTCACCACACTGGGACAAACACCTCTCCTCTGCATTTCATCGAACACGTACCGCGCATCCTCCAACCTCCCACTCCTACAACAAGCCTTAATCAATATATTGTACGTACAAGCATCTGGGGTTCCATATTTATGAAAACCCAGAAACATTTCTCTCAGTTTGCGAAATTCTCCACAGTTACAGAGCCCATTCAGGAGCGAATTGAGAGATTTAACAGTCCGGTGGCAACGAAAATCGGGCATTCGGAAAAACGTGTGGATAGCTCGGTCGGGTAGGCGGGCTCGGGCGTAGAAGGAGATGACATTGCAGAAGATGATTTCGGTGGGAGAGAAGCGAGTTTCGTGTTTGAGCTGGTCGAGAATTTGCTCCATTTCGTCGAACATTTTGGCTCGGCCAAGCTTGGTGATGACGAGGTCGTAGGAGACGAGGGTGTAGCGGAAAGGCTTTGCCTTAGTGGGATTTGTGTTAGAGTTAGAGTTAGAGTTTGGGTTTTGGAAGAGGTGGAGAGCAAGGTTTGGGTCCTTTTGGAGGCGAAGGAGAGAGGAGAGCCTAAAGGGAGAGATGGGTTTTACTTTTACAGGTTTCATTTTTGGGGGGTTTTAATGGAAGATCATGCTTAGTACTGAGTACTTCTTAGTAGTTAGTAGTACAAGCTGCCTAAAAACACTTTTGTATGTCTGTTTTTCATTTTCTATCTGGGAGAGAATTTACGACAAAGGGTCCGTTTGGTTCCCGTAAAATATTTTTCGAAAAATACTTATTTTTTGGAAATGCTATTTTTCAAAAAAGGAAAATATTTTCAAGTGTTTGGTTGTATTATGAAAATTGTTGTGGAAAATATTTTCATGTGTTTGGTTCTATTAGGAAAATGCTATTTTCCTACCATTTTTTCACAATTTCTGGCAACAAATTCCGGCAACAACAACACAACAACAACAACAACAACAACATCAAATTCCAGCAACAACAACACAACAACAACAACAACAACAATCAGTTCATCAAAAAAAAAAAACAATAACAACACAAAACCCACAGAAAATCCACCATCCACACCACCGCAACGGAAAAAAAAAATCAGAGGAGGACGACGAGATCGAGAGGGCGGCGCGATCGAGACGACGATGAGATCGAAGATGATGATCTGACCCAGAGGAGGACGATGCAATCTCGGCGCGATCTCGCAGGCACGAACTTGGCGCCGTGATCGCGATCTGGGCGCAATCGAGAGGGCGGCGTGATCTTGGCGCAATCGGTGACGAAGGAGGCGACGAGATCGGAGACGAAGGAGGCGACGAGATCAAGGACGAAGGAGGCGACGGCGACGAGGATGGCGATCTGACGTCTGGGTTTCTCGGATCGGAGGTGGATTGGACTACGCGGTTATGAGTGGTGGAGGATGACTTCTCTTGGCGTGGTCTCGGCGTCGAGCTCCGGTGTCTTCTTCCTCAGATGGTCTCGGCGTGGAGGATGTCTTCTTCAAGTTTCTTGGCTCTCTCAATGTCGCCGGCGTTTTCTCTCTTTTGTGCGTTCTCAATCAATTTCTCTGGCTCTCTGTTGTGTGTTTTCTTGTTCTTTTTTGTTCTCAATCAATTTCTCTCTGGCTCTATTTTGTGCGTCTTCTCTTTTGTGCATTTTTGTGAGAGACCCGGAAATGGTTTGAAGGTAAAATAAAAGCGTAAAACCATTTCCGGTTCAAAGGGAAAAATATGGTCAAAGTTGAAGCATATTTTCCGGAAATTAGAATTTTCCTTGCCTTCCAAACACATGGGTGAGGTGGTAAATGATTTCCTGAAATCATTTACCACCAAAACAAACGGACCCAAAGAAAAAATAAAAAAAGGTGCAAAGACCGGGAAGAGAATTATTTTCAAATTTATACTTCCAAAAGTAATTATTAAAAAATATAAAAATATAAAAACTTATTGTATTTCAACTTATAGCATTCATTCTTTATCGTGAACTAGTATATAGTCCTCATTCTCAAAAAAAAATTAGTGTATATTCCTGTGCATATGGATGTATACAATTAAAAATTAGAAAATGTTCAAATTATATATGGTATTAGCTTACACTTTTTTTAAACTATACATTCCTAAAATATGTAATATATATATATATATATATATAAAATTTAGAATTTAAATTTTTATTTTTTGATAGAATTTAGAATTTAATTGGTTTTAGACTCTTCGATTTTTGCACCCAATAATTCACTTGCCACAAAAATAAAAAACTTAAATGGACACATGGTGGAAAAGTATACTCCAATTGAAATCTAATCTAGAATCTAATTAGATTTAAACTCTTCGATTTTGACACTTAATAATTCACTTGACACAAAATTAAAAATTAAACAGGACACGTAGCTCAAAATTAAGAATCTAATTAAAATCTAATGGAATTTTCTCTAAGTTTTGGCTATTAATAAATATATAGATTATTGAAAATGTTTTTATTATCAAACCTAAACACAAATCGATTTTTGATGTAAGCAATCTCCGGTCTCTTGTTCTACAAATGAGTTGAGTTAACAAATCCAGATCTCTATGTCAATATAAATAGTAGTTTTTTTGCTAGAACTATCGGCTAGCTTTTACACGTGCTACAAGAAAGCAACATGGAGCTATATAGAGCCCCAAAGCAAGAAGGAAGCTAGAAGCGGATCATATCCCTCTAATGTGCTTTTTTCACAATATTCGTTTGGGAACAATTTATCTAGTTTTTTGCTAATAGTGTGCTTAAATATATTTGTATCTTGAAAGTATGCTTAAGTATATTTATTTTTCATGATTACTCTTTATTATTAGTTTAAGACATCAATTGATTTTTTATATAAATGGAATTCAACACTCTTTTCTTATTCAACCCGACTTTTTTATTTTTTATTTTTATTATTAAACATATTTTTTTCTCAACGTAGTTAATATATATCCCAAAATAAATTTAAAAATATAGCTAATTTTCCTAAACATAAAATCAAAAAAAAAAAAAAATTTGGGGTGGGGTTTACCTTTTTCTTTATAGGTAATTATAGAATATTTTTGGAGTTTGAGAAATGTATATTCATTTCACTTACATAAATAATAATGAGTCTAACTAATTAATTTCTAATAGGACTTATTATTCATGTGACTATATTTTATAAGTTTTTCTCTATATGATATTATAAAATTTGGGAAATTAGTTTCTTTAAAAAACCTTCTCCCCTCTTTCTGTGTGTGTGTTAAAAATACTTAGTATTTTCAAAAGAAAAAATAGTGGGTTAATCTCACATTGGAAAATGAGTGTGAGTTTAAGAGGTTTAAAACTTATGCTGTGTATCCAAGAGTTAAGCTTTTTTGGATATACACCACTGTAAGTTTCTTCAAAAAACTTTTTCCCCTCTTCTCATGTGTGTATGTGTTAAAAATACTTAGTATTCTCAAAAGAAAAAACATTGGCTTAATCCCACATTGGAAAATGAGTGTGAGTTTAAGAGGTTTAAAGCCTAAATTTCTTTAAAAAAATTCTCCCCTCCTCCCTTGTGTGTGTTAAAATTACTTAGTATTCTCAAAAAAATAAAAAGAGAGAGAGAGAGAGAAATTAAATGGTGTTTTAGTACGCAAATATTGTAATTAAAGTCTGTTGAAGTCCTTAAATTTCATACAATTAATTTCCTATCCCTCCTAAACGGAAAAAAAAAAAAACAAAACAAAAAAAAGAATTTTCTTATTGGACAAAAATCCATACACGTTAAAACTAGAATCCAAACAATAAGGCAGTATAGTGGTATACAATCATAAAACTCTCTTGTAAACCACGTTTTTGGTCCAGCCCTCTTATTGTCTCCCTATTAAAAAAAGAAAAAAGAAAAAAAAAGATCCTGTTCAGTTTCATGATTAACACTTGTCTTAAAATATATATAAATAGAACTAGATAAACACAAACCCTTTTTCATTTATAGGGATACCATTTGGATTTATAGTGTGATAAAGTTTAGTTACAAAATTAGTTGTAATCTAAAGTTACAACCTTACTCAATATTATTAACATTACTATATAATTCGAAAATCTAATTGTTGGATTGCATGTTCTTTACGCTCTTAATACACATCAAATTTTGTTATAATCGGATATTATTTACTATATGATCTGATGGTGATCAACAACAAGTAATCTTCATCCATAACGGTCGTCCAAGACCAGTAACGTCCAAGATAGTCTTTAGAAAAGAGAAAAAATGAATATGTACCACAAACATAAAATAAAGACATCCAAGCATGTCACCAGTCATCCAAAGATGATCTAGTCGTCCAAAGAGAACATGGTTGTCCATATCATGAGAAGGTATGGACGACCAATAAATACTTAGCAAATTTCTAAACATTTTCCATAATCTTGAATGGTTAGACCTCTAACCCTCATCTCGGAACGTGAAGTGAATTCCCCAAAATTCGCTCCACTCTTCCTACTAAGTCCACACATCTCCCAAGATGCATGTTAGTGGCACCTAACAAGTAGACTCATTCCAAACTCTTTATAAAAGGGACCAGGCCTCATCAAACCAAGTTATGTTCTACTATTCATCCACTCACTATACTTGTATTTTAGAGAGAAAACTGACTTAACTATCGGAGGGTCCTTGGCCAGTTCATCTCAGTCACCTTCGACAGTCTCTTCCTTTGTTTTTAAGTCATCCAACCGTTGAAACCCGGAGCATTCAGTTTACTGATTTTCGAGCATCATCATGGTCTATAAGATTATATTCTATGCATAATTTTAAACTATAAAAAAAAGTGCAATTTAAACAATTTATTGATAACATAACTATTAATCTTTAATTTTTTTTTAAATTTGCAAGTATGGAGGATATAAGGTTGATCTTTAAACAATGGTAAATTTGTCAAAAGTCACATTCACTAAAAACATATTAAGTAAGATTGCAGTTTTAAATTACGACCAATTTTGTAACTAGTCTTTATTCTTTATAAAGTAAATTATTACATTTAGTGGATTGTTATTAACAAATCAACGACAATGGGCCCAAGAGGAATATGACATGCGCTTCTAGGCAGGGAATAGTTCCAAAGGTGTAAGACATTTCATATGGATACATTATCTATTATTAGTTATTAACTTATTATGGTCGACCATATTTCCTTTCAAATCAGCTTGGAGAAAATTTCTTCTAACATTATATGATGATTAATACAATTATTTACATGAATTTTTACTCATGATGTATTTAATTATTCATGTGAGTTGTTTAAATAATATATGTATATGATTTTATGAGTAGTTTGGGAAAAAAATTATTCACCTTGAAAAAAAAAAAAAATTCAAGACATATTAAGTATTAACCACCAATTTAAGTGATAAACTTAGATTGGACCTGCCCAATTATGATTAGAGAAAAATTATTGATGATTTGATGGAAAAAAAATCTTAAGTAGTCCTTGATCAACAGTCTAGGACTCTCATATAGGGGGTGGGTCCTACATGAGGAGCCCACCATAAAGGCCATCCCTTATGTGAGAGCTTAGAGCATACCCAGCCGGCCTTGGAAATGTCAAATGCAAGCAACATTTGGCATTTAGGCCCAAAATACACCCAGCAGTTGGAAGGCCAAAAGTGGGAAATTGCAAATTTTTTTGGCATAGTGCTACAGTGCCATCTTACATGTAAGATGGCATTGTAGCACTATGCCAAAAATAATATTAATATTTTATTCAGCTTTTTTTTCTCTCTCATCCCTCATCTATCTCTCCGTGTTTTTCTGTCTCTCACACTTTCCTCTTTTTCTCCCTCTTCTCTATCACACTCACAGATACTCCATGGCGTTGAGCATCACGCACCACATTGGAGCTCTCGCCGAAACTCCGAGCCGATCTCTCCATGATGATGCCATTGGATAGCATGACGATGAACAACGCGGTGAATAGGTGGAAAGCGATGAACGCGAATTTGCAGGCACTGAAAAGTGTCAAAGTGGAGGGATCATGATGGACGTGTAGTGGGGATTGGTGGAGAGAGGGGCGACTGGATCAAACAATTGGGGTGGGTATGGATTGGTGCAGATTGGTGGGTTTCTCGGTGGAGATTGGTGGGTTGCCAATGTTGCCGATAATGGTTTCGCTCAAGATCGCTGATGATGGTTTCTCTCAAGATTGCCGATGTCACCGATGATGGTTTCGCTCGGTGGATGTGGCAGTGATCTGGTGGGTTTTTTTTTTTTTTTTTTTTTTTGTTCCTTAATTTGGGTTTTTGGTTCCGGTGGGATTTTGGTGGGCATGGTGGCGTGGTAGGAATGGTGGTGGTGGTGTGGTGATGATTGGGTTGTTTGGTTGTTGAGAGAAGGACAGAGACCCAAAGAGGCAAGGATAGGGATGAAGAGAGAGGAGTGATAGATAACTTTTAAATATTATTTTATTATATAATTTATATTATTTTAGTGTGTAGGATTGTAAAATAAAAGTTAGGATGTTGAAAGTATTGGAAAATGGTATGGTATAAGTAGTAAAGTAGCTTTTTGGGATGGTAAAATAAGATGGGATGACGTTTCCGGCTTTAGATGCTCTTAGAGCGCTACTACGGGTTTATATAAGAATTGCGCTGATTTGATATGTGGTTCCCGGTTAGTAAATGGTAGTTAGTACTTAATACTATTTTCTTAAACAAACAAACATATCTGATGGTTACTTGTAGCCTTGTTGGATAGTTCCTACTGAGTAATTTTTTTTTTTTTTTTTGGGTGGGAAGATACTACTGAGTACCTAGTAGTAGTAGTACAAGCTGCCTACAAACACTTTGTACATGTGTTTAGATTCAGAGAGAACTTATGACTAAGAAATTTAGGGTTGTGTTTACGAGCACCTTATGGTGCCCGTTAACAACTTTTGACTTTTTTTAGTATAATTTTGTCTTTTTTTGCAGCTTCGTGTCATATTTTTCAGTATGGGGTTAATTTTGTAGAGAGAACGAATATTAAAATAACCAAAATGACTAGTTTTATGTCATTTTCATTTATTTATTTAATTTTTTATTAAATATGACCCACTTTTGTACAATCTTAACAAGCATCTATGCGGTGCTTGTTAACATTTGCCATATATAACAAGATTTGGGCACTTTTGACTTTTTTTTTGTACAATTTTTTTGTCTTTATCTATAGTTTTATATCATATTTTTTAGTGTGGAGTCAACTTTGTAGAGAGAAAAAAAATATATTAAAATAACCAAAATGACTAGTTTTATGTCATTTTCATTTATTTATTTAATTTTTTTATTAAATGGGACTCACTTTTGTACAACCTTAACAAGCATCTATGCGGTGCTTGTTAACATTTGCCAAATTGCCGTATAAAAAAGGCGTAAATGCACTTTTGGTCCCTACATTTTAGGCTGTTTCTCGATTTAGTTCCTAAACTGATTTTGCTCTTAGATGAGTCCTTTCTTTTTCATAGTCGTTTTTTAAATGGTCCCTATTATCAACCTAGTTACGAAAAATGCTGAAGTGGCAAACGAAATGCATTGTTGGCATGTTAATCGCTGACGTGGCTAATAAAAAAATAAAAAAATATTTTATTTGATATTTTTTAAATGCTATGTCAGCATTTTCTGATTAAAACAAAAGTCATGTCAGTTTAATTAAAAAAATAAAAAAAATTTATATTTTCCAATTTCAATTTAATTCAAACTAAATTAAAAAAAAAAAACTTTTAAATCTAATTTCTTATTATTATTATTATTATTGTAGGGATAAGGGCCCAAAATTGTATATTGGGCCTTGGGCCTTGGCCGAGAACATTGGTTGGTCCGAGGACGAATAAACAATAGTGAGAGTGTTAAGCTCAAAGTCCCAAAAGTAGGATGCAAATGGAAAGGTTGGGAAAGGTACTCCGAGGAGGAATATCTCCTCGGACAAATAAAGCACAGATCAAATGTATATCCTATCGTTCAAAGTGACCTTCCAGGAAATTCCACTAATAGGGACGTGCATTACAAACGTACTGGAAGAATGGGAGCTATGAAATATCTAAGGAAAAGCTGCTGCCACCGCATTGAATACTTTGCAGCTAACTTTCTGACAGCATTTACGTGGAGAAGATCTTTGAACAGTGTTGTCTTGGCTATCCCAACTCACAGAGGGCCAAAGGGGGTGTTCGATGGGACAAGCACTCAAGGAATGACTTGGATGATCAAGAAATAGAGGGTCAAGATCATTGAAAGGGAGATATATAATGTAAGAAACCCCTGAGGAATAGGAGATTGAGAAAGAGAGGGAAAAAGACTATAGCAATCAAGAACTGCATTTGTAACCAAACTTGAGATAAATATATAAGAACTGATCTCCACGAACTTTGCCGAGCACGATTTTCTTTAGTTAAAACTTGTCTATCTTCATTCTCTTATCATCAAGATCTAGCTTATTTGTTGTCTGACTAATTGAAGCCCAGTTTTCCAACTCACTCTCTACAAATTCATTGTTTTGGGCTTTTTGGGTCTACGTGCATCCACCTTTTGGGCTAGGGACTCAAATATGATCCTTACAATTATTATTATTATTATTATTGCTTTCATTATTTTTTAGGTAAGAACATGAGAACTTGTTCTTCATGTTCTTCATAAATTCAAGAACAATCAAACCCAGAACAAGAGCACAATCAAACCTAGAACAATGCAAAATTTCATACAAAATCCCTATCCTCCACTGAAACCTCCAAACCATGAAAAAATCATCAAACCCAAACCCACGTGAGAAAACCAACCTATAAAAATCATCAAACCTCCAACCCAGAACATGAATTTCATTCTTCATGTTCTTCTCCAAATCAAGACAAACCTAATTGACTAAGCCACTCAAAATAAATCTCAACACAAAAAATTCCAACACAATTGTTGGGGGTCATTTTTTGAAATAGGCAGAAGGCAGCCCAACCCATAAACATGGGCAGCAGATAAGCAGCAAGTTAAGAAAAAACCATTAGGCTCAAGCAGCAAGAATAATGGATCACAGGCCCTTATTATAAATAAACGGGTCTTGAAGGAGTAAGTGGGCCAAAAAGGCCCGAAAAGAGAGAAAACATCACCCATAAGCAGTATGTGGTATGGAAAAGTGAGAATGGGCCGTGGCAGGCCCGAAGTAATGAAAACAAAGAAAGTAGGGGATAATGGCAAGCCCATAAACCCCAAGGATGAGAATGAGGAAATTGGGCCGGGGAAGCCCAATTGAGTAAGTAAATGCCCATGGGATGCAAAGTTAGCAAATAGACCGAGGAAGTCCAAAGGAAGTAAATGGGCCCGACAAGCCCAAGTGAAAAGAAAAGGGACATTGGAGCCCACAAGCGAGAACACCAGTGGCCATATTAATCCACTGGGGGAAAGAAAGGAACGGCAGGCCTGAAAAGAGGCCCAGCAGGAATAAATCGCCACGGCGGGAAAGGCCGAGTAACACGGTGGGAGGCTAAGGCAACTAAAGAATTGGACCGAAGAGAACACAAAGCCCAGTACTCAGTAAAGTCCAGACCCTATGGGGGTGGGAAATCAGAGTAACAGCTCGGGAAAAGCCAAGAATGGACGACTGGCAACGCAAGCAAAATGTCCAGTACACGGCAGGTGCATGAACAGCAGGCAGATTTCAGACATAACCACGCGCAAGGCCCAAGCACCACCAACCTGTACCCAGCCAATACAGGACGTGGTGGGGTCGTGGGTCATAGGTAAGATGGCATGATTTGGAGGTGGGGAGAGGGGAAGGCCTGTTTTAAGGTTCCTGCTCAAACTCTTTTGGGGGATACATCCTGCTGGGATGGCATACCACCCAAAAGAGGCAAGGCTGAGTTGGAACCAATAGGTGCATGCCATGAGGGATAGAGAGAGAGAGAAACAGCGTCGCGACAGGAAGAGGTGTCGCGGCAGACTAACGGACAAAAGTTGTCTGTGTTTGAACTCGCAGACGGAACAGTAATGTCGGCAAGTACGCCCAAACCAGACAAAAACGGTTAGGGGGTAGAATAGTAAAAATCGGTCACGGCAGGCACTATAAAGGAAGCCTCGGCCGTGTGCAAAAAAAACAGGCACAAGAGAAATACAACTCAAGGCAAAAGAAAAACACTCTGTAATACACTTAGAAAAACAGATGAGCATAATACTAAAAACTACCACTGTGGAAATCACTAAGGAAAGACTAGAAAAGCAAGAAATAAAGAAAAAAAAAGAGAAGTGTTAATGGCATGCACCGATAGGTCCCTTCCCTTCTCTCCCTCTCAAATCCTTGCTCTCTTTTAGAATCGTCTTGGGCATTGTCCATTCGGGTCCGCCTCCCTCAAACTCATTAACTGCCACGGCAGGAATTTTTCTGTTTTCCTTAGAGGTTAATCGTTTTTGAGAAGAGGCGTGCTTCCTCCTTGACCTTGCCCCGCGGACCAAACTGAGTTTATCCCTTCTAACAGTTGATTAATCTTTGTTACCATTCGCCCTTACTACTTTATTTGTCAAAATTATTCATGTTATTGTGATTATGGATCATTCGGTTATTCATTATTAAAAGAATTATCTGGTCATTCCAGAATATATATATTGCTCTGTTTTTTTTTTTTTTTTTTATCAATTATGTCTGTCTGCTGCAAGCTTCTCTGAAACGGCACTGCCTGCCGTAAACACTCTCCTGGCAAATGGGGCCAGTTTGCGCACAAGTCGACCAAGTTGAGTTCCAGTTGGACCGGTCTCGACTCCCGCAACCCATAACACTTAGGCCTATAATCACGAAAGAGGTAGCCCAGCCCAATATAGTAAAAAAGGCCCCTACAACAATCAACATTGAAACCTCTAGGAAATCAAACCCATAAATCTAGAAAAATATACAAATCCGCATTAAAAAAAAAATAGAACAATTTGGGAAAAATCTCAAAACACAAACAAACTCAGAACACTACAAACCCAAAACATCAAGGAAAAAAAAAAAAAAAAACACAAACTCAAACAAATCCAGAATTCGCCATCAACAACAATACCCCGCCGATCAACAACACCAAATTCGCCGTCAATAAACCTAAATCCACCATCAACTCGCCATTAACAGCACTGAATCCACCATCAACAAACCCAAATCCGCCATCAACAACACAAAAGCATCAATGTTCTCTACCTTCCTTCTTCGGCGGAAAACTCCTCATGCAAAGCGACCTCAACCACTTCGATCCGGGTCTTAACGCCATCGTTCTCTCTCACCCAGGTTGAGTTCATTTTTCCAACGAAATCCATTGTTCCCATCGTTTTCTCCGCATCAAGAGAGAAGCTTAATCTGCTGCCTTGATCTGCTCGCGTTGATCTTCTCGTTGTTGGTTTGCTTGTGAGCTCCGGCGCCCGTTGGAGAAGAAGGCTGAGCTTGTGAACTTAGTGGTAGAGAGTGTAGGGTGAAAAGAGAGAGAGGGAGGAAGTTTGAGATTAGTGGTAGAGAGTGTAGAAGATTTTTTTTTTAACCTGATGAGGTTAACCAAAAACAAAAACAAAAAGAATTAAAACGATTATGAATTTTTATTTTTTAAGAAATTATTTTAGTTTAAATTAGATTTAAGGTTTTTTTTTAAAAATTAATTTACTTTTTTTTTAAAATTTCTTAGGGCAGGATTTTTTTATTAATTTAAATGTTGACTTGACATTTAAAAAATGTTAAATATATTTTTTAACTATTATTTTATTAGTCACGTCAGCAAACAGTGCATTCTGTTTGCCACTTCAACATTTTCTGTAATTGGGTTGATGGCAAGAACCATTTTAAAAATGGCTATGAAAAAGAAGGGACCCACCTAGAAGCAAAATCAGTTTAGGAACCAAATCGAGAAACGACCCAAAATGTAGGGATCAAAAATGCATTTACGTCTATAAAAAACTAACCTTCTCTCACACACACACACTTTGCACGTACAACGAGACTTTTTTCTTTTTTTGGTCTAGTGTTATAATTTCCTTTTAAAAAAATTTGGATAAGTTTGTTTTGAATATATTTTGTAGGCATTTTAAGTGGAGTTAGAGATATATTTTTACCGGGTTGTCCTCAAGTTTTTTTTTTTTTTTTTGTTAAATGTAAAGTTCAGGGGTATTTCTGAACCGCATAAAAGTCCAGTCCAAAAAAGAAAATCTTTTTATAAATAGTATAAATTGATAAGGGTAGTGTTAACGGACACCAATGTGCCATTTAAGGAACAATTTTTTGTTAGATTTTGACCAATTTTATAGGGTGTAAAGCCAATAAAACCAACTTTTTGAGTTTTACTTATCAATTAAGTATTATTTTCAATTGTTTTATCAATTTATACAAATTTTATATTAAGGATCTATTTGGATACCGTTTATTGTTGAAAACTGAAAATACTGTGGCAAAATAATTTTTAAATGTGTGAATAGTGCTGTGAAATCCAGTTTTAAAGTTGTTTTTGTTGGAAAAAGTACTTGTGAGTTCTGTGAACAGTGCACAGGACTCATACACAAAAAATGCACCGCTGAAAAACGCGCTTCCCAAACGGAAGTTAGGGTCTGTTTAGATACCGCTTATTACTGAAAATTAAAAACACTATAACAAAATAATTTTTTAATACATAAATAATATTATGGGACCTATTTTTTACGAAGATTTTGTTAAAAAGAAAAGTTGGTAAGTTTCCACAAGACCCATTAACAACCGCAAACGTGATACAAGCGTTAAAAACGCTATCCAACCTCCAACTAAAAGGACCCTAAAATAAATCATCATTATTGGATATTTAACAATGCAGATAACATTTCCCTTTCCATGACCGTTAAAGTTTCCCAAAAAATAAAATAGTTGTTTTACTAAAACTATTGGCTAGCTTTTACACGTGTAAGCAGCACACGCCGCATGAAAGCAACACGTGGCTATATATGAGCCCTATCAGATCCCTCCAATATACTTTTCCCCGTTTTCCGTTGTTTGTCTTTGATGTAATTTAACTTTTCCCCCAATTGTTAACCAAAAAAACCTTTTCCCCCAATAAATGCCTACATTTTAATATTTTATAAGAATCTTATCTTAATAATAATTACTATAATTAATTAATTATACGTTACTTTTTTATAGTATTATCCCGTGATTTTAAGAGGCCAAATTTTCATCTTATCTTATCTTATCTTGAAATATCAAATTAGTAAACAGATTTTTTTAGCAAAAATTAAAAAAAAATAGTAAACATAGGAGTATATATTTTTCTAAATGTAGTTAATATATATATACCCAAAAAAAGTTTTAAATGTTTTTCTAAAAAAAAAAGTTTAAAAATGTAGTTAATTTTCCTTAGCATAGAATCAAAATTTTGGTTGGGGGGTGTAAATTCTCTTTTCTTATAGCAATTTACCTTTGAGATGGGTTCAAGTTACACCTGGTGTAACTCTTTAGAGTTACACATTTTTTAAACTATTAGATTTAAATAGATCCAACGGTTAAAAAAGACTATAATTATTACAAATATTCTGTATAGAATATAATTAATTACCCTCATTTATTAGCTTCTAAACTCAAAAACAAAATTGACTTCTGATTTTCTCTCATTTACGTTTCTTTCTCTCTCTCTTTCTCCTCCACCACCTCCAAAAGTTGCGGCAAATTCTTAGCAATGGTAATTCCAAATTCTTTGAATAGAGTTTCTTCTGGTCCGATCAAATATCTTAGCAACATTAACATGGCCATATCCACTTCCAATCACAAACTTCCAAATGCTACAAATATCACCGCTATTGCTACCATTATCACATGATGCTTACTGATGCAGGACTTGTTATTTCAAAATGTACAGTCTATGGACTAATATTCACTTTTATTATTATGTTATCCTCTTGGTTTCTTTTTCTTTTTTACTTTTTTTTTTTTGAGATAAAAGATAGAACTTTATTGAAATTGAAAATCCAAAACCATTTATACCGTAACAATGTATACCCTGTTCAGCCATTGGCAAAACAGGGGGAGAGACTACCATACATTAATAAACAATAAACACAATCCAGTCAATCCGAGGTTTGTTGCAGCTAGCTTCATGTGCTCTGTTGTGCCTTTAGCAGCTTCTGGTATTCTTGCAGGTAGGGGTGTTCATCAAACCGCATAAACCGCACAAACCGCAAAAACCGCACCAAAACCGCCCGCAAAATGACATAACCGCACCGCACCACAAGTAATAATGCACCGCACCGCATCACACCGCATGGTGCAGTGTGGTTTGCGGTTTTATAATAAGAAAACCGCACAAACCGCACCGCACCGCACCCTCTCTATATATTAATATATTTATTTATTTTTAATATTAAATATATTATTAATAGTTTAATAACCCTAGTTTCCACAAAAAAAAAAAATGTTTAGTAACCCTAACAAGTGTTGACTAGAAAAGCCAACCCAAAATAAAGAAAAAATAGCTCAATAATTTAAAACTTGGTTCAAAAAAAGGGAAAAATTAGTTTTTGGTTGAGTAGGAAAAACCCAAAATTTGAAAAATATACCGATTTCAAACCGCATCTTATACATAGTATTGCACATGTGACCGCAAAAATGAGGTGCGGTGCGGTTATGGTTTTGGCTAAACTCTAAACCGCACCACACCGCACTGCACCGCATATGTAACTGCAAAAATAAGGTGCGGTGCAGTTATGGTTTTAGCTAAACCGCACCGCAAAGTGCGGTGCTAAAAATGACCCAAAACCGCACCGCACCGCACCGCGAACAGCCCTACTTGCAGGCAACCGATAGCCCCATTTAGAATATCCTTGGGATGAGATTGGGTCCTCTCAAAATAGAATTTATTCCGCGCATTCCAAATTGCCCACGATGTCACTGCCCAAGTATTTAGGAAGTTCCCAAGTAAATCTCAATTTTAAAAGGTTGAGACGTGTGTTGTTGACTTCAAAGGGTAGGGATTAGAAAGTATAGGAGTATCAATGATTTCTTATGGATTTTATTTGTATAGTTTTTATTTTTTGTTTTTTTTAAGTTGAATCCATGTCAAGTTTGTGGTTTCAGTGATTATTATGTTTCTCTAGGAAACATTCATACTGAATTTTTCGTTTTTTTGTTGACTGAATGAGCACCCCTTTTTCCCTAATAAATTAAAAAAGACGGATGGATTCAGATTTGGAAGTTGGAACCTGTTGAAGCAATTGTGGTAGGCAGCTCTAAGATGGGCTGAGGATATGGTTGTACGCCAGCAACAGGATCTTTGTACGACATTTTGGTTTTTTTTTTCTGGTGGCAACCTATGGAGGAGAAAGAGAGAGAGAGAGAAACGCAAAGAGAAAAACGGGGGGAGAGAGAGAGAGAGAGAGTTAGAAGTCAAACTTTTTTTGAGTTTAGAGATAGGTTTAGAAATTAATAAATAAGGGTAATTAATTAGATTCTAATAAGAATATTTGTAATAATTATAGTCTTTTTTTAATCGTTGGATCTACTTAAATTCAATGGTTTAAAAAATGTGTAACTCTAAAGAGTTACACCAGGTGTAACTTGAACCCATCTCTTTACCTTTATATTTGTAGATAATATCATAATATCATAATTAATTTTTATGAGAAAGTATATCGTAATTAATTTTAATTTAATTTAAGCATCTTTACATTAACCTAACTTAGGTAATTACAGAATATATTTTGAAGTGCTATTAATGTATATTCATTCCTCTTAAATAAATAGTAATAAATTCAACTAATTAAATTTATAGTAAGAGTAGGATAAGTGTGGTCATTAAAAATAGTCAATGACTGGTTATTGCCTCTCTTTCTCAACGAATCCACCAAGCTTACTAAGTAGAGGAGATTGAAGCTTTAGTGGTGGCTAGAGCCCTAAAGTTTGCATTTGAAATTGGGGTTGATAAGGCTTTTTTGGAAGATGACTCTGTTGTTAATGAAAACTTTGATTAATGATAGTGGTTCTCTTATGCCATATGGATTTATGGTTGAAGATGTGAAGCTTTGTTCTCAATTTTTTATTCAATTACACTACTATCACATTAGAAGAGAAAGTAATATCGTAGTTCATAGGTTAGACATGTAATAAATGTTCTAAATTATGCTGTATAAATAGAAGATATTCCACTATATTTTATTTATATACTTCAAATTGATATAGTCGTTTTTTCTTAATATAAGCATTAAAATCTTTTTCCTTAAAAAAAAAAGAGTCATAATCTTAGATTTCATAAGATTAATTTCTTGCCCTTCCCCTCCCAAAAAAAAAAAAAAAAAAGAATTTGCTGAGTGGAAATCTATACATACACATTCAAACCAGAATCCAAACAATAATACATAATACAATCACAAAACTCTCTTGTAAACCACGTTTTTGGTCCTGCCCTCTTGTTGTTTCCCTAATAAAAAAACAAAAGATCCTGTTCACCTTCATGATTAACAGTTGTCATTAAATATATATATAGAACCAGATAAACACAAAACTTTTTTCATTTATTTTTTTCAAAGGTGTACTGGTTTTTTTTTTTTTTTTTTTAAGGAATAATTATAACATTCTGCTAACTTCGCAGCTCGAATCCTTTCTCTCTATACTTTCAAGCACTTTATGCATGAAAAAATACCAATTCAACTATAAAGCCTTTGACAAAATGTACGGATTGTTAATTGCATTAACAACCAGTACATAGAATCAAAAAAACAAAAAACAACCGGTACACGAATCCAAAGACCCTACAGGCTACAACCCAAATGTCCTCTCACTCCTACAAGGCTCCAACGTCAGCTTTTATCCATTCAGCCCTCTCATTATCCAAACAAAAACTCTAGTCCCACAAAAACTGAAACTCTAGTCAACTCTTGCCATAATTTTCTAAATATTGAAAAAATTGAGTAATTCTAGTAAATTAGTAATACATAAAATATTAAACTACTACAATTTTTGATATTGTGGCTATAGCATTATTTATTATTTATTATTTTTACATTTTTTATGACACAAATTATGATATTTTGTATGGTCTTAAAATTTTTGAGGAAAAAAATAGTGAATTTATGCTAAAGAAATAAATAGTAACTAATATTCGTCATGATAATTATAATAAAAATTGTAAACTTTTTGTAAAATACTGTAACTTATTCAAATATATATAAAAATAATTTCAATATTTTCCAAAATAAAAACAAGAAATTGAAAACTTCAAAAAAATAAAAATAAAAATAGAAGAAGGATAGGCCTCCCCTTTCTTCTTCTTGTTCTTTCAACTTCCTGTGCCATCCAATTTCTCTCTGGTCTCAAATTAAAACCACCCCCCAACCCCCCCCCCCCAAAAAAAAAAAAAAAAAAACACACAAAAAACACTCACACTGTCCAAAACTCCGTTATTTCTACCACATATATAATTTTAGCTAATCCTCTTTTATTTTTTTTGGATCAAAATGTCTTAAAACTCAGATTCTTTACTAAAAGCTAACATAAAAAAGGTTCTCTCATTTCATTTCTAAGCTCTCTCAAAGAAATGTATGGGTTCCCTCCAATTCCGTACAGCTAGGGTTTTCTCATTCTCGGATCTCATTTCTTGGGTCTTCACAAACAATCTGGTTCAGTTTACTAACTGTAATTTTCAATTTCTTGATTGATTGGATTGGATTGGATTTTTCTTGTGAAATTTGATTCAAGAATTTGATAAATTTGTACGGAATATATAGGTTTATTGATTTCTGTGTTTATTGTGAATCGGTGCTGATTTTTTTCTCTTGATAATTGTGTGTATTGGATTTGGAAGAAAAAACCTGAGTTTAGGTTTAGTTTCTTGTTTTTGGGTTTAGTAATGGTGTCTGCGAATGACCCAATCGAATCGTTTTTGAATTCGATTCAAGAGGTGCTTTCGCCGCTCGAATTAGGGATTCGGAAAGCGGCGAAAGATCTTGAACATTGTTGGGGAGGACCAAAGAACAAAGGGAATGGCAATAGTGACGATAGTGTTGTATTGGTTAACCAATTGAATAGTAAAGTTGAGATCTTTGGTGTGAAAAAGAAGAGTAACAGTAATAAGAGTAATGGTCAGTGTGTTGTTGTTTGTGGTGATGAGAGAAAGAAGGGGTTGTCGATTAAGGTTCCGATTAAGGCCTTCTTGGGAATGTTTTCGGGGAATGGGCATCGGGTTGAGGTGCTCAATGGAGGGTTGAAAGAGAAAGGGAGGGATTCGGGTAAGGCGGATGGTGGGTCTTGTGTGAATTGCTTGCAGTTTGCAGTCACTTGGTCTTTGTTGCTTAACAGTTTCGTTCAGTCGCTTCCAAGCCCGTTCAAAGCGGGCAAGAAGCGGTTTCAGAAGGCTGGGGATGGAGAAAAATTGTGTTCTTGTATGAAGCCTAAGGTTTTATCTGAAGTGAAACAAAGAGAGTCTAAGGAGCAATGCGTTGGGACGTTACAGAATGAAGGAAATCATGTGTCACTTGAGTGCTTTATGGGTTTTATTTTCGATCAGTTAGCTCAGAGTCTTCAGAAGTTTGATCAGGGTTTGCAAGAAGACAGTCACAAGAGTTGTGATGATGCTTCTTTGTCACCACCCGCTTCGTCTAATTTTGATCATTTGAGGGCACTTACTACTATGTTGGAGGGTCGAAAAGCGGATGTTAATGGGTTTTTGGGAAATTTGAGGTTTGCTAGAGTGGGAGGTGTGCCGTCTGGTGTAGTTGGAGTAACTTCTTCGGTCGATGAAGAGGGTGATGATGGTGTTACCCCTGGAAACAGGGAAGAAACTGGAGGCACTTTACCGCAGAAGCTGGCCAGTGGTATACTCAGTATTCCTCTATCGAATGTGGAGCGCTTGAGATCCACATTATCCACAGTTTCTTTGGCAGAACTAATTGAGCTTGTACCACAGTTGGGGCGCACTTCTACAGATTATCCTGACAAGAAGAAACTATTCTCTGTCCAGGATTTCTTTAGATACACAGAAGCTGAAGGTATGGTAATTTCAAGTAGCCTAAAAATGAATGTTGATTCAAATTCTGTTTCACATTTGTTTCTGTGGGATATAAGTTGATGATGGAAGTGTCTTCATGCTGATAGATGGATCATGTTGTTCTTGTAATTGTAAAATAATAAAGCTATATTATTGAAGACATGATATAATATATGCTGATTGGTGAATGATGCTGATATGTATTAGCCATTCTAATGGAAGGTGGCATGCTAGAAAAATGGAAAACCTGGTGAGCTGTTCTGCATTTTTTGTGGAAAGATGAAAGAATTTATAATTTAAAATAGAAAGAATGTATTTGAGTTGTTTTGAAATAAGATTTCTAGGATCTTAGTCTTACATATTCTAAATGAAGCCTTTTACTTGACTGCAGTTTTAGAGACCAAGCTTTTTGCATGCCGGGTTATATTCCCTGTATGTTGTACTTCTCATATCACCTATTAATCTGCCGCCACATATTCATCATGATATGATATGTTTAAATTTGTATAGGTGCCTTTATTGTTTTATGTTTTGAGGTTAATATACATTATAATTTTATCTGACATACTATGGTTGCATTATTCAGTGGCATCATACCAATGTGTTGCCAATTTAGGGTCTTTTGGTTAGAATTGGAAAAAAGATTTAAAGGTCCCTCTATCAATATAATTTATAATGTTGGAAACACACATATTCACAACACTTACACTCCTCCCCCTCCCCCCTTTTTGGGTGATTGACAAGTCCACATGCAACCGGTAGGTCTTGAACACACAATCTCCTCCTTCACTTTTCTCTTACAATGGGAGGAGGTGCCAATAGATGATAACCCGTGGATCAGCTGATCTGATATAATTTAATTTTCATAATTTCCAACTCATTCATTATGTTTTCTGAGGTGAATATAGATTTTCGCTAGACGCTTAGGCCCTTGTTTCCGTAATTCATCTTTGACCTTGAATTTAATGTATATGAACACATGGGCATTGCCAAATTGTTGATGGTGTTGATTGTAACTCACTCACACATTTATCACCTTTTCTAGTGGATGAAATTTGGGGTTTTGGCAGGACAATGGTAGCTGATATATAGGACAGGTGGTTTAATGTGAAAGAAAAGACCAAATGATGGGGCACTACAAAGGATGCCATTACCACTGGGCTATCTCTTGAACCCCTATTTTGAAGAACTTCTCAAATAGTACTAGTGGCCCATATTGCTTTATTAATACTATTTTTACTTTTACAGACACACATATATGAAACTTTGTTAAAACCATATAGAAGATACAGTTAATGCATTTTTGGCTCTACATCTCCTGTTCTTATGAAAGAATACTCCGCAGCTTTGGAAATATTAGCTGCTCCCTTTAAGATGATTATTAATTCTCAAGCACATCCACGGATATATTTATCCACTTGATGAACTGCTCCTTTGTTTTTCAGCCTGATTTGTGGGACTCTTTACTTGTCCAAAGTGTTGTTTCCTTTCTAATAGCTTCAGCACAGTAAAAATTATCATCATAACAAAACTCCTATTTCAGTTGACCTATGTATTATTTTCTTAGAATTGGGAGCTTTTGTGCTGCAGAGCAATACATAAATAGTTATTTCGTTTTAATTTATGGAAAATAGTAATGTATCAATCATCCTAACCATGGAACTCTGATTACATGTTCCATAGATAGAATTGGGACCCTTGTAGATTCTCCACAAAATTGACTATTAAATTCTGGATACATGAACTTTATATTTATATATATATATATATATATATTATATTGTTGTAATTCTTTAGGCTTCTTCATGTCCATTGTTCATGAAGTAGTCTTGTTTGAATAAAATTTTTCTTACCCATCAAAAAACAAATTCTCCTTCAGCAAAGAAAAATAAAAAAGAATACTCCTTAGTTGCAGAGTGGTGAGTGGTTTAATATAAGAGGTTTAGATACTTCCCATCCTCCATCTTTATTTTATTAGATAATGTTTCTGTTATCTTTTCATCTACTTTTTCATGACTTCCTTGAATTTGTGAAATCAAATAATGCTATGCCCTTCCTATCAGTTTTAGAATAAATAAAATGGTTTGTACCTGCTGCCTTTCATTTTTCTGATTGGTGGCAGATTGTGTAATGCAAATTAGGATTATCTACGTTTCACTTATGGAGGGAGTCCAATTCATTATCAAGATTTTGTTTTTTGTATCAAACAATGTGCATGCTACTATGTCATTTTAAAATTTTCAATGACGCGGCACCGCATACACCTTTAGATTTGTTAAATTTAATATGGACCTTGAAATGGATTCTCTCCATTTCCAATTCATTATCAAGATTTTGTTTTTTGTATCAAACAATGTGCATGCTACTATGTCATTTTAAAATTTTCAATGACGCGGCACCGCATACACCTTTAGATTTGTTAAATTTAATATGGGCCTTGAAATGGATTCTCTCCATTTTAAATGAAATGGAGGAACAAATTTAATCTGGTCTGTGTTATATGATAGAGTAAATAGGACCACAGTTAGTATGATTTATTAATGGAAATTATTAAAGCATCATTCTTATCTAATAACATAATAAATTTCTTTCTTTTTTGACTTGAAATCAATTGACAATTTTAGTTAAAATATTAAAAAAATATTTTAAAAGACAATATTTTGTTAATGCCAGAATTTCTTTTAACGACAAACTAATGAATTTCTTTTTTTTCTTACCTTAGTTGGCTGGTGAATATACAGTTCCTTTGATGGCACAACTAGCAAGTCTTAAATAGGTGCTTGATTTTTAAATAAACATCTAAGAAATGAAAAGAGATATGACATTTCTATTGAAGTTGATTAAACTACAAAGAAAATTGATGAATGATTTGTACCTTTGAGTCATGACAATGAATAAGTGGTTTTTGTTGCTACTTCTATTGGCATGGATGTTTGTTATAGTAGAATGTTTGTCTGTAACTAAGGCCTTTTTTTGGTTTTTTTGGATAAGGCTTAGGGTCAGATTTATGTGGTATGGGAAATGCTACATGTATTTTGGGCTCAGATTAATAATTTCTACGCCAGGAGAGGCATAAAAAAGAAAAGCAAAGGGGGGGGGGGGGGGGGTTGTTGTCTATTAAGAAGGATAAAAATCTGGAATTAGTATGTTGCTTAGAATATAACCTTTTTGTTTAGATTGTTTGGAATTTGGTTACTCAATGTTGGGTTCCAATTACTGACACTGTAAACGGTTTAATTTTCTTAGAAGCCCCATTATCACATCTTGTCCTAAATCATATGCATCTCACCTAAACAAAGTGATCATTCAGGAAAAAAGTAAATATATAATGCACATTTGATCTATTATGAGGTGTCATGTGTTGCATTTAACATGGGTTGTTATGGATCATGCGTGTGACTGTGTGTGTGTGTAATTACCTATAAAAAAAAATATAAATTTCTAGTGAGTGGTAATACTGACTTTGATCATCATCAAATACATGCATTAGATTAGGAATGAATTACCATATTCGATAGGAAATGCTTGGTTATATTCTAGTACATTCCTGACTACTGTCAGGCTCTTTTGCATATGCATTATCTGAAAAGAAAATTTTTCTTCCTATTTTAAGTGTTACATTCTTACAGGAAGGAGGTTCTTTGAGGAGTTGGATAGGGATGGTGATGGCCAAGTAACTTTGGAAGATCTTGAAGTTGCATTTAGAAAGAGAAAATTGCCACGAAGATATGCTAACGAGCTTATGCGCCGCACTAAAAGTCACATATTTTCAAAGTCGTTTGGTTGGAAACAGTTTTTGTCCTTGATGGAGCAGAAGGAACCAACCATTCTTCGTGCTTATACTTCTCTCTGTCTGAGCAAGTCTGGTACTCTGCAAAAGAGTGAAATATTGGCATCTCTTAAAAATGCAGGGCTTCCATCAAATGAAGACAATGCTGTTGCCATGATGCGATTTCTGAATGCAGACACAGAAGGACCTATTTCTTATGGACATTTCCGGAACTTTATGCTGCTTCTCCCTTCTGATCGACTTCAAGATGATCCTCGGTAAGATCAATTTGCTCATTGCAAAAGATTTTCAGCACATGTTCACACATATTTTGCTGCTGGATTGCCTTTGGTTAAAGCAGAATTATGAATTGGTTTTCAGATCTTTTGTTTGATGCCTAAGAATAAGTTTTGTTTGACTTAGTTACTCTTAAAGTTTTATAATATATGCTCATTTTTTTTCTTGGTGCCTTGGAATGGCGACAGTTTAAATATTTCTTTGCTGATTAATACATAGTTTCTGGTGAAAGAAATTATTGAATGAGATTAGGGACATTTCATAAACAATTAAATGCTCATAGGTGGGACTAGTGTTTCACAAATTACTAGGTTCTAGCTGATACAACTCTTTTTTTTTTTTTAATGCCTGTAGGAGTATCTGGTTTGAAGCTGCAACTGTTGTTGCTGTTGCACCACCTGTGCAAATACCAGCTGGAAGTGTTCTAAGATCTGCATTGGCAGGAGGCCTTTCTTGTGCACTTTCTTGTTCTTTAATGCACCCTGTCGATACAATAAAGGCAAATTCTTTTGCTTTATAATTTTGTAGTTATGCATCAGCACTTCTAATAATTGCATATATTAGTTTATGCTTGGAGATATTTTTGTTATTGCTTCCTATCTTAAAATGATTGTATTTTTGGGTTTGTCAGACTCGGGTACAGGCATCAACACTGAGCTTCCCTGAAATCATTTCAAAGCTTCCACAGATTGGAATTCGGGGGGTATACAGGGGTTCAATCCCTGCCATTCTTGGACAATTTTCAAGGTTATCTTTATATCTTCGCTCTCTCTCTCTTGTTAGTCATATTTCTTGTCCTTTTGGCTAATGTGTTCGCTTGATATTGTAGCCATGGTCTGCGGACTGGAATATTTGAAGCAAGCAAACTTGTTTTGATAAATGTTGCTCCAACACTCCCAGACATCCAGGTAATGGTTTTTCTTAACTGATTGGGTATTACTGAATTTTCTATACTCTCCAATTTTCTTTTTGTCTTATATGTTCCTTGGATGCTGTTTGATAAAAATAGAAACTTTTGATAAATTACTTTCCATTTGTTGTTAAGGATTGGCAACATAGTGCATTCTGTATGGTAATGATGGTAATGACAGGATGGTTTGCTTAAGCATGAGAGACATCAACAGTATTTGTGTTTGTTCCATCTTTCAGTTCCCAATTGAGAGTCTCACTGAGGTTGACTGACTCTTTTTAGTTTCCAATTGTCAATAATTTTTTGATTTGTACATATTGAAGCATCTCAGGAGGTGTTGAGCTTTGACCTAGTTATTATACTTCTTATTATACTCTTTTTAGTTATTTTTTGACTTGTACCTATTGCGTGGTTTTTCAGTGTTCCACTAAACGTTGAAGCCATTTCTTGTCCCAGTTTGAATTTCTTTCTGGTGTGGCCTGGTTTTTCCTGTAAAGAAAATATCCTATAACTTACTAAATTAAACTTTTGAAGGGGTTCTATTGCTTGGGATTTCCATAACTGGAAGCACATCTTGGTACTAGCTCCACATGCATCTTCAATTTATGTGGATGTTATTAATAAAAAAAAAGGTCATACCTAGTGCACAAAGCCTCTACTTTTGCAGGGTCTGGGATGTGGATGTTATTTATGCTGTCAAAATTACATGCTTATTTAAAGTTAAGGAACTCTTCCACTGTCAAGATTACATGTTATTTGACATTCTGTTTTATGAGTATTGGAAGCAAGATCTCTATCTTTCTTTCTCTGCGTGTGTGCGTGTGTGTGTGTGTGTGCATGCATTTGAGGAACATAAACAAGAATTGGATTAATCTGATATTTTGAATCAGTTTTAATGCACAAATGGGGAAAAGTAAACTGTATTTGAATGTTGTGCAGGTCCAATCCTTATCATCATTCTGTAGCACAGTTTTGGGGACAGCAGTGCGGATCCCTTGCGAGGTGTTAAAACAACGGTTGCAGGCTGGCCTTTTTGACAATGTGGGGGAGGCTATTGTTGGGACTTGGCAACAAGATGGTCTTAAAGGTTTTTTTCGTGGGACTGGTGCAACTCTTTGTCGGGAGGTTCCATTCTATGTGGCTGGCATGGGGCTTTATGCTGAATCCAAAAAGGTGTGGAGTTTAGTCATAGATGATTCTTTTTATTTACCTGCAAACTTATGATGGGCTTGCATATATAAATTGCTTAACCAACTTACTGTCTCAGTAGAAATGTCATTGATCCTAGAAAAATGACCAAGTTCAATTTGCATGGATGCTATAGAAATAAATATCCTGACAAATTTGTCAAATATTGCGCTTAGGTGTAAAAATTAAGAAATTAAGCTTATTTAATGACAGTAGCTTAACCTAAAGAATAAAGGAAATTCATTCTTTCCCATAGATGCCCGTTTTCAACTGCAATAGAAAACAGTCTCCAACATGAGCATTTAATTAATTACAAGGCAGGAATGTTCTGGACTGCTTTGAGATGATATAACCATTACAAGGTAGCATAGGCGGAGCTAGGGGGGTGCCAAGGGGGACCATGACCCCCCTAGCTTTTGAAATTTTCCACTAATCTTCTTTTACATTTGGTAATAAATCTAAAAATTACACAAAAATGTATTCACCGGCCCCCCCTGAGAAAATTTCCTGGCTCCCGCCACTTTAGGTAGGTCTGGACATAAAACTCAACACAAATCATGCTGAATGAAACGATTAACTGAGGATTTGTTTTGTGCATATTTTCAGTCATGCACACATGAACATACTATAGTGAAAGGAGCTGATTTTGATTGATTGAGATTTAGATTTTGTCATTTTGCTCTTGTCTACTTTGAAAGGTACTGTATTTTTTCTTTCAGTAACATGGCAAATTAGACCATTAATGTTGGAACTTGGGCAAGACTTCTAATTAGAAAAATAGTGATTGGTTGGTTATGCAATTAACTCTAAACCAAGTCATTGATTGCATTTGTCTATGCGAGTATCAAAATTCACACTGGCTTTGAAAAAAATAAATTTCTCTTGGTGAAAGAGCAAACAGAAAAAGAAAAAGAACTTCTAAAGCTGTCCTTTGATGTTTTTAACTGAATTAACTTCCAGAGAAAAATGCCCCATTCTATTGGATGTCCAATGTTAACTGCTATCCAAATGTTTTTAAACATACTTCAACAAAAAAGCCTTGGTCCCAAATCATGTTTCTAAATATACATAAATTTAATCAATATTTTAGTCATTCTTTTCTTTGCTGAAGGGTGTGTTTGGATGAAATTGTTATATAAGTTGGTATGTTGACTATCATGTTTGTCTTCATATGCTGTTTTTAAGGTTGCCCAGCAACTTCTGGGGCGGGATCTAGAGCCCTGGGAAACAATTGCTGTAGGAGCTTTATCTGGTGGGCTAGCTGCTGTTACCACTACACCCTTTGATGTGATGAAGACTAGAATGATGACTGCTCAAGGTCGATCTGTATCAATGTCAATGGTATTCCTCTCTATACTCCGCCATGAGGGACCCTTGGGCTTATTTAAAGGAGCAGTGCCTAGGTTCTTTTGGATTGCTCCCTTGGGAGCTATGAACTTTGCAGGCTATGAGCTTGCAAGGAAGGCCATGGACAAACATGAGGAACAACTAGTCGTCGACCAGCTGTCTCAGAAGAAGGTGGCAAGTACTGGATAAAGTTTTGAACTAGTATACAGCCTTAGGGTTTTCATGTGATGACAGCAAACTAATGCTGCTGGAAAGTTTTAAGCTTTTTCCGAGTTATTAGCAGCATGTCCTTTAATTTCCATCAGCCGACATCTCTGCCGTTTTCAGTCACGGTTTCTTCATTTCATACTTTTTTACCTGCTTAATGGTGGCACAAACATGTTTGTTCCGTTTTGGAATTTTGGTTACAGTTTTTAGCAATTTTGTACATTTAATGTGCAGTCAATTTCCTCCCAACCCTCTTTCTGTTCAGTTATCTACAAGTTCAAGTGTACATATCTCTCTTTTTGAACTTTATATGATGATTCCATGTATCGACAAAACATGCATGTTGAGGGTTATGCCCAGTAGTGTAATGGAGCTTTTATCTTGCTGGCTGGGTAAGTTCAGTAAACATAGAAATGGGGTTATTCGGAACATGATTCCTCATTGCCTAGCCTAATGTCGGTTATTTGGTGGGAGCAGAATGCTCATATTTTTGAAGGAACCGAAAGTTCAACTCAAGACCTGAAACTAGCTTTTTCCTGTACCCTTGTTGGGTGGACAACGGCTTCTGGTGTTTTCACTTTTAATTCCTTACATGCTTTGCTTGATAGTTGTGCTTTTCATGCATCTTAGTTTTGTTTGTTTTCATGTTTAACTCAGCACACTTCATGTGTGCTTTGGCTCTTTGTAGTTGATTATTTTCCTTCAATGTAATTTTATTATTTATCAAAAAAATGCATGTTAGAGGGTCGTTTTTGCAATGTATGAATAACTAAGTTTTGAGGTGATGCATGAATTTTAAAAATTTAAAAGAAGCACAACATAAACTCGTAAGATGATGCCAATTACAAAGACATTACAGTCATTAGTAGGTAATGGTTGGATGCTGGGTTGCTCTTTTCTTGTCATTCATATCTTTCTCTTTTATCTTTTTGTTTTTGTTTTATCTTATAGGCCTGGTGGTTGGTCTCTGGTCTCTTATCACTAGAAAATGGTGATGGTGCTGTCGCGATGCCAGATGACCAATTGTTATTAACAATATCGCCGTTGACATGAGTGACTACAAAAGCTTACAGAGTTGCAGTTCACATCTTGAATTGTGAAATTCAAAGAACACAACTTGCAGTGCTGCTAAAATTGTTAAATGGTCTTGTCGTTTCTTGGGAAAGATAGAATGAGGCTTAAAGCTGGCAAGAGAAACGAGGAGAAGAGGAACTGTCGTTTTAAGTATCTCAAATGGTATGCTGTTAAAAGGGGTACATTTTTTAGGTACCACAGTCTCTGTGCAAAACCTGTGTGTGAAAGCCAGAATCTGTGTTGGTAGGTTTGAGAGTATTGCCACAAAAAAGACGAGGCATCCTCTTCTTTTCTGATCTTCAATCCTGCAATCTCTTCCTCAAATGCCATATAATCCAGGGTCAGTCTTCAGATGCTGGTCTTGATCAAATACACACGCATACTATCAAACCCTTACCACTACCACTTTCACAACAAACCCACCCAGGCTCGAGATGCATTTGGTACAAAGTCGTCCTCTTTTTTTCTTTTTCTTTTTTTTGGTTGACACAAATTGTCCCCTTTGTGATCACATTGGGAACAACCATTACAAAAGGTAGGGAGTTTGACAGGCCATTGATAAGAAGGGAGTTGGATAATAATTTTGTTAGAACATTCACATCCGGTTTCTAAAAAAATCTCATTTTACCATCTCAAAAGCTACTTTAACATTTATACTATACCATTTTACAACACACCCATTATCCCATATTCTATTTTATTATTCGACTCATTAAAATAATTTATACTACCCAATAAAATAATATAATTCAATCTCTCTCTCTTCTCCCCCATCTCTCTCTTTAACCACCAATCACCACCACACATAAAACTCACAACCCAGTCACTGCCACCACGCCATCACTGCCCACCAAAATCCCACTGAAACCAAAAACCCGAATTAAAATTAACAAAACCAAGCAAATACCCACCAAAAACCCAGCAATCCAAATCCAATCCATTAGAGAACTCATTTTAAGCTCTCTCTTTGGCATCAATTTATTTGCCTTTTTGTTTATTGCTTTTTGTTCAGAATGAGCTAAAGTATATTTATTCTTGAAATAGTGAGGTTTCAAAACATAAACAAGAAAAAGTGAATAGATAATTGAAACAGATTGTATAAGTGAAAAAGCTCGTGCCATGCTCATTTTTAGAGTTTGAATGGATAATGATAAGACTTCTTCTACTTCTCTTTTTCTTTGCATGAGACAAAAAACAAAGAAAAATGGTCCGGATGTGAAATCTTCCTCTCGCAATCCATGAGCAGAATTGTTATGTACGTATTCCCCAGATGTAAAACCTTTCCCAATCCTTTTCTAATACTAATTCCAATTTTATGATGAAGAAAAAAACTATCCACCCACCCTTTCCACAGAAAATAGAAGTTTCCCCTTTCCCTGAAAAATAGCAGTTAAAAGCCTGTGCATAGAATATGATAATAACCATCTTTCGAAGCTTTTCCACTGATTAAATGCTATAAGGTCAGAGTACCCTACAGCCACACAACAATGAATGATCCCAGATACTCAGGAAACTGTTTTTCAGTATCATAATGGTCAGATCAGATGGAGAACACAATAATGTAGATGATTTACCAGGACCATACTTGAATCATTATGTACTCTAATAGAAATAAATGGAAAACATGATAGTAAATGAAGCTTGCTTGATTCAAATCCTGCCTTTATATGAATTAAAAAGGAGATTTCTGCGGCCTTACAAAGAAAATCCAATTTTCTGACATGGTTTTGCTGAAGCTCAAATCTTCAAACCAAAAGCAACCAGATTACACGGAAGACAACATGGTTATATTTATTATTCAACAAAGATGGGACAGAAAAATTTGGGAAATTCCACCAAACTGCGATAAGTTGGTGCCAGATTAAGGGAAATTGATCAATAGCCCCAGTTGTCATTACGGATTTCATCATCAAACTTCTTCTTCAGCTCAGGATGCTTCTCAAAGTATTCGTCTGCCGTCATGGTGCTAATCTTTTTCTGTTCAGATAAATGAAGGGCAAGTAAGAATTCATAAAATTTGGTGTAAGAATTCATGAAATTTCGTGGCACTGACAAAGTACAGAGCAATTCTTTTCAATTACCTTCAACTCTTGTACTTCAACAATTTCCTTCTCCAAACGCTCAGACTCCTTCAAGGATTTCTCTTCAGCTTCTTTCAATTCGACCAACTGTAAATCAAATCAACATATATGGATATAAGATGCTACAATTAGAGATAGACAGAGGGAGGGAGGGAGGGAGGGAGTAAACTACTGATCTTGTGTTAGTTTTTTTATTTTATTTTATTTTATAGATACGGTAGAATTTCAACTTATGGCATATGGCACTATTGATCTTGTGTTAGTTCTTACCAATGCATCAAATTTAGGCAGGTATTGAGGAGTGACTGTGTCTACATACTTGGGGATCTCAATGCCTGCAAATTAGAATCAATAAAAAAGCGGACATATGTATAAGTATAAATTTTAGAAAAGTGAAGATTGAATCTAATAAAGGAAAAAAAAGAAAGAATTCAAGCAGGACATGGAGTAAGACAGTATCTAGTTGGACAGATCATTAAAATTCATTCATTCTTGCAATTTGGTATTTAAAAACATACAAGGAAAATAATTACAAAACAAATCCCTGCAGGCAAGCAAAACACGCTCTGCATTTAGGAAATCCCTGAAGAAAAACTTCTCTATGTAGAACTAGAACTAACTTGAGAGTTTGATGCAGCTAATGGTTTACTTGGCCTGAGATTGTGGTGATCAACAGTACTAGCCAATCCCACTAATCAAAAAATTCAATTGAGCTCAGGAAGGGTACTTGGGTACCCTGGCAGTGAAAATCAGTATTAGAACAGATTTACTTTGTGAATCAACTTGGGCCTATTAATGCAAAAGCATGAGCTGGAAGAAACCAATTTGGACTGATGGTTAAGAACTATATAGACTACTAGGTAGTATGTACTGGAATGAGTTGCCTAAATGGACCTATAAAGACAGGCTCAAAAGATGAGTCCAAATAGAATGCTAAAGTCAGTGTAACCTGTTCATGTAATGGGATCAAAATTCAAATGATCAACAAAAGGAAGAAGGAAAAAGGCCTAAAAATGGGTCATGTAGAGTTCACAACCTAAAACTGGAATGGATGGTTTGTGTCTAAAAGTGGGGATGGTATATTTTGGATTTTCTTGGTGAGTACAGCAGGATAACGAAGAGACATTGACCGATAGCAAATTAAAAAGGCCTAAGATAAAGACTGGACCCAGAAACTTATACAACTAACAGCTAATATTGCAATCAGTTAGAAACATTGTAAATAATTAAATAAAAGCAAGATAATGATATAATAATATAAAGTAGAATGCAAGTGACACTGCAACAGAATTATCTGATCACAAAAATGAGACCATCATATGCAAAAGAGGTAAACTCCAAGCAGAAACCAATGCCAAATACAAATGCAAGTTCACAAAATGCACCTTGATTATATAAGGACCCAAAGTATAATGCAGCTATAATAACATAAGGTATTCCATGAAACTAAAATCTGTGGCGTGCATTCACCAATAAGTTAGAAAACATACTGTCATAAGCCTCCTTGTACATATCCACCAAGCGTGACCCAATTCCTTTTCTATAGTACTCCCAATCTATGGGTTCAGGTTCCTGAACGAAGTGAAGAAAAATAATTCAAGATTAAACACTAGCAAGGTCAAATGCAAGCAAACATACTAGTCTCATCAACAAATATTGATCTCCACAAAGCAACTCTTGTAATATAAAGCCGTACAAAAAATATTCCTTTAAGTTCTCTTCAGGTCAAATTTTCCAAACATGTTGCCCATTTGAAATGTGCATCATTAAAATGATGAAATTACGGTCTTCAATTACATTATAGCAACACCCAGCTAAACAAAACAACTAAATCAAGCCAAACAGCTGGACTAGGCTTTGTAAAGCCAGAATTTAGATATCCTTGATACCAAACAACGAAAAACTTGTGCTCCAAAAAAACCTTCATTTCATTTCTTTATTTACATTTCTAAGCAACCAAACAGTACATTGCAAAAATCACTCCCCCAAAAAAAAAGACCCAAATTTTCTGCTCTATTTTCCTTAACTGTCTTTCACAACAATAACCCATCACATATTTTCTTATTTTTACCAGATGTCAAAAAAGTAATTACAGAACCAAAGAGACCCATTTCACAAAATCCACAAAAGAGCTATTCACCAATCTCAAATCAACGAATCGCCCCAAAATAAACAAAACCCATGTCCTTGAATACAAAAACAAATCTACCTCCGATGCATCAGGAATCAAAAAACATAGAAATTGCAAAGAAAGATCTAAACATAGATTTGCAGAAATACCCAAATAATAAAAAATAAAAAAAAGATATGGAGTGTTTGGAATTGAACCTGGCTGAACTTGGTCGAGAGGGTAGTGTTGACCTCGTCAAAAGCGCGACGAAGAGTAGCGAATTCTTTGCGAGCCTCATCGGAGACGAGAAGCTTTGCCATCCCTTCCCAGTCAATGTTTTTCGAAGCTTTGAATGCCACATCCACTACTTTCTTTCCAGCTCCACTCATTTTTCTCTCTCGATCTTTCTCTCTCTCTGGACAGCTCAGAAAATTTCCAGGGTTAGTAGAGACCGAAATGTGCTATCTCTAGTATCAGAGATGCTTATGCCCCTTTTGTTGTTGTTGATGGTAGTGGTGGTGTGGTAGCGGTTGTGTTATGGACCATGTTGTGTGTGTGTGTGTATGTGTTTGGGTTGGGCTTAGCTTAGTTTTGTGGGTCTTTGGTTTTTTTGATGTTTGTGTCTGGGTCTAAGAATTTGGGTTAATTGACATTCGTTTTTTTTTTTTTTTTTTTTAAAGCAAGATTTTTGAATTGTACTGGACAGAATTGGGCTCAGGTGTAAAATGAGTTGTTTTCCCAGGACCAATTTGATATGGGCCCACATAGTCTATTTTTTATTATTATTATAAAATATCAAAACAAAAAAAAATATATATATATTTATTAAAATAACTTTAAATAAATAATGAAGAATTTTTTATTTTTTTATTAAAATTTTGTTTTATTTGGATATTTTGAATAATATTTTAAATTTATCAAAACTTTGGTAATTTAGTTTCTTTATTATTATTATTGGAATTTGGAAATTTAGTTGAACTTTGAGTAAATTGTGCAATTTTTATGTATTAATTGAGCATTAGTCACATGCCGAAAGCATGTAATATGATGTGTAATGCTTATGTTGAGCCATATAGTAAAATCATGTGTAAGACCCAAATTTCATTATTAAAACAAAAATTGATATACTATTGAAAATAATATAAATGAAATAATAAGCTTTTTTAAAAAAAAAAATATGAAACTTTTAATAATGAAATTATAATTTGAGTGGAATTTTTAAAATTTTTTAAAATTTGGCAATAAAATTTCACTCAAAATAGAGAATTTTAATGTATTTATAGTGTATCTCATGACATAAGGAGAAAAATGAAATAACAGTAAAACGAGATAAGAAAAAGGCAGTCATTTGATACAATCACATATATGAGACATAATTTATTTTTGAAGTCATTTGATACAATCACATATAATCGCCTAAAAGAAATCTATTTGTTTACAAATAATGATGCAAGAAGTTTAAAATTTGTAAGCATTTGATAGTTCATCTTGTATACTACACTAGCAAATATAAGATTAATTCTAAATTACGTATCAAGCCTCATTGTTTTATGGTAGTTTCAAATTAAGACCCCATATGTTCAAAAGTTTTAAATTAAACCTTATCACACTGGTGTGTGTGTGTGTTGGACTATGTTTGGGTTGGGCTTAGTTTTTATATTTTGGTCTGGAATAAGATGTTGGGCTGGCTAAGCCCAACATGTTCTTAATTGAGCCCAGACTAATTTGGTTTTAACTTTTGGTTTTTTTGAGCAAGACTTCCGAATTGGACTGGACCGAATTGGGCTCTGGTGTAAAAAGAATTGCTTTCCAGGACCAACTTGCTATGGCAGACGTGGTCTATTTTTTTTATATTATCAAAACAAAAAACTATAATATATTTATTAAAATAATTTGAAATAAATAATGAAGCATTTTTTTAAATTTATATATCAATTGGGCACCAATCACATGATGAAAGCATGTAATATGATGTATAATACTTAAATTGAGTTATATAATAACAGTCCTGTTAACCGGTGTACTTAGAATATCGGTTAAATATATAATTTTAGAAAAGTTTTAATATAACTGTTATAGGAAATATAAAAAGTTATCAAAAAAGTCAATTATTTTTTTATTTTTGCACAAAATATTTCTAAAAGTAGTTCCTAAACTAATATCGTTAGATAATCTGTTAACGTTTTTTCATAAAATAAAAGCATAGTGTTAGTCCCAAATTTCACTATCAAAACAAAAATTGATATACTATTAAAATAATATAAATGAAATAATAATTTTCTTTTAAATTTTTTTTTGATACAAGATAGAAATTATATTATATTTTAATTTAAGTGTATATGTATGTGAAACTCCCTCGTGGAGACTTAAATCTCAACCCTTTTCCCCTCACACCCCACAAGCATTTATACTTGTAGAGTAACCATAGCATAAAGAGTGTGTGATGGTACTTTCTTTGAAATTTTTAGAAACTTTTAATAATGTAATTATAATTGGAGTTGTATTTTAAAACTTTTTGAAATTTTGACAATAAACTTTCACTCATAATAAAGTATTTTGATAATTTTAATGTACTTATAGTGTACTACGTACCTTAAGGAGAAAAATCAAATAAAAGTAAAAAAAGATAGGAAAAATACAGTCATTTGATAAAATCATATATATGCAGGAGTGACTCAACTATTGATGCAACTAATATAATCGCTTAAAGCCTCCAAATAAAAAAAGGCTCCCACTTGTATAATATATATATATATATATATATATATATAATATTTATCTATATATTTTAATTAAAAAAAAATCCTTTTATTGGCTATTAGAATGTATTAAAAAGTTGTCATTGTATTCTAAAATATAGAAAATTAAAGAGTCCCCATTGTATCACTATATCAAAATTTATAGCTGACAGTAATGATAGGACAGTACACTGGCATACAGACACTGCACAAAGGCCATAGCCACACCACAGCTCACAGCTGTCTGGCTAGCCCACACACATTAACCCACGGCACACTCATTCTCAATGTATACTCATAGCATAGGCACACACCCATGCACTGTACACGTATCTTTTAGACTTTTACTTTTTACTTACCAATTATTATAAGTTACTGTACCAGTTAATAATTTGATGTATATCATATCAACTTATTTGTATTATAATGATACTAATTTATTATAATCAATTATGCAAATAGATGAAATACTCCAATTAATGTACTTAACTATTTAAAAAGAATAGATTCTTTTCCAAAATGCATATATTGCTTATAGAATATTATCTATACTACTATTTAAGGGGCTTCTCCTATTTGGATTCCTTATTTTTTATGCCTAAAATACCCTCATCATTCCCACTTACAAGTTTTCAACTAACGGGGATAAATATGTAAATTAAAACTCTTACACTTTAAGACCCACAAACTCACATACGCTTTACAGTTTTTACTTCACTTTCTATCTCTTATTTTTCTTCAGATTGAAGACATTTAGTTTAGTTTTACATCTTTCACGCCCCAAACTCGATACCCGGATTTGTGACCATGACCGGCATGCTAATACCAAGCCTAAACCTGATATTAACAAGAACCAACTTAACTTTTACAAAACTTTCACAAAAGCTTTTACAAAAGCTTCTTTCTTTATTTAAATCCTTGTTTCTTTACTTAAATGGTATAATTTTTCATTATGACATTTAGAGCATCTACACTGTACTCAAAGAATAACATAATCCACCAGTTACTCAAAATCTAAATTCCACATAATACATCTCTTAATGCTTTAAGGTATACACTTTCATTAGATCCTAAAATACACAATGCTACAAATCTAAACATCATATAGCTAATTTAGGATCTATACATATAAAACTAAACTAGCTCCTTCCGAAACTTGACTAAGGCTCCCTCTGCTCCAAAATAAAACCTGCTAACTGAAAGAGTGGAAGGGGTGAGCTACACAGCTCAGTAAAGGTAAGATATATGAGAATTCAATAAGGATGCATGTAAATCAATTTATTTCATTTTATCAACGTTCGGATAGGAGAACATCCTTTCATGCATAGTATTTTATACTATTTATAATAATAGCTTATAAGCTTTTCGTAGGAAAATAGTTGTTCTCCCTTTCCTTATCAGAATAATTTTATCGAAACCTTTCAGATTGAATTTCTTTCATTTCTTACAAAGTCACCATATATATTTTCATTACAAAATAATCGGTAACTTTGTCTTAAACTGGAAGCATCTTATAGGATAATAAAACTTTCCTTCATAAACGTCTTCTCGTAAAAATATTATAATTTCCATAATCGTAAAACTTAACGTTTCATAAGAAAAAACAGATATCTGATGACTTCTTAACATGAACTTGTAGTTTCTTCAGAAACTTTATCTTTATAATATAACAGAACTTCAGAAACTTTTATCTTTAATGAACAGCTTTCTTTTCATCAGAAACTTCTTCTTTTCATGAGAGTTTTTAACCTTTCCCAATGCATTTAAATAAAATAATTCTCTCATGATTAATAACATAACATAGCTGTTCATAAATAACTTATTGGTTAGTCCCTAGCTGATAAGTCTGTACTTATTTGGGAGGCTTCTAACACCACAGTGCTAGGCATCCAGCATTCCCCACAATGCCAGGTATTCCCGGGATCACATCATAATACATATCTTCCAACCATGGGGGTAGGTTGGCTTCCCCCACAAGTTGGCCGTAACCAACAAGGGGCGGGTACAGCAGAGCCAGTCCCACTTATAATGGCCAATCAGATAACGTTTTCCATGGAAAGCTAGTAATTAACCCCTACTAGCAGAGTTCAGATCACCAGAGGACATAACCCGAAAACATCTCATACTTATTCATCATATTGAAACTCATAGTTTGCATTACATTTTACAATAATAGCATTTCTATTGTTTTCTTTAATCATCATGTTCGTGGAATTAGTAATAGCATTAATATGCTTAAATCATATACATAAGGTTTCGGAAGCCCACGAACATATCTTTGTCTGATAATGCTTACATGCCATATCTCTAATCAAAAACATTTTAATGCATAATATACTTTAAAATAACCTCATGACTTACCAAACACCCATATAACTTATCCCTTACCTGAAAGCAGAGGAACCGAGAGCCTAAAGTCGAAGGAGCTTAGACCTGGTGGCTGGTAACACCTAAACCGAAATAAAAACTTATTACTATCCGTAATTTCCTTATCATAAACTTACACATTCATCTCAAAACTTATCTCTTAAAATTAAGGAAATCCTAATCCCCACCTCAACGAGGTTCCCACAAACATAAAATGCACGCATCAACCAATGATGTACCAAACTAAAGAAAAATTAACATTCTCATATTAACATCATATCTCTAGAAGAGCCAACCTCATCTCAAAAGGTTCTTTGACCTTAGGGCAATCTTACATGCATAAACATAAACTCTTTTAAGCATTGTCATATAACCATAAACACTCTTAAGGAAACATACAGCATGTTCAACAAAAACAGCTTTGTAAATATAACCGTCAAATGGTTTAGAACCCTTCATTTGAGTACTAAACCTCAAAACAAGTTACACAAAATTAATATATGATCGAGACATACCAAGAGATAAGCATATTAAATTATAGCTTAAAAACATTCACCCTAACTATAGAATTAAATCCTCAAAGTTAGGCATGTCCCTTACTGCTCACTGTTCTATTCCAGCCGCATATGCCCCATTTGTAAAATACAAATGGGCTATCCACACACATCCAATTGTCATGAAATTTTACATAACTACTCCCCTGTATGTCCAGTATAAACCATAAAAATTTCGGAGTCAACGAATAAACCTATGATTTACTAAAAATCACACAATACAGCATACTCAAATCTGTAATGATTTCTTGCAACTTCAAAATTAAATAATTATTTTTCTACTCATCCAAATACTGTGAGACCAATTCCATAACAACTGTATATGTCTTAGATTTCATATAAATTAACCCTAGCATCCAAATTCACTATATAAAATTTAATACATAATTTATCATGCATAAACACAGAATCTGTCACAGTGACAGCTTTGCAACATTTTCTTATAAATTCACAAACAATTATTAAATGATGGTATTTTCATATGAGGATTTTTATGAACTCATTAAACATGTTATAAAACACTTATATACAGTCATTTAATCATTTAGAGCAAAATTACATACAACCAAAAATCCCAGCAGTAACATGAATAGTACTCATCCTAACTTTTTCTCACTTCCTTAATCATACACAATCCTTAATTAGTAAAAACCCTAAGTTACCTCCAACAAATCACCAACACAATTTCAAAGCTTCTTAAAATAGCATATATATATATAGACTTACAAGCTTCCCAATTTTACAAACCACAAAAACCAACCACTAACAATCATATTAGAGAAACATAGTAGTGAAATTAAAGCAAACCATACCACCATTAAAATACCCATGATAAGATGAGATTTTTATTTACTTACCCACAACTTTGAAGCTGAAATCTTAAGGCTAAACTTTTAATTTCTTCCTTAGAGTGAGGTATATGATTTCAATGAGAAAGGGAGGGAAAAGTTGAGAGTTTTCTTTCTTTGAGGTTGGACCCGTAGGTGTGAGAGGTAGAGCTTGAGAGAGTTTTTTTCCTTCATTAGGTGTTGGAACCGTGGGAATGAAAAGGGAGAAAAGACTTAAGAGAATTTTCCTTCTTTTGGTGTGTGTGTGAACCCTTGGACTTGAGGGAAGACTCAAGAGAGCTTCCTAGCTCTTTCCTTAAGAGAAAAGAGAGCAAAGTGAATGAGGAAAATTCAGATTTTGCTTGGACCCGTGGGAAAAGGAGAGGGAGTGAGCTTCTTGGAAGTTCTATTTGCTTGAGAAGTCAAAGAATGAATAAGGTGGCACTTGGTGATTGCATGGACACCAAGTCTTGGTCTTTGGCTTTGTCATCATGCATGAAACTTTAGCATTATATGTGTTCAATTGTCATTGGTTGCATGGGGTGAAAATTCCACTACAACATCTCATGTATAATACATAGTTAAAACACCAACAACTATATATATATATATATATATATATATATATCATAACTTAACCACTTAATATAGTTTGCACATACTTAATATATATATATATATATATATACACAATACAAATAGCCATTCCATTATTTATTTTCTTTACAATTCTTATTCAAAGGTATTATAAAATAATATACTTATTAAATACTCTTATATTAATTTTAGAAAGTAAGTGACTTAAAATAATAATTAACTATTTAAACACATAATTTAGCTATTAATTTGGGGTCGGGGTGTTACAACATCCTTCTTTCTTTTTCTTCAGATTAAAGACATTTACTGTCAGAGGTTCCAACAAATTTTCAGGTTCTATCTTTTTCAAATTCCTCTTTGTTTTCTTCTCTTTTGTTTATGATTGACTTTCTTTGAGTTTTTTTTTTTTTTTTTTTAATGTATCATGTTAACTCTCTTTGACTTTCTTTGAGTTCTACTTTTTTTTCCTTTTTATGTGTATCAGGTTAACTCTCTCTCTCTTTTTTTTTTCCTTTTTTTTTTATATGTAATTTTGAAATGAATGGTTCCATCATATACTCTACCACTGTACTTCTTAATGAATTGTAATTTCATGTTGTAGGTATTGTGATCCAGAAACAGGACTGCTTTATGATACAAAATAAGCATTTAAAATCATTCGTGAATAGTTAAATAGTATGGCTTCCCTTACTTCCCTTTTTTTTCTTTTTCTTTTTTAGATCTCCATTAGTTATTTTGACACGTTAACTCCCATTTTTTTTTCTTTTTTTTTTTAGATCTCCATTAGTTATTTATATTTATTTAAATAATTGATGATGTGGTGATAAGGTTTTAAAGAGTCCATAATAGAGTTAAATTCTAAAAAGTCTTTATCTTTATCTTTATCTTTATCTTAATTTGAAATTTACACTTTTTTTTCCACAAAAATTGCAGATTTAGAACCACTAATATGGCCAAAAAATAAGGCTAGCTCTAAAAAATGAACACAAAATAACAATGAAATATGTTTAGTTTTAGTTTTTTTTTTTTTTTTTTTTAATTAATAGGAAACCGTTGGTGGGATTTTTTTAAAGAAGGTGGGTAGTTTTATTTTTTTATTTTTTACCGAACTTAGGATAGATGTTTTTTTAATAGAAAATCGTAGGGTGTTTTTTTTTAGAAGGTGGGATGGTTTTCTTTGGAGAAAGTGGGGATTGTGGAGAGTTTTTATTTTTCACTTTTTTTTTTTGTTAGTAGTCCTATTTTGTAGATTATATATATATATATATATATATCTAATTTATAAGTGAATAAAAAAAAAATTTAATTGAACACAAACTCTAACAAATTTATGCTATTATCTTTAATAACATGCACGCTAACTTTGGTTTGTTAATTAATTTTTTTTTATTTTTTTATTTAGGTATGTAACAACCTTGAGTTCTACTTCTTTCTCCCTTTTATATATATATATATATATTTTTTTTATATGTATCATGTTAACTACCATTTTTTTAAAATGTAATTTTAAAATGTTAACTCCCTTTTTTAGAGTTAAATTCTAAAAAGTCTTTATCTTTATTTTGAACAATTTTAATAGGATTTTCAGGAAAAACTAGCCTCATCACATGCACTCCGCGCGTGTGATGAGACTTTTTTTTTTTTTTTAGGATTAGTATTATAAATTTTCACTAAATTTAATTTGAAATTTACACTTTTTTTTCCACAAAAATTGCAGATTTAGAACCACTAAAAAATAAGGCTAGCTCTAAAAAATGAACACAAAATAACATTGAAATATGTTTTTTTTTTTTTGATGTGATATGCGGCAGTTTTTTTTTTTTTTTTAATAGGAAACCGTGGGTGGGATTTTTTTAAAAAAGATGGGTAGTTTTATTTATTTATTTATTTTTTTTTACTGAACTTAGGATAGGTGTTTTTTTAATAGAAAACCGTAGGGTGTTTTTTTTAGAAGGTGGGATGGTTTTTTTAGGAGAAAGTGTGGATTGTGGAGAGTTTTTATTTTTCACTTTTTTTTTTTTTTGTTAGTAGTCCTATTTTGTAGATTTATATATATATATATATATATATACATCTAATTTATAAGTGAATAAAAAAAAAATTTAATTGAACACAAACTCTAACAAATTTATGCTATTATCTTTAATAACATGCACGCTAACTTTGGTTTGTTAATTAATTTTTTTTTATTTTTTTTATTTAGGTATGTAGTAACCTTGAGTTCTCCTTCTTCTTCTTCTTTTTTTTTTTTTTTTTTTTTTTTTTTTTTTTATATGTATCACATTAACTCTTTTTTTTTTTTTAAATATAATTTTAAAATGTTAACTCCCTTTTTTTTTTATTTTTAAAATGTAATTTTGAAATGTTAACTCCTTTTTTTTTCTTTTTATTTTTTAAAATGTAATTTTGACACGTTAACCCCCCCCCCCCTTTTTTTTAGATCTCCATTAGTTATTTATTTAAATAGTTGATGATGTGGTGATAAGATTTTAAAGAGTCCATGATAGAGTTAAATTCTAAAAAATCTTTATCTTTATTCTGAACAATTTTAATAGGATTTTCAGAAAAAATGATTTCATCAAAATTTAAATTAAACACAAACACTAACAAAATTATACTATTATCTTTAATTGCCACACACGCTAACTTTGGTTTGTTGAATAAAGTTTTTTTTTTTTTTTTAAATACTTGGTTTAACCCTAATTCTTTTATCTCTCTCAGGTTCACGTACGCACAAGTTTTTTGGATTGCATTGAGGAGTCATTGGAATGGAATATTAGATAAGTTCGGGTGAGAGACTTTACAAAGATTATTATATGATTTAAACCTCACAAAAAGTGGTTGTTATCTAAGAAATTGTTGTAAAAAAATTTCTTTTGTAATAGAAACTATATTTATCATTTGTATAATTCTAAGTCAAATTCAATATAATTTTTTTTCCATAAGCATTAATTTACTACTCCATAAAAAATGTTATGTATTTTTTTCTCAGTTTTAAAGGTTGTTGATGTTGTTGATATATTTCAAATTTAAACTCTTTTTAACTTTTGTTATGGATGTGTAGTAAGTGGCTAACTTTTAGGACTAAAAAATAAATTTTTGGATTAAACAAAAATTGATAAATGCTATTAATTTTTTTTTAAAAAGATCAGCAACACCAAAAATACTAGCCTCTGAGCACGCGCTCACGCGCGTGCTCAGAGGTTCTTCTATTTTTTGGTTAAGGGTTAATTTAGAGTATTTATTATAATTTGGGATTACTACATTCTCCAATCACAAAAAAAAACATAGGGGTGTGATGAGTATTACGTGTGGTGAAATAATTTTTTCATCACACCCCTAGATTTTGTCATTCTTTAGGCAAAATCTAGGGGTGTGATGAAAAATTATTTCTCCACACGTGATACTCATCACACCCCTAGGTTTTTTTTGTGATTGGAGAATGTAGTAATCCTAAATTATAATAAATGCTCTAAATTAACCCTTACCCAAAAAATAGAAGAGCCTCTGAGTACGCGCGTGAGCGCGTGCTCAGAGGCTAGTAGAATATTACTAATAATACTTGTTACGATTGCATCTATAGAAAGAAGTTTTCAAAATTAAAATTAATAAAATCTTATTTAAGGTTTATTATGTCACATGAAAAATTAAGTGGATTAGTTATATTATCAATTGAAAAAGAAATATTAGAGGAACTTAAATACAAAAACTTATTTAGTAATTTTGCATATCAAAAAGCAAGAAAAATACATTTTCAAAAACAAAAAAAAAATTCAATAAATATTATTTAATGAATATTTAAATACAAAAATAAGCACTACTTAAAATTTTCGCCTAAGGCCTCTAAAGTTTTTGAGCCGGCTGTGCATATATAAGACATAATTTATGTTTGAAGTAAATAAGCTAATGAATTTAAGCTATCTTAAACTTACACTTAATCAAGTAAAGTATTATAATCGACTAACAAAAAAAATTCTATTGTTTACAAATAATGTTGCAAGAAGTTTAAAATTTGTAAGAATCTGTTCATTGTGTATACTACACTAGCACATATGAGATTAATCGTAAATTATGTATTAAGCCCCATTGTTTTGTGGTAGTTTCAAACTAAGACCTCATATGTTCAAAAGTTTTAAGACCTTTTTTCACCTCTCCGTATGTGTGAGTGTTAAAAATATTAAAAAAAAAAAAAAAAACCTTATCACATTTTGGACTATGTTTGGGTTGGGCTTACTTTTAGTATTATTTATAGTTGGGTCTGGGTCCAAGATATTGGGCTGGCTGAGCCGAACATGTTATTAACTGAGTCCAGACTAATTTGGTTTTGACTTTTGGGTTTTTTGAGCAAGACATTGGAATTGGACTGGACCGAATTGGGCTCAGGTGTAAAATGAATTGCTTTCCCAGGACCAACTTGCTATGGGCTGACGTGGTCTAATTTTTTAATATTATCAAAAAAAAAAAAAAAAAACTATAATATATTTATTAAAATAATTTGAAATAAATAATGAATCAATTTTTAAATTTTTATGTATTAATTGGGCACGTAAGATGATGTGTAATACTTACGTTGAACCATGTTATAAAAGCATGTGTAAGACCCAAATTTCATTATCAATACAAAAATGTATATATTATTAATTAATAATATATACATTTTATAAAATGATAAAAATCAAACAACAAGCTTCTTTGAATTTTTAAAAACTTTTAATAATATAATTATAATTGGAGTGGCATTTGAAAATTTTGGCAATAAGCTTTCACTTAGAATGGAACATTTTAATAATTTTAATGTATTTCTAGTGTACACATGACATAAGAAGAAAAATGAAATAAATGTATAAAGTCAAATATAAAAGACATCCACTTGACATTATCACATGATATGAGATATACTTTAATTTTTAAGTCAAAAAGCCAATGATTTAAGCTATTTTAAATTGTGGGTTCCAGTTAGTTCAATCTCTGCCTACACCAAAAACCAATTAGTTTCTTGGTCTGATGATAAAAAACTATCATCAGTAGTAGACGCTATAGGTTGAAACTCTAAAAAAAAAAAAAAACTATCTTAAACTTATACTAAATCAAGTAATATTACAATCGACTAATGAAATTATATTGTTTACAAATAATGTTTTAAGAAGTTTAAAATTTGTAAGTATTTGATAGTTCATCGTGTATACTACACTAGTACATAACTATATGTATATGTAGGGTTAGTTTTTATAGGCCAAGCTCAAAAGGTTTGGATTATGAGCCCAATGAACCCAAAACAATGAATTTGTAGAGAGTGGGTGAAAGAGATAGGATGGTTGTGAATTAAACAATAGTTAACTATGGTATTTAAAGATGAAATCACGCTTGAAAAACTGAACAAATGGATGTCCGAAGAGGTGTATTATTGAATGAAAGATGATTACAACTCTTAGAACTACAGTAAATTTGTTTTCTTCTTCCCTTTCTTTTTTGTTCTGATCCCCTTCTATCTGAGGCCTCTTTTCTTTATATAGCACCCCCTCCCATCATCTTCATCGTCCACTTGTTTTTCATCTAAGCATCCACTTGAGTACATGTCCCATCAGGTATCCTTTTTAGCTTTCTGTGAGTGGTGGTAGCTGAGATTATACTGTTCAGGAGTTTTCTCCATATTAATGCGGCCAGAAAAGCAGCTACAGTGCATTTAATGTGGTGGTAGCAGTTTGTCTTCTAGATATTTTTCCGTTCCTATCATCTCCATACGTGCCTGAAACCTACCCTTATCATCGAAATCGTTAGAAAGATTATTTGAACCTCCCAGGTATCCGCTTGACCAAGGCTTTTTGTATCCGAGGAGAATGACCTCTTCGGACCACTGGTGATCTCTTCGAACTACACTCATCCTTCATTTCCAGGTGTCTTTCTTCCAGATGGACTCCATCTCGACCAATGCCTTCTCTTCGGACATACAGTAATCTTCAAATAGGGCCCTAGGCCTAATACGTAAGGTTAGACTTTTACCCCCCACAATAGCCCCTCAAAATTTTAATTTTTCTCTCGCATCCGAGGAGAAAAAATAGGATTTTGATTTGTCATGAAGTAAAAAGCTTGAAAAAACACACAAATTTCTGAACTTACGCTTGTGTAGGCATAGATGCAAGCGCTCCATCATTGCTGCTGTCGTTTCAGTATTCCCAAGGCGCTATATTAATTACTCCAGGCAGCGTTTTGTCCCTTGTATCCAACGGTGGATTATTGATCTAACAGACATGGTTCTTCCCCGGGATTTGGGCGTGATAACTTCTACCCTTTCATCTGTCCCCATATATAAAGTCTCAGAGGACGTTATTTCTTCTTTACTTTGCAAATTCTCAGATTATCTAGCGAGCTCAAGCACTCGAATCCTCCAAGCTCTTCCAATCATCAATCCTAGTTCTTCCTAGAGTCTGTAAAAAAAATCCTTCTGCGAATTCAAAGATCATTCTCCGATTTAGCTTGTGTAAGTTTCGACATCTCTAAACCCTCCATCCTTTTTTCGGCCCGTATTCTCGGCCTTCAAACTCTTATCTGCCAGTTACTGCTCTGCCCCCTTCTCTAGTTAACCAAGAATGGGTAGATTTCAGTATATGGTGGATAACCCCGCCCAGATGGAGGAATTTAGGGCAACATATCGCATACCCCAAGATGTGGGTTTGAGGTATTGTCCTCCAGAAAGAATATTAACAGATCGGAAGGTGGGCGAAGTTGTAATCTCCATCATCGCTTTTCTAGAAGGGGGGATAACTATCCCCATGGGCCCCATCACCAGTAATTACCTCCGAAACCATAGGCTTAGTCCTGAACAATGTGCGTCTAACGTCTTTAGGATCTTAGGAGCAGTTGATGATTTGAATCGTCATCTAGGATTGGGACTCACCTGGCTTGACATGGTACATATGTACGAGTGTCATAGCTAGAAAGGGGTGGGATATTATCTTAAATCCCGATCCGACATTGTTAGGCTCCTCTCCTGCCTTTCCAAATCTAACAAAGGGATGAAAGACGACTATGTGATTGTCTCGGGCGCGTGGCATAACGGTCTTCATTGTCCAACCAAGTCAGGAGAGTCAGGTGGGACATCCTAGATTTAGGTTCACTAACAGTAGATTTAGGATCTCCGTTTTTTACCAATTTTGTCTTCTCTTTGTATCATTAGTTTCAAGTTTCTGACTAAGTTCTGTTGTGATGTTAACAGATAAAGACCACGTTTCTCCTCGGCTCAGCCTCACAAACGTTGCCGCACTCAATTATCTATTGCGATCAGAAATTTTTGTAAGTGACGACGGGCAACTCCGGTCGATTCCTTTTATTCTTGGTTATACGCCAAAACCGAAGGATTTTCAGCCGGTTGGCAACGCGATAAGACAGGGAGACTATCGCCTCAACCGCATAGATGTTGCTCGAAAGGATTTTTTAGCTCCGTTCGATCTTGCGCCTGTGCCACATCCAAATCCACAGGGTGTGCCACTACTCCTCCAGCCAATTCAACAGGTTCCTTTTGAACCAGTTGCAGCAGAGGAAAGAGTCGCCTCCTCGGCCTCTTCGCTTGAGGAATAAATTAATAAGTTTAAATTTGAAGGGGAGGCCTCAGGAGAGGTTCAAGTGATACAAGTTTTTGGTGCCGAGGAGGAAACTGACAGGTAATCTAGTGTTCGCCCTCTTGTTTTGACAACTGCTCTTCCAGAAAACTCTTTGGAGGAAGAAGATATGGCGGATTTAAGGAGCTTAATGAAGAATAGAGGCAAAAAAGTTGAACCCAAAAGGACCGGTCCGTCCCAACCGACTATGAGTCTTCCTCCACCACCTCCTCAGGTTCCTCTGGATCTCGTTACCAAGCAATTGCCAGATTCGAAGAAGAAGGGACCCTCACGGATAATGAAGAAAGTGAGGTGGCGCCTCCAAAAGGAACCAAGCAACAGAAGGTGGCTAAAGATCACCAGAGCAAGAGGACTTCGTCTATAGAGAGCAGAGATGAAACCCTCGTGGCGGAGGTACGTCGAGGACCTCGCACCTGGTCCCCAAGGCTGGAGTTGGATGGGGCTCCAATCCCCTAGGAGACATCCCTCAGAAACTACAATGAGGGGAAGGCAGGTCTCGTTGCCGAGGCCTTGGAGCAGCCACTTCTCCTCCCAAAGGACATGGAATCTTATAGGCGTTTTAACCAATACGAGCTCTTCCTATCCCTTAAGAGGGATTTAGCCATGGTAAGTGAACTGATCCGCTTAATTAAGGTGCTGATCTCTTTTAGTTACCCCTTTTCTTTGCTCTATATTAAAATTTTTTGTTATGTAGATTACTCAGCAAGTTTATGTGGCTAATGAGTGGAACAAGAAGTCCTATCTTGAAGCCCAAGCAGATGCCCACTCTCGGTCGGAGGCAGAAAAATCGCTGGGCGGCCTGAAAGAAGAATATGCTCATCTGTCTGAGTATCTAAAAGAGATGGTCAAGCAGAGGAATAGTCTAGATGCTAGCCTTAAGAATGCCGAGAAGCAGGCCGAAGACCAACGCCAACTGCTGAATGTGACGTAGATTAACTTGGCGACAGAAAAAGAGTTGGTGAAGGATCTTTGGACTGAACTTCAAAAAGCCAAGGAAACCGCACGATTGGCCGAGAAGAATACTCAGTTGGCCAAGGAGGCAATCGAGGCTGAAAGGCAGGTAGCATATAAACTGGGAGTGGAGGAGACCCAAGTCAACCTTACTAAGCAGTTTGCCGCGGTCAGCCGAGAGTACTGCGATGTAATTTGGGGAAAGGCGTTGGATGCTGCTGAAGTCCCTGCGGAATTTGCCTTGAGACTACCTGGAAGTATATATTACGACCCTGATATCCGTGAACTCCCTGAGCCTAACTCCTCTCCTCCCACACAATTCCAAGAGGCTTCCGAGCAATCCCTGATCAGATAAGTCCCTCATACCAACCTTGAGGTCTCTAGGGAGTCTGGTCAACCTAATGATCAGGGCAAGTCAGCTGAGGATCCCAAGGAGTCTGGTCAGCCTGATGACCAGGGCAAGCAAGCTAAGGCTCCCTAGGACAAGGGCAAAGACTTGGGAAAAAAGAAATCCCTTTCAGAGTCTAAGGAACAAGCCCCAGAAATTGCTGCTGCTCAGTCTAGTCAGGTTGCTGACCCCATGGCCCCTCAGAAGAAGACTTAGATGCCTAGGAGTTTTATTTATATATATTTTTTATCATACTTGTATTGGTTGTTCTTGTACGTAAGGAATTATGAACTACTTTCTGTTGATCAATGGAATTGTTCTTTTATTTTCTGTCTTCGTCGCATATCTTATGACTTATTATTGCCGCAAACAACTATACTTTGTAATTATGGTAATGTAGGTAAACATACTAGCCACCATTTCATGCTGATGATGTAAATAACCAAAATTGGTACTAAAAAGAACAGTTTGTATAAGAATTACTAATAAGCAATGAATGCAACGAGTGATGTGGAAGTTTCACAGGTCTTTTTGGACATGCACAGAGCATGTTATTACTCCTTGGTTTTGAACAAAACATTACTAAGGGGGCCTATTATAAGTTAGGGTTAATTTAAATACATTCGAGAATTTTAGGCATGACTCATTTCAAAGTTAAACTTTAGTAATAATAACTGTATGGAGGTGTGGACTGACCCATATCATCTGGTCCTAGGACTTTAGGCATGAATGTATTTAAGTTTAGGCACTTAAGAGATTTGAAACCGAGTGTTAACTAACCCAAATCATCTGGTCCGAGAACTACAGGCATTATTGGATTTAAGTTTAGGCACTTAAGAGATTTGTAATCGAGTGCTAACTAACCCCAATCATCTGGTCCGAGGACTACAGGCGTGATTGGATTTAAGTTTAAACACTTAAGAGAACATTGAACGAGTGTTAACTAACCCAAATCATCTGGTCCGAGAACTACATGCATGATTGGATTTAAGTTTAGACACTTAAGAGATTTGTAACCGAGTGCTAACTAACCAAAATCATCTGGCCCGAGGACTACAGGCATGATTGGATTTAAGTTTAAACACTTAAAAGATTTGTAACCGAGTGCTAACTAACCCAAATCATCTGGTCCGAGGACTACAGGCATGATTGGATTTAAGTTTAAACACTTAAAAGACTTGTAATCGAGTGCTAACTAACCCAAATCATCTGGTCCGAGAACTACAGGCATGACTGGATTTAAGTTTGAACACTTAAGAGACTTGTAACCGAGTGCTAACTAACCCAAATCATCTGGTCCGAGGATTACATGTATGATTGGATTTAAGTTTGAACACTTAAGAGACTTGTAACCGAGTGCTAACTAACCCAAATCATCTGGTCCGTGGACTACAGGCATGATTGGATTTAAGTTTAAATACTTAAGAGAACATTGAACGAGTGTTAACTAACCCAAATCATTTGGTCCGAGGACTACAAGCATGATTGGATTTAAGTTTGAACACTTAAGAGACTTGTAACCGAGTGCTAATTAACCCAAATCATCTGGTCCGTGGACTACAGGTATGATTGGATTTAAGTTTAAACACTTAAGAGAACATTGAACGAGTGTTAACTAACCCAAATCATCTGGTCTGAGGACTACAGGCATGACTGGATTTAAATTTGAACACTTAAGAGACTTGTAACCGAGTGCTAACTAACCCAAATCATCTGGTCCGAGTACTACAGGCATGATTGGATTTAAGTTTAAACACTTAAGAGACTATTGAATGAGTGTTAACTAACCCAAATCATCTGGTCCGAAAACTACAGACATGATTGGATTTAAGTTTAAACACTAAAGAGAACATTGAACGAGTGTTAACTAACCCAAATCATCTGGTCCGAGGACTACAGGCATGATTGGATTTAAGTTTGAACACTTAAGAGACTTGTAACCGAGTACTAACTAACCCAAATCATCTGATCCGAGGACTACAGACATGATTGGGTTTAAGTTTAAACACTTAAGAGACTTGTAACCGAGTGCTAACTAACCCAAATCATTTGGTCCGTGGACTACAGGCATGATTGGATTTAAGTTTAAACACTTAAGAGAACATTGAACGAGTGTTAACTAACCCAAATCATCTGGTCCAAGGACTACAGGCATGATTAGATTTAAGTTTGAACACTTAAGAGACTTGTAACCGAGTTCTAACTAACCTAAATCATTTGGTCTATGGACTACAGGCATGATTGGATTTAAGTTTAAACACTTAAGAAAACATTAAACGAGTGTTAACTAACCCAAATCATCTGGTCCGAGGACTACAGGCATGATTGGATTTAAGTTTAAGCATTTAAGAGAAAATTGAACGAGTGTTAACTAACCCAAATCATCTGGTCCAAGGACTATAGTCATGATTAGATTTAAGTTTGAACACTTAAGAGACTTGTAACCGAGTTCTAACTGACTCAAATCATCTGGTCCATGGACTACAGGCATGATTGGATTTAAGTTTAAACACTTAAGAGAACATTGAACGAGTGTTAACTAACCCAAATCATCTGGTCCAAGGACTACATGCATGATTAGATTTAAGTTTGAACACTTAAGAGACTTGTAACCGAGTTCTAACTAACCCAAATCATTTGGTCCGTAGACTACAGGCATGATTGGATTTAAGTTTAAACACTTAAAAAAACATTAAATGAGTGTTAATTAACCCAAATCATCTGGTCCGAGGACTACATGCATGATTGGATTTAAGTTTGAACACTTAAGAGACTCGTGAACGAGTTGGCATATTGATTAAAGAAAAGATTCGATTAATAATAGTACCTTTTGAGGTTATTTACATTCCAAAGGCGTGGTATTACATGACCATCTAGGTTTTCTAGGAAATATGCCCCAATGCCAGCCCCTGAAGTAATACGGTATGGCCCCTCCCAATTGGGTCCTAACTTTCCCCAAGCTGGATTCTTTGCAGTGCCCACAACTTTTCTCAACACCAAATCACCAGGCTCTAGAGGCCTTAGCTTCACATTGGCATCATAGCCTTGCTTGAGCTTTTGTTGGTAATGTGCCAGCCGAACCATTGCACTTTCCCTTCTTTCCTCAATCAGGTCCAAACTCTTCTCTAGCTGCTCATTGTTGCCAGTCGGACTGAACGATCTACTTCTCAATGTTGGGAACCCAGTCTCCAAGGGTATGACAGCTTCAACCCCATAGGTCATTGAGAAGGGGGTCTCTCCAGTAGATCTGCGAGGCGTAATTCTGTAGGCCCAAAGTTCATGTGGCAATTCTTCCACCCATTTGCCTTTCACATCGTCTAGTCTCTTCTTTAAGCCATTTACTATGACCTTGTTGACAGCTTTTGCTTGCCCATTACCCTAGGGATAAGCATGAGTGGAGTATCTGTTTATGATTCCCAGTTCACCACAATAATTCTTGAAGGCTTTGCTGTCGAACTGTAGGCCATTGTCCGAGATGAGAGTATGAGGAACTCCAAATCGAGTGACAATATTCTTCCATACAAACTTCTACACATCCATGTCCCTGATGTTGGCTAGCGGCTCAGCTTCGACCCATTTGGTGAAATAGTCTGTGCTGACCAGAAGATATTTCCTGTTTCCTGTAACTTTAGGGAATGGTCCCACTATATCTAAGCCCCATTGGGCGAAAGGCCATGGGCTGGATAGTGGATTAAGAGTTCCCCCTGGTTGATGAATGTTCAGGGCAAATCGCTGACATTGATCGCACTTTTTAACATACTCGTGGGCTTCTTTTTGCATGTTCGGCCACCAATAACCTTGAGTGATGGCTCGGTGAGTCAAGGACCTACCTCTAGTGTGGCTCCCACAGATTCCTTAATGTAATTCTTCTAGTAGTAACTCAGCCGCCTCAGGATGCATACACAATAAGTATGGTCCTGAATAGGAGCGTTTATATAGTTTCTGGTCCTTGGATAGCCAGAATCTGGTTGCCTTCCTCCGAATTTTGTCGGCTTCCCACCTCTCTTCAAGCAGAATATCCTCCTTCAAGAATGTAATTATAGGATCCATCAAGCTGAGTCCGGCCCTGATTTGGTGAACTTGGACTACCTCTCTTCTTGCCTCTGTATGGTCATGCAGGTCTTCGACGAGGATAACTCTCGACAAATCTTGTGCCAAAGAGCTAGCGAGCGTGGCCAAAGAATCGGCGTGTGCATTACCATTCCTAGGAATGTGCAGCAAATTGAAAGATTCGAACTCCGATTGCAAACATTTAACTCGGCTTAAGTATACCTGCATTCTTTCATCTTTCGCCTCAAACTCACCTTGTACTTGACCGACGACTAACCTCGAGTCCGAGAACACCTTCACTGACTTTCCTCCCATTCTTCGAACCATAGCCATTCCTATCAATAGAGCTTCATATTCCACCTCATTATTTGTTGCCAAGAAGTCCAACCTTAATGACTTTTCAATGCTGATTCTTTTAGGGGATATCAGCACTAGCCCCACTCCAGAACTTTTCTGGTTCGCTGCACCATCCACGTACACTTCCCAATGTGGGAGGTTTTGCTGAGAAATCATGCCAATTGATTTTTCATCCATGTCTGATGTTGGCGTTGCTTCTTCTAGCTGGGGCTCTGTGAACTCGGCCACCAAATCCGCAAGGACCTAGCCCTTGACCGATGTGCGAGGCATGTATTTGATATCAAAAGCCCCTAAGATCGTACCCCATTTAACGATCCTTCCAGTGTAGTCGGCACTTCGGAGTATAGCCTTGAGCGGGAGCTGAGTGAGAACAATGACTGTATGGGCTTGGAAATAATGAGGTAGCTTCTGCGTACCAAGCACCACTGCTAGGATAGCCTTCTCCAGTGGCAAATAACGGATCTCGGCTTCATGCAGCGACTTACTTACACAATAAACTGGCCTTTGCACACCACCATCTGCTCGTATTAACACCAAACTCACCGCATAAGGAGCTAGGGCAATGTAGGCAAACAAGACTTCATCTGGCTCAGGACTGGACATGATTGGTGCTCGAGCCAGATAGTCCTTAAGTTGTTGAAAGGTTGCAGCACATTCTTCAGTTCACTCAAATCCCTTCCATTTGTTAATCAATGAAAAGAAAGGTTTACACCTATCTGCTGATCGGGAGATAAATCGGTTCAGGGTAGCAGTCATTCCAGTCAGTCTTTGAACTTCCTTGGGATTCCGAGGAGCTTGTAAATTATTGATGGCCTTTATCTGATCGGGGTTAACTTCAATTCCCCTGTGAGTCACCATGTACCCTAAGAATTTGCCTGACCCCACGCCGAATGAGCATTTGGAGGCGTTTAGGCGCAGCTTGTACTTTCTTAGAACTTCAAAGGTACTTTCAAGGTCCTTAACATGTTTAGGAACAATCTTGCTTTTTATCACCATGTCATCTATGTAAGTTTCAATATTTTTACCCAATTGTGGTTCGAACATCCGCGTCATCATTCTTTGGTGGGTAGATCCCGCATTTTTCAAACCAAATGGCATCACCTTATAGTGGTAATTACCGATAGGGGTGACAAAAGCAGTCTTCTCCTGATCCTCCAAGGCTAGTGGTATCTGGTGATAACCTTGGAAAGCATCCAGGAAACTCATTCGAGGATGGCCGACAGTGGCATCCACTAGCTGATCAATTTTTGGCATAGGGAATGGATCCTTAGGGCAAGTCTTATTTAAGTCAGTGAGGTCTACACATACTCGTCATTTCCCATTCTTTTTCTTCACTACCACAATATTCGCTAGCCACTCCGGGTAAAAAACCTCTTTAATAGCTCCAGCTTGTTTGAGCTTTGCTACTTCTTCTCTTACAGTATCAGCATGTTCCTTGGATGGGCGCCGATGAAGCTGCTTCTTAGGGGTAATCAGTGGGTTTACTTTCAAATGGTGACATATGAATTCTGGATCTACCCCCAGGACTTCGTAAGCGTTTCGTGCGAATACGTCAAGGTTTCTCTTGAGGAATTCTACCAACTCCTCCTTCTTCTGCAGAGGTAGCTGAGATCCAACTTGAAAGAATTTTTTTGGATTGTCTCCGATGATAACTTTTGTCAAATCTTCGCACCTAGCGCTCTCCTCCGGATCTTTGACGGGCCATACCCGAGACTTTAATTGCTATAAATCCCTTTCGACCTTGGACGAGGACTCAACTTCGGGCTCATGTTGGATGGCAGCCACTAAGCATTGTCTGGCTGCGGATTGATCTCCTCGGATCTCACAAACCTGTCCTTTAGATGGATACTTAACTTTTTGATGCAAAGTAGAGGAAACAGCCCCTAGTGTATGAAGCCAAGGTCTGGCTACAATTGCTGTATAGGGCGAATACACGTCTACAACTATGAAATCCACCTCTACCACCTCTGAGTCGGTCTGCACAGGTAATCGTATCTGGCCTTTGGGGGTGACAACCCTTCCTTCAAAACTCACAAGGGGGGAATTGTATGGTGTTAAGTCTTGAGGTTTTAGGCCTAGCCCTTTATAGAGATCAGGATACATTATTTTTACCACGCTACCCTGATCCACCATTACCCTCTTCACATCATACCCTCCAATTCTGAGGATGATTACCAAAGCATCATCATGGGGTTGGATGGTCCCACTCTTATCCTCATCCGAGAACCCTATAACCAGTTGAGCAACCGAATTAGCTTTCTTTGGACTTTGGCCGAAATTCCCTGCGGGTGTCCGGACAACCGACATAACTTTCGATGGCCAGAATCCTGTTCTTCCCGGTGCGGCGAAGACGACGTTAATAGTTCCCAATGGAGGCTTTGGAAAGTCATCTCTTCGGGGCTCTGAGTTCACTTGACCTCCTCGGCCACTGGAGTGGTGCAAGAGGTGTCTTAATTTACCTTCACGGACCAGTTGGTCCAAGTGGTCCCACAGGCTCCTGCAATCCTCTGTGGTATGCCCATGGTCTTGATGGTACTGGCAATAGAGATTATGATTACGCATTTCAGGATTTCCCACCATCTTATTTGGCCACCCGAAGAATGGTTCGTTCTTAATCTTTTCCAAAACTCGGTGTACTGGCTCTTTGAATACAGTGTTGACTGCTTGAGGATTTGTTGATCCTGACTGCCCAGCAAAATCTTTCCGTGGTCTACTGCTATTGTAACGGTTCGACCTAAAATCCCTCATCTCCTAGAGGATAACCTTATCCTTTCCCTTCCCTTGCTGTTGATCTTCTTCAACTCTCTTATACTTTTCAATACAGTCCATGAGCTGACGCATGTTAGTAACTGGCTTACCAGTTAAAGATTTCCTTAAACCATGGTCTGTGGGGAGGCCGAGCTTAAACGTGCTAAGAGTCATCCCATTAAAATTGCCCTCCATGTCATTAAACATCTCCCAGTACTTATCGGAATACGTTTTCAAGGTCTCGCCCTTTTGCATGCTCAAGGATAGCAGTGAAGACAAAGGCCTGGCCACTCTTCGGCATGTGACAAAACGGGAGCCGAATGCTTGAGTAAGCTCTCTGAAGGAATCGATGGAGTCTGCTTCTAAGCTGTCAAACCATCTCATTGCAATCGGTCTAAGACTGGAAGGGAAGACCTTGCACATCAGAGCTTTATCTCTGGAGTAGACAGCCATCCTTTGATTAAAATGGCTCACATGTTCCACAGGATCTGTTTTACCATTATAGATGGTGAACGTTGGCTGGTTGAAACACTGAGGAAGTCTTGTTTCTTCGATCCTGCGTGTAAAAGGTGACTTAGAGATTTGGTTCAAAACCCTGCTCATAGCATCGTTCCCTACGCCTCCACGTGATGGGCTTTTAGGTTGGTTCTTATGATGGGGCTCTTCTTCATAGGAAAAGGATTCACTGACTGGTGTTCGGGATCTTTACTTGTAAGTGATGTCCTGTTTGCCATCGGAATCCTCATCAGAATACGAAGAAATCCGCTTTCTCTTTGCATGGCGCAATTCCCTTTTTAGCTTTTCAACCTCTAGTTGCAAACTCCGGTTCTTCTCTGCATGGGACACGTGACTTCCACCATGCGACTGGCTTTGACCAGTATGCGTAGTGTGCGCACTACCCTCACGATCTTGTCTCTTCTCTAGGTTAAAGAAAGGGTCAACGTGTTGGGATGCCCTAGATTTTACTTGTTGTCGACTTGGTTCGGCCATCATCAACTGTTGTTTTCACTCCTGCACAAGCTCTTCTCACAGACGGCGCCAATTGTAAGGTTAGTTTTTGTAGCCCAAGCTCAAAAGGTTTGGATTATGAGCTCAATGAACCCAAAATAATGAATTTGTAAAGAGTGGGTGAAAGAGTTAGGATGGTTGTGAATTAAACAATAGTTAACTATGGTATTTAAAGATGAAATCACGCTTGAAAAACTGAACAAACGGATGTCCAAAGAGGTGTATTATTGAATGAAAGATGATTACAACTCTTAGAGGTACAGTAAATTTGTTTTCTTCTTCTCTTTCTTTTTTGTTCTGATCCCCTTTTATCTGAGGCATCTTTTCTTTATATAGCACCCCCTCCCATCATCTTCATTGTCCATTTGTTTTTCATCTAAGCATCCACTTGAGTACATGTCCCATCAAGTATCCTTTTTAGCTCTCTGTGAGTGGTGGTAGCTGAGATTATACTGTTCAGGGGTCTTTTCCACATTAATGCGGCCAGAAAAGCAGCTGTAGTGCATTTAATGTGGTGGTAGCAGTTTGTCTTCTAGATATTTTTCCATTCCTATAATCTCCATACGTGCCTGAAGCCTACCCTTATCATCGAAATCGTTAGAAAAATTATTTGAACCTCCCAGGTATTCGCTTGACCAAGGCTTTTTGTATCCGAGTAGAATGACCTCTTCGGACCACTGGTGACCTCTTCGGACCACTGGTGATCTCTTCGGACTACATTCATCCTTCATTTCCAGGTGTCTTTCTTCCAGATGGACTCCATCTCGACCAATGCCTTCTCTTCGGACATACAGTAATCTTCAAATAGGGCCCTAGGCCCAATACGTAAGGTTGAGCTTTTACCTCCCACAATATATATATATAAGATAAATCGTAAGTTAATTATTAAGACTTATTGCTTTTGTGGTAGTTTCAAATTAAGTCGTCATATTTTCAAAAGTTTTAAATTAAAACTTACAATTTAAAAAAATGCCACAATTCAAGTTATAAACCCATTATCTTTACGTGTAAAGTTGTTAATGGAAACACTAGAATAAAATGACGTAGTGTGACTAAATGATATAATGCATATATGATATAGACATGTCTGCAAATAACCGCACATGATCGTGTTGTTTAAGCAAATGTTTTTTGTTTCTAAAAAAAAAAACAAAAGCATATGTTTTTTTTTAACAATGCCGTATTTTATATTTATATATACCCTGGTTTGAGTTGCAGCAATTTTTTTTTTTTTGAAATATAAAATGTAGTGGACAATAAATTACATAATTTTTTATGATAAAAAAATACATAAATGAATCTATTTAAAAAGTTTAAAATACAACATGTAACTGTGCATAAGTTTTGGCCAAAGATATCAAGGCAAGAATCACATGTTTTTTTATTAATGTTACGGACACAACAAATTTTACAATTTTTTCACAAGTTATTGAGTTGGCATAATATAATTAGTTGCAACATCATTCTCATCTAAAACCACCACTATCATCGCTTAATATTATACAAACTAGAGACTTTCAGCTCAATATCATTCTCATCTAGAACCACCGGTATCATCATTTAATTTCACAAATTATAAACGGTCAGCTCAACATCATTTTCATATAAAACCACCACTACTATCATTTAATGTCACACAAATTACAGTCTGTCAGCTCAATCACTTAAGTTCACACAAATTACACACGGTCAGCTCAATATACATGTAAAATTTATTGTCAAATTACTACTTAGACTTAACTTTTTTTTTGGGTAAATTATTTATTTTTTACGGTTTGTTATGCACGAAGCACATGTTGAGGTGGAATTTGACTTGGCATCAGTTGACTGTTTCAGACTCGTCAGTCGGTCCAATAACATAGTCCTCCAAGAGTACACTTGGTCCCACATTAAATTAAATTACTTTATTTGGGACCCAACGGTACTGTAGAACATGCATAGAAGTTCACCCTAACTCGCAACTTCTCCGTAGTAATGAATAAAGCGTTAAAAAACACAAAGGTGAGTTAGGTGTGGTTGATTCTCTTACCCAAAAAAAAGTGAGTTTGGTGGTTAATATATAAAATTAATAGATTCGAAGAAATTGATTTAAAGAGTTTTTTGGTAGGTAACATGAAATCAAACCTAACCACAAAGTGAAAAAACTGTAATTAACCCTAAAGCTTAGGGTTTGATATTGAGTATTGGATGCAATGGCTCTCTACCCAAGTTTAATCCGGAACAATAGCAAGCTAAGTATCTTTTATTGGATATTTCTATATTTGAATGACAAAAGGTTGTGTTACACTACAAGGTTATTGATCTATCATAATTTCATATTAATTTTTATCTAGGATTTCATTCAAATATTATTTTTTTTGGGAAAACTATACAAACCCCTTCGTAGTTTCTCTGTGAGACACGGAACCCCTTGACCAAGAGGAAAATGACTAGTGCAACGGTCTAGGATAACGGTGCAGAAAATTTCCACCACAAAACCTTGCAGTGACAAACGTGAAAAATGTTTGCATGTTTTTTAGATTTGCGGGGACGACAATGGTTAACTTGCTAGGAAGAATATTCTGATATGAGCCAAAGGTCATGACATTGATTCAAATACACAATACTTCTGAGTACACGTTTTTCAACAACTTCCAATCATTCTCTCGGGTGCATTTAGTGTTAGACTGACATCTGACAAGTTATTGAACATGCATGTAATTAATTAATAGCACTAAATATGAATAGGAGTTTAACTCACGGGTATGTGTTGATGAGATTCTTACCAATATTACAGAGTATGAGATTTTGATCAAGACAGTGGCACAAGTATTGCTTGCAATTACATGCTTCAAACTTTCAAACTATTTGAGTGAATGAGTTGATTGATTCTATGATGGGTTACTTCTAGTGGGTAATTAAATTAAATTAATTATGATTTCTAATACTTTGTTAGAATTTACAACATGTCTTGGGAATACAATTTTTCATAATTTTTTTTCAAAACTGTTGAGGTGTCATATTGTGATTGGTGCTAATAAAAAATGATATTAGAAGTGGGTTTATGTGAGAGTAATGTTATTCTGATTAAAACTTGACATGTGAAGAGTTGTCAAATATTTTGTGTTCATACTTCATAACATTATTACTCTAAAAATTGTTATGCCAATTGTGTTTATACCTAACTAATCAAATAAGTTGAGGGACACAATGTTTTTTACATCTTTTTTTTCTACAATTGCATGTGCAAAATATTAAAAGTGAGCTAATGGTAAACCCAAGGGAAAGTAACGCAACTCTAGCAAAAAAGAAGTCGCGTCAACGGTTGTAGAAAATAATGTGTCTCCAACATCACTTTAAATAAAGGATACTTGTGTTTCACGGTTGGAGATTTTTGTAGTACAAATTCACACTTACACCTTCCAGGAAATGCTGATAAAACCCTACTGTATTCTGCAAGGAAGCTTTTGTTGATCACAATCGGACAAGGAAATTAGAGAGTCCATTTTAATGTCTCAAAGAGATATTGAGAAGTATTTAGTACGGAACAAGAAGTCATGCATATTCATGCCAGTTGCATATACACACAAAGTCATTTTCACTCTTATTCTTTGCAGACACATTAATATGTATACATGCAATGCAAGCACCCGTCAAAGAGGCCATAGATATGGATATTGAACCAGAAACGAAGTCTCTAGACCATACTCGAGATCAGTCATGATCAGCTGACGAGAATTTAGATTCAAAGTCTAAACCAAACCTGCATTGTACTCTTACAAAGTCAAGTCTTTCATGAAGCTGTTTCCCATTATTAGTGCTTAATTACTTGTTAGTTACTTTCAACTTTTTTTGAATTCTACTCCGTTTCTTCGTCGATCTCCTTCCTAGAAGATCAAGTGAATACGATTTGAAAGAGTCAGACAGATATGAATTAAAAAAGCATTTTGCTGTCGGCTTTGATAAAAGTGAAGTGAATGAGTAGTTATAACTTATAAGAATAATTAAAACTGAAAGTTACCCAATATGTATCTTTCAATTAATTAATTAATTCTCAGCAGGACTTGGATATAAAGTAATAAATGTTAATTAAAATAGTGGCTCACCATTTTCAAAGAAAATAGTCTCCTTGTTCCCATTACAGCTACTGCTTGAATGAATCTTCTCAAATATGAAGGGATATTCTAATCATATATTCTCACTTTCATCATAGAGAAATGCTACTAGTACGTTTTTGTTTTTGTGTTTTTGGTTTTCCTTTCAATACTAATGCTCATTGTAGCTAATGTAAACGAGACAAGCAAGTATATATTCGAGATGCCGAAATTTTCAAGTAAGTGAAATTAATCTCATAAAAAGAATAAAGAATAAAGGTATACAAGCAAGTATGTTATACAAAAGAATACAAATGATTAATTTACATTGATCAGATTTTTAATAAAATTTGAGTATTTGAAGTAAGTATTCAATATTGTATGACAATTTGCACTCATCAAATTAAAGCCGTAAATCCTACAATAATCTTGCAAGTCATAATTGCACAAAAATTCCTAAAAGAAAATTAACGAGAAAACTATATCCAATCATAAATCAAATCTAAGTTCTAACAAAGTGAAAGTCAATCCACGATATTGAGGGGCTCATGAATTTTCTTGGAATAACCCATGTGATCAACTTTGTGAGTCCTATAAACTTGTTTGGCTTTTCGACCTTTATAAGGGTCAATATGAATTCTTTAAATTGATAGGGCACATGCGTGTCACAATCAGCACCACATACATTTTTTTTCTTCTCTTAGCAAGAATAAAATCATAAATTGTTTCGTCTTTCTTACGTACATGATGACTATAATTCTGGTTAGCAAAAAAAAAATGATGACTATAATTCTAGCTATAGAAAAAAGGGAAAAGACCATATCAAATTGTCATGTACTTCTTTGACGGTGCATTAATAAACAGGCTGTCTCTTCTTAAAAAAAAAAAAAAAAAAAAAATTTCATTGAATAAAAATTGTCATCATTTAATCAACCTCAAAAAGCTGACCCGCTATCTATGAAAAAAGGGCTGGCCCACTGTATTTAAAGATTACTTGTTTTCCCAACATGCAGACTACTTGTTTAAAAACACAAACCAAACGAGCCCTATATGTGGGAACTTGGCTTTGACATATTTTTCTGCGTAAACTGTAACTTGAAAACTACAGAAACTACATCCACATTGATGTCAAAGAGTCAAGAGGTTCACATTTAATCTCTTATTCTCGACGTCTTTTTCTTTCGCTTACTTTCGGAGAAGCTGAACCCAGAGTCAATTTGATAGTGGGTACGAGGCACGATTAATTGCGTCAGATGCCAAAAAAAAAAAAAAAAAAAAAATTGAAGAATGAGATAGGATTATTTGCCCCCAATGAGTGTGAACTCTAAGAGCATTCTTATCAGGTGTTTCATAAAAAATGTCATTTTACAATATCAAAAACCTACTTTATCATTTTAACACACCATTTTACAACATGTCATTTATCAGCTGTTCTATACTTCCATTCTATATATTAAAATAATATATTCAACCCATTAAATAATATTAAACAAATTTCATCACATTAAACTACCAGCACAGTCAACCTCCACAAACCACCAACGGCAACGGCAACGGCAACGGCAACGGCACATCACCACCAACGGCAAATCAACATCCACAAACAACAATCACAATCACTGGATCTCCATAAAAATTCCAAATCCAAATCCAAAAACCTCAACAAAAAAGAAAAGAAAAAGAAAAAGAAAATCAAAATCTTCAACAAACCATCAACCTCCACAAACCACCAATGGCAACGGCAACGGCAAATCAACCTCCACAAACAACAATCACAATCACTGAATCTCCATAAAAATTCCAAATCCAAATCCAAAAACCTCAACAAAAAAGAAAAGAAAAAGAAAATCAAAATCAAAATCTTCAACAAACCTTGCCGGCGCACTATAGCCACAAATACCGCCGCCCAAAACTCAACCAACCACCGCCACAACCACGACACCACCACCGGCCCAAAATCCCAACCCAACCGATCAACCAATGACCCAAAATCCACGCAGAGAAACCCACTACAGCCACAAATATCGCCGGCCCAAAACTCAACCAACCACCGCCACAACCACGACACCACCATCGGCCCAAAATCCCAACCCAACCGACCAATCAATAACCCAAAACCCACACAGAGAAACCCATCCCAAATGTCACACCCAGGACCCGATTAAGAGCTCTAAAGGTCGGCGGCAAAGGCTGTGGAGGTCGGCAACGAGGGCTGTGGAGGTTGATGTCGAGGTGAGGCGGCGAGAGATCTTGAGCAAGGATGAAAGAGACCTTGAGCCGGAGGACTGAGAGGGAAGAGATAGAGAGTGACGGAGAGAGCAGAGAAAAGAAAGAAAGTGAGGAGAGAGGAGACAGAAAAGATAATAAAAAATTATTAAACACAAATGGCACATTTGTCCGTACGCTCTCAAATATGAGAGCGTACTGTAGCACGTTCCAAATTTTTGGAACATTTAACACAGCTGATGAGCCTTTATTTTTGTATTTGATGTGTCAAATGTGCCAAATTTTTAACATTTGGCACATTTGAGATACCTGATGATAGTGCTCTAATGGTATGTTTGGTACGAGGAATTTTATGAACGACGGCTCTAGTGGTATATTTGGTAGGAAGAATTTTATGGACAACGGGAAATTATAAGAAAGGGAAAATTTAGTATTTTTAATGAGGCCATAAACAAATATTTACATTTTTTTTAAGTTTTGAATATCTACTTTCCAATAAAACGAGTTGCATTAAAAAATTCATTATAGGGCAAATAAACTTGAAATTATTACAAGCAAATGTTGTGGAGAATAATGAGCCAAATAATACTAAAAACCTAACATTAATTAAGATGTGAATACAATGGGTATATTATACTAGTAAATTCTAAAAATATTTAGATGTATTGTGCAAATCTAAAAGTTTTAGGAATTTGAGTGAGGGTACTAATTGCCCATCATGAAAATTTGCGAACCGCATCATCAGTAGGCACAAGACTAACACATAAAGAAGATAATGACATTGTAGGAAAATAAAAAATGGTTATATTTATCAAGATAAAAGTAAAACTAATTTCTCAACCATATTAATTTGATTGTTACACGTGAGCTGGTTTTTTAATTATTTATTTATTTTATCTCATATGGAATTGTATTAATCTGAAACTGCTTATTAAACTGTGGGGCTTATTTCGTCTTCAAAAAAAAAACTGTGGGGCTTATTTTTAACTTATATGTGAACTTTATAAGGCGGTCTGAGTCTGATTAGTCATTAGGAAATAAATAAGTGGGTCTCTCTAGTTATGTCATCAAGCAACGATCGCCATTCTAAAAGATTTCAAAGGAGGACTCAAATTTTTTTGGTCCAGTTACTTCTTTGCCTTTTTCCTCGTATTAGACCACTATTGCCTCAACGTGCATAGGTTAATTATAATAAAAAATAAGTTCTAGGTAACTCAATTGATAAAATTTTTGATAGTTGAATAAGAGATCTGAGATTCAATTCCCGCCTACACTACAAACCAATTAGTATCTTGGTCTAATGATAAAGAGCTATCATCAGAACAACTATAGATTGAAACTCTTTCAAAAAAATAAAAATAAAAATATTTATATTAAAAAAAAAAGGTTAAAAAATTGACCTAATAATATTTAGTTAAGCAGAAGGATTTCCCTCAGTGTCGGCAAAGTAAGAAAACGTGACAGGCAGCAACCCTTGTATCATTACAGACCACATAGAAACTAAAACATCGAGGACTCACACCTAATGCAATTATGGCTAGGTGCAAATTAACCATACAACCCTTTTTTTTTTTTTTTTTTTTTTTTGAGGTTAAATTGCGGAAGGAAAAGAAATTAAGTTTGATGGTTTGCACTTAGCCATGGTTATTGTACCTAAATAAAACTTTCTTTTCCTTCGGGACATCATGAAACTTTCTTTCAGATGTTTTGTCATTCTCACACATGGTTATACTAGTGGTTGGGAGATTAATGAAAAATCTTTAAAAGACTATTTCTCATTCACTTTCTTCTTCTTTTTGTACAAGAGTGATCTTATATTTCATTTATTTAGGTACTTAAAAAAAAAATCTTTGGTATATTGAAAGCCATTATATTAGGATTCATAATTAAGTTACACTAGGACTGTTTAACTCCTATTCCATTATAAATTCTTTAATTTTGGCTTTGAATTATTTTCACTTAATAATCATTTGATATTTTTTTTTATAGAAAGAGAGAAATTCGTAGATAAAAATTTATGAAGTCAGAGTTGGACCTAAAGGATGTCATCTATAACACCAAGTTTATTTTATACCATATGTATATGGACAATGAGTGACTCAAATTGTTAATTAATTATCAAATAATTACGTTCACTTTAAATTAGTTATCGCTGTGACATAGACGTCCTCTCACCTGCATCTGGGGGATAAAAGGAAAAAGAAAACGTGTCTTCACATTTTCGTTGTAAAGGAAAAGTAGGTACAAATATATTAAATAAAAATCTTTGTTATTATAGTGGGAAAAAAACAAACAAGTTTGGAGTGGTTCACAATTTAGTGTTTGACTTGAGATTTATACACCACTTTTTATACGGAGATGTGATTAGAGATTTGGTTCCCTAGATATGGCCCACGTTTTTGTTCTAACAATTAATGTTCTCCTTTTAGCTTGAAATTATATGAAAAAGGAAAAATAATGTTCTTATGAGATAGAGAACTTTTTATTTTTCCATATTTATCAATTCCGCAAGCTAAATGAGAATATAATGCATACACTTGGCAATTAGATTGAAAAGACTGGTCATTTTCATATAAAAAATAAACATGAGCTAATCAAACATGAAAATGTGGGACAAAATGGGCTTATGCCCTTTTCGGGAAAATTATATAGCATTATGTCACTCTTCCCAAACTAATTAGGAAAATACTCATCTTTAAAAACTCGATTTTTGATAAATTGAGTTAAAAAAAAAATTCTTAGGCCCTATAGTGATGTTTTAAGGAGCCTATAGTGACATTTTAAGGACCTATAGTGACGTTTTTTTACTTGACTTTAATGAAATCGAGTTATAAGTAAAAAAACGCCACTATAGGTCGATTTCATTGCCTATAACTCGATTTCATTGAAGTCGAGTTAAAAAACGTCACTACAGGTCGATTTCATTGCCTATAGTGACGTTTTTTTACTCGACTTTAATGAAATCGAGTTATAAGTAAAAAAACGCCACTATAGGTCGATTTCATTGCCTATAACTCGATTTCATTGAAGTCGAGTTAAAAAACGTCACTATAGGTCCTAAAAACGTCACTACAGATTCCTTAAAAACGTCACTATAAGGCCTAACTCGATTTATCAAAAATCGAGTTTTAAAAGAGGGACATTTTCCTAATTAGTTTGAGAAGGAGGGCATAATGCTATATAATTTGTCCGAAAAGGGCAAAAGGCCAGATAGTCTTGAAAATGTGGGTTCCAATTAGTTTAATTGATAAAGTTTTTGATTGTTGAATAAGAGATTTGAGGTTCAATCCTACTTTACAAAAAAAACTGATTGGTGTCTTAGTCTGATGACAAAAATCTATCATCAGAAGTGGACGTCATAGGTTGAAACTCTCTAAAAAAAAAAAAAATCAAACGTGAAAATTACTTAATTTGATTGAATGTAGGAAATTTCATTTACTATGAATAGCATATATACGTGGTTGATATGATTAGCATATATTCGTGGTTGATAATCTTGAATTAGTTTTGAATTCAGTCTTTGTGAATTGAATTATCCAACTTTTGATGAGAGAATTCAACCTCTCAATCTATAGGAAAGCCACCATAGATTGAGTTCCTATAGATAGAGAGAGAGCATATATGTTTAGCTTAGCTGACATAATTGATTAACACACGAGGAGTGCACGTACGTGAAATGATGAAAAAGGTAGGAAAACGAAAGAGCTCAAAACGCGTTTTTATGTTGGCAATTTGACATACTAATACTATCACATGCTGGATTTACCATTCATTTCCAACTTTGAACCAAAAGAAAAAAAAAGTGTTACTCTCACAAGTCATACTCAATAATACAACCCTCATGCATGTTAGGTCTAGATTAGTGTGTGTATTCATGGCTGCCATGCAATATAGCAGCCTCTATTTTTGTAATTACACTTTTTGGCTAATTTATCTATTTATGCATCTTTTGGGTTCCATGAAAAGCTAGCTTATTGAACTTACTATTTATGATGCTAACGTTCTAGAAAGGTTAATTCTTACTTGATGCTATTTTGAAAGTTCAATTTTAGTTAGCTGTGACTTTGAAATTCCATCTCTTTCTAATATCCCTTCCAAGTGTTTTTATTTCTTTTCGCATGTATATTATATATATACCATTTGTCAGTCTGTTGCTCACAGAAGTAGTAGAGCATAAAGAAAAAAAAATTAGGAACAAACAGGAAATAAGAAATTGGTCAAGAGCTGGTTTGACAAGGAACTTATAAATATCCATTTCAGAAGATAAGATTAGGTCACCCAGAAATTGTTTGACTCAAGAATTAGCTAGCACAGACATAGAACAAGGACATCCTTAATTTCATACATTTTTTTTTTCCTCTTTTCTTTGACTCTTTTTGTTTGTAAAATTACTAGTAGGGAAAAAGGTTTTACTTGTTAATTATGACTATAGGAACGAAATCATGATTCATATCTACCATAAGTCATCACTTAATTTATTTGTAAATCTTCATGATCTCATCCCCACTTGGAAGTTATAATTAGAAAATTTTCATTCTTCTCTCTGTTCATGTCCAAAGAGGTTCCCAAGTTGAGCCCAAACTGTTATCGTCTAAAAAACAGCTTGTATCAGTGTAAGAAGGTTGTTGCTGAAGGCTGCACTCTTGAGTTTGTGACACTTCCATGCAAAGAACGGCTAATAAATTGGCTTGTTGGCATTGCATGTTAACGAGCTCAGCTTGTGCTCTAGCCAATTGTGCTTGGAGCTCACTAAGTTGTTTTTGAAGATGACAAATTGCACCAGCAGAGCCGTAGACCGGGTCTCGAATCCTGGCATTTGCTTCATAAACCATGCTGCTTACTGCATCAGCTCTTTGAGTCTCTGGAAGGTCCTGAAAAAAAAATTTGTGACTGTATTTGTAAGTTGGAAGGATTTAACCATAGAATCTTAGTAGTAAATAAAAAATGGCGATTAGTCACATAAGCTAGTATTTTTCATATCCATAGGCACAAGCATTTAGCAACATCGTGTTCGAAAGAACTTTTTTTTCATCAGTTTATCGGGTTTAAAAAATAAGTTTGACTAAAGTATAGTTGTACTTAAAAAAAAAAAAAAATTTAAAAACTGTACATAAGCCAAATAAATTGAATAAACTAAAAATAAAGCATGACAAACTGTGGTAAACCAAGCTAATTATAGCTATCCTGGAAGTACCTTTCATATTTTCTACAACTTTTTTTCAAGTGACAATACAACAATCTTGGAAACATGACTCAACACCTTAGAGTTAATTTTACAAGAATGGCCTTGATTTGTACTGGTATGAACTCCAGCCTTTGAAAACAGAAAACGTGTGAGCGCAACATTTTTTTTTTTTTGATGGGAAAACCTGTGCAACATTATGAGAGGAACTTAAGAGAACGGATTGTGACTTCTAATTAAGCAGGCATCTATTGTGGACTATAAACCAAAACTTCGCTACCTAACTTTGACCCCCTGTCTATAAATCATATAGTAATTTATATTTGTGGCCTATTATAACTTTCTAAAGTCGGAATTCTCATAATTATTTTTTAGAAGGGAGGATATATAATAATCTCTAAGTGCCTAACTGCCTAATTCATCTAAGAGTCAAGTATTCCTAATGAAATGAGTTTAAAATTTACCTTTATCAAAATCTCATCCTCCATTTTTCTCAAGTTAGTTAAAGAAAAAACAAAATTTGTCTTGACCCCATAGTAAAAAAAAAAAACAGTGATTCCTTATTCAAAGTCATGATTGTTTTAAAATAAAGCATGTTCAGTCTGATTAATTTAGAGAAGTTGAAAAGGCCCCACTTGGAGGTTAAAAGGGAGCCATGTTTGATAACTTTTAGTTACTAGCTAGCATGCCCCATCTATTGACTTTACTTTTTTTGTAGTAGGGAGAAGCCTATGCTATTGGTTGTTTACACTCATTTTTCACAAAAGCACATGCATTACCATTAGTGAAGATTAATCTTAAAAATAAATCAAAGTATTTACTGTTTATTCACTTTACCTTAAACGTAATAAAAAAAAAAAATACCAAAAGCTTGGAACTCAATTATACTTTACGGAACTTTTTAAGTAATGAACTGATGGAGATGTTATTAAATTAAAAAAATTACTAACGAACTTTATAACTTAATTGACATGTTCTATAATTTTTTAACCACCACACTGATGAAGATGTCATTAGGTTGAAATGACACTGGAAGCATAAGGATTTATTTGTTTGAAGTTTGAACTAAATTTTTCAAAATCCCAACATTTTTGTTTTTATCCAACTTATTTTTCTAAGTTGAATAATCTAATAAACTGGCTTTGAAATTTTGGTTCAAGCAGTGCTACAAGGTAATGTGAGGTGGACAAATAAGAGATATATTAATTACTACACTAACAAACCTGCAACAACTTGATGATGTTGCTAGCTCCAAACACCCTATGAGCGATGGTGAATTTGAGTGGATCAGTTGGAGGAAAGTATGGAGCTAAAACACATTTCTCCACACATCGGCGGCGAAGAATCTTGCAGGCAGCACAAGGGCTGAGAACAACCTGAGGTGGTGGAGTAGGAGGAGATGGAGGAAGACTTGGGGGTGGAGATGATTTAGAAGGTGGTGAAGGAAAACTAGGAGAACATTGAGCTGCATGAGGTGAAAGTGAGGAGGCTTTAGATGGAGAGTAAGAGTATGCAGTGGGAACAGTATTTGCTGGTGGTGATGCTATTGCAGTTTGGCCTTTGTATTCCATTTTTTCAAAGAGAGAGAGAGAGAGAGAGAGAGAAAGAGAGAATTGTGAGCCAGTGATAAAAAGCAAAAGAGAGGATATTTTTTTTTCGATGGTGAGTTTGCTTTACATTGCATAGCACAAAAGCAAGACTATATATAGAGGGAAATCCAAGGGTAAGAGATTATGGGGTCAGCAAAATCTCGTCAGGATAACCATGAGATGACATCACACTAGTTTGAAAACCCTTGTGGGCTTGTACATTTCTGCGGTGACTTTAATTAGTTTGGAAATTTTTTATTTCTATTCAATATGGGCTTAATTTTTCTTTTCCCTAACAAGAAAATATAAGATGTTGAAATAGTAAATTGGAAAAGTATTTTACACAGCTAGCTCTTTCTTAATACACGACTCATTTTGAAGATTGAATTTTAAAAATGACTAAAATGGATTGATTCACTTGACTCCACAATGAGCTAACGTGCCGGAAGATCTGATGGTCGACCCGCCATTTGAGCATAATTTTAGGAAATACATATTGAAGCTTCTAGCAATATATCTAAGTATATGAATTTTCTGACCCAGGAAATAAGTCTAAGAAAATTTTATTTTTCTTAAGCGTGTGTGTGACTAATTCTTGTAAAATGAAGAACCCATATCTTGCATGGAAAAAGTCCCACAAAATTTTCTACCAAAAAAAAAAAAAGTCCCACAAATCTTTTATAAAAAGAAGCTAAAAGAACTATATAGGACAATAAATTGCTTTAAACACTAGGAGATATCTCATGTGTTATAGTGAAATTGTTAAAATAAGGATTGTATAGAAGCCTCAAGATTTCACTTTAATTTTATTTTTGATACAAAATAGAATTTCTATTTTAGCATAATCTAAGTATATATGTGTGAACCTCATTCTTGGAGACTTTAATCCCGACCCTTATTCTCCGTACCCCACAACCATTTATACTTAAAGAGTGACTACGGCACTAAGAATGTGCGGTGGTCACTTTAATTTTATTATTAGTAATAATGTTTAGAAAACAAAATTCCAGCATCTGATAATAGTCTCATCACGCACAAATGCATGATATTTAGCATTGCTATTTGCTAGGCTATAGAGATCGTTATGAATATTCCTTCCTCGATCGATGAGTTGCTATAACTGAATAGTCTTTGAATTATTGTTCGGTGGCTTTCTATCAAATTGTGTATTCTTTCAAAGATAAGTAGGTATTTGTCGTAACTTACTCTACTGTGCCATTGTCAATTCATACAATCCCATAGGAGATCTTGCCGATCTTAGGCCTATTGTGCAGTCACAGTTCTTTGGTTCTAATGTTCCGTCCACAAGTTTTCCTCGTATTATCTTATCATTTCTGCTCATCCTTCTTCGTGTCATCACTCATCAGGGAATAGTTTACTCGATCATGTTTTATTTTATATTCCACAAGTTTGTCACGTGTCCTTTCTTAATTTCTCTCTTAGATTAGAAACCAAAATTTAAAATAAAGAAAAATTAGACACATATACTATAGTTAGTGAAGCATATATAAAGCGAAACACCCAAAATAGAAAAGAAAATTTATATTCGTCACTAGATTCCAATTTAATCTTTTCGTTTCATTATCAGGAGATGTGTAAATGTTAGTCATATATGTGTTATAGTTCAAAAAGATGGCCAAAATGGGTATTTACTCTTAATTTGAAAATTATGTAACAAAATGCTTATATTTTAAAATTATTTAGTAAAATGACCTTATTTTAAAACTCGATTTTAACAAAATCAAGTTCCGTGTAAAATTCAATATTCTCAAAATCGAGTTCTATGTATATTTTTAAGTGGAAGTAGAACTTGATATTAGTAATGTTAAGTTTCACTTCAATTTTCAAAAAAAAATCTAAATGACAAAATATGCATAGAACTTGATGTTGCTAATATCGAGTCCCACCTGTAACTCGATTTTGTAAAAATAGAGTTCCAAAAATATGAACATTTTGCTAAGTAGTTTCAAAATATGGACATTTTACTACATAATTTTTAAATTAGGAGTAAATACTCATTTTGGCCCAAAAAGATTAATCATAATCAGAACTTATTGTATTTACTTTTATATATAATATAGTTCAAATAAACTTAATACATGTTTGATGTGATATGTTCACATAGGCACATTCTCATACAACCCAATATAATTCGATACACATATGACATTCATTATTTGAAACAAACTTTTTATTTTAAATATTGTGAAAAAAAATCATAAAGTTGATTACCTACCTCCTAAAGAAAGAAAAAGGAAACCATTATGAAAATCTTGCAATTAAATTAGACATATATTGCATGACCACTTTGCAAATGGAATATACAAGCTAGAGGATTGGACTTACCTAACTGAATTTATACTAAAAATGGCATTGTAGTGGTTAAAAATGAAAAATCACAAGAACTCAATTACTCAATAGAATGAATATCTCTTTTTATTTTTGGTAAATCACAACCCACATACCCCAGTACATAACCCTAAGGTCATTGTTTGATCTCCCTAACATAGTTCCTTGGGCCCTTTCCATACAATGTTGCTCAATCTCTTAGTGTTTCTTCAATTTCTCTCACCACCCAATCGCCCCACCTTAAAGGGGAGGAGGTATTTATAGTAGCCCACCCCTCTCTCTCTTCTTTGGATAATGGGTTTAACCCATGATAAATGTTATTACGTCTCTGCTGATCCCCAATTTTGTCCCAAGCCTAGCTTGAGGAGTCTAATCCGCAAAAAGAGTCCATCTTCTTTTGGGTACTAGTGTGTTAATCAACATTCAATGTTAATTAGGCATTGACGATTAATTATCATTAATGCTAATGTGACAACTCTCTTTACTCTTCAGTGAATTTCCTCAGTCGTCCGTACATGCCCAAGATAGTCGACTACCCCGAGGTGGTGCTCGATCTACTTTGTGGCGCGGCTTTGATTATCCTCGGGTAGGTCTCGTCTTCGGGCAATATATATATATTTTTTTGGTTTTCCACAGTGTTTCTTCAAAATTTTCAACCAGAGACTAATCACTGTTTGCAACGGGTGAGCTCATAGCGGGATAAATCGTTGGTCCATGGAGTTTTTTCAAAGTGCTGGTAACTAAACTTGAACTAGGGAGCTCCTAGTCAACCCCAAGACAGCCACTTTGAAACCGAATGTTCAACCACTCCACCAACCTCACTAAGTTGTCTCTGGGCAATATGATCCCTCGAAAGGGAATATATGATACAATGTTGCACGTCCCACAGATATGCTTGATTTCAAGGTTTCTAACATAATTCACTATACGTAAATTTACTTAAAAAGCAGGACCACCTCTTGGAGAACAACCAAATCAGATAGAATATTCTTAGTGCTAAGTTATGGCAAAAGCTTACTAGGTAGGTGTTATAACCAATTTGTTCAAAAATAATGTCAAATGGGCCAATTTCATTATCCGCAATAGCTCATCGGATACCGACCAATTCTAGCAACTAGAACGAACATAGCTTATATATTGCTGCTACAATTGAGACAGTCTATCCTAACTACAACCATATTTTTTTTAACTTATTAATGATGTGGCAAAAGACAAGGGCCTATATACAGCAGAAAAAAAAATGGAGACCTTCCATGGTGGGTCACTTGTTCGGTGAGAGGCAGCTAGGCTCGTGGGAGGCAAGAAAGAATTTGATGAGAGACTCCCATTGTAAAAGTCCCATAGAATGTGACATTTAAAGAGACTTTTGTACGTTATTTCTACGCCTAAATGCCATTCTTTTCCATACCTTAGAAAAAATTGGTCTATTTAACATGGTTTGTAGTGGAAGTAGTTGGACTGTATTTTTAATTTCTTGCACCACACTATTGTTTAAAAAACAAAATTATCTTCCCTTAACGTGGTCAAGCCTACCTATCAAAAAAAAAAAAAACGTGGTCAAGCCTCTCTTTTTTCTCTATTGCAGTGCGTGTGTATAGGTTAAGGGTATGTGCAAAACTGCAAATTGGAATGAATCTATCGTATATATTCATAATTGAGATGCACTGTAAGTTTCTTCTATATCTATTATAAGTGTCTGCAGATTGCAAGCACGTATGTCTAGTCTCATCATTTGCTAGTACTATACTACTATTGTGTACTATTTGAAATGAGTATCACGATTTGGATCACAACTTACACAATAAATTTAATAACATATTTCATGAGAACCTAATTGATAAGTTGTGATTGATGTGTAGTAAATGCAATGATAATGGTGAATCGGTGTGTCAAAATGATGTTATATTAATCATAATTTGTTACCTCGACATACTATTTAAAAAACAAAATTGTGAACTTTATCGTGTGTCGCTTACATTGTTCGAATAATTACAATGTTGCATCACAACTTTCTTCAAAACCAAGTCAGTGTATAAACATTATAATATCTAACAGTCGAAGCTAATGTCAAAAAAGGCATGCCAGACTGGAGATTCTACTTAGTTTGCAATCAAAGTTCATCCATGGTACGTGTTTCAGAATAATAAAAAAAGAAAGTTTATCCATACACTTAGTCCTACCATCGCTTCACTAAGCTAGCCATTCTCCAAATCCTCACACCATATTACAGAGAGAGAGAGAGAGTCGTTTGCGTGTGGACCTTAACAGGTTTAAAGAAATTGAACTACGAAGCAAGAAAAAGTTAACATACACTGGGGCCTCCTTTACTCCTGACCTGAGTGTACTGAAACTCGTTTTTTAAAATTAGAATGATTAATGGGTTAATCATCTGACAAATGACAAGTGACAGCATTTTGCACTAAAGAAATACTAACCAAGGGTCATTATCAACAAACCCAACCAACATTAAGTTCACTCTCAGTTTGTTAAATGTTTGTACCAAAGTTGATTAATTCCACCTTAATTTGGATCAAAAGTCAAATAAATAGGAAGATAATATATTGATGGATTTGTTTTTTTTTTTGATGGACATATTGATGGATTTGTATTGTATAGAAAAATGAACCCTAATACTATTCCACCAAGCCAAGCATAGGAAATATACTTCACTAATAGCCCTAGTGAAATTTTTTGTTAACCTAAATCTAGGATAATAATAAAGAATAAAACTCAAGTACCTGGGGAAAAAAATCAAAAATTATTAGTACACAAATGGGTAGATTAGGCATTCTACCTATGAGAAAATTTTAAGTCTAAGTTCTTTCTAAAAACAACACCCCATAAATTAGAAATACAAAGGCAACACGACAAAAGCTTCACAACCATTGACTTCTTATATGTTACCGCACGCCAGAGGAACAGATGACACACTACTAATCACATCTGTTATAAAATATTCAATAATAATAATAATAATAATAATAATAATGATGATGATGGATTTGAAATAATGATGTATTTTTAGATTATGCAAATGTTATGCAGAAAGTTGTTTACAATTATTAAGGGGTAAGTTGTGATTGGATTATAAAATTTTATAACAAAAAAATAAACAAGAAGTTGCGATTGAATATTGAAATAATATTACTTTTATATGGATTCATCATTGACAATATGTTATTATACACTAATTAAAACAAATTTCACAAGTGCGACATATTCATTGAATTTAGGTTTAATTACAATTTAAGACAAAATCTTTACGGTTTAAGTGATAATCTAATGATAAATTGATAATAGAAATCTTTGTTGTGCCTCATGTCTATAAATCAAACTCCACGGCCACGTCTCCTTCCCTCACTATTTACCTATTACAAAAAAATAAAGTGATAAGTCATAGGGTGGAAATTCATTCTGTCTATGTATAGGAATATTCTACAGCCAAAAAAGTAAATAAATTATGCATGATGGTCCTAAGTAGGAATGAAAAAAATTAATGAGAGAAGATCTTTCAAAATTGGTCAATTTCTTCAGCCAACGATGACTATATACAGATCATATAGGTATTTGATTTCAACATCATCTGTAGCATGCTGATGACTAGATAGAGATATTAGCACAACTTGTGAGACTAATTATCAAAGATTGCAAAACCAATTAATAATCAGCACAACTCGTGGGGCTTATCAAATCCCAAACACATACCCAAGAAAAAATGACATATGAACACGATTGGATCCCCAAAGAAAAATTCTTAGAACACATAAAATGACACCAATTTGTGCCACAACTGTTTAAGTGAAAGACTGTGAATGGTAGAGAAAAAGTGATAGACCCACCTGAAAGCGACAGACAGTCAGTCACAGTCTGATACGTTAAATAATTGTTACAAAAGTTGTAACAATTTATATGATATTATAATAACCCGATCCCTAAAAATTACGTGGCACTTTGCAAACTGGCCTCCATTTATATTATGGATTTAACATAATTATAAGGTCCACGCGTCGTTGCATAGTTGGACCTGGTTTGTGAAAGTTTTCCCACACGGTTTCTTTTCTTCTTTTCTACTTCTACTAGTTTACAAGTGAACCTTTTTTTTATGAAAAGAGATTGTGAAATGGGAGGCAAGGGAACCACTAATATGGGATCTCTCCCATAATTGTTGGAAATAAGGGTTTCTTATTTGATATTAGACATAAAGTTTGGCGTAAAGTTGAAACAAGATAATCAAAAGATAAAGTTGTCCGAATCATATGAATAAAGAAATTTTCAACAATTATATTATGGAATTTAACCAGAAACATAGTTGGGTGCATGTACTTCTTCCTATTTGTCCAAAAAAAAAGAAAAATGAATTTTTGGTACGTAGCATATGGTACGTACAAGTTTGACAAGAACAATTTATTCAACTATTTTTAATTACTATTAAGATTTTTTATCATAAAATATATTAAGAAAGGCTAAATAGTAAATTCTAAAGCACTAAATTCCACTTAAGTAGAAAAAAAAAAATCATCTTCTTAAAGTTTCTAGATGTTTGCTTCATTAAATTAATCTATTATTATTTTCCAAGTCTTTTTCTAGAAAATTTGAATGCTTGGTACTGTGTACCATAGCAATCAAAGGTAAGGTTGGATGCCACTTATATCCTGCCCAACTCAAAGGATATATCAACGCCCATGACTCAATTTCTGAAAGATGACATCGATCCCAAAATTCCAAATTAATGTATGGTTTCATACTAGAAGAGGTTCCGGTCCTTGTGGGCTTCAAAAACCCAAGGAAACCCTCTAATTCCGGCATCCAAATGGTTCCAAAAGAATGCAAACCCCACAATTCAAGTTAAAGACACCCACACATATAGATTACATCTTTTTATACCATCTATGATCTATACCTACCAAATTTCAAGATAATTGAAGATCAATAATTATATCATCTATCAAACGGTTAAATTTTAATTTTTTTTCTATAATTATGCATGAGAAATGAATTTATAGATCGAATGGTAAGCACTCGGTAGACACGAAATTTGACATGTGTGTTAAATGTCTAATTCAATGATGAGATTTTTATAATATAAATCCAATAATTAGTTATTAAAGAGCGTAACATTACTTAAAACTACACTAAATATAACTTAACTGTAACCTATATAAAATATAGTAAGAATGTTTGTCTTTTTCTTGACTTCTTTTAGTGTTGCCATGTGAACTTTTGAAAGCACACATTTTTCCAACACCTAATTCTAATATCTATTTTCTATTTAGATTTTTAGAGTTAAAAAATATTATATCATTATTTTAATTTATCTTTTTAATTTGGTTTTTAGAGTTATAAGTAGTCTTAAAGCTATGTTAGTCTAGGATTCTTTCAACTTGTTATTAAAAAAAAAATTTAAGTCAAAGTCTCTTGGATAAAGTAGTCCGTTTCTCCAAAAAAAAGAAGGATAAAGTAGTCCAACACTCAACATATTTTTATTAAATTAGGTTTGATTTTGATTAAAAACCCTAACTGAAAATTTATAGCCTTTTTAGATAAAGTAACTCAACAAAAAACTTTTTTATTAAGTTAGGTTTGATTTTCTTTAAATAAGTTATAATTATTAAATTAGGTATATGCATCTCTACAAATTCTGTAATTAAATCTTTTTTTTTTTTTTTTTTTGAGGATCGATTCTGTAATTAAATCTTTATTTATTAATACTTATTAAAAAATACACACCATATGTAAATTATTTTGTTGAATATTTTTATATTAAACTTCCAAAAGTAATAGTAATGCTTTAGCTATGAAGGTATTTTTTTTTTTTTTTTTTTGAGAAACAAACACACACATATAAGAGAGAGGGAAAGAGGGTTCTAGGTAACTCTCAATTTTTTTTTTTTTTTTGAGAAGAAGGTAACTCTTAATTGGTATAACCCATTTAGTTAATAAACATTTTTGATAGGCTACAAACTGAATGACCCCTTGTGATAAAATCAATCAATTAATTAGTCAAGTTATTAATTAATCAATTTAGCATGCAAATATGTGGAAGCACAAACAAATCACCAAATACTAAATATGCAGCGGAAAAATAAATAACACGGTGATTTGTTTACGAATGGGGAAAACCCTAACGGCAAAAACCCCACCGGGTGATTTTCAGGTCACCACTCCCGAAACTCCACTATTATCAAATCAAGCGGTTACAAGTAAAGGAATCCCAAGTACCTTACCAACCTACAGTTGAACCCTTACCCTAATACCCAATTGGACTTGATCTATAGTGACAATTTTCACCTTTGATGCACAGCTCCCAAGTATGTGACTAACCAATGCGCGGATCCCAGTACGCGACTTCAAACACCAACTTGAGAAGGAGAGGTTGGCTGCAAAGTTCTTCAGTTCATCATACACAATAAAGATCAGGAAGATGCTTGGTTACAAAACCCTATGGTGCACATACACAGCAACTTCTTAGAGAGAAATGAACTAGATTAAGAACTTCGTCTTTTGATCACAATTTGCTTGAACAAGGATTGCTCAATGCTTTTGCAACTTGTGTACTACTTGACGGCTCCTAAAACAATCCTTTTATATGTTTAGGGTTAGAAGAAAAGAAGGCCCAAAAACATATTCACGGATCCCAAGAAAATCAAATCAGAAAAACTGATTTTGTAAATCTCGACAGATAGCAGGTGTCGAGGTAGCTATCGAGAAAGTGTCGAGATTTAATGAAATTGCACTTCAGCTTACTTTTTCTTGGACAGACTTGATGACTTCAACACTTGTTCTTGAAACCTTGTTTCTTGAAGTATTAAAAACACCTAGAACTACCCAATTACAAGTAGAGTGCGTTTTGTCAAAAGGATTAACCAATTTACATAAACAAGTGACATATGTTCTTAACAAGTGAACACACATATGTCCTAACAATTTTTTTATAGAAAAAATTAATAAACACCTTGAAGTTATAAGTTTAAACTCCTTGATGGAAGGAGGGTTATAAAACAAATCTTAATTTAAAAATGCTCATAGTCTAGCCTATATATATAGTCTGTCTCAATCAAAAGAAAATGTGTGAAATAAAGACCATAAACTACCTTCTCAAAAAAGAAAAGAAAAGAAAAACCATAAACTAAAAGACTCTTTTATATATACTATTATATAGTGAGTCTTCTTTTTGTTCAAACACTTAAACAACTATGGCTTGAAGTATGTTTAATTTATTCCATAACTTTAAATTTATCTTATAAAATGTGGTAAGTGAAATGAAGATTTAAATTAAAAATAAAGCAAGGGAACAAAATTTTAATCTTCGTTAAATCTTTAAATATTGCAGAAGAACACTGAAATTATCCCAGGTTACCTTATCATCACAAAAAGAAAAAGGAAATGAGATGGGGGCGTGGGAGAAAAGGTAGGTAATAATGGTAGTGCATAATGGAGACACAGATATTACTTAAAATAATGAAAATCTTTTTAGGAAAAAGTTTTAAGTGGGTGATTTTGGCAACTAAAAAGTCTAAAACAACAAGGTGGGTGTCCCTACTCTCTGGTCTCGACAGGATCTAGATTCTCCTCCTGATGAGATAGTGCTTCATTTCGCTCGACCTCTCTATAGTCTATTCACATCATAAAAGCAAAATAAAATATATCAAACTATTATTTTAAGTCTTACATAATATTTTCTAAGGAAAAAAAAGTCTTACATAATATATTATAGTTTAATTTTGTTTTTAAATTATTAATTATTACAAATTAGACCATGAAATTAAGTTTGAAACAGTTTAGTAGGACTCTTGTCCTTACTTCATACCAAAGTTAACTATTATAAGTTGTATAAATAATGTAGCATGTTTAATTATTATTATTATTTTAAAATAGTTTCAATCTATGGTATTTTATTTATTTATTTATTTATTGTTCTTTAATCTTGTAAAGTAAACAAAATTAACTATATAAGTTACAATGATTATGAAAAATCTAAAATTGATTCGAACATTCAAATAACAGAATGATTTGGGTATAGCAATTTAATATATATCACAATCACCACAATTGAAAGCAATTAAATAAATAAAAAAAAACAAAAGAATTTGGGTGACAAATGAAAAGTTTTTCAATAACTCTTCAGAAAAAAAACTACTCCAATGATAACCCTTCTCGTACAAAATTTCACAATATATATAAAAAACAATTACAAGCAGTCCATTGTTATGGACCCAAATTTTTTAGCGGTTGTTTCGAGGGAATTAGGATCTCTAAATTGATAAGTGGACTACTAGAGAGTCCAAACCTTCACTAGCTAACAAATCATAACATAGAAATTCATGATTGTTCTTTATTCATTGATAACATCTTAATTTATACAAGATGGACTTTCAAATAGATAAAGATAAATAATGACTCCATCTAATCTATCAATAAAACTAATTTTAATCTAAACTAATATAATTAATTAGTACCATAGCTTTGTTATAATCTTGATGTAATTGACTGTGAGTAGTGAAGAAAAAATGATGGGATCTATATAAAAGTGTTAGTCTATCACATCAGAGTTGTGGCACAAAAATTGTTAGTCCTAGAAGAACTCATTTACATTTTAGGAAGTAGTTGCATTGACATAATGAAAGGAACCCAACGAGTAGTGGCTCCAAGGATAAGCTAAAGCAAGTGTTTAAAAAGTATTGGTGCAAGCACGATAAGGGCTTCAAAATTATTTTGTTAATGAACAAGCTCACAAAAAAATGACTCAAGGTTAGATGAATCATCCTTATGTTCAACTTAAGCTTGATAATAAGGCTTGTTATGGACTAGATACAAAAAAAAAATTACAAATATCTAAGCATGTAACTCATTTCAGCTTATTTACAACTTCTATTAATGTGGAAATTAATTTTATATTTTATACCCTTAGATCTAATTTTTATTTTTTATTTTTGATTTGTCCCATTAACATGATTTTTTTTACACAAGATAAAAGTTGGTTGTGAAATTTATTTTGGGCTTAATTTGAGTATGTGTTCAACTTGATGGCTTAACTAATTAAGCATGTTAAGCCAAGCTGAGTTTAAGCTATTTGAATTTCTAATGAGCCAAAACTTCAAAATTATAAATGAACTCAAACCAAAGCTTTGAATACCCTTTTAATCTTACCGAGTTGAGTTCAAACATTCAATAATCGACTCAATTACAACCCTTACAGTGTGTTTGGATTGAAGGGGAGGAGATGGAGTAGAGGGAAGGAATGAGAAGGGCTTAATGGCCCTTGTTTAAGTGTTTTTTAAAGTAGAAAGGGAAAAGGTTTGGTTGGATTTTGAGGAGTAAGATGCCTCTCCAAACCCCTCAATACATTTTTAATTCTCCCAAAGTGGGATATTTAGAGCAGATGAATTACATTTATATAAAAAAAATTAAATAAATATTCAATTTTTTCCTAATGGTGTCAATTTATATATCTACTTAATTAGAAAGAAAGAAATAGAATAGTTTTCAATTTATATGACGTCTTATCATTTTCTCTCATTCCAATTTTAATTTTTAAATTATCAAAAAATGGAGGAATATTTGTTCCATTTATTTCTACTTAATTTTTAAAGGACAAAGTTTAACTACAAAATTAGTTGAACTTAAGGCTACAAACTTACTCAATAAAATAAATATTACAACATATTTTCAAAATCTAACTATGGAATTGCATGTTCTTTATGCTCTTAATCACATGTCAAATTTTGTGTTTATATATCTACTTAATTAGAAAGAAAGAAATGGAATAGTTTTCAATTTATATGATGTCTTATCATTTTCTCTCATTCCAATTTTAATTTTTAAACTATCAAAAAATGGAGGAATACTTGTTCCATTTATTTCTACTTAATTTTTAAAATACAAAATTTAACTACAAAATAAGTTGAACTTAAGGCTATAAACTCACTCAATAAAATAAATATTACAACATATTTTCAAAATATAACTGTTGAATTGCATGTTCTTTACATGCTCTTAATACACATGTCAAATTTTGTGTCAATCGGATATTATTTACTATATGATCTATAAGCTTATATTTTGAGCATAATTTTAAATTACAAAAACTTACAATTTAAAAATTTATTGATGATATAACTATTAATCTTTAATTTTCTTGAAATTTTGCAAGCATGGAAGATATAAGAAGAAGATGTAATCCAATGGTGGATTTGTCAAAATTCATCTCCAATAAAAAGATATTGAGTGAGTTTGTAATCTTAAGTTACAACCAATTTTGTAACTAAATTTTGTCCATTTTTAAAACATCCAAAAAGGGAGAAGGTGTAACCATTTCCTCCCTCCTCTCCCCCTCCACCTACACTTCATTTCCCATATTTATCAAGGTAATAAATTGTGATTAGTGTAAATGTGTAATTATTTTCACATATAAACATCATTAATATCACTTTTATTGTACACCAGTTACAACCTGCCATCTCAAATCTCAATAGCCATAAAAAAATATTGACATCTGGCCGGATTAGATTCATTGAATTCTCAAGGGTCACATAATAGTAAATTAGTATCTTTTAGTTGTACGAATACGATGAACCGTTTGACAATCTAGAAATTAATCGGCATATGTCTTGTTTAAAGTCTACGGTTACATGAATTGGATCTCCAATTCTCCACCCATCTGTTCACCAGAAGACAAAGTTCTTTTCCCCGTCACAGAAGCTCAGCATGCCAAGTAAACAGTGTAATGTGGTTACATGAATTGGATCTCCACCCATCTGTAATCGGCATATGTTTTGATACATGAATTGATCACCGAATGAATCTTTAATGGTTTGTCCCAAGAAAACATTTAGAGATCATATATATACATATATGAGTTCAAGTTACACATGATGCAACTCTAAAAAACACATTTTTTAAACTATTAGATTTAAGTAGATTTAATGGTAAAAAAAGACAATCATTAATGTTGATATTCTGGTTGATCTCATTTATTATCCCTTATTTATGTCATTTCATACTTATTTCTAAACCCAAAAAAAAATGTCTAAGTCTCTCTCTCTCTCCTCCATTGCTTTAGGGTTCTACCTCCACGATCAGGTTGCCAACACCAAAAAAAGCCACAACCCCACACATACCAGGTTATTATATATGCCATTTTATTTATTTATTTATAGAAACGATGGTATCCAGACTCTTTGAGTATTTAACTATTTTCTCGAGTGTATACAATCCCCCCGTCCCACATACATTGGGCTATTAAAGAGATGAATCTCTTGGAAGTATTCAGACATCTTCAAGTATCTAACTATATACTTGATCTTATACATGTGTTTGTATTAAACAACAATTTAGAGACACACAATAATTACCAGCATTTCAAGATAAGGCCATTCCCACTTATCTTAGAATCAGGTGAACCTTCACTCACCTTTTGAAATCACCCCCACAGTAAAAGCTTGATGTTATGCTTGCTTTACTTTCAGAAAACCATTTGAGAAATCCCCTGCTTTAGTTTGATTCCAAAACTAGTGTAAAGAGGCAAAACTGTCTGATCCAATATATAAATTACATTACAAGGTTCATAAGAATCTAACCATAAAGTATGTCCTTAAAGTAGCTTCCATAATATAGTAAGTCTTTGTCTTTACGAAATGTGTCTGTTTGGCATTTTAATATTAAACAAAACTCTAGCTCTATCTACAGAGCTTGTAGTAGAGATTTTGTGATATTGAGTTTTGAAAGCAATTTATGGTGAATAGTACTTGAAATATTTGGATTTATAGAGCACATCTAGTTGTTCCGTAAGTATATTCTCAAAAAAAAAAACACCATTCGGTTTTTGGTTATTTTACGATATTTTTTTTTTTCTTCAATTGAGCTAATTGGAACCCATGTAAATAGTGCTTTAAATAAACACATGAAACATGAACAATAAATTATAAAGTTCTTTCCTAAAACCTTTGACAAATTTGAAATTTTAATATAAAAATATATATATAACAGTAATAAAGAACTTTATGAGACCTAAAAACTCTTTTCATTCCTGTCTTTTCTTCTTTTCTATTCTTTTCTTCTTCTTTTTTTGCTGAATTTCTATTCTTTTCTTCTTTTCTTCTTTTTCCCAAAAGAATCACTTCAGATTTAGTAAAACGTTTTAAATGCACAATTATATGAGCTCTTTTTTTATTATTTATTTTTATGAATCATATGAGCTGCTTTTTTTTTTTTTTTTTTTTAATTAAGAATAATTGTATTAAAGAAAGAGGGGAAGGCCCAGACCCATCTTTATCTTCAGGATAGAAAATTCAATTAGGAAATAAAGAAATGGTTAGGGACCTATCGCAACTACAATGAGCAACCGATTTCGCAATATTATGGGATAAAACAACGAAGTTCCTGGGCATAAAGCAAAAATCCCAACAAGAAAGGAATCTCAAAATAGAGTAAAAAATAGGCATTACAAATTACAATCACTAAATTATTTGGAGAAGCTAAAGAAGATTGTTGCATATTTTCTATGACAATTTAAGACCCACTGGTTGCATAAAATAACTAAACAATTAAAATAAAGAAAAGTATGATGTAAAATGACTGCCCCAAAGGCCCCAACGAATTTGATTGATTGATATTAAATATATAAAAGAATAAACAACGAAATAAATTAAGACTAATTTCAATAAGAAAGGAAAAAATGTCAAAAGTCAAGTCTTGAAAGCAGACCAATGGCTCTAGTCATTTGAAAGTGATACCTAATTAAAAATGCACAAGGAGTATGCAATCACACTGAAGTCAACAACAACAAAAATTGCATTGGTCATAGTAAATATATGCAGCCATTCCATGTACATATATTTTTCTAAATCGGAGTATATTGAACACAAATGCACAAAAATCACATATACTAGGCACATGATTGATGCTTGTGTGTGTATTCTTCTGCATTTTTTTTAAAATTTTTTTTTCTTTCCTCTTTTCAAACTCAGAAATTTTACAAAATGCAGAAATATTGCAAATATGAAAGTAAAAAGATAAACCAAGCAAAACCAGAAAAGAAAAACTACAAGATCAATGCATGGGAGTACCACAATGGGTTGATATTTGGTACTTCACTGCTACTTCCATCACTGTGCTCCACTGCTGTTACAACTATAAACAACATGTACCTTTGAGCCCAACCAAGTTCACGTTTTAAGATTGTTCTCAACTTGTCCCTTTTCAACTTGTATAAGATGGTTTTGTTTTCTTGGACCATTTCTTCAGCATAGGATTTTCCTTTACCTTGAGCCAAACTATGGTAACCTGAACATCATGCAGAAGTTTCTCCACTAACAACTCCTAGCAATAATAGTTCCCATTTTTTTGAGCTTGTCACATTCTTGGCTAGGTGTTCATCAACATTTGCCATCTCAACGAGGCAAACAATATTGGATAACAAGTTTCATCTTCAACATAAGTTAGCCTTTGTTTAATTCAACGGAACATCAAAATCATCCACTGTTAAGAACATAATCCTTTTGTCAAGTGAACCTGTGACACATGGAAGTTGCCAACTTAATTACAATTATTCATCACTATATCATCTTATAACAATTTTTATTTACTTCAGAACCCACTATTAGCACTGCATACATATAGGCCAAGAATCCTGGAGCCTAAAAATTGACTACGCAGCTGAAGTTAATTAGCATAGAACTTTCTAAAAAGGAAAATGCATAGATTACTATACAAACTGATAAAAGAAGAAACCAAATCTCCATGAAATCTTCAGATCATTATCTCATTATAACACCTCCCCTGAAACTTACATTGCCCTACCCCTTGCAACCAATGTACTAACCATAAACAAGCAATTCCCAGGACCACAATAGCATGGATCATCCCCTCAGGATACCAGTGGATTACTTTAAACTAAACTATATTTGGTAGGAAGGAAACTGGGAGGAGGGAGAGTAAAGGGAGTCCATCTCCCCCTATTGTTGTTTGTTAGGAGGGAAGGAAATGAGAAAGGAAGAAGAGAATGGCACTCCGATTGTTTTGATGTAAAATATTTGCAAAAGAAAAATATTGTACATGTAAAATATTTGCAAGAAAGTATTTTCATTTTACAGTATTTGACAGTGTACATGAAAATACTATTTAAAATATTTTCTAGTGTTTGGCACAACTTAAAATGGAAAAAAAACTATTAAAAATTTAAACATTCTTTTTATCAACTACCAAAAAATACATAAGAGACAGATGAGGAATCATTAGAGCTAATAAAAAATAATGTTCTTTACTTAATTTTGAACAAACTTCCTGCCAGAATCTATAAAAGTTTTTGCTCACTTTACAACAAACAAATTCCTTTACTATCTAAAGTGAAGCTGACGATAATTTTTTATTCAAAAGGCTGGGCAAGTAGCAATATGGAATTAGATTGTCTTCAGAAAGCTGGGCAAGTGCTTTGCTGTGTAACACAAGAATAAGTATACAATCATCCACCATCCCACATAAAATAAGATGCTGAAAAATCCCAAAATATGTTTTATTTTCTACACCGAGCTGAAATGATAATCAGCAGTTGGAACAAATAAATCACTAACTGAAAATAAATCACTAACTATTGCTCAAAAATAATACAACAATATGAACTACATCTGGTTTGTCAGAATTTCTTTAATATCTTCTCACTTAATACGCCATCTGCTACAAGAATTGAAGTAACTTCTGCAGCCAGAATCAAACATCACTAGTGTTACTATAAAACATTAAATTGGAGTACCAAAATTACTAGCTTTGATATTACTGACTGCAAATAATGTTATGCAGCATATACCAGCAACGCTGACAATTTAGATGAACCAATAAGATGAAGGTGATAAAATGCAGTAATCAGTAGGCATCTAAACTAAAACTAGTGTCATGTGGCGTACATGCTAACAATTAATGATGTATAAAGGCATTGAGCATATCATGCTCTTTCATATGCTGATGCATTCCTGCACCAATGCCACCACAAAGACATACATAGAACAAAAAGAATAGGTGAGCAACAGTAAGGCCACAAGCAAAGAATTATGGTATGACTGTTACAAGAAAGAGCCTAGATTTTGACAGGTCCAAACAGAAGAAAGAAAAATCATGTAGTTGACACAATTTGCTGGTATTTAAGGCTTTCCCTAGCTAATATTTTTGTGAGGGGGGGAATCTGAAAATTTTCCATAAATCTTACTAAGCTAATAACAAACTAAAGATTGTTGGAAACAATACCTATCTCCATAACAGAACATTAGCTTAACAATTATTGTTGTCACATTTAGCAGCTTATACTAAAGGCCCCAAGCCAGTGGCCTGGGGGTAGGGGTTCACATTTCTCAACCAAGATACAGCAGAACCTGCAAAATATTTCTGGACAAAACCCAGAACCAAGCTTGATAGAGAATTTTTTTTTTCATAAGAGCTTGATAGAGAATGAGTACAGCAAAGCTAGCTTTTTTTCTGACCCAAATCTTGATTCGCATGTATTCTTGTCTAACCTATATTAGAGGTTTTACAGAAGTTTGATACCTTTTGGGTCCAAACATGGAAAAAAAAATTAAATCTCCATTTAAAAAAATAATAATAATAATAAGAACACGTAATCAAAACTATAATGTTAATGTCATTAATGTATGAAGTCAACAAGACAATTTTAGTGTCAATCTCAAGATTGCTTAGGTAATTAGCTTGAGCACAATGTGTAGCTCGTCAAAATTTTAAAGAATAACAATATTTGTTGGTATTGTGCCCAATGGAAGCCTATGATGTTCCTATTCAGCTAGTTCACACAATTTGAAGTCTCTAGCTCTGTATATAAGGCAACATTAGCCGGATATTGTGTAGTGTCCAGAAATGACAATCAATATGCTTCCCAAATGCATTACTCAGAGGTTGATATAAATAATTAAATATGAATCAAAAGCCTAGTTTCCTTATTATCTTCTTTGAATTTTAACTAAGCTTGGGCTATTTGGAACGCAAGAAACAATTTCAATTTTGAACAGGTTCAGGTGCATCCAAGGGTGATTATACAGGGTGCTAGTGGATTATTGGAAAACTACCAAAGCATGATGGCAGCACAGGCTCATGTTCTTTTGGCCTTATTCAATTTCTTCTTTCTCTTTTCCTGGGGATATCGCTTTGTTGGGCTGGTGTTCCCCCTAGCTGAGTTTGCTCTTAACTCAGTTTCTACTTGTATTATTCCATAGTATCAATCAAAGTTTCTATCGTTTTTAGTTTGGAAAAAAAAAAAAGTTATATATATCACAAAGAAACACTGAAAAAAAAAACAAAAAACAAAAAAAATAGGGACAACAACAATCCAGAGAAAAAAAAAGAAAAGAAAATCATAAACTAGTACACAATAATTTCATCACACAAATATCATAATGCCACACATAAATAAAGCCCCAAAAACAAAACCCAGATCTGAAAATCATAAATCCTAACTCATATCAAACAACCAATGTCAAAATCATCAAAGAAATAAATAAATCTCACACAACCAAATCAACACCAAAAAACCCATATGAAAAATGATAAGAAATCAAACATGTAAAAATTATGATTCATCAAAAATAAAACCTGAAACCTTGAGGCGTTTTTCCAGCAAGGAGTAGAAACCGAAACTAAGAAAAACCAGAGAAAGGATAGAAATGAAGAAAAATGAAAAAAAAAAGGAGAAATCTAATCTAAAAAGATAGAAAAGTACCTGGGTTTCACCGGCAATGGGCAGCGCCGGCAGAGGGTGAAGCTTGCTTATGGTGCCTCAAACCTTGGAGCCGGTGATGAGTGGGAGAGAGGGACCGGAGGTGGCTGGGATTTTGGAGAGAAATCTGAGAGGGAGAGTTAAGAGCGAAAGTGACTGTGGGAGGGAGGGAGTGATAAGCGTCGGGGTGTGAGGGAGGGAGCAAATGTAAAATGTTTTACCAAAATTTTAAGTGTAAAATATTTTACATAAATTTGCTTAGGTTGATTTGGTTGATTGAAAATATTTTACCTTTGACCAAATATTTTATTGCAAAACAAACACCGTAAAATTGAAAAATATTTTACATCGAAACAAACCGAGTGTAGATTACAATTTTATCATTATATCCCCATTTGTATGGTTTAGAGCAAGGACAAATTAACATTTCATACTCTTTTATTAAGTAATTCGCTCTCCCTAGTCTAATCAACCCATTTTTGGTGGATTGATTCGGCGGGCCAATGAGAGTTTTACCTCCCTTCAAACAAATATATATATATATATATATATAGCAAATTTAACACAGCCCCTAAATGCATGGAAAGTTATCCACGGAGGGAGGCAATAGGCGGTAAACAAGGCTTCCATTTTCTATCAATTATGAAAAACATGGGTCTGCTTGTACAGTCTAAATTTGAAATTTTCATAATATCTGTAGTTTAGACGATAAAATTAACCATATAAGTAATTCATTTTATTAAAAATAAAAGGGTATATTAAAGTTTTGGCACTCGAACATTTTATTAGTGTTCTATTTCGTCCTTTTTCTTCTAATTGAGGTAATGTTGTCCTTCAATTTTTAGCATTTTTTAGCATTGTTTCAATTTCGTCCTTTCATCAAAATTTGTAAAAATTGAGATAACAGGGTTAGGCAGATGCAAATCAAATGACTAAATTTGATGTGGCTAAATTACAGGGCAGTGCCATATGCCATGTCTACTAAAAAACTATCAAAAGGAAAAGCTCTCCACCCTCTCCAATATTAACTCAAAATGACTTTTGGGGGTGAGAATGGGAGGGGAAGTGTAAAGGAGAGCAATTCATGATTCAAAACTTCAAATGTTTTTCTGGTGATATTAGGAAGGCAAAAATAGAAAATCTCTCTCTGCTGAGTGCCACAACCCAGCTCCTTTCATGGGCAGCAGTTGACTTGAAAGTGCCCTATCCATTTTGGTAATTGGGTTTTAAATCCTTAATTTTGCTTGTTCGGAAAGACTATCCTTTTAAGTGCAAAAGTTTGAATTAGCATTGGTGTTCTGGGCAAAAAGAGTGTTAGGAAAATAACAAGCAATGGTGTTTGGCTACATGGGTCATCATGATCAAGGATTGTCCATCATCAATACTACCTCAAACCACCACAAGCATAATTCCAAGAAATTCCACTATGGATCCATTTAAATCTGATTCTAGCATCGTGATGATGTCTTTGTTACCAGGGGTAGTGACAAAATGTCAACCTTGGAGACAACATTTTTTGAGGGTTAGGGGAGGGGAGAGTCTGAAATTGCCTCTTTCATACTTCAATCCTCAATGAGAGAGAGAGAGAGTAAAGCTCTTGATCTGCAGTGAAGGTTGGGGTGGGGGGGGCTAATTTGGTGAAGGCATTGGTGGGGATGGTGACGGTGGAGATTTTTCCCCTTTTAATTTCAAATATACACACACACACACACACATATATATATATATATAAGTTTTTTAATTGACATAGCACATGCCACTGCCACCTAAACTAGCAATGTCAACAAATTTATTCAATGTAATTCTGTTATCTCAATTTAATAAATTTGGATGAAATAACAGAATTGAAATGATAAAGGGAAAAAAATGTTGCAATTAAAAGGATAGGGGAAAATAAACATTAATATCAGTTTACTTAACACAAAATAAAAAGAGAAATAGCTCACTTGGTATCATCAAATATCATCATATCACTAAAGCACCTTCTCTTACGTTGCATCGCCTTCAGATCTTGAGTCAACAGTACGGAAATCATTTCCTGCAAACCAATTTTAAATATCATCCTCTCCAGGTCATTGACAAATCCAACTTATCAAAAACAAATTTACTTATCTGAAGGTCATTGACAAATCCAATAAATATATGTTTAATCTATCATCTTCCTTAGAAGCATTAATTTTTATCAGGGGTTATGGATACAAAATTAGAGGAGGTTCCCAACTTCCATACATCTTGCACGGATATTTTTACAGAGTTGCATTTGTATCTATAAGATGGTCATACTTTATGTATGCAGCAATGCACTCCAATACATAGCTGCTAGCTAATACTTCTTTGATTTAAAAGAAAAATATCTGGAGTTAAATACTTCTACAAAATGTATCCAATACTTCTTGCATTCTCCATAGTTACACAAAACGTATCTGATACTTCTGCATTCTCCATTGATACACACCACTATTCATATCAACTTTTAAATATATACCATCATGTCTCTTCTCGATCCCTAAAACTACATTCTTCTAGGCCTTTTATCTTTTTGCAAGCCTTCAACTTAAAACAAAACACTCCTACGTTTTAACTTGAATTTTGATATTAGCTTCTCCTGTGTAATTCCTCTTCCATCTTAACACAAAGGTATCTCCAGCAAAACCCTAGGACTTTTCAGTTTTATAAAGTTTGGAATTTACTTTTTTATTTATGCAGGTGTGGGAATTTATAAATCACTCCATGTAAGATTGAAGAAAAGAAGGTGTTTGAAAATGCCAAAATAGCCAACAGATATCATCTATATTACCTCTGCCTTACACCATTTTATGTTTTTCTTTTTCATCTTACTATGAGATTCAACCAGACAAGATACGATTCAGTGAAGGTACATCAATAAATTATTTAAAAAATTTATGTGTCAGACTTCTCAATTTCACTATTCAATTTCAGATTTTTTTTTTTTTAAAGTAAAAAGTAAATGATATTATTGTAAAAGTACTATTCAATTTCATATGTATGCATTTGTACATTCAATCCATGCACTAATGTGTAAATTACATGGCCATTCTCATATGGTGTACAAGTGATTATTTATATCTGCCTCGCCCAGTTGTTCCAAACTATTGACTGTTTAGGTACAATTAAAAATCAAAAGCACTATATGAAAAGGGGAAAATAATAAAACTGATAGCAACACTAAATCCTTTAAAAAAAAATAATAACTAATAGAATAACTCAATAAATAATTTAGGCAACCATTATCAAATGATAACCATGCACTACCATTCCTCTCTCAATTCCAAGCAGAAGGAAACATCTTACCTTAAATCCTTATGTGTGATGCCATGTAGAGCATGTTGATGACCATGTACTTGTCCATGCTGAAAAAATCGCTACAACCGGGCAGCCTTTGATATGCTCTTTCGCCTCTTGATCAGGCCATCCATCAAACTAAATACAGTGGATTTATTTACAGAGACACCTTTCTGAGTGAGTTCTTCATAAATGCACATTGCTTCTTTGTATTTCCCTTGAGTACACAGCTCCTTGATCTGTTCTGAATGAGCAATAGAACTCGAATCAGACCCTTCTGGATTATCATGGGTTCCATCATCTTGCCCCTTGCCTAGTTGTGATGACTGATCAGATAGTTTTCCCATTTCAACCATTTTTGACATAAACTCCTCTGCTTCCTTAATTCTGCCTGCATCTGTAAGCGCACCAAGAATGGCATTATATGTATACTGGTCAGGACTTAATTTCTTCTCTTCCATTTCTTCAAGAAGATCAAATGCATCCTCAAATCTCCCCTCTTTGCATAGGCTTGAAATCAATGTGTTGTAAGTCACTGTATCAATTGTTTTCCCTTTTGAAATCCATGTGTTGAAAAGCTTAAGAGCCTTTTCTAGCATACCCTCTCCACAAAGCCCACAGAGAAGAATATTACACGTAAACACATCCGGCTTAAATGAATTCTCGACCATTTTGTTGTGGAACTGAAATGCTTTCTCAACATCCCCCTCCCGACAGTAACCATGTATAATTGTGTTGTATGAAGTTTCATTTGGGACAAAACCACTCCCTAAAAGCTCATTCAATTTGTCTATTGCTTGATCAGTTTTTCCAGATTGGCATAGTCCTCCAATTATAGAGTTATAGGTGACAATACTGGGAAGGACCCCTTTCTCCTTCATCATATCCCAAACCTCCAAGGCTTTGTCCGGCTTTTCATCCTTAAAGTATCCCATCATCAAAGTTCCATAGCTTACCTCATCAATAATATAACCTCGCCTAGTGGCACTATTGAGCAACTTATAAGCTTCAGCAAGCTTCTTCTCCCCACAAAGAGTGTGTAGAATGGTATTAAGGGTAACAGTATCCATCTTCAAGCCTTTCCTACCCATCTCATCCATCATTCTAAACGCTTCCCCCATGTTCCCTGCTTTACAATACCCATTAATCAAAGTATTGTAAGTAATGCAATCCGGAGAAAACCCATTTTCTTCCATCTTTCTCACAGTATTACTTGCTTCTTCCATCTTCCCCTCCTTACAAAACCACTTTACCAATATATTATGAGTAACCGCATTCATCTTCACTCCTTTCTCACTCATTTCCTCAATCAATTTTGATGCATCCGAACTTCCCTGCCACTCAAAACACCCGTCAATCAACGTATTATACGTAACCACATCTGGCAACAATTTCAAATTCTCCATCTCATCTCTCAACCTAAAAGCTTCTTCCATCCTACCCTCCTTACACAGCCCCCAAATCAACATATTATACGTCCAAATATTAGGCAACAAATTATCCCTCGTCATCAACTCCATCACACTTGCCGCCTCCTTCAACCACCCCATCTTACAATACCCACGAACCAAAATATTATACGTGTTCCGATTTGGCAACAACCCTCTATTCTTCATATCCAACAACAAATCCCTAGCTTCATTCAACCTCCCTTTTTTACAAAACGTGTCCAATATTGTATTATAACTCACATTATCAGGCGAACAACCAAACTCGCTCATTTTATTAACCAACCCTAAAGCATCACTAAACTTGTTCTCCAAGCAATACCCATAAATCATAATATTAAAACTATTAGTATTCAAATTCACACCTAACTTAACAGCATCCCTAAAAACATCTCTACACAAAGAAATCGAATACGTGGACGGGTGCCTCACCAGAGCATTGAGGAGTGTGTTGCAAGTAAGCAACTTCGGGGCGAGACGAAGGCGCTTCATCTTGTGGAAAATCTGGGCGGCGAGGTGGGGCTGCTTGGATTGGACATAGGCGCCAATGGAGGTGTCCAGAAGGGCTTTGGAGGGTTTGGGAGCGAGGCGAGGCGGGTGGAGGAGGAAGCGGTGGAGCTCGTGGTGGCGGTCGGAGGCGATGAAGGAGACGAGGAGGGACTTGGCGTCAGAGAATTTGCCGTGGCCGAAGAGGGAAGGGAGGAGAGAGACGAGGGAATGGGGAGAGGAAGTGAGGGAAGGAGAGTGGGATTGGAGGAATTTGAAGAAGGAGAGGAGAGTCGAAGGGCGCGAGGATAGGGTTTTGGAGGAGAGAAGAGAGAGGAAGAGGGGTTGGGTCAGGTTTGGGAGATGTGGGGTTAGGGTTTCGAGTGGCGTGTTTGGGGTTGTGAGGATTTTGGTTATGGTTTCGAGGACTTGAGGTTTGGTGGTGTTGTTCATGGTGGTCACAATGGCTGTGGCTGTGTCTGTGTCTGTGTGTGTTAGGGTTTAAGCATTTTTGGGGGTTTTTCCCCAAATTTGTGAGAATTCAGGAAGATAGAGGAGGAAATGGAGGTGCTAAGGTAAACGACACATCGTATTTGGACGTTGAGACTGTGTGGGAAACGGTATGTCGTTTATGTGGTTCTTATCATGATGATGAAATGGAATAAGGACGTGGGTGGTTTGCGATGTTTGTGTCGTTTGACAGACACTAAGAACTTCAATTATCAATGGGTGACTCAAAGGCTAAAGCAGAGGTTGAGGTTGTAGAGGTGAAGGCGATGGAAGCAACAGCAGAGAGGTTTGAAGAGTATGGTCAAGTCATAGAGGCTTCACCTGATGGTGATGAGTTCGGACCCCAAGATGCTCAGCTTGACCTCAGCCGTGGCATTCCCAAGTACATATTCTGATTCTCTCTCCGGCTTAAAATAATACAAATAACTCATTAGAATAATAATAATAATAATAATAAAAACATCCACCACAACCACATCAAAACCAAAACAAACACAAGTACCAGATTATGGTGCCTTGGATCCACCCTCAAAACCCAACAGGTCTGACCTTGATTTTATACCCAGCGGCAGTTGATCGAGAGAGAGAAGAAACAAGACCAAGAGGCACAAAAACCACCATCAAACCCAAACCACCGTCGAACCAGACCAGCCACCACTGCGCTCACCATCGGAAACCGCCACAGGCACCGCACGAATATTAAAAAATAAAAAAACACAACCACTGAACCCACCGCCAGAAACCATCACACCCACTGCAAAAATCAACACAAACCCTGCACAAATCAAACCAAACCCATCAACCACTGCACCCACCGCACAAATCAGTGCAAATATCAACCACTGCCGGTGACGTTGAGCTTCGGGTGGGCCGGCGGCGGTGAGACATAGAGGTGAGAGTTTGAGAGTTGAGAGTTGAGACAGTCGGAGAAAAAGAAGAACGAACAAATAATATTTTATATGGAGGGAGAATATTTTTTTTTTTTAAGCTTTCAGCTACGGCACTGTATAAATGTAGGTAAAAATAATACCTATACCACCATTATTGCGGCACTCTTTTTGTATTTAGTGATGCTAAAAATAAAATTATAATGATTCATTCAATTGAGTATGCAATATGAGAATAATACTTTTAATTTTGTTAATATATCGATAAAATATTTGTAAAGATATTATAATCAAAAAATTTAGTTTGAAACATAAACAAGTACTTATGTGTGTTTTGATTTAGTATTGACAAATTTCATATGATACATTGAGTGCATTTGTATAAACTCTTACCAAAAAAAAAAAATACTCGAAGTTATGTTGCAAAATAGAGTTTTGGGTTTTAAAAATATTCTTCTAAGCTCAAAAAACGCCTATCCAAATCATACCCATTATGTGTTAAAAAAAATTGTATTTAAATGTTGTAAAGTTGGGCAAAAGTTAGCATCAAAAGTTGTTTGAAGACATTGAAGAACGAAAGATTCGGCCGAGCAAAAGATGGACTCCAGAGTTATGAGGCCACTATAATGAAGAGGCAAATGGGTCATTTGCTGGAGTTGCATAAAGAATTTATTGTGACTGTTTCTTCTCTAGTAAATTTCCTATGAGTTTGGGTATTTTGGAGTGGATTTTAATTTGAAGAGTTTTTGAAAGGTTTTTTTTTTCACTTTGTCATCAATTATGTGCGCGCTTTTTACTGTTCTTGTTATCTTTATTGCTTTTAGATTTTTTGTGATAATTATTGTAGTTGTGTAATCTATAACAAGTAAACTCTAAAATTAATTAGCTTTTCAATCTTCTGCTTAAACTCCTGGAGTCTAAATCGAATTTTTCAATGTAAAATAACAGAACTAATTAAGAGCTGTCAATTTTAAAGAGAGAACGAAAGAAATGACCATATAGAAACAATTCACAATTTTTTCTAAGAAGGCTAAATTCAAGTTTATCTCCATTAATAAAAACTTTTCAGAGGGATTTGTGATGTTATAACTACGATGACAGGTTTTACATCATGCACATTGAAAACCGACCACTCAAGTTCTCCACAATCACACATCATGCAAGTGTGACCCAATGCCTTGGTTCAGTTGGTGGTAATGTTTGGTATCTTGGGGTTGCTAAGCCATCCATTGTGGACGATTATGAAGTTAAGGATGACACTGGCGGCAACAATGAAATTGTGCAGTCTCGTTGTGGTCATTTCGACGTGCCTCCTGCTGTTGAGAGTGTCCGTGTTTTCAGAGTTGAGGGATCGAAGTTTCTGAAGCTGAATCGAGGGACATGGCATGCAGGACCATTGTTTAAGGCTGATACAATGGACTTCTACAACTTGGAATTGAGCAACACCAATGTAAGCTCTCTCTCTAAACTAGTTATTAAGTTTATGTATGCCTTTTGGTGCATTTGCAAAGCTACCCTGGAATTGTGAAGTGATTTGAGCTCAGCCAGCAACCTTTTTCGAATCAAACACTACCAGGGAAGGCCTTGTGCGTATAAACATGACAAATATGCATGTGTGCTGTTCTATGTAATTATCTTTTTGGGAATTTATTTTAATGTCTCTCTCTCTCTCTCTCTCTCTCTCTCTCTTTATAGGTGGTTGATCATACCACACACAACTTCAAAAGGGAAAATGGAGTGGCCTTCTTGATTAATGACTAGCTTGTTTTCAGCATCAACGGCTGTGGCTATTCCAGATACTCAATTGTATCAGTATAATATAAATTCTCGTAGGGTTACATGCCCAGGCATACTTTCTGGATATCAAAACGATACAACAAAATGCTCATCTTGCATTAACTTTGATGCTAATTTACTGAGTTTATTTTCTACTGGGGTTCCAACTTCTAAATTCCCATCCAATCTTTAGTGAACTTAATACAAAAGTGGTAATAGTGAGGATCACATCACTCTCTTAAACTCATCACAAACAAACGTGGTTTTGTAACTTCTTCATCGATGAAACTACATTGGATGCATGTGTTACTTTTATCTGAGGAGTTGCTTCTGTTTTTCCTCTTTTTGCAGTCTTAGAACAATGAATGACAAATTAAGTGTGAGCAATGATTTGTGCATGACTCGACCAAAAAAAAGAGAATTTTGTGCATGACCATCACAATTTTCTACCTGTCTTCACCAAGTGGAAGCAGTGTAATCTTCTTCTTCTTTTTATTTTTTATTTTTTTTCTTTTCTGTTTTTCAAACCATTGTGCTAGGGAATTCTCATCGGTTGAATCGCCAAAATATTCTAAGCCTCTGGCAAAGGATTAAATGAAATCTGGATAAGCCACACATGTGAAGGTGATCCGGTATTTAGCTATCACAAAATAACAAGCACCAATGCTGTTAAGAGCATGAAGACAAACTCAAATATTGTGGGGATATTAATAAGACAGTGCTAGACGCACTGCAATAACAAAGTAGCAGCACATTTCAGATCTGGCGAGGCCATTTTTAATGAAAAATGAAGAAGAAATATAATTTGGATAATCCAATAATAACAAAAGCCCAAATTGAGGATTTTTTTACAGTGAACAAGGAAATAGTTGTGTTCAAAAGACCAGGAGGTCTTCCCAGTCACTGAAATTTAATGAAATTACAATTTTCAGAACCACTATATATGATAATGGGTAATAAGCACCAAACTGATCAATTACTCCTTTTGAAGCAACAACAAATGGAGCATCGATAGATCCACAACAGTGGAGAGATTGAACTTGTGTCACGTTGCTATTCACCTCCCATCATCTGCACAATAAATCTCAAACATTTTAAGAAAGAATTCTGCTAATACTAAATATATTATTTTTCATTATTCAAAAGAATTCGCACTTTAATTGTTTAACATCATAAAAAAGAAAGAAAAAAATGTAACAAAGTATTAAAACAAGGACATCATTAACGCATGGAAGAATGGGGGGATGGAGAAGGAAAACCCTGCATGGCAGTAGTCAAAAATAAATTGTTTACTCAAGGATCATTAATTTTATGAACTATCTTCATTATTTGAGATTTCAAGTTGCGCTGAAGATTTGAATATAATCAGCCTCAAGTGCTCTAGTAGAGGAGAGGCAGTAAAATCACTCAATAGAAAACCCAAATCACCGGTAGGCAATGAATAATACCTTGAAGATATCCCCAAACACCCCTTGCAAGGGATTTCTACGCCGCACTCCATAGAATTTCGCCACAATTTCATCTAGCAACTAAACCATAATATTTATGTTAGAATCAACACAAAGTTAGGCCAAAAGATATAATATTAACAGATGGCAGAGTGTAAGAAAAACTTTTTTATATGTTGTAGGAGATGTATTCTTAAACAATGAAGAAACGAGCATCAACAGCAAAAAAAAAAAATTGCTTTTTGGGTAAAATCAACAGCAAAAATTGCACACCTCATTAAATGCAGGTTCCCTTTCTATACTTGTCTTGTAACTAGCTCGCAACATATTAAAAAGAGGCAAAGCATCTCTTTGCAATCTGCAGTGAGAGAAAATTTGGATTAATCAATGATCTTTATTTTACACATTTCCGACAATGATACAGCCTACCATCAGAAAGGATAATGTCTAAACAGAAAGTAATGGATAATGCAGAGAAACAAATGTTAACACTTAAGCATGCATGGCAACAATGTCTACAGTTCGAAGTAAATATGAAAGAGATAATATTTATTATAAAATAAAAAAAGGACTGGCTATATAGATTAATTCACAAGATAAATTGATATCATTTTATTTGGTTTCAGGTTCATAAGAGGAGAAATCATTGGAGCAAAAGTAGGACAAAGAGTTGAAGCTTCAAATGTAAAGTCACACTATCCGAAGGATGGAGGCACTAAAAATTATGAATTTAAGCTTCACATTCAGTTATGAATTTTGGACTTGTGAATTGTGATGACCTAGTAAATATTATATTAACTTTATTTTTTCTTTATTTATTTGTTTTGTTATTCCACAAGCTAGTAGGTCCCCACTTAAACACAAGAAAAGAAGAAAAGCTCCTGAACTTATCCCACTGTCATTATTTTATTTTTATAATTTAATAGTTGGGGGTGGGGGGATTAGAACTAGATATTTCCATTGGGAACACAGGTGCCCAGTTGAGCTACAAGGCTCTTGGCTTTCTCCCACTATTCATATCTCAATTTTTAATTATTTACTTATTTATTTAAACACTTTCTATTTTTTGAGGAAGGGAGGAGGTTAAGAAAAATAATTATCACAATTGGCACAATTGAGCAAAATGCCAGCCTTTGAATAACATAGCAGTCTTATTAACATACTCCAAACTGCATAAAGACCCTTGCATTGCATGTGAACTTAATCCGGCTGGCACTAAATGAATGCATCCATCCTATGCAGCTGGTACCAACACAAAAGATTATATAAAAGCGAAACTGAAACTTACGTTTGCAAAAGATATATGATGAACTGGATTAAATCTGATTGGGGAAAGTCAAGCTGATTTGATTCCAGTTGTTTCTTTATCTCATCCATGAGATAGTTAGCATCTCTCAGATTACCCATAGCTAAATACCTATCATGGAAAAGAAAAAAACATTTAATAATTTATAAAAAATAAATATATGATAAACAGGGAAAGGGACTAGCTCAGGGAAGAAATCTATATTATTTTTTGATAAATATATGAATCTTGCTTTCCTTAGATTTCCTCAATTTTTAGTATCTATTATCATTTTCTTTTTTCTTTTTCTCTAATCATTTGGGAAGTGAGTATTGCTAAGTAATAAGTCAGCTAAATTAAAAACCATAGAATTGGTTCACATGCCCTGAAATTCTACAAAGTTTATACTGGAGTTAAAGAATTGCAAAAACCAGGGGTCCAATTGGAGCTAAAATGAAGGATCAAGAACGGAGAGTTCTATGATCCAGATTAAGTTCAAAAAGGATACTGATGATAATAGTTAATCACTATGCAAGTATCTACTTCTTGAGTGTTCTTACATTAAAATTGCCCGTGCAATGGCCAAATCATCTTCACCTGGATAACACTGCAAAGTTGAGAAGTAAATTAAATGAATAAAAGACTATCTGGAAAAACCCAAAAAAAAAGTAACGACTCCAGCGAAGCTGTTAAAGATAGTAACTTGGTCGAGAAATCCAAAATATTAAGGAATTATGACTTATGAATTGTACTATTTTTTGGGTTTATTTCATATTTTGCATATTGGTTGCAGCATGCATCACTTTTTTGTGAAGAACTCAAAATTATTAGTTAAGAATAACATGACATTTCTTAAATTATAAGTAATTTCAACAGTAAAACATAATGGCTTTAGACATCAGAATTTGTTTTTGACCAGAAATAGTAGCAAAAATACTACATTGATTGTACAATCATTGAAACTTGCATAAGGTTATCCTTAATGTCATATAGAATCTTTAAGAAGTCAACACAATAGGCATGGATGTGTAATCTTCTGTATCTCTGCAAGTTGATAATCATATTAATAAATATGAAAAGTATAGAGTAAGAAGGCTAACCTTCCCCATAAAATTCACTAGAACAGAAGCAAACTTCTTTGGGCTATTTCCTCTAACAAAATGATTTGATACTCTAGCCATGTCCTGCAAGGAAGCAGTGTATTGATACATATTGGGCACTGAAATGAGGGCCAAGTGTATTCACAGACTAAAATGTACTTTCAAGTTTCACGTTACTAATTAAAGTACATTTCAAAGACCTGGATATTATAATAGTTAGAAGGACACTTAGGACCATAAAGACTATCAATTCCCAAAGGATTTAGAGAACAAAAGGATTCCACCACGACAAGCTTAAGAAGCAATGATGATGTCACTGAAATAATACTAGTAGGGAATCAGCATTATGAAAAATCAGTTCCAAATGGGCAAAGCACATTGGTCCAAGAGACCAATGTCTTATTCCAAACTAGAGGGAAGGCGAGTGTAATAATGGAAAACCTTAGGGGATGTTAGTGCAATTTTCGCCCATTCCAAATGAGCAAACTATTGTGTTCCAGTACTAACATAGCAACTCTCTGAAATCCAGAAAGCTGCTCCAATGTAGAATTGATGATTCGGTTTAGCATCTTCCCCTTACATGCTCTTTTTTTTTTTTTTTTTTCAATTCTTCTCAAAAGTTTGTTTGCATCTAGCAGCTAACACCACTTGGGATTACTTATATGGGTATATGCGCAGCTGTGCATTTCCCTTCACTTAATAACTGGGAATTAAGGAAACCTTAATGAAGCTTAATCAACAAAAAGCTAGTAATAAACTGTAGGCTCATAGTTAGATTCACAAAAAGGGAGAAAAAAAAAAAGTATATATATATATATAGCCCAAACATTAGAGAGAAACAGCACAACCAAATACTTCTTGAAGCCTACATTTTTGCTGTAAGACCTACCACTTCAGGAGATTCAGAATATATATATTCAGCTAGCATAACATGTAGTTCAGGAGATCCACTCCTATGCGCTCCAAACTCCACAGACCACCTGAAAAACAGAAGATCTTAATTTCCAGAGATATACACCAGCAAGAGGTACAATATTGGCAGCTTTTAACAATATTTTGAAACACATAAACAGTCACACCATCAAAGAGATTTGGAGAAAAAATAGAAATCTTAAAGTACACCAAAAGAACAGGAACAATTGGTAGAGTAAACAGAACCATAAAATCTTTTCCAACCAAGAAAACAAGTCCATAATGTCTCACTTTAAAGCAGCTTTTAAGAATGATGAGCAGCCATCTACACGTATTTTTGCTGCCCCAAGGGCTTCAGAAATTTGTTCCATTTCATCATCATCTTGCAAGTGTTGCGGCAGAGGAATCTGAGGAAACATCTTGTAAATTTTCCTGACACGGTCTAATATAGAAATTTTGTCATAATCACGAAGAAAGGCATGCATCAAAATTATCAGAAAGCTATAGATGGCCAAGTAACTATAGAACTAGTTAAATCACATAACAACAAAATTTATTGCACATGTAGAAAACAACAAAGCGAATCTAGTGTAGGTGGCCCAAGAAGAGTCGATAAGCAAAAAAGATCACATGAGTAGTAAGGAATGACCAGCATCAAAAATTACATGACAAGTAAAGAATAAGTCAACTGACCAAGGGCATCACTGTCGTAAGGAATTTTCCCTTTAACAAGTGTCTCCACAAACAACACAGCAAGCTCCGCCCCACAAGTAATCTGAAATTTTTTTCCAGTGTATCAATGGAATATAGTTAAAAAGATATGGAGAACAACTACGACTTTATGACAAATCAATAAATAAATCTTTAAAAACAAAATTATAATAAACCACATTAACAAGGATTTGGACAAATCCATAAACATTTGTCCAACGGGCCATTTATGGGCTGGCATACCTTTCTATTGGAAAAGATTGTGCTTCAGTCTTGGCCAATAAAAAATTACTAAATCCCATGGTTAGGTCCAGTTATTTGCAACCCTATATCTAAATTATCTAAAGTTCATTGGGCAATAGGAAAAATGAGCGAGATCTTTATTTAGTGCCCTATTATTATCTGTATCCAGCATTGATGGTATCATAATCAATCCATGGCCACTAGACATAAATATAACCCAGTGTCATGTTTGGGATGCAAAATCAGTATATAAGTCTCTCATCCAAAACATTCACACACTAATTATCAAATCCCATGCCTAATGTGATTACTTCTAACACACATTAAGTTGAGAAAAGTCTACTCAACAACACAGGAATATAGGACTTTGAAGAAAACAACCTGCCCATGTTTCAATTGGATGCATGCACCGGATTGAAGGATGTCCAAGGCTTCAGAATACCGCTGAGCAGATACATATCTGTGAAAAAGCACGCATATTTCATCAGCACGCATGCCATAAATTGACCAACTAGAGTAGTTCACTTTATATGCTGACAAGCCTTTAAAAACAAAGAAATCGAGTTCTTAATATCTTTACCTTGCACTAATTGATTTGTACATTTGTTGAGCTCCATAATAATTACCCTCCTCAACAACTTTCTGCAATTTCTCAACATTCTGCATTTAACAACAAAAAGAAGGTAGCAGAATCAGACTCCATTATTGCTAACCCATTGAAACCAACTTTGACAAACAAAATGAAACCCACAAAACAAAATATTATATTAAATTGTGGAACATGATTAGCAGTCCCAGAATTTTCAAATAACTCTTTTATGTGATCTAAAACATTCAAACTAGACAACAAAACCCAATTATACTTCATAATTACTCCATTTTCTCATAGACCAAGCTCAAATGATACCTCCTCCCCTTGTAAGAGTAAGGTGAATCGGGTTCAAGACCCACCTGGTGGGTGTGTTTATGCATAATTTTTAATCAAACAAATGAAAACATAATTTATCTATAATGCTGCTTTTGTCTAACACTAAAACGGTTGGAATGAAAGGAAAATATATGAATTATGAATCAAAGGCTCTACAAAATCAACCAAATTGCTCATATAACTTGTGTAGCTTATTTGATACCAGAAACAACAGCAAAACATGAAGATATTCAAAAAAATTGTGATCTTTGTTAACTTTTCCACTGTCTTTGCCATTTTCTTTTTTTATATATATAAAGAAAACAGAGAATTGGGAAAAAACAAAAAATCAAGTTGGGTACCTCTTGAGCCGGAGGTAGTGTACCTCTCTTGAGTCTCTCACGCGACATGACCTTACTGTTTGTTTCTTCTTCGGTGGCAGAGAGATCTGTGTGAGTCGATGAAGATCAGAGAGCAAGTAATAGTTTTTAAGGACACACAGGTTTTGGGTTTCAATCTAGCAACATGGCTTATGTGGAAAACAAGGTTTTTTTTTTTTTTTTTTTTCCTAAGTTTTGACCCGTAACGAAACTAAAACAAAGTCAGTCCAACACTAACCCGTAACACTAACACATGAACTGGGCTTGCTCCTCCCTGTCTCGTCCGATACCTTAATTATAATATTTATTTATTTATAGATGTTTTATTATCATCGTCAACTTATTTGTTTTTTGACTTTTTCTTGCTTCTAGGATTGACAAGGGTTTGACTTATCTTCCATGCACTTTGTGCGTTGGAGGAGACATATGTATAATATGTGTCACAAAGTGACCATGTGTCGGTTCAATGCATAGGAATATTGAACTAAAATTTAACTCGTATAACAACTGAGTATGATGGAATGAGTTAACTTAAGAGTGTCTCGTCCCTTCTTTGGATGAAGAAACCCTACACAAGATGAGTTTGAGATACTTTGCTAATCCTAATAAGATGACTTTGACATTAATAAGCTAGATATTAAGGAAAATGGGGATAGGTAGTTTATTTAAGAGTGCCAAAAGCAAGAAAAAACAAGTAAAACATGTTGCCACCTCATCACTTCTTATTTAATGATTATGAGGAGCAAATCACCTAATCAATTTGTGAAATGTTTAGGTCTAAACCTTTTTTTATAAATAATTATCCCATGACAGATTAGTACATGGATATAGGTTTGGATATCTATACTTGTGTTAGAGAGGGATTAACAATAAAAGAAACAAGAAAATTTAATGAACAAACAAAAAATTTCAATGGCTTAGAGGCATGATTAACTTTGTCATTAGACAATATTCGTCCCCACACAAATTTTGCTAAAAGAATTATTTCAAATTTGTCCCCATTATAGAACTAATACCCACAAAAATTTGTGTATTTTCAAGAGAAAATAATGTTTTGTTCTATATAAAGAACGAGAATTTAAACCATATATATAGACCATGAAAAGTCACAAAGTAGAGTGTTATATTTATTAGAAACAATCTCCCAACGTTTGCAAAAATGTCAAGTGGTGTAACTCTTGGCCATAAATTATGTAGAAATCAATATTTTGCATAATTTCGTTTCAAACTCGTTTGACCCAATTTTGAGCAAAAAACTAAATTGTTAGGCCTGAAATGTTCATTTGAAATTCACTCAAAAGACGATTAATCTAGTTTTAGAAGAGTTTCACTAGCCTAATACTTAGTTGACCTAGAGTTTCAAGCCAATGTCGCCAACAATACATTTTCCCCTTTGTTTTTCGGATTTGGATTCAGTGCACCATGCAATTGCCCTTTGTCGTGGGATAGAAATTTAAAAAGACGAAAATTTTAAAGTTGAAAGGTTACAAAATTTTCTAATCCAATGGTTGAAATTAAAAGCGAGTTTTTTTAACTTTTAATTTTATCCATTATTTTATATTTTATAATTGTATGATGAATAGCTTAATTGAATAATTGTTAAACAAATTTCAATCCCTTGTTTTGTCATATCGGAGAGAGAGTGAAACATTTTTTCTTTTCAATAATTTAGTGATAAAAAATTATATTCTTAAAGTGTAAAGAGAGGTAATGAAACATTTCTAATAATTTATGAACAAAAAACAGACCTTTTAAAGGTTTTATTTTTTATTTTTTCAAAGAAGAAAACCATTTTAAGTAGTATATAGCAAAAAAAAAAAAAAACACTTGATTTATTAGAAAATAATATTTTAGCACCTCAAAAGTGTTGAGAGTCGTTCCCACGCAAAAACGACGTCGTTTTCATTCAAACACTCACTCTCTCGTTCTTCCGGTAGTTAGCAATTCCGACCGTTCTTCATCAGATTCCAACATTACTATCCAGGTAAACTCAATTTGTTTTGCAATTATAGTTTTTTCTATGTGTGATTGTAAATCTTTGTCCCCTTTTTTTTTGGTCCTGTTTGTTAACATAGTTAATTGCAATCAATCTCTTTTTCTGGGTTTTTTTTTTTAATTCAGTTTCTTTTGAACTTCACAATAATAAGAAGTGGGTTAAGGTCTCATTTAGTCTCAGATATGTTACATTTTGTTTAATAATAGTTTGGCTTTTTATGATTGTTTTAGTCAATTTAATGATGTTTCATTTACATTCATGCTTAGCCTACCACCCATTTGATAAAATGTCACTGTGAAATTATTGTAATACATTTTTGTTTTTGTTTCTGTGACTGATGGGCTTATGTGATAATCAGCACAAAACATACTTAGTTTTGGGCTTATGTTTCCCACTCTATCTCTTTATTATTAAATGGGCATGTCATGCTGTGTTTTGAATCTTTTGAAACTGACTGCTACACTGTATTCCGAAGGCAGAGTTATTGAATTTTGGCTTTCTTAAGCCAGGTTTATTTGCAATCCACTTTTTGTTAGTTTTGGGGAACGGGAGATTGTGGCCTTGATAGGTGGATTTGGTAAAAGTGACTCAAGGTGATAGAGGGTTCAGATGCTCTAGTAGATTTATAACGAAGAAGTCATGAAGATTAAAAGGGTTTGACAAGGCTCTTCTGCATTTAACCATCTAATACAGAACGAAAAACTAGTTATTCATTATTTTTGAAAGTATGCTAGACTCCATAGACAGTGGTTGGAGAATTTCTTCAACCAAAATAGTTGAAATCAATGGTTTATTTCTACTAGGATACAAAGATGTTATAATATTAGGTTGGATGATTTAATTCAATGAATTTGGTTTTGGAACATTTGGAAAATTTTGGCATGTATACTAGCATCATGTTTATGGGCATTTTATTACTCTATTATAATTTTGTTGGAGCTTATTTTCTTTTTGTTAGTATTGATGAGAATGAATTGTATTGTGACGCAGGAAGAAGGGGAGAAGTAAGTATTGGATTGGAGAATGAGGAGCTCTGTAGCATTGCAAGCTGCCAAGGTGTATAGGGAGCTTCTCAAAGCTGTCAAGAAGCACATTCCCAAGGAAGATGGCAAGAAGCGTTTCAAAGAATATGTAACCAATGAGTTCCGAAACAACTCCACGCTTTCGGACCCTTCGTCTGTCCAGCACAAAATCAAGCTCGCTCATGACTACACCCTTCTACTTAACAGCGTCCACCATCACAAGGCACACACTTTCTCCATTTCATCACACTTTTTTTTTAATAAAACACTGTTCATTTTCAAAGGGTGCTGTGCTTGTAACAATAGAAGTATTTGATAAAGTTTTGTGTAGCCTTTTTTTTTTTTTTTTGGTTTGGGTGGGGGGGGGGGGGGGGGGTGGGGTTGGTGTACTTGTTAGGTTTTGAAACTATGACCTTACTCTTTGTCCATTCTTATGGGAGGAAGCAGTGCCATTTGAGTGAGAGCTCATTGGGTGAAGGGCTAATTTTGTTAATGGTGTGAATATGATGTAGTACTTTTCTTGGTTATCTTCTTTTTGCTATGGAGCTATGAATTCAGTTTTGTCTGAATAATATTTCTTTTTTTCCATTTAACAATTTAACTTTTATTATAGAATAAAATTATAACATAATACTCTATTTTTAACTCTAATATTGATTGTGGCAGGACCTACTGTTCTCTTACAACATTGCTGTGGATAGATCAGAAGAAATGAAAAGAGTATTGGGAAAATCTGCAGCAAGCGTTGGTCTTCAGCTTCCTGATGTCTATCAGCCGTGATGCTCTGGTTCTTATGTTATTTTTCAATTTTCATACCATTCATCTTTACTAATTTCTTTGAGAATAGTTGCTTTTGTTGTAGTATGATTACTTGGTTGTTGCATATTTCGATTCACTTTGAACTCATCTGCTACCAACCAAGTCAATCTGAGATTTTATACATTGTTTTCTACCCGCGAAACAGAGACTCAGTTGTGTTATTTGTGCTGGCTGGTGAATAATGAACAAATTTATAACTTTGATGTTAAAAATAAGGACAGAGAGAGTTTCACAAACTCACTTTTCTTGATGTAATCATATAAATGACTTTGTGGTTCTTGAAGGGCATTTTGAAAGATACTATCCACATTATGATGTTTAATTTTATGTGCGCTTTGGCTCTTTGTATTTGATTATTTTCATTGAATGAAGTTTTATTATTTAAAAAAAAAATTATGTTTGCAATTATGAATTCTTAATAACCCATTAATAAGGTTTGCTTTCAAGTGAGGGGGCCATCTCAAAGTTATAAATGTAATTTTCCAAGCTAAATTTTGCTTGAAGCCTGCAATTAGTTTCTGTCTTTTCAAGAGGCAATCATGAAACCTTACTCCTTAGACACAATGACTTTAGAATTCAAGAATTTGTTCGAAACTGCAACTGTCTCATTTCAATCTGCTTGTTTTCATTTCCCTTTTTTTTGTGAATAGGTGAAAATTAGAGAAAAAAGTTTCTCAACTTTATAATGCGTAGCTACAGTAAGCAAAATAAAGGAACTTATCTTTTTAAAAATGATGCTATTTGGTGGAAACAAATCAGCAGGGTAAGTTTATTCATTATCTGAATGAATATAATAACTTAGTTTTAAGGGTTGGGATTGCCTTGGCTAACATACTACCTCTTTGTATTATCAATGTCAGGTGCCTCAGAGGCACAGATGCATCATTATCTTTGACATTACAATTGTATAAATAATTTCAATGTACATTGGTTAGTTTTTAAATTTCTTGGGCTGAAAGGTTATGCAGATCACTTGGTGAAAGGTTATGCAGATCACTTGGTGACTAGTGCTAGTTGTTTTGCTATTGCAGTGTGCGTGCGTGCTGAAAGGTTATGCAGATCACTTGGTGACTAGTGCTAGTTGTTTTGCTATTGCATGCTGTACTAATTATAGCTGTTTCGACTGGCTTTTGCTTTGATTCATAGGTTGCACAAGATCATGTTGATCAATGATGCAGAGTCCCTTTGTTCCACCAAAAATGAAAATTGCCAAAAACAAAATTAGTTTAGTATTGATCAAAAATAGAACTCCATGCAAGATTATTAAGCACTAGATAAAAGGAGACACAGACAGTGCAAGCAAAGTTTTTTAACTGCTATACTGGGTGAGTAAACAAAGCAAGGAAAAATAGTCTCTTAAATTTTCCACTTCCTCTCAATCGAACACGAAAGAGGAAAAATTATCTATATTATCTTTGAATAAACAGGAGATAATCTAACACATCATACTTGTCATGATTTTTTGAGAGTTTTAGAGTGCAAAATTTCGTTTTCATGAAAAATAAGAATGACTATAAATTTGGAGATTTAAAAATTCATACAAAGTCAGATCTGGGACAAAAATGTATATCTAAACTCAACCCTTCTAAAATATTATATATCTAAACCATTTTAAATTTAGGAATTTTATTTGTATTTGTAAAGCCTAGAACATCCCAAACCAGTTCGTTTATCCAACCACCAATCAAAGTCGAACAAGTTAGATTAGATAAGGTTACTCTAAAATTAAACATCTAACACATTATTTATCTAAATTAAGAATTAAGAATTACTTTTATTCGAAATTAAACAACATTTTAAGGGGGGAAAAAGATAGGCAAACTTATTTTTGTTATAGATATCCTAATTTTGTGTAAATAAAATTAAGAATGGGGTATTTTATTAATTTAAATACTGCATAATTAAGTCCTATTCAAGTACCCCAAACCATTTTCAGACCTTAACAAATTTAGAACTTTAAACTGGAACCCATTTAAAATTTCAAGCTTTTACTATTATATCGGATAAATCGAAATATTCATTAAACTCAACCAGATCCATTGCCACCCCAGTGAAAGAACAATAATTATTTCGTGTTTACTATATATATTCTCTCTCTCTCATAACATGTGAATTCTATACATATGAATCTCACATATTATGAGAGAAGTGTTGCATATACCGATGCATAAAATACCTTATTGGTAAATAAGATTAAGCAAACACACGTGTACTTATAACAAAGATTACTTAGATTATCAGTGTAAAGTAATTATACAGTATTCTTGCAATAAAGTAATGTGGTGATTTCTCTTCTTCCATGAATGATAAGTTTTAGTAACTCACTGTAGGAAGTATTATATCACTATACTAGTACTCCTGTGGTGCAGCACAAGGTTGTGTGGATTAGATCTCATGGATCAGATACAACAATTTTTAATACGAGTCAGAAGGAAAACACGATAATATTGGTAGAAAAGTTACACGTCGCAAAATATCCTCACTAACGTGGCACTCTCAACCCCTTAACTGTGACAGCTATCCTAGCTGATTTTGTATTTTTTTAACACGATCTAAGTCTTATTTCTCTCATTGCTTCAGCATTATTATTAACTGTTAAATTCAGCACATCCAGGTCCAGCCTCCTCCTTCAAATTCAAGCAAAAAAATTCATGGGTTCAGGAACTTTCATAGAAGTTATTCTAGCAATACTCCTACCACCTGTTGGGGTTTTCCTTCGTTATGGCTGTGAAGTAATTAACTTAAACGCTTCTAATAAGCACCAAATTTTCCTTAACATTTATGTTATATGTGTGTGTGTTCTCTATGGTTAATTTCATTAACTTGTTTTTTTGGATTGCTGAAAATGCAGGTGGAGTTTTGGATAGACTTGTTGCTGACAATATTGGGGTACATACCAGGAATCATATATGCTCTTTATGTGTTAGTAGGATAATGTGAAAGAGGTTGATGATGTACTGGGAATCATATGTGACGTACTTGTTTAGAATCGTTGATGTTTGAAAAAGAGTTGGCAACTTATGTGGCTTTTTCATATCATTGTATGCTTAATTTAATTTGGGATCAGAGACTACTTGTTTGTTTATAATTTACAATAATTTGACCAATTGTGTTCGTGTAGTATTGTCATCTTTCAGTTTTTGCTAAGCATATAGTTTCTATATGTTTTGATTGATTGCCAATGGTAACTGCAGTATTATTCTTGGGTATGATGAAAGGCAAGGGGTGGATTTGTTGGAACTTGGAAGTATTTTTCTTGACCTGTTAGCTGAAATGATAGAATTGTTGGTGTACAAAGCGAGAAGATAGGTCCCCCCCCCCAAAAAAAAGCTTCTCAAACACTCGTCGTGATTAAGAATCATAAGACTATATTGCGGGTTGATTGAAAAAAAATTCAAATACATTTGAATGAATTGAACCTTTTCTTGGTTAGGCATTTCTTGGTTAGTGCCTAATCCGGAACTGTAGCCCGGCTTCTGGTTCATTTTGCATAGCCAATTTTGCTCATTAAAAATGATTAATTTGGAGTTCTTGATTCCTTGGCGAGCCTTAACGAAGTAGCCTTAAAGTTTGAAAATAAATTTGGTTGAGTCATAAAATAGAACTTTTTCAACCAATTCTTTCTTTTTTCAGAGCATTAATACTTAAACTTTTTAACATTGGTAATATACTTTTGATCCCTGCATTACTTATAATATGTAATCACATAATTATTAAAATATATAAACCTTATAATTACTAGAGATCCGCAACACAACTTATGATATTTAATCACATAATTATAAAAATATATCCATAATTATAAAAATATATAAATCTTATAATTATGAGACATCCTCAACACATAATGTGATATACAACGAATGCATGAGATATTCTCAACATATAATATCTCATGTTAATGTGATATATTTTTAATGTGAAATAGCTCGTGAATATGAACTTGATTTAAGTATGTATAATGATATATGTGTATATGCGTACATATATAAAAATATACTTATATTGACTGGAGAATGGAGATTGGATTGTGTAAGTCTATAAATAAGTTCATGAGATATAAAAATATCATTTAAAATTTATTGATAATATAAATGGTCCATTTTATAGTAAAATTTCTAATAATACAAGATTGGTAACTCCATTTTGTATATTTTCATTAAAAAAAAAATTTAGTCTACCTGATTAACTCAAGTAACTTGTGACACAAGTTCAAATTTATTTAATAAAAAAATGACTCAAGTTTGGACATATAATCTAATTTGGTAATGAGCTCGGTTCATGTTCTAAACAAAATCATAAACTTGTAATATTATGCCCTGCTCAATTCATTTACAACCCTACATATATTATGCATGTTATTAATACTCTAGTCCTCTCATAGTGTGGATCCTAAATAAGTATGGGAACCACATAGAGGGAAAATACCATAGTTATTAAAGTTGATGACTTGACATCTAGACTGGTTCAAGTTTAAATGAATCGTTTCTTAACAAGACTTGGTAAAACCCAACAAGTTTGTAATGACTTGTGTAACCCGGATGAATTTTTATCATGCAGCTGAGCTTGTGAAAACGTAAAGAATAAATAAATAAATAAAAAAGAAGCACTTCTATGTTTGTTTACATACTTTCAAGGCCCCAACCTATCAAAAAACATTATACTATTGTGAAACTTTAGTTTTGAATTATAATGGGTAGTTTAATTTAGACATATGCCTTTTTTTTTTTTTCTTTTTTTTTAATTTATGTTTTGATTTGTCAAAATTATATATATTTTAAATTTTTTTATTTGACTCTGTAGTTTTACTGTTGACCTGAGTGACCCAACAGTGATCTGGCTCATAAACCGGGTAAATATCCTAACCGGTTTCATAACTATGGAAAATACATATATTTATATTGCGTGAATGAATAATTATTGCTCAAAGACACGGGTCCCCATATGTATCATCCAAAGGCCGTAATTTCCCCAAAAGTAAAAAAATTCCAAATTCCCAGCCGTAGGATATATCAGAGACAGAGATACGCATACTTGATCCCTCTGGGGACAAATCCGTAATATTCCGCATAACACAACACCATTTCCGTCAAAGAAAATTAACTTAAGCAACCAAAGTCCAAACAGTCCTATATATAAATAGACGCACATATACGGTTTCTAGGGTTTTGGGTTTCACAAGGCGGCACTTCCTCTCTATTCGAACTCTCAATCTTCATTCAAACGAAACTCTCACACCGCAATCATGGGGTAATCTTTTTTTCTCTTCTCCGATTCTCACAATGCTATTTTTTCCTGTTTTTGAATAACTTGTTTACAATGTTAAATTTAGGTGTTAATGTATTCATTTGTATGAGATCTGGTTTTTTGCTTTGAAGTATTTAATTTCTTGTTTCCTGATTTATTTTATATTCATAGCTTTGGAAAAACTAGCTCGCAATATCTTTAGCTTCATTTTACAGTACCCATATTCCATATATTGCTTTTGATGTGCTATGAATCAATAAATCCTGAAAAATTTAAAAAGCAATGTTGAATATTAGTTATGTGGGTTTTAGTGTTTCAGGGGGTATTCAATATTAGTTTGTGTGCATAGGAGAGTGAGGATGTGAATAGAGTTGAAGTTGAAATTTGAAGCCAATGTGGGTATTTTGGTATATGGTGTTTTGATGATGGGTGGGTTTAATTGATTGAAATTACATGTGAATGCTGTGCAGGAAGACTCGTGGAATGGGAGCTGGGCGTAAGCTCAAGTCCCACCGTAGAAGGCAGAGGTGGGCTGACAAGTCATATAAGAAGTCCCATTTGGGAAATGAGTGGAAAAAACCATTTGCTGGTTCATCCCATGCAAAGGGCATTGTTCTAGAGAAGATGTAAGATTGAATCTTCTTTCTTTATCATGGTCTGTGAAATGTTTCCGTGGATGACACCAGTGTACAATTGGGACTAATGGTTTAATGATGTGATGCAGTGGTATTGAGGCTAAGCAGCCTAACTCTGCTATCAGGAAATGTGCTCGTGTTCAACTGATCAAAAATGGGAAGAAGATTGCTGCTTTCGTGCCTAATGATGGTTGCTTGAATTACATCGAGGAGAATGTAAGTTTGAATATTTGTAGAAGCGGAAAGTTCTTCAAATTAAATAAATAAATAACAGGCTGAACGTGTGAAAGTTTTCAAGTCCTAGTACCCCTAAATTATCGAAAGTTAATTTGTATCCTAGAATTTATTTCTTCATGTATGTTTGAGTGAAAATTTCATTTTAAACTTAGACAACAAGCACCTACCTTAGCAATAACTAAATCCTTTCAAATTGAACTTGTGTGTACTTGGGGCAGTTGGTTAGGTTCTGTGAAAGTATAATTTCAATTTGAAATTAATGTTCCTGGGCGGAAACTACTTGTGAGCCATAAAAGTAATTAGGTAAAAGGATAAGGTCACCCATCTTGCAGAACATATGGCACAAGGGCATAAGAAAGAGGATTTTGTGTGAAATATAATAAAGTGTAGTGACTGTGTCTTCTCTGTACGCTCAGGCTTAATAATGTATGGTTTGTTTGGTGCAGGACGAGGTGTTGATTGCAGGATTTGGACGGAAGGGGCATGCCGTGGGAGATATTCCTGGAGTCAGGTTTAAGGTTGTGAAGGTATCCGGTGTGTCTCTGCTTGCTCTCTTTAAGGAGAAAAAGGAGAAGCCAAGGTCTTAGGCTTATTGGGTTGAGGCAGGCTCATCTTGGTCTGCTCTTTCCTCACCCCAGCTTGTTCTTTATTTAAATGATACTTGTAGCAGCTATTCAGCAAGATTGATTTTTGTGAGCAGTTCTTTATTTGCTACTGTAGAACCTGGTTCTGTTTGTCCTAAAGAAGTGAAATTTTGGAAAGTTAGGGTTTTGATATTTTCAATTGGCATTCTCTATGGTTCTCATTTCTCATGTTGCTCAACTTGGGATACTTTGTCATTTAATGTTTTTACTACGGCATGATAATGATATGTTCTTATTTCAAATGGGTTGCCGGCCTATCATCCTTAGGGAATTCTCCTACAATATGAATGGAACTAGATTTTTATCTTTTCTAAAACTTCCACTTTGGATCTAAAATTTTTGGTTATATGATGCTGCGCGCCCAAAGTTGTGGTCATGGATGCATATACTAAGTTGCAGATGACATTGTTTTAGAGCTGTAGATGCCTATATTAGTGGGCTTTCTTGGCGCAATTAAGTTCGGGATTTGCAATATACTAGCATGACATCTGTTTAATGTATCTCTTAAGAAAAGAGAGACTAAAATGTAAATGCCTATAATTCTCCAAAATGTAATTACAACTCATTATGTTTGGGTCATTTAGATTCTGATATCTGTTCTTTAATATCGGCCTATCATCCATTCACGTTTACAATGAGATAACTCAGAATTTTGAAGTCTTCTTGGTAGCAGCTGGTGCCGTTGCAAGTACCTGAGGTTGTTACAGTTCTCTTTCCAGTCTCCGTTGACACCCGCTACTCAAATTTAAGCCCTGACACCATTTTCCTCCCCTAAAATTGAGACCCCAAACGAGATGTCGTCTGACAAAATTGTCTTTGAGAACTCAAATCACAATACAATCACAATGCAACAGGTATTATCATTACAAAAACCCAAATCTTCAAGCTCAAGATGGTGGAGACCTTTGAGACTAAATCCTAAACAAACCACACGATTCGCATTTGGCAAAACCCCAAATTTTTCCTTCTCTTTGACTGCAAATGACTCCAGCTCTCACAAACGACTTGCTCTTCTATAGTAGAACATGGTGGATGGATCGAAGGGTTCGCCCCCATCTCTTCCCAAAGTTTTTAATCGATGTGTGTTGACATTTACGGCTTGATCGGGAGAGAGAAATAAGAGAGAATGGAATGCAAAATGAAAGAATTTATAAACCCATTTTTAATCTTTTTAAATTAAGAGGAATTAGAGAAAGGGAACTCATATGTATATTAATGAATTTTTACTGAAGTTGCTGTAATATCTTTTCTTCATTTTTTTATTTTTATTTATTTTTATTTTTTAAAGAAGATGCTTAAAATCATAATTTTATTAAAGAGATGAAATAATGATAATGTAGTTATAAAAAGATGGCCTCGAACATCGTTGGTCTCTAAAGCTTATATATTGAGTGTTTTTAGTCAATAATGTTTCAAATGAGCGTTGTCCGTCTCTATAATTTTTTTAAAAAATGAGTATTGTTGATTGTCTATCTATTTCATCCGCTTTCTTGTTTATGTATCTAAAAGAACAATGATGTGACCTTTTTTAATGATGAAAACTTAGATTTTAAAAAAAATCTTGTATAATATCCTGCTCAAATTTGTATATGTTGGTTCTTTCACGCAATTTAAACTCATACCCCTCTCTCATAGGTATAGAAAAGAGTAAATATCTATTTCTATCAAATTGATGTGTTATTGATCTAAAAATTTAAAAAAAAAAATTATTATGTGATGAAGTGACAACGATTAAAATTACCCTTTGTCTCAAATTGTTGGCCTTGTATTTTATTTTGGGATAATCTCAATTTTTGTCATGTTTCTAAAATTAAAATCCATTAATTTACCTAGTTTCTTATTATGCCCTTACCAAATACAAGCATTTTAAACATTTTTTTTTTTGAACTTTGTTTAAGGGTAATTTTGAAATTTTCTATCTTTTTAATTAAAAAACAAGATAATAAATGATATTTCATTTATAAAGTTAGATTTTATAAACAGTACCAATGATTTGGGATGGATTTAAAATCATATCATATCATATTATTATATAATAAAAGTTGGGTTTAGAAGCTGTGGTTGCGCCAACTAATTTCACCAAATTGTAGAAGTTTTTTTAGATTTAAAAAAAATAGATATATATTTTTTATTCTTATCTTCTTCTCCTATAATTTCTAAGTTGATAAAAATCTTAATTTGATTGTAATTCAAATTCTTCATCTAATCATTTTCTTATTATAATTTATAATTTGGTTGAGTTGTTGGGGTTTCTGTTTGTTGTACACCTTAAAAAAAAAAATAGCAAGTACTTTTAGTATTTAAATTAGGAGAATGTTAACCAGCACCGGCTGGTGCTGGTTAAGGACAGAAAAGACAAAAAAAAAATGTCAGAAAAAGTTTTAAAAAATTCTGAATAGTATCGGTAAAACTGAAAAAATGACATGAATAGCAAAAAAACCAAAAATTATGTCAGACAAAGTAAAGAATATTTGTGGTTAACGGGCACCGTGTGGTGCCCGTTAACACAACCCTTTAAATAAAACACTAAATTCTTTGGATTTCCTCTTCACATACCGTGACTTCTTCTTTCTTTGGATTTCGTATTCACACGCCACTTTTTTTTTAAGATTTATAAGTAGATTGAGCTGTTGGGGTCTCTGTTTGTAGTACACGTAGGTGGGGTTTCTGTTTGTAGTACACATCAATAAAAAAAACTAATTATTTTGATTTCCTCTTCACACACTGTGACTTTTTTATTTTGGATTTCCTGTTCAAGCATCACTTTTTTTAAGATTTAAATTTCAGCTACACACTTTTACAAATTAGACTAACATTAAATTTTTTATTCATATTAACTTCTTCAATGTAGAGTGTATATATATCAAATAATTCATAATGAATAACTACCGTATGGTTTTTTTTTTTTTCTCTATTCTTCTTTTCTTTTACCTACAACCTTGCAGGTATGAATTTATTTACTCTAATTTTTTTTTTCATTAAATTGAATAGATTTTGTGTATTTTTTGTCTTTTGTTTAACCTAATTTCCTTAGGTTTTATCCAATTTATATGGTTATGGTTTGAGAATCAATCATTAAATATGCTTAGACATGAATTTTTTTGTGTGTTTTATGACATGGGTTCAATGATCATATGTTGCTTTCATCCTCTCAATTTTGATTTAAATAACAATCTTCTTTTTAGCTTATTATTATGCATTTCTTGATATAAATTTGATGATAAATTGTTCATAACAATTTGATTTTAAAAAAAAAAAATTTGAAATAGCTTTGGCTAACTATCTTTTAATTAGAGTTGTACACTTTGACCAATAAAAAAGGGCAGTTTATCCATTTAGTCTTTTTTTTTTTTTTAAATCAATCATTAAATATGGTTAGACATGATTTTTATCAATCATTAAATTTTCTATTATTTTGTAAATCATTAAATTTAATAGTAGTATTTTTTTTTTAAATTTTAGAAATGTTATGTTCACAACATTTTTATAACAAATCCTATGTGGAAGGTTGTTATTGGTAGGACGAAAAAGTAATTTCAGTAGTAGGTTCAAATTAGAATTAATAACAACTAATCACCTATAATTTGTTATGAAAATATTGTGAATGTAGCACTTTTTTTTTTAGCTTTGAGAATTATTATAGATTGCATACTTATATTATAGGGACCTGGCGTTTTACGATTGAAGTTCCACTGGGCGCACTCTACCCTAAAGAAATGTGCTACCCCTTCACCTAAATCTCGAGAAGCAACTATATATATTTAGGATCCAAACCACCCCCACACCCCCCACCACCCCCAAAAAATATATATATATATATATATATATGTATGTATATATGTATATATTTTCAGGAGCATTTGATGGTGAAGGGCCCTCAGATTCAGATTGCTTTCTCTCTTTCTCGATGTTTCATAGTTATGGTTTTCTTTGTTTTTTATTTTATTTTAATAGAATGTGGTTGGGAGTTTTTTGTGTTATTTATAGTTTAAACTTAAAATGTGTTTTGAAATGAAATTGAACTAAACTGTAAGTTAAGATTCCGAAAAGACAAGATTAAAATACAAAATTGAAGGTAAAATTAAGCTAAGAAATATTAATCGATACTAATAACAAAATAAATAAACAACTATCTACCAAAGTAATTGTTATGCACAATCTAATATAAAATGTAACTTCAATTCATTTTTTCATTCCTAATTTACTTTACTCAATTGCAAAATCTACTTCAATACGCACTAGTTTAGAAAATGATATGGACTTATTATTATGATTGGGTTTCCCCATAATCTCAGTTAACTATAAATATATATTTCATAGCATTAAAGAAAAAAAATTACCAATTCATAGCTAATAACAATAAAATCAAGGGATTAATATAAATACACACAATTTAAATATGTAATTTGAATCTTTAAAATAATTTGGAAAAATAAAGCAAATGTAAATATATTAAAAATACAATAATATACCTATAAAGTTGTATATGGCTATACACGACTCAATGACATGAATGCTTCTAAAATTTTATGTAGACATTTTTACCTTTTAAAGTTGTTAAAATTCGGAAACCTACTGTTGAGGCACTAAAGTAGGCACATAAACATAGTTTTTTTCTTTTTCCTTTCAAAGTACTAGTAAATAGGCCCTTGACAATGTAAATAGGCATACTACAATATATATTGATTTTGACGTGAGTTCAATTTGTTTGAATTGTTTTGAAAACCATAACAATGTAAAGTATGAGATTTTTACACTTTCATCATCTTTCCCCATTTCCTATACACTTTCTCAGGGGTCAAACATGGGTGTCACTAAAAAGCATAAGCGGAAAAAAATGAACCATTGATAGAACAAAGAGGGGTGAAACTTTCTGATTTTGGAGTATACTCAACCCCCAGTTGCTTTATCACCGAAAAGGTAAAAACACACCCGACCATGCCATTAATAATCATGCTGCAATTTTCTTGATAATCATACCATTAAGATAATAACAAGCATTACATAACAGATCCTTACTCAATTCGCAGTTGCTTTGTCACCAAAAAAAAATAGAAACACACCCAACCGTGCCATTAATAATCATGTTGCAATTTTAATTAAGGCATTTGTTACCGTGTGCCTTAGACACACGGTGTTAGGAGCTTTACGAGTTGCTGATGATGGCATGAGCAATTGGAGTGCTTGGACAACATCAGGGCAATCACTTCGCTCAATGTTTTCTCAAGACACCAATGGCTCCTCATGCCTATCAAGTGAAGCTCCTAATTGCTCTTTGAGGGGGACAAGCCCGGTCTCCCTAGTGGATTCAGAATGATGAGCATGATGAGGGGCAGCATGTGCAGACACCTTGCTCCACATGATGCCCCAAGGCCATGACAGAGGAGGGCCATGGTGGGTAGAGACAGATTTTGATGTTGGGCAGCAGCAGGTGATGCTGACCCTAAGGGATGGTGCATGGCAATGGTGGCTTGGCTGATGGTTGCTTTGTGTGTGGGCTTGGTGGCTTGGATGCAAGGCAGTGCTGGGCAACTGTGATGATGATATGTTGTGCAAGGCATTGGGCTGGTTGGTGCTAATAGAATGCATGGACTTGTGTGAGTGGGCTGATGGGAGTTACTTGATGTGCTGCATATGGATATGCTATGTGGGCTGTGATGTTGATGAGAAGGGCTTGGGCAAGGGGCCAAGCCTTCTAAAACTTGATGGAATAATTGTGTGTGGGCTGCTGGAGCATGGGCAGAAGCCCCATGATGATGTGCTGAGCATGGGCTACCATGTGCAAAGTGTGCAGCAGCAGTTATCGGCAGTTACCAAGCAGTTCCTGGCTTTCTGGATGTTCAGACCTGCCGTGTAGGGGCTGAAAACGTGGAGAGTAGACCAATACAACATCAGTTAAAGGCGACTTAAGTCAGACCACATGTGGCAGCAAGTCCTGGATAGGGGGTAGTTACTTGGCAGTAACTGCCGTGACAGTTATTTCTGTGCATTTATCCTAGGCTGTTGGGGTTGTCAACAGTAGAGTGTGTAATTTTTGGTTTAGAGAATTTCGTGTGTATTCTCCAGGCTTCCTTTGTACTTGATATTGAGTAATAAAGGTTGGGGTTGGTGCCCTGTAAATACTACGTGTGCTGTGTGTATGTGAATTCCCTTGATAATTCTGTTCTGAGTGTTCCTGCAGTGTATGTGTGGAGTGTTGGCTGAGACTAAGTCAGGGACTTAGTGCCATCACAGGCAAAAAATTTAAAAGAAAAATTGACCCTATGACACACGGTTATGCTTGAAATAAGCTGAACAAGGAGTACTTTTTGGTTCTTGCCAATAATTTTTTGATATGGCCGGATCTAACAAAGCAAAATGACAATGTTGTCCTCCAATTTTTTTAACAAGACAAAAATGCTCTTTTTGCAATTTCCCTCCATTTCCTATTTCATCTCCCACCAATACTTACTTTACCAATATTTACTTTTTCTTCTCCTCCACTTTACCAATATCATAGTAAAAACTAAAAGAAGAGTACAATGTTCAACAAAAAGACAAGAAAGAAAGAAGAGTTCAATGAATGATTAAAGAATGTCTACAAGAATATAGTGTTAAAGAAATTATAATAAAGTACATATATTTCTTTTGTTCTTAATTTATTTTTCAAATATATTGAAATATGATGTTAATATTTATTTATCATTTTTGTTAAATTATTGTAGAATCAATGGATGAGAATTTTGTTGCAAGTGAGATTTATCAATTAGTTCCAATGAGTTGTTTTGACTTAAATGAATTACCTCAAGAAAGTATACTATTTTATTTTATTTATAGTTTATATTTCATTTATAATTGAATATGATGTTGATTTTTTTTTTACAACATAGAACAAATGAATCATATTGTAATTGCAAGTGAGATTTATCAAAGTGTTTCAAGGAATTGTGTTGACTTAAATGAGCTTCCAAATGATGGAGAAAATAATGACATTTGTGGGGACAAATTAGTGGATTGGAATGAATATCCAATGGAAGAAATAGGAGTTATTGAAGAAAATGAAGATATGAATTCAATAGAAAATGATTTTGAACCTTTTGTTGGTCAATGTTTTCTTAGTGAAGAAGAGGCTTTCATTTTTTATAAAAATTATGCAAATCGGTATGGTTTTACAATTCGAAAAAGGTCGTTTTGTCACAAAAAATGGAGAAAATGTAAGATGTGATTTCTTTTGTCACCGAGAAGGTAGACAACAATTAAAATGAGTGGATTCATCTAAGGAGCAATGAAATAGGATATCTACAAGATGTGGATGCAAAGCTCATCTAAGAATCACATTGCGAAAGTCATTTGACATTTTCCCATGAGAATGGCATGTCACTAAGTTTGTTATAGATCACAATCATGAATTGTTGTCTCCTTCAAAAGTGAGATTTCTTCTGACCAATCGAGTTATCACTAAAGAAGATAAAGATCGCATTCTCTTATTGAAAAAGGGTGGACTTTTGGTTAGGCAAATAATGCGTGTTATGGAGTTTGAGAAAGGTGTGAAGCATGGAGATCTTCCTATTTTTAAAAGAGATATCCATAATCTTTATGTGAAAATGAAAAGGATGCATGCAATGAATGATGCTATGGGTCTCTTACAATTGTGTAAAGTTGCTAAGGAAAAGAATTCTAAATTTCAATATGCGTATACAACTGATGAAGAGAGTAGGTTGGAGCATATTTTTTGGGCGCCTATTCCTTGTTTTGATTGGTACCAAAAATACGGAGATGTGGTTGTTTTTTATACTGCTTACAAAGTAAATGCATATGACATGCCTTTTGATATTTTTGTTGGTATCAATAATCATGGAAAGACAATTCTTTTTGGTTGTGCACTTCTTCAAAATGAAACAACTAGTGCATTTCAATAGTTAATAAAGGTACATAAATTATTTCATTATCTTGTAAGGTTGTGCAATTATTTTTCAATTTTATTTGATTAATTAGTAGTTTAATAGTATATATCTTACTATATTTTTTCATGTGCTAATAACTTTGTATTTGATTAATAGACTTTTGCAAATTTAATGAAGAAGTTACCTAAGACAATTTTAACAGACCAAGATCCATGGATTACAGAGGCAATATCAAAAGAATTGCCATCCACAAAACATGCTTTTTGTATATGGCACATTACTGCTAAATTTAATGGTTGGTTTACGACAATTCTTCGTAGTCAATATTCAAATTGGTGCATGGATTTCTACAAGCTATATAAGTTAGACTCATGTGAAGAATTTGAGCATCAATGGTCTCAAGTTATGGCAAAATATGACATGCTTACTAACAAGCATGTAAGTGGTTTATATCAAATCAAGCATTTTTGGGTACCATGTTACCTTCGTGGCTATTTTTTTGGGGGAATGACAACAACCAGAAGATCCGAAAGTATAAATGCATTTATCAAACGGTTTGTTAGTTCTCACATAAACTTGACGCAATTTATTGAACAAGTAAGTCATTATTTATCGTTGCTTTCTTTTATTGTAGAATTTGATTTATTTTTTTTATTTGTTAATATTTGTAGTCTTTATGTGTCTTTAAATTATTTACAATTTGTAATTTTAGGTTGACCTTGCCATTGAAGATATTGAGCAAACACAATCACATGATACAATGTTGGAGAAATATAGAGGTTCTTCTTTAAGAACATTGTCACCGATAGAAGAACAAGCACATAGTGTGTTGACACCCTATGCCTTCAAAATTTTGCAAGAGGAGTTTGGAAGAGCCACACAATATTTGGTGCTTTAAGAAAATGGTATTTAATTTGTGTTGCAATATTATGAAGAAAAAACTAGTCAAAAACACTTGGTCTTATGGAATGGTGAGATGACTAGTTGTAGTTACAAGAAATTTCAATTTTGGGGTATACTTTGTCGTCACACACTTAGTGTATTCATTTACAAAGATTGTTACTGAATTCCATCTTTGTATCTTCCACCATGTTGGTGTCGCGAAACATCATTAGGTGGAAAAGAATTGATAGTGTTGAGTGATGAAAATTTAGTGGACAAGGAAAATATGGTTGATGCTAATGCTAATGATGCTATTGATGGAGATTGTTTTGTTTGTTGTCCTCCACTCTTAAAGAGGAAAGGTCGCCCAAAGCAAAAAAGAATGAAAGGTGGAAAAGAATTGGGAAAGCAAAAGAGAACTTGTGGGTTTTGTAAGCATGTTGGCCATAACATCTCTACATGTCCGGAGAAGGAGAAGGAAAACTCGACTTCCTCAAATGGTGCAAAGAAAACGAAAAATTGTACTTCAATAGATATGGGATTGAACCCAATATTTTATTTGAAATGTTAGGTCTTTTGCTTAAAAAATCACCAATATGATGTATGTGAAATTTTTATTTTTGTCAGTGTTATATTATCATTTTGACAATATTATGCCAATGAATATCATGCATTCTTGAAAAAATAGAAAATTTTGCCATAGAAATAATAGTGTTTCACTAAAATTGAAATCTAATGTCCCATATCATTTCATGTATCATGACACTTTTTCAATCCAAAGCAAACCAGTCTTCTCACGACATTTGAAACACAAAATAGCGAGGTACTATTTTTAAACTTAAAATAATTTTAAAAATTACTATTTATGTTTTATTGTCTTAGGACACTAAATCTCCAACACCTCTAGCCCACTACTAATCAATAAAATATTTTTATTTTTTTCAGTTTGGATTTTATTATTTTTACTATTTAAATAAAATAAATGTCAACTCTTTGTAAAACCCTAAATCTATGGGGAAATATAGTGGGGCACCAACACAACCACACCAATTCACACGGGTTTGTCCCAACAAAAAGTTGGTGGACTGAGAGTGAGGCCTCTCACATACTTATTCCGATAAGGCTAATGGTACATGTAACACCCCGACCCCAAATTAATAGTTAAATCATGTGTTTAAATAGTTGTAGGGACTTGTTTTCGAGCACTCCTAAGTGTTGAGAGTGGACCCAAGCCCAGTTAACCCTGCAATGAATTTGTAGAGTATGGGTTCAAGAGCTAGGCCCTAGTGAGGAATGCAACGGCCATGCATGGTTGTACATGAATGCTGGTAACTTGAACGTGGGTTAGGGTGCACAATAAGGCTCCTCGGACGAGTTTCACAGAGCTTAATGTTCTTCTTATTTCTCCGGAGAAAGGTTACAAGGATTGAGAGAATATAAACTGCTACAGTATTTCTTTCCTCTCGTTTTTCGCCCCCTCTCAAGAGGGACTTCTTACATTATATATCTCCCTCTCAGTTGATCCTAGCCCTACATTTGTTGGAGAATTAGGCCATTACTTGAGTGCCTGTCCCATCAGCCACCTTCCTACTCTCTCTGTGGGATGCGGCAACCAAGGTGGCACTGTTGAGGCGTCCCCTCCTCATTAATGCGGCCAGGACATTAGTTGAGGGCATTTAATGTGGAGGTGACAGTTCTTCCTGAACTTGCTCCTCCACCATGCTTTTACTCCTGGTATGCGGTACCTGCTCCCTGCCCTTCGAATGATCAGGAGTGCTCCCTTGGTGACGTGTTGCCTATTTTCATTATGGTGTCGGATTCCCGAGGATGGAGTCATCCTCGGCGTGCCTTGTTGGGCTCCTGGGCCTAATGCTTCCATCCTCGGACCAAGAACGCCTCCTCGGCTCGGGCCTTGGGCTTGGTTCGAAGTGGGTCGGGGTTGCCTGACTATTTCTGGCCCCACAATAGCCCCTCAAAATCTTGCTGTCCGCATCCCCGGGCAGAAAGGAGGATTTTGATATCCTCGGACCTGCTTCGTGTCCAATCGAGTCTTGTCCTTCGTCAGCGTTGGAGCCTTTTCATCTGCCCAAGGTACGTTACTGGCGCTTCGGTGCGCGTAACGTATCCTGCATTAAATTCAGGCGGCTTTGTGCTCCTCACGTTCAACGGGCAGATGACAATCTAACGGTCGGGATGCGCTTAGCATTTATGGGCGGGAAAACTTGCGCGGCTCTTCCATCCAGGGTATAAATACCCATTCGAACCGCTTTCTCCCTTTTTCTTTCACAATCAAGAGCTCTTGCGCCTTCATTCAGGGTCCAGCCAAATTTCCACCAACATCTCCAGCATAAAAAGCCTGTCCGAGGAGCTTCTCCTCATTTCTGTAAGTCGCTCTATCCCTCTCTGAGCTTTTCTCCTCTCTGCACTTCCTTCTCTTTTATCTGCTCTTTCTTTAGCTCTCTTAGACGTCATTTGGGATGGGTAGACTTAAGAAGTACGTTTTCACTGAGGAGGCGATGGAGAAATTCATCGCTGATTATAAGATACCGGCCAACGTGGGCTTGAGGTATTGTGAGGAGGGGGAGTGGCACCTCCGGAGGCAGGAGGGCGATGTGGTGATTCCCATCATCGCCTTTCTTGAAGGGGGGATGAGGATCCCTATGGGGCCGGTGACGAGGGGTTACCTTACATACTTCCGGCTAACCCCCACCCAGTGCGCCTCCAACATGTTCAGAATTCTGGGTAGCGTGGATGCTCTGAACGAGAAGATGGGGCTAAGGTTGACTCATCATGACGTGAACTACTGCTACAATCTTCAACACCTGAAGAACAAGTCCTACTATATGAGGACAAGGGATGACAGGGTCCGGCTTATCCAGTGCCTCCCTGAGTCCAACAAGGGGATGAACGAGGACTTTCTCATCGTGTCCGGAGCGTGGCACGATGGCATTCATTTCCCGACGACAGAGGGGACACCAGGTGGGGCAGTAGGAGTAGGAGGGGGTTCAAAGATTCTAACTTGTTTTATGCGCCATTTCTTTTTGTACCGTTTGGTTACTAATCGCGAATGTGTTTTCTTTTTGCAGATCCGCACTCCTTCGCGCGCCACTTCAACTTGATCAACAGGGAAGACTTGTAGAAGGTGCTCAGGTCGACGGCTTTTGAAAACGAAGCAGATCACCAAGTCAGAGCCGCTCACAAGATCTTGGGGTACACGCCGCTCCAAAAGTTGTTCGCGGCCCCAAAGCACGTGATCAAAGCAAAGGATCCTCGGCTGCAGAAAATAACAGCGACCGAGGACGAGTTCGAGTTTCCCGAGGATCCCTCTACTTCAGAAGGCGTCACAGTAGCAGTCCCCTCTTCCTCCCACACATTTTCAAAGGCCGCGGAAGAGAACTTAGAGAGGGAAGGGGAAGCTGCAGATCTTGGTCCTGGAGAGGACGATTTTGACGTTTTTGAGAAAATTTGTCAGTCCGAGGACCTTTCTGGAGACTTGGGTGATCCTCGTCTGACCGAAGCAGACCTCTCAGCGTCAGAGACATCTTCTCGGCTTGCGATGGGCTACAAGAAGAAGAACCAACTCAGTCTATTCGAGCTAATCGAAAGGCAACCAGGGAAGTCCAAGCCGAGGCTTCCCCCCCTTCTCCAAAGAATCATCCTGCTCAAACTAGGTCGGCCTCGACTCAATCTAGGCTTCCTCCTCCTCCGCCTCAGACGAATCCGCCTTCCAGGCACGAGCCTGCCGATCCTAAGCAGAAGAAGGACAAGGGCAAGAGGCCCATCGAGGACAAATCTGGGCTCACTCGGGAGGGGGATGACTCTCGGCGGCCCTCAAAGTAGTTGAGGATAGGCTCCAGGTCTCAGAATAAGCAGGTAGATACCCCGCCCGAGGTCCAGGCCTGGCTGCTTGCCCCAATGCTCCGTGGGGCACCTCTGAGGGATGACTCCTCCCTCAGGGATTTTAGAGAGGGCGAAGGTGCACACGTGGCCGACGCGGTGGAGAGATGTCTGCTACTTCTCGCGGACATGGAGCAGCTGGGGACCATGAGGAGCAGGGAGGTCTTCCTCAGCCTCAAGCGATACTTGGGGATGGTGAGGCCCTCAATACTTGTGTCTTTTCTCGCCTCAGTTTTTTTCTGCCTTCCTTTCCCCCTTCTTCTTTATCTTTTTTTTTTTGTAGCTCGGCTTATTATTACGTACCCGTTTTGTTTGGCAGGCTGTCCAGGCCACCTTGAAGCTGGAGGAGGCGGCCCATGACCACGGAAAGGCCATGAAAGAAGAGCGCGAGAAGCGCTTGGAGGCCACTCGGACTCTCAAGAACTCCGAGGAGGACCTTGCCAAGTCCAGGGAGGAGCTGAAGGCCATGACCCAGGCTCAGGACAGCGCAGTAGCAGGCCTTGAGGGTTTCCAGAGGCAGGCTGAGACCTAGACGAGGCGTCTAGGTGAGGTGGAAAAGCAGCTGAAGATTGCAAAGGAGCTGATTGCAGATCTGACGAAGAAGGAGGCTGCTGCCGAGGAGGCCAAGAAAGTGGCTGAATGGGCTAGGGACGAAGCTGTGAGGGCCAAGTTCGAGGCAGAGCAGGGTAGGGAGGAGGCCTGGGCCACCAAGGAAGAAGCTGAGGAGGCTGCCTATGCTGCCGGGGCGACTGAGACAGCAGCTGCCTACAAATCCCAAGTTCCTGGGGTATGTAGGCGCTACTGCTCTGAAACTTGGATGGATGCCCTTAGGCAAGCTGGTGTGGAGGCCTCTTCTGTCCTGTGGAAGAATGAGAGCGTGCACTACCCCTCTGCCATCCGCGAGGCTGCCCCAGATGGCCCTGAGGCCGAGGAGGCTGCTATGGAAACTGCTGCTACTCCAGGTGGGGGGGTTTCGGACGCTGGAGCCACCGGCGAGCCAATCCAAGGGGGTAATCCTCCCGTGGTGGTTGAAGTGAGTGACAGCTCCACCGAGGACGTGCCTCAACAGGTTGCAAGGCCATCCCCTGATGCCCAAGTTTCTTCTGCTGAGGGGGTTGCTATTCCTGCCGCGCCTCTGCAGGCCATCCCACTCAGTCAGGGCTCAGAGGACCCTGAGGCTGCCTTGGTCCAGCCACCCATAGGAGCAGCTAATTAAGTGCAAGGAGTAGGCTCCTTGGCGCCTCTGCCTGCTTCACTTTACTTTTTGCATCTTTTTTTTTTTTTTTATTTGTAATGTGATTCTTATCGTGTAATTCTTTTTGGACTTAATGAAATGCGAGCTTTGTTTCTTTTTCTGTTTGTTGTGGTTGTTTGCTTACTTGCACGCTATCCGCTTTCTCTTACTTGTATGATTTTAACTTCAATTGCATCTCGGCCAATCGCAACATCAATTATTATAATGAGGGCATGTATGCTTGGGTGGACCTTTCGTTTCCTAAGGGCTGGGTAGAATTTTTTTGAGGAGACACTTAGGATCCCTTTGAAGTAGTTGGCTTCCCCATAGGCTTGAGTCCGAGGACTATGCAGAGCCCTGGTTCTGTCTAACACTTAGGCTTTTTGAAGTAGTTAGTTTCCCCATAGGCCTGAGTCCGAGGACCATGCAGTGCCTTGGTTCTGTCTAACACTTAGGCTTTTGAAGTAGTTAGTTTCCCCATAGGTCTAAGTCCGAGGACCATGCAGTGCCTTGGTTCTGTCTAACACTTAGGCTTTCGAAGTAGTTAGTTTCCCCATAGGCCTGAGTCCGAGGACCATGCAGTGCCTTGGTTCTGTCTAACACTTAGGCTTTCGAAGTAGTTAGTTTCCCCATAGGCCTGAGTTCGAGGACCATGCAGTGCCTTGGTTCTGTCTAACACTTAGGCTTTTTGAAGTAGTTAGTTTTCCCATAGGCTTGAGTCCGAGGACCATGCAGTGCCTTGGTTCTGTCTAACACTTAGGCTTTTGAAGTAGTTAGTTTCCCCATAGACTTGAGTCTGAGGACCATGCAGTGCCTTGGTTCTGTCTAACACTTAGGCTTTCGAAGTAGTTAGTTTCCCCATAGGCCTGAGTCCGAGGACCATGCAGCGCCTTGGTTCTGTCTAACACTTAGGATTGCCAACCGAACATGAGATCCAAAGTTGAAACAGGTTAAGAATCGGAATTCAAAAAGACTGCTTCATTAATAATAATATCTTTTCAGATTATTTACATTCCATGGGCGAGGTACAGGTTTTTTGTCTAGATCTTCTAAATAATATGCACCTACTCCTGCTACTGAGGTAATTCGGTAGGGGCCCTCCCAGTTGGGTCCCAGCTTTCCCCAGGATGGGTTCTTGGCAGCCCCGACGATTTTTCTCAACACCAGGTCCCCCGGTGCCAGCGGCCTGAGTTTCACACTGGTGTCATACCCTTGCTTGAGCTTTTGTTGGTAACAGGCCAGCTGGATCATTGCTTGTTCCCTTCGTTCGTCCACCATGTCCAGGCTCCTCCCCAGCAGTTCATCATTGCTGCCGGGAGCGAAAGAGCTTGTTCGTAGCTTCCGAAAATTCGTTTCCAGGGGGATCACCGCCTCGGCGCCATAAGTCATGGCAAAAGGTGTTTCCCCTGTTGAGCACCGGGGCGTGGTCCGGTACGTCCAGAGGACGTGGGGCAGTTCTTCTACCCATCTCCCCTTGGCATCATCCAATCTCTTCTTAAGGCCGTTAACGATGACCTTGTTGACAGCCTCGACCTGTCCGTTTCCCTGAGGGTAGGTTGGTGTCGAGTACCTGTTTGTGATCCCAAGTTCGCAACAGTACCTCTTGAAGGCCTTGCTATCGAATTGGAGCCCATTGTCCGAGATAAGGGTATGAGGGACCCTGAACCGTGTAACTATGTTCCTCCAAAGGAATTTCTTCACGTCTACGTCCCTGATGTTGGCTAGCGGCTCGGCCTCGACCCACTTGGTGAAGTAGTCCGTGGCCACCAACAGATACCTCTTATTCCCCGGAGCTCTAGGGAAAGGTCCCATAATGTCCAAGCCCCACTGGGCAAACGGCCATGGACTGGACAAAGGGTTGAGGGCCCCTCTTGGCTGATGGATGTTTGTGGCTAACCTTTGACACTGGTCGCACTTCCTGACATATTCTTGGGCCTCTTGCTGCATCCCCGGGCACCAGTATCCTTGTGTGACGGCTCGGTGAGCCGGGGATCTCCCCCCTATGTGGCTCCCACAGATTCCTTCGTGCAGCTCCTCGAGCAGGAACTCTGCCGCTTCGGGGTGGACGCACAGCAGATACGGCCCAGAGTAGGAGCGCCTGCATAGTTTGTTATCCTCGGACAACCAGAACCGAGGAGCTTTCCTTCGTATCTTTTCTGCCTCCGACCTCTCCACAGGCAGGACATCATCTTTGAGGAATCTCACTATGGGGTCCATCCAGCTGGGACTCATCTCAATTTGATGAACGGGGATCACTCCCCTTGGCACTTCACTTGGCCTCTCCAGGTGCTCCACAAGTATGATCCGAGGCAGAGCCTCTGCCGAGGAGGTTGCGAGTGTGGCAAGCGAATCTGCATGACTGTTCCCACTCCTAGGAATATAGGACAGGCTAAAGGAGCCAAACTCCAACTGCAAGTGCTTGACTTGGCTCAGGTATTCCTGCATTCTTAAATCTCTGGCCTCTATCTCCCCTTTTACCTGTCCTACCACCAATCTTGAGTCTGAGAACATCTTTATCGACTTTCCTCCCATCTTTTGCACCACGATCATCCCTTGCAGTAATGCCTCGTATTCGGTCTCGTTGTTTGTGGTCGTGAATCCGAGCCTCAGGGACTTCTCGATGACATGATCTTCAGGGGATACTAGGACCAGCCCCACTCCGGACCCCCTTTGGTTTGCCGCGCCATCAACATATACTTTCCAACATGGTGATTCCGGGATGGAGATTGTCCCAACTGGTTTCTCCCCACAGCTCTTCTCCTCGGCAGGCAGTTGGGTCACAGATGACACTCGCGAAGGGCGCGTGCCCGTTCTCCCTGGTGCCGCCAGGATTACGTTGATCGTGCCAGCTGGCCACCCCATGTCAGCATCCCTCCGGGGCTGCTGGTATGTTTGGCCCTGACGATTGTCGGGGTGGTGCAGTAGGTGCTTCAGATTCCCCTCCCGGACTAGCTGGTCCAAGTAGTTCCGAAGGTTCCTGCAGTCTTCCGTGGTATGTCCGTGGTCCTGGTGGTACTGGCATGAGCGATTCTGATTGCGCCTCTCAAGTTCCCCAGCCATCTTGTTCGGCCACCTGAAGTACGGTTCGTCCTTTATTCTTTCCAGCACCCTGTGTATGGGTTCTCGGAACACGGCGCTGACAGGCTGGGCATTATTCGCTCCGGATTCTCCACCGAAATCCCTCCTCGGGTTTGCGCTGTTATACCGGTCCGACCTGAAATCCCTCCTCTCCTGAGGGATAACCTTATCCTTCCCTTTGCCTTGCAACATATCTTCCTCCACTCGCTTGTATTTATCGATCCGATCCATCAACTGCCGCACACTGGTGGCGGGCCTGCCAGTCAAAGACTTCCTCAGGCCATGTCCCATTGGTAGTCCGTTCTTGAACGTATTGATGGCGACATCGTCGTACTTGCCATCCAGCTCGTTGTAAACCTCCTAGTACTTGTCCGAGTAAGCCTTGAGAGTCTCCCCGTCACGCATGGATAGGGACAGCAGTGCGCTAATGGGCCGGGGAGGCTTGCTGTTCGTGACAAAGCGGGAACCAAAAGCCTGGGTCAGCTATCTGTACGAGTCTACGGAATTCGTCCTCAGACCGTTGAACCACCTCATCGCCATAGGTCCCAAGCTGGATGGGAAGACGCCTCATTCTTGGAGTGGACAGCCATCCTCTAGTTGAATTGGCTCACATGTTCCACGGGATCCGTTTTGCCGTTGTAAGCAATGAAGGCTGGCTGCTGGAACCGCCGAGGAAGGTCTGCCTCCTCAATACGATGCGTGATGGGCGACCTGGAGAGTTGATCCAGCGCCTTGCTCATGGCGTCACCTCCTACGCCCCTGGGGGTTGGGTTGGCGCGCCTACGCCTCTGGTAGTGCTCATCCTCATGGGAGAAAGTCTCGCTGGGGGGCGTTCTTAACCTTTGCCTGTATTCGTCATCACTCTCGTCGTCAGAGGGCAGGTCAGGGCTGGGTTCGGACCGTCTTCGCTGCGCACGGCGCAGCTTCTTCTTCAGTGTTGAGAGTGGACCCAAGCCCAGTTAACCCTGCAATGAATTTGTAGAGTATGGGTTCAAGAGCTAGGCCCTAGTGAGGAATGCAACGGCCATGCATGGTTGTACATGAATGCTGGTAACTTGAACCTGGGTTAGGGTGCACAATAAGGCTCCTCGGACGAGTTTCACAGAGCTTAATTGTAACACACCGACCCCAAATTAATAGTTAAACTATGTGTTTAAATAGTTAATTATTATTTTAAGTCACTTACTTTCTAAAATTAATTTAAGAGTATTTAATAAGTATATTATTTTATAATACCTTTGAATAAGAATTGTAAAGAAGATAAATAATGGAATGACTATTTGTATTTTATATATATATATATATATATTAAGTATGTACAAACTATATTATGTGGTTAAGTTATGAGATGTATGTATATAGATATATAGATATATATATATATATATATAGTTGTGGGTGTTTTAACTATGTTTTATGCATGAGATGTTGTAGTGGAATTTTCACCCCATGCAACCAATGAAAATTGAACACATATAATGCTAAAGTTTCATGCATGATGACAAACTCCAAAGACCAAGACTTGGCCATGCAATTACCAATAGCCACCTCACTTCTTCCTTGACTTTCTTAAGACACTAGAACATCCAAGAAGCTATCTTCCCATCTATTTCCCATGGGTACACACACAAAAATCAGAAAATTCATCACACTTTACTCACTTTTCTCATAGGAAAGAGCTAGGAAGCTCCCTTGGGTCATTTTTCTCAAACCTACGGTCAACACCCCAAAATACACTCTTCTTATCTTGTTTTGGCTGAACCAGAAACATCTTCATTCAGCTTTCATTTGCTTCTTTCCTCTCTTCTTTCTTCTTCCCTTCTTACACGACAACATCTCTCCCTTTCTCACCGAAAATTCTACTTTCTCTAAGAAGAAATTGAGAGCCTAGATACTAAGGTTTCATCTTCAAAGTGTGTGGGTAAGTAAATTAAACCTCATCCTATCATGAGTATTTTAATGGTAGTATGATATGCTTTAGTTTCACTTCTATGTTTCTCTAACATGATTTCTAGAAGTTGGTTTTTGTGATTTGTAAAATTGGGAAGCTTGTAAGGCTATATATATATATATATGTTGTTTTAAGAAGCTTTGAAATTATGTTGGTGATTTGTTTAAGGTAGCTTAGGGTTTTACTAATTAAGGATGGTGTATGATTAAGGAATTAAGAAAAAGTTAGGATCAGAACTTTTGATGTTACTGCTGGGATTTTTGGTTGTATGTAATTTTGCTCTAAATGGTCAAATAACTATATATAAGTCTTTTCTAACATGTCTAATGAGTGCATAAAAATCCCTATATGAAAATAACATCCTTTGATAATTGTTTGTGAATTTATAAGAAAATGTTTCAAAACTGCCACTGTGACAGATTCTGTGTTCATGCATGATAAATTATGTATTTGTATATAGTGAATTTGGATGCTAGGGTTATTTTCTATGAAAGATAAGACATATACGGTTGTTATGGAATTGGTCTCACAGTATTTGAATGAGTAGAAAAATAATGATTTAATTTTGAAGTTGTAGGAAATTCTGTCAGGACAGATGGATTGTATGATTTTTAGTAAATTATGTTTCTATGCTTTGACTATGAAATTTTTATGGTATATACGGGTCATAAAGAGGAGTTGCTCTGTAAAATTGTATGAGGTTTGGATGTGTTTTGTTGGTCCGTTTGTATTTTACAAATGGAGCATATTCTGCTGAAATGAGCAGTGAATAACATATGCTATGCCTAACTTTGAGGATTTAATTCTATAGCTAGGGTGAATGTTTTGAGCTATTATTTAATATGCTTATCTCTTGGTATGTCTCAATCATAGATTAATTTTGTGTAACTTGTTTTGAGGTCTAGTACTCAAATGAAGGGTTCTAAACCATGTGACGGCTGTATTTATGAAACTGTTTTGTCCGACGTGTTGTATGTTACCATATGAATGTATATAGTTATATGAGCATGCTTAAAGGATTCTATGTTATGCATGCATTATTGCCCTAATCTCAAATCATCTTTTGAAATGAAGTTGGTTTTTTTAAAGATATGAGATTAATGTGAGAATGTTGGTTCTCTATGATTTAGTACATCATGTTGTATGATGAATATATTTTGTGTTTGTGGGAACCTATTTGGGGTGTGATTAGGATTTCATTGATTATGAGAGATAGGATTTGAGATGAATGTGTAAGATATGATAAGGAGTAATGGATAGTAATAAGCTTTGATTTTTGGTTTAGGTGTTACCAGTCGCCAGGTCTAAGCTCCTCCGACTTTAGGCTCTCAGTTCCTCTGCTTTCAGGTAAGGGATAAGTTATATGGGCATTTGGTAAGTCATGAGGTTATTTTAAAGTATATTATGCATTAAAATGTTTTTGATTAGAGATATGGCATGTACGCATTATCAGACAAAGATATGTTCGTGAACTTTCAAAAATTTATGTATATGATTTAAGCATATTGATATTATTACTGATTCCACGAACATAATGTTTAAAGAAAAGAATGGAAATGCTTTTATTATGAAATGTTATGCAAACTACGAATTTCAGTATGATGTATAAGTATGGAAATGTTTTCGGGTTATGTCCTCTGGTGATCTGAACTCGGTCAGTAGGGATTAATTACTGGCTTTCCATGGAAAAATGTTATCTGTTTGGCCATTTAAAGTAGAGGAAATGGGGCTGCCCGTAACTCTAGGCCATTTAAAGTAGAGGAAATGGGGTTGCCCGTAACTCTAAGGCCTTCTCCCCAATGTGTACGGACGGCGGGGAGGAACAAAACCTGGAGGGGATGACAATATCATACACACGAGGGCATCCAAATGTGATGAGGCCTTCTCTGTACAGACTTATCAGATATGGACTAACCAATATGTTATGAACGGTTATGTTATGTTATTAATCATGAAGGAATTATTTTGTTTAAATGCATTGTGAAAAGTAAAAGCTCTCATGAAAAGAAGAAGTTTCGAATGAAAAGGAAGCTGTTCATTAAAGATAAAAGTTCTGAAGTTCTGTTATGCTATAAAGATAAAGTTTCTTATGAAAGTACAAGTTATGTTAAGAAGTTATCTGATATCTGTTTTTCTTTATGCAAAGTTACCAATTATCTGATTCTAAGTTAAAATGATTATTTTGTAATGAAAGTATATATATATATATATATATATATATATATATGGTAACTTTGTAAGAAATGAAAGAAATTCAAATCCGAAAGGCTTTGATAATATTATTCTGAAAAAAAAAGGGAGAACAATTATCTTTACGAAGAGTGTATAAGTTATTATTATAAATAGTATAAAATACTATGCATGAAAAGATGTTCTCCTATCTGAACGATTATAAAATGAAATGAATTGATTTACATGCATCCTTATTGAATTCTCATATATCTTACCTTTACTGAGCTGTGTAGCTCACCCCTTCCACTCTTTCAGTTAACAGGTTTTTAATTTGGAGCAGAGGGAGCCTTAGTCAAGTTTTGGAAGGAGCTGGTTTTAGTTTATATGTATAAATCCTAAAGTAGTATTTGATGTTTAGTTTTGCAGTATTGTGAATTTTAGGATCTAATGAAAGTTGTACCTTAAGGTATTAAAAGATGTATTATGTGAAAGTATGAAATTTGAAAGATTGGTGGATTATGTTATTCTTTGAGTTTAATATAGATGCTCTGAATGTCAAGTGAAAAATTATACCATTTAAGTAAGAAACAAGGATTTAAATAAAGAGAGAAGCTTTTGTAAAAGCTTTTGTGAAAGTCTCATTAAAAGTTAAGTTGGTTCTTGTTAATATTAGGTTTAAACTTGATATTAGCATGCCGGTCATGGTCACAAATCCGAGTACGGGTTTGGGGCGTGACATTAATGTTCTTCTTATTTCTCCGGAGAAAGGTTACAAGGATTGAGAGAATATAAACTGCTACAGTATTTCTTTCCTCTCGTTTTTCCCCCCCTCTCAAGAGGGACTTCTTACATTATATATCTCCCTCTCAGTTGATCCTAGCCCTACATTTGTTGGGGAATTAGACCATTACTTGAGTGCCTGTCCCATCAGCCACCTTCCCACTCTCTCTGTGGGATGCGGCAACCAAGGTGGCACTGTTGAGGTGTCCCCTCCTCATTAATGCGGCCATGACGTTAGTTGAGGGCATTTAATGTGGAGGTGACAGTTCTTCCTGAACTTGCTCCTCCACCATGCTTCTACTCCTGGTATGCGGTACCTGCTCCCTGCCCTTCGAATGATCAGGAGTGCTCCCTTGGTGACGTGTTGCCTATTTTCATTATGGTGTCGGATTTCCGAGGATGGAGTCATCCTCGGCGTGCCTTGTTGGGCTCCTGGGCCTAATGCTTCCATCCTCGAACCAAGAACGCCTCCTCGGCTCGGGCCTTAGGCTTGGTTCGAAGTGGGCCGGGGTTGCCTGACTATTTCTGGCCCCACAATAGTTAATTATTATTTTAAGTCACTTACTTTCTAAAATTAATAGAAGAGTATTTAATAAAAATATTATTTTATAATATCTTTGAATAAGAATTGTAGAGATTATAAATAATTGAATGCTTAATTTTATTATGTATATATATATATATATATATATATATATATATATATATATATGTATATGTATATGGTTGTAGGTGTTTTAGTGAAGCACGATGCATGGGATAGTATAGTAGAAATTCAACTCACATGCAACCAATGAAAATTGAACACATATAATGCTAAAGTTTCATGCATGATGACAAACTCCAAGACCAAGACTTGGCCATGCAATGAGTAAGTTCCACCTAGCTTCTTCTTTGACTTTCAATGCAACTAGAAGCTCACTTCCTCTCATTTCCTACGGTCACACAAATCAGAAATTTATGCTCACTTTACACTCTTTTTCTTAAGGAAAGATCTAGAAGCTCTCTTGAGTCCAAGGATTCACACACCAAAAGAAAGATAACTTAACATTTTACACTAGAGGATTACGTTATATTTGGAGAACAGTGTAGATGCTCTGAATATCAAGTTAAAAAAAAAACAAAAATTATATCAAGAAGTAAAGAAACAAGAATGATAATAAAGAGGGAAGCTGTTGGTAAAAGCTTTGTAAAAGTTAAGTTGGTTCTTGTTAATATCAAGTTTAGGCTTGGTATTAGCATGCCGGTCATGGTCACAAATCCGGGTATCGGGTTTAGGGCGTGACAGTATAGGACCAGGAAAAAAAAAATGCAATAACTCAAGCTCGTGCCATCACATATACGAATAGAAATTGTAGACTCAAAAGGAATTGGTCATTGTTACAAGAAACAAGATTTTATTGTCATGCTACTTATTGACCTCATATCATCTTGAAATGTTACAAGCATAAAGATTGTAAGAAGAAAATGTAGTGCGAATGTGTATTTGTCAAAATTCGCACTCAATAAAAACTTAAAATTTAAAGATTTTATTGATGTGATCTTTATTTTTCCTAGAGTTTTAAAATTTTGATTTTACCTGTTGAAGATGTATATTGTTTACATCAGTAGCCTCTTCATTTATACTTTTCCACTAAGTGTCACAAAATAATGTTACACGTGTTTAGTTTGTCCAATAAAATAATGTCACGTGACAGAATAAAAATAACGTGAATAATAGACATAATTGATACTTATAATAAATTTCACAATAAATTTAGTTTTTCCCAAATACTTATAATAAATTTCACAATAAATTTTATTATAGTTAAAATAATTAATTGTGATATAAATACTTAAATAATTTCACAAATACTTATAAAAAGTGGCATTGGTAGTATTATTTAATCATTAAACTTAGATAATTGTTTGTAGCACAGAGCAAGGATCCATAGTCAAAAAGTTATTCACTGTGTAGGCCTTTACGAAAAGAAAAAAAATGGTTGTGCGGCTCTTTTTTTACCATGTATCCACATGAGGACAACAGGTAGAACTTTGTTTAAGAAATTTTGTCTTCCTTTCAATTGCTACACAGCTATAAGGGAGGAAAGTCTTGGTCTTCAATGGTAGTGTTTCTTCTCTTTTAGTTTCACTACATTTTTTTTTCTTTCTTTCCTTCATTTTCTCTTAGATCCCATCTCTTTCTCTGTATTTTGTCTTTCTTTCATTCCCTCAACAGATAGAGACCACTGAAATCAAAGAGAACTCAAGCACGAAATGGGGATGGCTTCAAGGAACACCCGATCATGAACCACACCTGGCCGATGCACCCATTTCAAGGCCCCTCCTGTCGTCAGCAACAAATAGTTGTTCAGTTTTGGACAATTCCGACGCCGAGATTCACAACTATTTAAAACCCATATCGATTTCTTTTGGGTAGTGGGCGTTTGCGTCTGCGTTTAGAGTAGTTGCGTTTTTTGGCCTTTTTTTTTTTTTTTTTTTTAAGTTCAACTCCAATTGCACTGTTTATGGGACATGAATTGTGCAATCAGGCCAATAAACAGTAAATTCATTAATAAACAATAATCAAAATATTTTTTTTTTATTGTTTTCAGTTTTCAGTTTTCAACAAAATAAACAGTATCTAAACGCACACTATATGTTCTGGTTTTATTCTAGTAACATCTGAAATTTGTATGAATTGTAATTTTTGTAAGAGAATTTTTTTTTAAAGAGAATTTTTGCGAGAGGTTGTTTGGTGATAGAGTGTTGTTTTCCGTTAACTTGTTTGAGTTGTGTAAGGAGGAGAAATGAGTGAAGGATGGTTTAGCCTTTTTATTAAAATATAATCTGTTAGACGCTTTTCTCTTCCCATAAAAGTCATTGCCGCCATGTGGAAAAACAAAACAAAATTAATAAACTATTCTCTTATATGTGTTAATGTGGGTGCTTAAGGCACAGCCGGACCCTTTTATCTTATTAATAACGTTAATCGCAATCATTACGTAACAGCTCCTTTTTTGACGAAACTAAAACAACACAGAGAGTTCATTCATATAGCCTACAAATAAGTAGAAGAGAAAACCAAACCATAAAACGACCAAAAAAAGGCAGTAGTACTATAGTAGACAGATCCCATAGTAATCATTGCCAATATCTATTCCTCAGGAGCAGGCTGATTCAAATCGATCAGCAAAGGAGCAGGCTGATTCAAATCGATCACCAAAGGAGCAGTAGTGTTTCCATTCCTTGCAGCAGCAGGCTCACCGGTTGGAGGAGGATATAGGCCCCACCATGGACGGTCGGGATGCTGGTTCATGTGACCACCCAGAACTTTTTTAGGGACGAAACGTTTTCCACAAACCACACAGGCCTCTGGAGCATGATGACCTGGAGAAAACACATTACCATATACCAGTCTGTTTAATTTTTTTCATATCAATGTTCTATAACCAACATTCTTCTTCTTCTTTAAAATATCAGTGTACACTAAATGTCATAGGGTGCGTGTTAACTGAAGATAAAACGAACTGGGTTAAGAATGACAATGATTCCTTAGATATCTGACAGGATGTGGATGGAGCATGACAAATGAGACATTCCTGGGTATTGGAAACACAAAATTTTCTACCTTTGTTGAGGTATTATAGATGATGTACTAATAAAAATGGTGTCAGACTCACAAGAAAGTAATGATCTGATCTTAATAACAACTTAGTTTCGGAAAAACTTGAAATTTTTTATGTCGCTAACATTAATTGATGCTATTCTTAAAAATATGCTGGTACGGAACACCCATAGTAATTAGTGTTAAATTACTATGGGTATCTCATGCAGAAGACTCACCGGTTGGAGGAGGATATAGGCCACGCCATGGACGCTCAGGGTGACTCTTCATGTGACCTCCTAGAGATTTTTTGTTGCAGAAATGCTTTCCACAAACAAAACAGTCCCAGGTCTCTGGAAGAGAGAGAGAGAGTGATGAAGTCCCATCATTGTCCATAGAGTGTATAAAACTGCTATAGAACTGAAAAGAAAGGATGTTAAAACAATATAAGCCTAAGAGAGAGAGGGAGAGAGAGAGAGAGAGGGGTTGGGAGTAGAGAATGTTGAAGACAAAACTTGCTTTTTATAGGTTTCAGGGTCTCATTGAGACAAGTTCAAAAAAAAATATGAAAATGAGAGAGAGAGAGAGAGTAAACGAGTGTAGTAAACGTCTGAAAGGAATCGTATTCTAAATTGCTGGTTTTTTTTTTTTTTTTTTTTTTTTTTTTTTAATGGGATCTAAATTGGTGCTTGATCCGACAAGAAAGAAGAAAGCAGCGCAATAAATTACCTTTAGGTTTGATTAATTCATGTATGTATTGATTTGGACTTAATATAAACTTTTGCTACACGTCAGCACATCCTGTGCAAATAAAGTTTGTTTAATTTTACACTAACAGTCTAACATCCAAGAAAAGAAACGACAAAATTGATTTGGAGGAAAAAGAAAGGACTGAAAGGAGGAAATATAAAGGGTGCGAAAAGAAACGTGTCAAAGTTTTGAAAATAGTATGGATAAGAAAATTGGTGCAAGTGAACTTCAGTTTGGAGTTTAGACCCTAATCAATTTGATACGCAAGCCACTATGTATTACACCCAGACCGCTACGCCCAACATAGTGGATAGCGGCTTGGGTGTAATACATTTTACTAGAAGCTTGGGTGTAATACATTTTTCTATTCTAGTGTTAAATATTATCATTGATACACCATGTTAAATATACTAGTATAGATGCGGAAGCGAAAGCATAAAGTATAAAACACAATAACACACGAGCGTTACGTGATTCAGTCTAACGACCCTAAAGGGCTACATCAATAATATATTATAGTGTAGTACCAACACCTCTAGCTCACTACTAATCAATAAAATATTTTTATTTTTTTCATTTTGGATTTTATTATTTTTACTATTTAAATAAAATAAATGTCAACTCCATGTAAAACCCTAAATCTATGGGGAAATATAGTGGGGCACCAACACAACCACACCAATTCACACGGGTTTGTCCCAACAAAAAGTTGGTGGACTGAGAGTGGGGCCTCTCACATACTTATTCTGATAAGGCTAATGGTACAGGACCAGAAAAAAAAAATGCAATAACTCAAGCTCGTGCCATCACATATACGAATAGAAATTGTAGACTCAAAAGGAATTGGTCATTGTTACAAGAAACAAGATTTTATTGTCATGCTACTTATTGACCTCATATCATCTTGAAATGTTACAAGCATAAAGATTGTAAGAAGAAAATGTAGTGCGAATGTGTATTTGTCAAATTTCGCACTCAATAAAAACTTGAAATTTAAAGATTTTATTGATGTGATCTTTATTTTTCCTAGAGTTTTAAAATTTTGATTTTACCTGTTGAAGATGTATATTGTTTACATCAGTAGCCTCTTCATTTATACTTTTCCACTAAGTGTCACAAAATAATGTTACACGTGTTTAGTTTGTCCAATAAAATAATGTCACGTGACAGAATAAAAATAACGTGAATAATAGACATAATTGATACTTATAATAAATTTCACAATAAATTTAGTTTTTCCCAAATACTTATAATAAATTTCACAATAAATTTTATTATAGTTAAAATAATTAATTGTGATATAAATACTTAAATAATTTCACAAATACTTATAAAAAGTGGCATTGGTAGTATCATTTAATCATTAAACTTAGATAATTGTTTGTAGCACAGAGCAAGGATCCATAGTCAAAAAGTTATTCATTGTGTAGGCCTTTACGAAAAAAAAAAAAAATTGTTGTGTGGCTCTTTTTTTACCATGTATCCACATGAGGGCAACAGGTAGAACTTTGTTTAAGAAATTTTGTCTTCCTTTCAATTGCTACACAGCTATAAGGGAGGAAAGTCTTGGTCTTCAATGGTAGTGTTTCTTCTCTTTTAGTTTCACTACATTTTTTTTTCTTTCTTTCCTTCATTTTCTCTTAGATCCCATCTCTTTCTCTGTATTTTTTCTTTCTTTCATTCCCTAAACAGATAGAGACCACTGAAATCAAAGAGAACTCAAGCACGAAATGGGGATGGCTTCAAGGAACACTCGATCATGAACCACACCTGGCCGATGCACCCATTTCAAGGCCCCTCCTGTCGTCAGCAACAAATAGTTGTTCAGTTTTGGACAATTCCGACGCCGAGATTCACAACTATTTAAAACCCATATCAATTTCTTTTGGGTAGTGGGCGTTTGCGTCTGCGTTTAGAGTAGTTGCGTTTTTTGGCCTTTTTTTTTTTTTTTTTTTTTTTTTTTTAGTTCAGCGCCAATTGCACTGTTTATGGGACATGAATTGTGCAACCAGGCCAATAAATAGTAAATTCATTAATAAAAAATAATCAAAATATATTTTTTTTTATTGTTTTCAGTTTTCAATTTTCAACAAAATAAACAGTATCTAAACGCACACTATATGTTCTGGTTTTGTTCTAGTAACATCTGAAATTTGTATGAGTTGTAATTTTTGTAAGAGAATTTTTTTTTTAAAGAGAATTTTTGCGAGAGGTTGTTTGGTGATAGTGTTGTTTTCCGTTAACTTGTTTGAGTTGTGCAAGGAGGAGAAATGAGTGAAGGATAGTTTAGTCTTTTTCAAAAAATATAATCTGTTAGACGCTTTTCTCTTCCCATAAAAGTCATTGCCGCCATGTGGAAAAACAAAACAAAATTAATAAACTATTCTCTTATATGTACGGTTAATGTGGGTGCTTAAGGCACAGCCGGACCCTTTTATCTTATTGTATAGGAAGAGTCCAATAATGCATGAAAAGCTTTGGTATCATGAAGACGATTTAGGACATGGGAAGGGTCCGAAAATGCATGAAAAGCTTTGGTATCATGGCCATTAGTGTACTTAGTGTGGGGTCCAAGTTCCTCAAGAAGAACCAACCACCAAAGAGAGAGGGGGAATTGTGGGTCAATGTCCAACGGAAAAAATCAACTGCTGGCGTCAAGATCTCATGTGATGACGTTCGTTCCCGGGTTCCAATTTTCTATTTATACTCACATTGTTCTCTCAAAAAATCCCACCTCTCCTCTCTGTCTGTCTCTCTCTCTCTCTCAGGCTTATATTGTTTTAACATCCTTTCTTTTCAGTTCTATAGCAGTTTTATACACTCTATGGACAATGATGAGACCTGGGACTGTATGGTTTGTGGAAAACGTTTCGTCTCTAAAAACGCTCTGGGTGGTCACATGAACCAGCATCCCGAGCGTCCATGGCGGGGCCTATATCCTCCTCCAACCGGTGAGTCTTCTGCATGAGACACTGTAGTTTTTCCTTCTTCGCCAATTAATTTAACACTAATTACTATGGGTGTTCCGTACCAGCATATTTTTAAGAATAGCATCAATTAATGTTAGCGATATAAAAAATTTCAAGTTTTTCCACAACTCAGTTGTTATTAAGATAAGATCATTATTTTCTTGTGAGTCTAACACCATTTTTATTAGTACATCATCTATACTACCTCAACAAAGGTAGAGAATTTTGTGTTTCCAATACCCAGCAATGTCTCATTTGTCATGCCCCATCCACATCCTGTCAGATATCTAAGGAATCATTGTCATTCTTAACCCAGTTCTTTTTATCTTCAGTTAACACGCACCCTAATTATGACATTTAGTGTACACTGATATTTTAAAGAAGAAGAAGAAGAATGTTGGTTATAGAATATTGATATGAAAAAAACAGACTGATATATGGTAATGTGTTTTCTCCAGGTCATCATGCTCCAGAGGCCTGTGTGGTTTGTGGAAAACGTTTCGTCTCTAAAAAAGCTCTGGGTGGTCACATGAAACAGCATCCCGGGCGTTCATGGCGGGGCCTGCTTCCCCCAACTGGTGAGCCTGCTGCTGCAAGGAATGGAAACACTACTGCTCCTTTGCTGATTGATTTGAATCAGCCTGCTCCTGAGGAATAGATATTGGCAATGATTACTATGGGATCTGTCTACTATAGTACTACTGCCTTTTTTGGTTGTTTTATGGTTTGGTTGTCTCTTCTACTTATGCGTATAGGCTATATGAATAAAAAACTCTCACATTGTGTGTTGTTTAGCTTCGTCAAAAGATTGTATCCCCTAGTCAAAGGACCTGTTATGGAATGCATGCGATTATCTTAGTGGTATGACTATTAAAAAAATTGCAACATGATTATTAATGGCATGGTTGGGTGTGTTTCTATTTTTTTTGGTGACAAAGCAACTGGGAATAACTGGGAATTGAGTAAGGATCTGTTATGTAATGCTTGTGATTATCTTAATGGTATGATTATCAAGAAAATTGCAGCATGATTATTAATGGCATGGTCGGGTACAGGGATGGAGTTATGTATTGACCAAAGGGGGGCTCTAGCCCCCGGGCCTCATGAGATTTCCCTTAGTATTAGTGGTATCAACGAGCGTCTTTGCCAAAATTGACTTGAGTTTTTGGCAGTGTTTGAGTGGCTTTGCAACAACTGATTTGATTAGTAATAGAAAATTAATAAATAAAAGTGGTGGTTAGACCCAAAGAGTGATTATCTTTCACCCAAAAATAAAAATAGTGAAGTGGTGGACCGTAGACCTCTCTTCTTTTTCTTTTTTCTTTTTTTGGTTTTGTTGTCTTGGTTTTAATTAATGAGTGATTCTAGAATTATAAAGTATTTCACAACTTTTCATCACAATTTTTCAAAAAAAAAAATTGTTATAACTTTGGTATAGCAGATTGTGAGTAGTTGTCTATCCCTTACACATAGACTAATAATTTTTCTTCACTATTCACACGTTGCTACATCACAATTGTGGCAAAAAAAAAGTTGGGTAATACTTACTTTTTCCTAATTTATTAGCTTGAGGTCTACTTTTTCTTTGTGAGTTTTTGATTTGGGTCTGCATTAATTGAACACTATGAGACTATTTAATATCTTGTTTAGCTTTGTCAGTTTGTGTTGATTTTTTTTTTCCTATTTTCTTTTATTTAGCAAATATATGTATTTTTTATAGTTTAAAATAGGATTTATAATAAAATTGAAGATGATTTTTAGACAAATTTCTGTAACATTTTGTAATGATTTTTGACATTTAAAAGAATGCTAGGTTCTCTTTTAATAAATAATTATATTGTGATGTATTTAAAAATAGTTATTTTGTGTCTTTTTTGTTGTTGGCATTTTGTTAGCAATAAATGAATGTTAATTTAGATTTTTATGAGATTTTTTTTTTTTTTTTTTTTTTTACTTTGCCCCCCTTCGATTGAACTTCTGGCTCCGTCCCTGGTCGGGTGTGTTTTTACCTTTTTGGTGATAAAGCAATTGGGAGTTGAGTATACTCCAAAATCAGAAAGTTTCACCCCTCTTTGTTCTATCAATGGTACATTTTTTTTAATTATGCTTTTTAGGGACACCCATGTTTGACCCCTGAGAAAGTGTATAAGAAATGGGGAAAGATGATGAAAGTGTAAAAATCTCACACTTTACAATTGTTATGGTTTTCAAAACAATTCAAACAAATTGAACTCACGTCAAAATCAATATATTTTATCTAGCTCCGATGTGATTATTTAAATTTTTTTAATATATTTTATTTAAGTTTGATCTTTCCAATTTCCAATAATATATATTAATACTTCTAGTAATTTATTTAATTTTTGTTGTTTAAGTATATTTTCATTAGTTATCCTTTAAAAATAATTTACTTTTTTATTAGTACTAATTTATCCAATTATATGAAATAAATTTTTATTTGTACAAATTTAGAGTATAAAGTGAACATATTATTTAGTAAAGCTTTTGATAAATTAGATCTATTGTTCTGCACTTTAAATTTTATTTTAGTTCAATTATAATTTTTTATTATAAATCACGTTTCATTTATTTATAAATATTTTGTTAATTATAAATGGCTACTAAAAAAATATCTATCTAGATATGAAAAAAATTAAAAAAAGAAGAGGAAAAAACTAGAAAAACAAATTGAATCAAAAAAGGCATCTATAGATAAAATTGTTATTAATATTAAATAAAACACAATTGTAGGGTCACAATTTGTAGCCCAAGTCTTAAAAATATGGGATATAGGCCCAATGAGCCCAATACAATAAATTTGTAGAGAGTGGGTGAAAGAACTGAGTTTTTTGTGAATTTAACAACAGTTGATAGGGATTTAAAAGAGGAACAAGTAAGAAAGATACGTAAAAACTGAATAAACTGGTTGTCTGAGAAGATGGGTTATAAAAATAAACTAGTAGAATTGAATGCCAATACAGATTTTAATACTCCAATCGTTCTTTTCTTCTTCTTCTTTTTTCAATCCTCCTCTCATGGTGGGTCTTTTACATTATATAGTTCCTTTCAGACCATCCTAATCATACACTTGTTAATCATCTAAACCTTCACTTAAGTGCACGTCCCATCAGATATCTTCTTTAGCTCTCTGTGAAGGATGGTAGCTGAGACTACACTGTTCAGGGGTCCTCTCCATATAAATACGGCCAGAAAAGTTGCTGCAGTGCATTTAATGTGGTGGTAGCAGCTTTTCTTTTAGATATTTCTGAGCTCCTATCACCTTTGTACGTGCTTGAGGTTCATCCTTATCATTGGAACTTCCTGGAAGGTCACCTAAATTGCCCAAATACAAGTTTGATCGATGTTCATCGTATCCGAGAAGGAGCTACTCCTCGGACAATATTCCTCCATTCTTTCCTTATGTGATTCTCAACTTTGGGGCCTCTCCCAATCATTTACTCCTCCTCGGATATATCCACATCCTCGGATAAGGCCTAAGACCCAATATACAAATTTGGACTCTTATCCCCACAATAGCCCCTCAAAATTCCAGTTTTTCCCTCGCATCCGAGGAGAAGAAGTGGAGTTTTGATTTGCCTTAAAATTAAGGGCTAGGAATGTCAAAATATTTGAGTTTACATGCGTGGGAGTATAATTTTGTGCGCTTCATCATTGCTACTGACGTTTCGGAACCCGCAAAGCACCATTAATTGCTCTAGGCGGCGCTGTGTCCCTTGCATCTAACGGTGAGGCATTAATCTAACGGCTGATATTTCTCCTCGAGATTTGGGCGGGATAACTCCCACTCATTTTCTTACTCTATATAAAGCCTAAAAGGGGGTTCATTTTTTCTTTTACTTTTGAAATTCACAAGTACTCTAGATAACCTCAGCATTCGAACTCGCGAAACAAATTGAACTTCTAAGCTTCCTTAATTTTCCTTTAAGAGAAAATATTTAAAGGCTTTTCTAGAGGTGTGGGATCTGACATACTTGATTATTTCCGTAAGTATCTTTTTCCTCAAACTTTCTTTTTCTCCTCGGTTGATTCCCTTGTTTTTCGCTTTTCAATAAAACTTTCTTCTAGTCTCCTCCGTTTGTCTAGATGGGTAGATTCAAACATTTAGTGGATTCTCAAACTGGGATGGAGGGTTTTAGGGCCAAATACTGTATCCCACAGGGAGTGGGTTTGGAGTATTGCCCTCCAAAACAAGTATTGACTGATAGAGAGATGGGTCAAGTTGTCATTCCCATGATCGCTTTTATAGAAGGAGGGATGACACTTCCCATGGGTAGGATAACCCGAGATTATCTGCTAAACCACAGATTATGCCCCCACCAATGCGCTCCCAATATGTTTAGAATCCTAGGGGGTATAGATGCCTTAAACGATTAGATGGACCTTCGGCTTACATGGCACAATGTTGTTCATATGTACGAGTGCCATTCACTCGCCCGAGGATATTACCTCAAATCTTGATTCGAGGATGTGAGGTTGATATCCTGCCTTCCCAAATCCAACAAAGGCTAAAAGGACGATTATCTGGTCATCTCCAAGGAGTGCCATGACGGTCTTCACTGCCCAGTTAGGGAAGGAACACTAGGTGGGGTACCCTAGGGATAGGTCCTTTGGTAGGGACCTTAGTTTTCTTAGCCTCTCCTTTATTTATTTTAAGCCGCTCATCTCCTCGGACAACAATTATAATTTTTGCTAACCACAATTTCCTCTTCGAATCTTTTGCAGATAAAAACCACGTTTCTCTGAGGCTTAGTCACGTCAAAGTTCCGGCGCTCAATTACCTACAAAGGTCAAAGATATTCCCAAGCGAGGACGAACAATTGCGAGCCGTTCATTTGATTTTAGACTACGTGCCTCTGCTGCGCACATTTCAGGACACAGGCCAGGCGATAAGATTGGGTAGTCCTAGGCTTGCTCGAATAGATGTTTCTAAGCCCGGTTTATTGACTCGGAGAGACCTTCCCTCGGTCGTGTGGCCACCTTAACCTGCTCCTCAACCGGTAATCGCTCTGAGAGAAGAGTCGTCCTCATCCCGCCACTCTCTAGACGCTGAGATCGATCAATTCCAGTTCGAAGGAGAGGGAGGGGAGCCGAAGAAACCTGTGGAGTTGTCAGATTCAGAGACTGAGTCTGAAGGGTTTGCTTCCATCCATCAACCAAAATTATTAGTTGCTCGGCCTGATTCCAGTCACGAGGAGGAAGAAAGCATGGATCTGAGGCAGAGAATTGGTTTAAAAGGTCTAATGGCCAACATAAATAAGGGAGGGTCTACATCAAAAGAGGTTCCAAAGACCCAACCCACTCCTAAACTCCCTCCTGCTCCCCCTTAGCCTCCAGCTGACCTCGGACTGAAGTCTAATCAGGATTTGAAGAAGAAGAGGCCAGCCGAGGTCCCTGAGGAAGGGGAGATAGTGCCACAGCCAAGCAGCAAAAGAAGGCAAAGGACCCTCGAGATAAAAGGGCCCCATCTGTGGAAAGCCGGGGGGATGCTGAAGTGCGTCAAGCGCAACGCATTTGGGAACCTCGGCTGGAGGTGGAGGGCGCTCCCGTCTCTTAGGACGCCACCATCTAGAGTCCCAGAGGGGGTATGCTGGCATCTTGGCCGAGGCTCTAGAGCAGCCCCTCCTACTCCCTAGAGATATGGAGAGCCTTAGGCGCATTAGGCAGCCTGACCTCTTCATGTCATTGAAGAAGGATCTTGCGATGGTAATTAAGCCAGCATTTTTTTTTTAAAAATAATATCCTGCGAGTTCATTTACTCATATACTGTTTGTGATCCCTCTGTTACTTCTATGCAGCTTACCCAGCAAGTATTTGTTGCCGAGGAATGGGTTAGGAAGGCCCAAGACGAAGCTAAGGCTGAGGCCCACTCTCGGCTGGAGGTGGAAAAGCAACTGGGAGCATTAGTGCAAGAGCAGACTAAGCTATCCGAGCAGCTGAAGGAGGCAATCAAAGCCCGCAACAGCGCCACGGCGGGTCTAAAAAATGCGGAGAAGCAAGCTAAAGATCAGCGCAAACAACTTCACATGACCGAGATAAACCTGGCCACAGAAAAGCAAGCCGTTATAGATCTTAAGGTCGAGCTGCAAAAAGTCAAAGATGCAGCTCGAGTGGCTAGAGAGTCCGTTGAGGCTGCGGTGGCGGCCGCCTACGACCGTGGGGCGACAGAAATGGAGAATCGGCTGATAGAAAAGGTGGCCATAGTTTGTAGGGGTTACTGCGCTGAGTCCTTGGGCGTGGCGATGGACTGGGCGAGAGTCCTTGCCGACTCCAAGCTAAGGAGGGCCGAGAACATTCACTTCCCATCTGATATTAGAGAGATCCCAGATGCAACTCCTTCCCCCCCCCCCCTCCTCAGGCTCCCATCCCTGAAGGGGCTGAGGAGGGTAAGGAGGCTCAGCCTCCAGTGATGGATAAGCTGTCCGAGGATTCCCTCACGGTTAAGGAGATGGTCTCCCAGGCCAAGGACATGGCAACTAAGTCTCAAATTGAGGGCGTCCATTCCTTTGCTATTGATTTTGAGAAAGATCTTCCTCCACCTGAAGCGTAGTTGTAGGGTGTACTTGCTTTTTTTTCTTTTTTTCTTTTTTTCTTTTTTTCTTTTGTAAAAGCTATTTGCCATCAAACAAAATGTATCTCCTTTTTTGATTAATGAAGACGCTTTCCCTTTCTTTTCTCTCCAATATTTTCATTTAGTAGGCTTTTTAGTTTATCACCATTGTCGTGAATCAATGATTTAATACATGTATCACAAATTGATCTACATGATCAACAACTTTGATGCTTGATGAGAAAGGACGCTAATTTCCAATTCTTGTAAAAGGTGTTAATCTCCTCATATCATTTGGTTCGAGGATTTCAGGCAAGATAGGGTTTAATCTTATACATTTATAAAAGTTGTCATTTAGTAATAACTTTCCTATATCATCTGGTCCGAGGACTTTAGGTATGATTGGGTTGAAGTTTAAACACTTATAAAAGTTGCAATGGAGTGTTAACCAACTCATATCATCTAGTCCAAGGACTTCAGACATGACTAAATTTAAGTTTAAACACTTATATAAATTGTAATGGAGTGTTAATCAACTCATATCATCTGGTCCGAAGACTTCAAGCATGACTGAATTTGAGTTTAAACACTTATATAAATTGTAATGGAGTGTTAACCAACTCATATCATCTGGTCCAAGGACTTTAGGCATGACTGAATTTGAGTTTAAACACTTATATAAATTGTAATGGATTGTTAACCAACTCATATCATCTGGTACGAGGACTTCAAGCATGACTGAATTTAAGTTTAAACACTTATATAAATTGTAATGGAGTGTTAACCAACTCATATCATCTGGTCCGAGAACTTCAGACATGACTAAATTTAAGTTTAAACACTTATATAAATTGTAATGGCAGAAAATATACAACCTTTATGTAACAGATAAACATAATGATCAAGGAAATACTTATTAATAATAATACATTTTCAGATTGTTTACATTCCAAGGGCGTGGTATTACATGCTCATCTAAATCTTCTAGAAAGTATGCCTTGATGCCAGCCTCTGAGGTAATGCGATATGGCCCTTCCCAATTAGGCCCTAGTTTTCCCCATGCTGGATTCTTTGTAGTGCCCAGAACTTTCCTCAACACTAAATCACCAAGTGTTAATGGTCTCAATTTCATGTTGGCATCATAACCCTGTTTGAGCTTGTGGTGGTAATATGCTAGTTGGACCATTGCATTTTCCCTCCTCTCTTCGATCAAGTCTAGACTCTTCTCTAATAGCTCATTTACTATGACCTTGTTAACAGTCTTTGCTTGTCCATTCCCTTGGGGATAAGCAGAGTAGAATATCTATTTGTAATTCCCAACTCACAACAATATCTTCTGAAAGATTTGCTGTCAAATTGGAGGCCATTGTCTGAGATGAGGGTATGAAGGACCCCAAACCGGGTGATAATGCTATTCCAAACAAACTTCTTGGCATCCACATCTCTGATGTTTGATAAGGGTTCGGCCTCGACCCACTTAGTAAAGTAGTCTGTGCCAACTAGCAGGTATCTCTTGTTTCCTGCTGCCTAGGGGAAGGGGCTTACAATATCTAAGCCCCATTGAGCAAACGACCAAGGGCTAGACAGAGGATTAAGGACTCCTCCTGGTTGGTGTATGTTTGGTGTGAACTGTTGGCACTGGTCGCATTTTTTCACATATTCTTGTGTTTCCCTTTGCATGTTCGGCCACCAATAATCTTGAGTGATGGCTCTGTGCGCCAGGGATCTGCCTCCAGTGTGGCTTCCACAAATTCCCTCATGTAACTCCTCAAGAAGTAATTCAGTTGCTTCAGGATTTATACATAACAAGTACGGTCCTAAAAAGGAACTTTTATATAGTTTTTGGTCCTCGGATGTCAACTTTTGACTTTTCTTCAGGTAAAGTGTCCTCCTTCAAGAATAACATCACAAGGTCCATCCAGCTAGGCCCTGCCCTGACCTGATGAACTCGGACTGCCTCTCTCCTCTTCGAAGGTTTATGCAAATCCTCAACAAGGATAACCTGAGGCAGGTTCTGTGCCGAGAATGTTGCCAGGCTGGCCAGGGAATCAGCATGTGTGTTTCCGCTTCTAGGGATGTGCAACAAGTTGAAAGATTCAAACTCTGATTGCAAGTTTCTAACTTGACTTAAATATCCCTGCATTCTTTCGTCTTTTTCTTTGAAATCTCCTTTCACTTAGTCGACGACTAACCTTGAGTCCGAGAACATTTCTATTACTTTTCCGCCCATTTTCTGAACCATAATCATTCCTATTAGTAGAGCTTCATATTTAGCCTCATTATTTGTAGCCGAGAAGTCTAACCTCAATGATTTTTCAATGGTGATTTTCTCAGGGGATACCAGCACTAATCCTACTCCAGAACCTTTTTGATTTGCTGCTCCGTCTACGTACACTTCCCAAGGTAAGGGGTTTCGTTGGGAGATCAGGCCAACCGATTTTTCATCCATGTTTTGTGTTGACAGTACTTCTTCTAATGGGGGTTTAGCGAACTCAACCACCAGATCCACGAGGACTTGGCCCTTGATGGAGGTACAAGGCATGTATTTGATGTCAAAAACCCCTAGAACCGTGCCCCCATTTGGCGATTCTTCCTGTGTAATCAGCATTTCTTAGTATTGTTTTAAGTGGAAGCTGGGTGAGGACGACAACTGAATGTGCTTGGAAATAGTGGGGCAGCTTTCTTGTACCATGCACTATCACCAGGATGGCTTTCTCCAATGGTAGATATCGAATCTCAGCCTCATGTAGCGACTTGCTTACGTAGTAAACTGGACGCTGTACACCACGATCAACTCGTATCAACACTAAACTTACAGCATAAGAGGCCATAACAATATAGGCAAACAGAACCTCATCCACTTCGGGACTGGACATGATAGGTGGCCGAGATAGATAATCTTTAAGCTACTGGAGAGCTAAGGCGCACTCGTCGGTCCATTCAAACCCTTTCCATTTGTTAATTAGTTGGAAGAAGGGCCTACACCTACTTGCCGACCGAGAGATAAATCGGTTTAGGGTAGCGGCCATTTCGGTGAGTTTCTGGACCTCTTTAGGATTCCAAGGTAGCTGCAAACTGTTGATAGCCTTAATTTGATCGGGATTGATCTCAATCCCCCTATGGGTTACCATATAGCCCAAAAATTTTCCCGATCCTACACCAAACGAGCACTTGGAAGCGTTTAAACACAACTTGTGTTTCCTAAGAACTTCAAAAATATTTTCGAGATCTCCTATATGCTCGGATATCACTTTGCTTTTCACTACCATGTCGTCTATGTAGACTTCAATACTCTTACCCAACTATGGCTCAAACATCCTCGTCATCATCCTTTGGTAGGTAGATCCCGCATTTTTCAAGCCAAATGGCATCACCTTATAGTAATAGTTCCCTACGGGGGTGACAAAAGCAGTCTTCTCTTGATCATCTAGGGCTAATAGTATTTGGTGGTACCCTTAAAAAGCATCCAGGAAGCTTATTCGAGGATGACCTACTGTTGCATCCACCAGCTAATCTATTTTAGGCATAGGAAATGGATCTTTTGGGCAAGAATTATTCAGATCTGTGAAGTCCACACACACTCGCCATTTTCCGTTCTTCTTTTTTACCACCACAGTATTAGCTAACCATTCAGGATAAAATACTTCTTTAATAGCTCTAGCTTGCTTGAGCTTCGTTACTTCCTCCCGTACTGCGTCAGCGTGCTCTTTGGATGGGCGCCAAGGAGGCTATTTCTTAAGGGTGACCAATGGATTGACATTCAGATGGTGACAAATGAATTCTGGATCCACTCCTGGGGCTTTATAAGCATTCCAGGCAAACACATCTACATTTTTCTTAAGAAATTCTAATAACACCTCCCTTTCTTGAATGGGTAACTGAGACCCAACCTGAAAGAACTTCTCAGGATCGTCGCTAATAACAACTTTTACTAAGTTTTCGCATTTCGCCATCTTGGCTGAATCATCAATGGGTCACGTCGGAGATTTTAACTACTATAAATCCTCTCCAGCAGAGGCCGAGGACTCGGTTTCAGGTTTATGCTAGATGGCGGCCACTAAGCATTGTCTGGCCACAGATTGATCTCCCAAAATCTCCTTGACTCGGCGTTCGGATGGATATTTAACCTTCTGGTGCAGAGTAGAAGAAACAGCCCCTAGTGTATGAAGCCAAGGTTTGGCTACAATCAAGGTGTAGGGTGAGTATGCGTCCACAATAATAAAATCAACCTCTACTACTTTTGGACTAGTCTGCACAGGTAGTCAAATTTGTCCCTTTGGGATGACGACCTTCCCATCGAAACTCACCAAGGGAGAGCTATAGGGCATTAAGTCCTCGGGTTTTAAATTCAACCCCTTGTATAAGTCAGGATACATTATCTCGGCCCCACTGCCTTGGTCCACCATAACCCTCTTCACATCATATCCCCCAATCCTGAGGGTAACCACCAGGGCATCATTGTGGGGCTGTATGGTTTCGATTTTATCCTCATCTGAGAAGCCTAAAATAGGTTGAATTTCCATTTTACTTCTCTTCATATCTTGGTTAACATCCTTTGTGGATAGCCGAGCCATGGACATTACCCTAGAAGGACAGGATCCAGTTCTTCCTGGTGCAACGAAGATGACATTTATTATTCCCAGGGGGGGTTTGGAGGAATCATCTCTACGAGATTCTGAGCTTGCCTGGCTGCTCAGACCACTAGAATGGAGTAAAAATTATTTTAATTTACCTTCATGAACAAGCTGGTCTAGGTAATCCCACAGACTCCTACAATCCTCTGTAGTGTGTCCATGAGTCTGTGGTGTGTCCATGATCTTGATGGTATTGACAATATAGGTTTTGATTGTGCCTTTCAGGGTTTCCCACCATTTTATTTGGCCGATTAAAGAATGGCTCATTCTTGTTATTCTCCAGAACTTGATGCACCGGCTCTCGGAACACGGCGTTGACTGCTTGAAGGTTTGCTGATCTTGATTGCCCAGCAAAATCCCTACGTGGTTTGTTATTGTTGTATTGATCTGACATGAAATATCTTCTCTCCTGAGGGATAACCTTATCCTTTCCTTTCCCTTGTTGCTGATCTTCTTCAACTCTTTTATACTTATCGATCTGATCCATGAGCTGACGCATGTTGGTAACAGGCTTACCAATCAGGGATTTTCTTAAACTGTGTTCGTCTGGAAGGCCGAGCTTAAAAGTACTGATGGCCACGTCGTCAAAATCACCTTCAATCTCATTGAACATCTCCCAATATCTGTCGGAGTATGTTTTAAGATTCTCCCCCTCTTGCATACTCAAGGATAGGAGGGAAGCCAACGACTGAGGAACTCTCTTACAAGTCATGAACCGAGAGCCAAATGCTTGAGTGAGCTCATGAAAGGAGTTTATGGACTCTGCCTTTAGACCGTCGAACCATCTCATCGTGATGGGTCCGAGACTAGATGGAAAGACTTTGCACATCAAGGCCTCGTCCTTAGAATGGACAGTCATTCTCTGGTTGAAATGGCTCACATGCTCAACAGGATCTGTTCATCCGTTGTAAATGGCAAACGTTGGCTGATGAAAACGCCGGGGAAGTCTTGCCCCCTCAATCTTACACGTGAAGGGCGACTTGGAGATTTGGTTTAAGGCTCTGCTCATGGCATCGTTTCCTACATCTCTATGTGGCGGGCTTCTAAGCCGTCGCTCATTATGGTGTTCCTCTTCATAGGAGAAGGATTCACTGGCCGAAGTTCGAGACCTCCGCCTGTAACTAACGTCTTTTTTGTCATCAGAAGAAACATCACTATCAGGGGAAGCTTGCCTCCTCTTTGCATGGCGCAATTTCCTCTTCAATTGGTCAATCTCCAGCTGCATACCCCTATTGCTTCTCGCATGGGAGATATAGCTTCCCCCTCGAGGTTGGTTTCTGTCAGTATGTGTAGTATGCACACTTCCTTCATTCACGATCACCTCTCAGTTCAAGGTTGAGGAAAGGATCACCATGTTGGGATTCCCTCGACCCTACTTGTTGTGGACCTGGTTCTGCCATAGTTGACCATTGCCTTCACTATAACACAAGCTTTTCTCACAGACGGCACCAATTGTAGGGTCACAATTTGTAGCCCAAGTCCTAAAGATATGAGATATAGGCCCAATGAGCCCAATACAATAAATTTGTAGAGAGTGGGCGAAAGAACTAGGCCTTTTGTGAATTTAACAACGGTTGATAGGATTTAAAAGAGGAACAAGTAAGAAAGATGTGTAAAAATTGAATGGACTGGTTGTCCGAGAAGATGGGTTATAAAAATAAACTAGTAGAACTGAATGCCAATACAGATTTTAATACTCCAATCGTTCTTTTCTTCTTCTTCTTTTTTTCGATCCCCCTCTCATGGGGGGTCTTTTACATTATATAGTTCCTTTCAGACCATCCTGATCGTACACTTGTTAATCACCTAAACCTTCACTTGAGTGCACGTCCCATCAGATATCTTCTTTAGCTCTCTGTGAAGGATGGTAGCTGAGACTGCACTGTTCAGGGGTTCTCTCCACATAAATGCGCCTAGAAAAGTTGCTGCAGTACATTTAATGCGGTGGTAGCAGCTTTTCTTTTAGATATTTCTAAACTCCTATCACCTTTGTACATGCTTGAGGTTCATCCTTATCATTGGAACTTCCTGGAAGGTCACCTAAATTGCCCAAATACAGGTTTGATTGATGTTCATCGTATCCGAGAATGAGCTACTCCTCGGACTATATTCCTCCATTCTTTCCTTATGTGATTCTCAACTTTGGGCCCTCTCCCAATCATTTACTCCTCCTCGGATATATCCACGTTCTCGGATAAGGTCCAAGGCCCAATATACAAATTTGGACTTTTATCCCCACAACAATAAAAATTTGAGTGAAAATATAACAATGAATAAGAAATACATTAAAAATATTTAGAAGATAATAATGAAATAATGAAAATAGTCTTAATGAAATAAATATTATTTAATTATATTTAAATATGAAATAAAATAAAATAAAAAGGGCCACCATATGTACAATCTACACACACACTCTAACTCTCTCTTGTCCTTTTCAGAAGTAAGGCAATCTTCAATCAAGGGTTAAAATGGAATGTGAAGAATGGGAGATCAGTCCTGTTTTGGAGGGATTTTTGGCTGCCATCCGAGGCTTTGAGGCATCAAATGGTAGGTCCCCTCACAATTATTGATGAGAAGCTCACGATGAGAGATGTTCTCAACTCTAGGGGAGACCTTGAAAGTTGTATTTCCTTTACTATTCCTGAGAATATTCTGCTCCAAATTAAAGCCACACCTATGTCTAGTGATCCTAGTATGCAAGACACCCTAGTTTGGGCTTTCTCTAAGGATGGCTCATTTGATCTCAAATCGGCATACCTTCTGGCAAAAGATTTAAATCTTTTGAACCTTAATACTTCCAATGGAAAATGGGTTTGGAAAGAAACTACCACACCCAGTTAAATTCTTTCTTTGGTTGTGTTACCATAAAAGTATTCCAACTCGTGAAGTTTTAGGTTCAAGGGGCATAAATCTTGACATAGCATGTGAACTATGTGGCCAGGCCACGGAATCCATATCCCATGTCCTAAGGGATTGTATTGTCGCACAAAATTTTTGGAAGTTGCTTGGCATCCCTAGTAAGCACCATGATTTCTTCCTACTCGATCTTGAGGAATGGATGAAAGTGAATTGCTCCTCCAAGAGTACATCGAGGCACCATCAACTGCCTTGGAAGATAGTCTTTCCTTTTGGTATTTGGCAGTTATGGAATCAAAGGAATTCTTTTCTATTCTCTTCTGGTACGGTGACTAGAAACATCCAGGACCTTTGTATTAAAAAGAGTGCTGAATTCTTTGCAATTATCGGTGACAAACCCAACAAGAATCTGAGAACTAATATTCAAGTGAAGTGGACCAAACCTCCTGTGGGGTGGCTGAAACTAAATACGGATGGATCTGCTGTTGGTAATCCTGGGATAGCAGGTGGTGGAGGTTTGATTCGTAATGAGAATGGTGATTGGGTTATGGGATTTGCTAGATCACTGGGAATAACTTATGGAGTCATGGCAGAGTTATGGGCTTTAAAGGATGGTCTCACACTAGCTTCTCAATTTAGAATTGCTGACATTTGTGTAGAGCTTGATGCTGAGCTTATTGTTTTACTTCTCAATAATTACTCAATAAATAATCTCATGCTAAAGCCTTTGCTTGGTGATTGTAGGACCCTATTGAAGAAATTCCATAGTACAATTATCCAGCACATTTTCAAGGAGGCAAACCAATGTGCTGATGCATTGGCTAAGTTTAGAGCCACCCTTTTGTCGGATTTTGTTAATTTTGTTAACCCATCGTCTTTGGTGGAGGATTTGCTGACTTTTGACAAAACCGAACTTTATTGTAACAGACTTATTAGTACTTAATCTATTTCAGCGTTGGTTTACCAAAAAAAAAAAAAATCACAAAATCTCAAGCAATAAAAGAAACTCTCTCTCTCTCTCTCTCTCTCTCTTACTTTTTTTCTCCCTTAAAAGTGAATAAAGAATTAAACAATATTTGTCTTATTCTTAGGTTACCCAACATGTAAATGTCTCCCCCACACTATTTCATTGATTGATATATGATTATTAATTTCTATCATATATCTAAGTGGGTCCTAATGGTTGTGCGAAACAGTGACAATATGGTGAGGGAGTTTTTAAATTTTTTTTTTCAGTTTTCTTTTCGGTGTGGTCAATTATTAACTAGGCAAAAATGTAATATTCATTTGCTAACTTTGCCTAAAATTTATTTTAGTCTTTTAAATATGAAATTGGTCCTTTTAGATTGGTAACTTTGCCCAAAAATAATTTTTGTCATTTAACTTTGAGGTTAGTCATTTTAATACTATAACTTTACTTAAAAAACATTTTATTTCTTAAAGTTTGGAGTTGGTCATTTTATTTGGTAACTTTGCTAACTCTATCAATCAGTCCTTTCCTTCATCGCCGTTACGAGTGCTCTCTTAAGTTAGTCAAAATGATGTTGTGTAGGTGTGTATTAAGAATTCAAGAATTAAAATATTATTTAAACAATAATTTATTAATTTAACGAAAAAAAAAAGCAGAACAATGTTTCAAACTTCTTCTAACGACGTTGTCTATCTACTTGGAGTAACATTACAAAACAAAACTCTAAAAAAATTTTCCCACATAGCAAAGCTAAAATCCCTCTTGAAACTAAAATTCCCTTTTCTTTTTTTCTTTTTTTTTTTTTGTGTGCGCGCGTGTGAAAAAAATGAATTTGGGAATTTTAGCTTTAAGAGGTATTTCAGCTTTACTTTGTGGGAAAAAAAAAATCGAGGCTTTTGTTATGTTATGTTATTCTAACCAGTTTGGCAGAATCATTAGAACCATTGTTTTGATTTTTTTTTTTTCTTAAATTTTTGTTAAATTCATGTTTTTAAAAACCAGACTAGTTAAAGAACTAAAACAATGTCCAATTCCTAGTTTTTACCTGTTTAACTGATAGTTTTGATGGTTGAACCACATCTTTTAATGGTTTTTATCTGATTAGATTAGGGTTCGATTTCTTATTGAACTGGTTGGTTCAATTCAGTTTTTAAAACCACATTAAATTAATAAAATATTAGCTAAACAATATTTTGATTCTCAAAATATCGATACGGTGTCATTTTGAGTGACTTAACAAAGCACCCATATCAATAACAATGAACGAAAGGAATGAGTTGACTGGGTTAGCAAAGTTACCGAACTAAAATTACCATGACTCCAAACTTAAAGAACTAAAATGATTTTTGGGAAAAGTTAATAAGCTAAAATGAACAATTTCAAACTTGAACAACTAAAAATGACCAATTTAAAACTTAATTAAAATACTATTATAATTTTTGGGCAAAGTAAGTGGGTGTAAGTTCCATTTTTGCCTATAAACTAATATTATTCTTGTGTGATATACTACTTAATTCAATATCATATGTAAAATAAAGACCATATTTCAAAAATATAGTTTGATTGTTTTAAGTTGACCAAAATTGGAATTTAACCATTAATGAAGCGTAAGTTCGTCAGTCAAGATTATCATATGGAAGCAATCTCCGGCCTTCAAAGGTGGTCACCGGTGTGGTGCCTGCCACAACGCCTCCGATGCCAAAGTCAGTATAAGATGCTATTCGAGAATGAATAATGCAAAATAATAGAGCAAAAGAAGTCTCTTGGTGTGTATGTACCTTGTACTTGGCAATGTGTGGGCCTTATATATGCCTTCATGGCCTCTAGCCGTTGGTGTAGTTATGGAGGTCTTAATGCTCCTCTTGATAACGTTTGATGCTGTGTAATGTGGCTTCAATGTGCTCCAACGGTTCATATAGTTGGCCTTGTAACCGTTCTGGGTGTAATTGTTCTGCATTGAATGGTCTCCCTGTCTTCGTCACTAATGTGGGACTTAATTTTCCTCGTCCAGAGATATCTTCGTCTGTACTTCGAACGTCGTCCTCGGTAAGTGAATTCGTTAGTCCCGTCAGTTGCCCCCTGATTCTGTGGTCGTCATTATTCATAGTGACAACCAAAGAATACGAAAAGTTTTTTGGGCTATAAATGACTTTTGGGGTTTCGTCCTCTATTAAATGCATGGTGTCAGCGCTCCACAGGTTGTGGCCTACGTGGCACATTCTAACTGGGGGGAGTTATTATTCCAATTCGTGCGACCATTGGGTTTCCCGCTGGTTTTCAGTTTTTTGGGCTTTTGCTTTAAAACTTCTCCCATTTTCATTTTTCTTTTTCACTTTTCGAAAACTGTCGATCATTGTTCTAGGCATTTCTTTCATCTCTCTCGCTTTTGCAACTCTTCTCCGAACTTGTGCATTTGTGTGGTGGTGCTTCCCTTGTCCGCCATCTTTAAGTACGCCTTTTCTCTTTTTCTTGTTTTACCTCTTTTTCTTTTTGTGGTACGGTCTCTAATTTCTTTTTTCTTCTCGTTTCCTTTTGTTTAACTTTGAATCCTTGGGGGTTTAGCTTGTAGAGTTTCCCTTTGTGTTTTTTTTTTTTTTTTTTTTTTTTTTTTTTTTTTTGGATTTCTATGGTTAGTAGTTCTGAAATCAGGACAGTCTACCCATCAATTTCCTTCCTCTTTGCACATTTGGGAGGGTCTTTAGGTGTTTTCCCCAATATTGAGGATTTCGTCTTTGAGGGAAACTATTTAAGTGTTGCCTTGGCTGATTTGTTACCTTTGCTTCGTCAGTCGTTAGATTGGTTTGAGAACGTGGTGAGGGAGCGAGGGGAGATGTCTAAGGTTAGATCTAGTGAGCTCACGACTGGGTTATCGTCCAACGGTGACCCAGTGAAGGGGGATACTGCTAGCTCTACCCCTCGAGATGTTAGGCCTTTTCATGCCCTTAGAGAGGAGTGTGGATTGGATGCTAACATACTGGGGAGATTCAAGGATAGATTTCAATTCCTGGATCGGGTTAAGGTTCGTCTGCCTAATAAGAAGGACCGAGCCTGTCACTTCTTCCTAGGCGAGGTATGCTTTTACGAGTTTGCCTTCATTTGTGGGTTGAGGTTTCCCGTCCATCCTTTCCTTATGGAGCTATTAGACCATTTTGGTATTGCTCCTGAGCAGCTTATGCCAAACTCGTGGAGAATATTGGTCAGCTGTATGGGAATATGGCTGGCTACCACGGACGGAGGTATGCTTCGAGTTGACAAGCTCGTCTATTTGTATCGCTTAAAAGCGTCTAAGGAGCACGGGTATTATGAATTGGTGCCTTGGGAAAGGAGAACTAGAATCGTCAAGGAGTTACCTTCGTCATTCAGGTACTGGAAGTCTAGATTTTTCTTTGTGTTCGGGGACGATTTTGAGACCCCCTCTGGCGAGGTTTGGGGTGAACTCCCGAGGTTGCATCGTCGGTGGGGAACCCCGACCTTAGGTGCGTCAATGTTTCTTCTTGTTACTTAAGTTCTGTCGTGTTTGCCTTTATTGCTACTGAATTTTTTGCTTCTACTTTTGCAGAGTTAAAAGGCGACCCAAACTAAAGAGCAGGTATAAGGAGCAAATGCAGAAGGCGATTGAATACGCATAAACAATTGAAAGCTGGGACGATCTTGTGAACCCAAGAACCCTTACCTTCTACTGCCTTGGTCCAGATCCTTCCAGCTTCGTCCTGTGAAATCTTGGAATTGAAGGAAAAAAGAGTAAGTGTTAGGTTCGTCAGTGCTGACTTGTCTCTCCCTTCTTTTTTTTTTCTTTTTTTTTAACTAGTGTTTTCCTCTTGTAGAAATGACGACCAAATTCAATAAGGATATGTACGCGAAGATGAGGTCCAGGAAGGACGAGTCGTTGTCTAATATTGGGAAGAGAAAGGTCCGTGTCACCGGGAAGGGCAGCTCCGTCGCTCTAGCTGCCTCCGTCAATCCTGTTGTTTCCGGAGTCGAGATGACGAGGATAGCCTCCCCCACAACTTCTGTGGAAGAGATTGGTGCTACTCCCATCTCCAAGAAGCCATGGTTGTCGGAGAGAGAGAAGGAGAAGGTTGATTCTCGTTCATCTACGCTCTAGAGTAACGAGAAGCTGGCGGTGGACAGGGCTCACGAGGTCGTGAATACTGCGGATTTGAAGGTCTTGTCTGGCATTCCTTTCAATGATGTTGCTGCACATCACGTCCATAAGCTTGTCCAGGTAAAATTTTTGGGCAACTTTTGATTTCCTTTTCTTTCTCACTTCACTAATGACTTTGAACTCCTTCCCAGATGCTGGGAGAAAGTCTCCATATTACTTCTGAGTATTTTACTCAAGAGGCTAAGGTGACGTCCCTCACGTCTGGGATGGAGGCTTTGGAGGCGGAGAATTCGACTTTAAAGAAGAAACTTATTGACTCCATGGGTGAGGCTACTTCTTTGAAGGAAACAGTGAAGACCCTACAAAGCGATCTCAGAGCGGAGCGTTAGTTGACACTAGAGAAGGACGAGCAGCTTCTTGGTGCCAATGAGAGTCTCAAGACTATTGCTGCCAGGTCCGTCGAGGCATTTTAGACAACTGACGAATATAATACTATTCTGTTCAGCTGGTATTTCAAAGGTTTTGAGCTCCTGAGGAGATATCTCACTAAGCATCCTTCTGGAGTAGACATGGAGAAGCTGGATTTGGAAGAGGTAGACCAGGAGATGGCTGCTGACGAGGCCGCCCAACCTTCTGCCACCGAGCCTGATGCCCCTGAGAACTCTCCTGCCAATGATGCTCCTGCCGATGGGGACACTGCTGGTAATGACGCTGATGTTGAAGCCCGAACTTGACACTTCATAATAATTTTCTATTTTTTCTTCTTAGATGCCTATTATGTTTTGGGTTGTTTTGTATATCTAATTTCTGAACAATTAATCTACTTTGAGAACAATGTTTTTAGCCCAGTGTTTATGGGCCTTTGGTTGTAGAAGCACTTGTAATTTGCCCGTTGTTTTTGGGCTTTAATTTAATTTACATCTGCGTACTTACTTGTACTTGTGATTGTATGATCTTTGGTTGGTGATATGCTGGTGTGATCTTTCAATCGTCCATGTTGTGTACTTGTCTAGGCAGGGTTAGTCACTTAGCCCCTTTTTCGTAACTTACGTCCTTTTAGGGATCATCATCGTTAGTAACTTACATCCGTCTATGTAGAATCTTGTTACGTAGCCATTTTTGGCTTGTGACTTACACCCTTTTAGGGGGTCTTATAGTCATCAGTAACTTACATCCATCTATGTGGAATCTTGTTACTTAGCCATTTTTAGCTTATGACTTACACCTTTTTAGGGTCTTATAGTCGTCAGTAACTTACATCTGTCTATGCAGAATCTTGTTACTTAGCAATTTTTGACTTGTGACTTACACCCTTTTAGGGGGTCTTATAGTCGTCGGTAACTTACATCCGTCTATGCGAAATCTTGTTACTTAGCTATTTTTGGCTTGTGACTTACACCCTTTTAGGGGGTCTTATAGTAGTCAGTAACTTACATCTGTCTATGTGGAATCTTATTACTTAGCCATTTCTGGCTTGTGTAAATTATAATTGAATAAACCTGCTTGCTGGGAAACATTTAGCTGAACAACTCATTTATTAATTTTCTGAATGAATACATCTATTTGTTACTCTTATTGGTGGTACTTCTTCAAATGCTCAATATTCCATGGCCTTGGGAGCTTCTGTCCGTCTAGAGTTTCCAGGTGATAGCTGCCTTGTCTGGAGTAATGAATGACTTGGTATGGTCCTTCCCATGTAGGGCTAAGTTTTCCTTGAGTTGGAACTTTGGTTGCCGGGGTTATTTTGCGCAGGACGAGGTTGCCTATGTCAAGTCGTCTCAGTTTTACCCTTCTGTTGTAATAGTCTGTCATCTTCTGTTGGTACTCCGTCACCCTGCTGCAGGCTTTGTCTCTTACTTCGTCTATACAGTCCAGGTTAACTCGCAGACGGTCATCATTGGCTTCTTCATTGAAAACTTCTCGCCTGGTGCTGGTTACTCTTACCTCGACCGGGATCACTGCTTCAGTGCCGTATGTGAGTCTGAAGGGGGTCTCTCCCGTCGGGGTTTTTGCTGTTGTTCTGTAGGCCCACAGGACATTGGGCAGTTCTTCTGGCCAGGCGCCCTTCGCATCGTCCAGCTTGGTTTTTATGATCTTGAGCAGCGTACGATTTGTCACCTCCATCTGTCCATTCGCCTGTGGATGTCCTGGTGATGAGAACTGGTTCTTGATGCCCAAGGCTGAAAAGAAGTCTTTAAAGCCTTGGCAGTCGAATTGTCGTCCGTTATCTGATATGATCGTCCTCGAAATCCCGAACCTGCAAACTATATTCTTCCACACGAAGCCTCGGATCCTTGCTTCCGTGATGGTCGCCAGTGGCTCTGCTTCAACCCATTTCGTAAAGTAGTCAATAGCAACTAGTAAGAATTTTACCTGACCTTTACCTAGGGGCAATGGGCCGACGATGTCGATTCCCCATTATACAAACGGCCATGGGGACGTTATCGTCGTCAATCTTTCTGCTGGAAGTCGTTGGACATTCCCAAACCGTTGACACTTGTCACATTTCTTGACGAACTCCATTGCGTCCACCTGCATAGTAGGCCAGAAATAACCTGTTCGAATAATCTTGCTTACCAGGGATCTAGGGCCAGCATGGTCCCCACAAATTCCTTCATGTATCTTTTCCAGGATGTATTTAGCTTCTTCTTCGTTAACACACTTCAAATAAGGCATGGAGAAGCCTCTCTTGTATAGGGTGTCGTTGAGGATCGTAAATCTGGCTGCCCACTTCTTAATCTTCCTGGCCTCGTCTGTATTTAGAGGTAGGTGTCTGTCCTGGAGGAAGGATACGATGGGCGACATCCAGCTGTCTGTGCTCTGGATTGCAAAAGTTGGAATTTCTTCAATGCTGGGGTTTTTCTGGATTTCTATCATCAAGTCCACGCTCGTCGTGCCTTCTTCTGACGATGCTATCTTTGAAACTTCGTCTGCCACCATATTCTAGCTCCTGGGTATCTGTACAAATTCCACTTCATCGAACTCCTGAACCAGACGTTTCGTCAGCCTGAGATACTTCTGCATTCTCTCTTCTTTTGCTTCGTATTCTCCCTTAATCTGCCCAATTACCAATTTTGAATCATTTTGAACTAATAGGTTTTTAGCCCCAAGAACCTTTCCGAGTCTTAATCCCGTCAGAATTCCTTCATATTCGGCCTCGTTGTTAGTGGCTGGAAACTTCAGCTGAACTCCATACTTTAGTATTTCTCCATCGGGGGTGATTATGACTACCCCTACTCCCCCCCTCTTTTGGGCTGATGAACCGTTGGTCTGTATCATCCATTGCTTGGGTTTGTTAGTGAGGTCGTCCTCGACCGGGAGGGTGAACTCCGTGATGAAGTCTGCCAAAGCTTGCGCTTTTATGGCCATCCTGGGATGATATTCAATATCAAATTGGCTGAGTTCAATCTCCTACTGGACCATTCTCCTAGCCGCCTCGGGCTTGCTCATGGACTTCTTTATAGGTTGGTCGGTCATCACCAGGATAGGATTTGCCTAAAAGTACTGCCTGAGTTTGCGTGAGGCTACTATCAATGCGAACGTGATCTTTTCAATCTTAGGATACTTGGACTCAACTCCTTGGAAGGCTTGGCTGACGTAATAAACTGGAAGCTACTTCTTGTCTTCTTCTCGGATCAGAGCTCCGCTAACGGCTGTAGCTGATACTACTAAGTACAAATATAGGTTCTCACCTTCTTTGGACGGGCTTAGAATGGGTGGATTACTCAAGTAGCGTTTGAGCTCCTGGAAAGTTGCTTCACATTCGTCGGTCCAGGCAAAAGCTTGTTTTAAGGTCTTGAAGAAGGGTAGGCATTTGTCCGTAGCCCTAGAGACGAACCTATTGAGGGCCGCAATCCTTCCCGTGAGCTTCTGGACTTCCTTGACGGTCTTGGGTGATGCCATGTTGATTATGGCTTGTACCTTCTCTGGATTTGCCTCTATTCCTCTCTGGGACACCATGAATCCCAGGAATTTTCCTGCGGCTACACCAAAAACACACTTACTAGGATTCAATTTCATTTGGTATTGCTTAAGGGTAGCAAATGTCTCCTTGAGGTCATCCAGATGGGCAAGTTCTTCTTTACTCCTGACGAGCATATCATCCACGTATGCCTCCATATTCCTGCCTATCTGCTTGTTGAACATTCTGTTTACCAACCTCTGATAAGTAGCACCTGCATTCTTCAGTTCAAAGGGCATTACCTTATAGCAATAAAGCCCTTAACTGGTGATGAAGGCTGTTTTCTCTTGATCTTCGTCAGCCATTTTTATCTGGTTGTATCTTGAGAAAGCGTCTATAAACGTCAAAAGCTTGTGTCCAGCTGTAGAATCTACAAGCTGGTCTATTCTTGGAAGAGGAAAACTGTCCTTCGGGCAGGTCTTGTTCAGGTCCGTGAAGTCCACGCACATTCTCCACTTTCCATTTGATTTCTTCACCAGGACAACGTTTGCAAGCCAGTCTGGATAGTATACTTCACAGATGAAACCTACAGTCAGGAGCTTGTTAACCTCGTTAGTGATTGCTTGGTCTCTTTCTAGTGCAAAGACTCTTCGTCTTTACTTGACGGGTTTTTTCTCCGGGTCTACATTTAACTTGTGTTGAATGACGTCTGGAGATATGCTTGGCATATCTTCATGACTCCAGGCAAAGACGTCTAGGTTTTCTTTAAGAAACTGGACTAGCTTTGTTTTCATTTCAGGACTTAGAGTAGTCCCTATTCTGGTTGTCTTAGTTGCTTCCCCTTCAGCCAATTCCACTGTTTCCAGGGCTTCCACCTTCTCTTCCTCCTTCTCCTCGATTATCCATATATGGTTCTCTTTTGCGGCCAAGACTGCCTGGTAGCATTCTCGAGCTAAAATTTGATCTCCTTTAACTTCGCCAACACCGTTTTCCGTCGGGAATTTTACCTTCAAGCAATAGGTTGATGTGGATGCCTTCCACCTATTGAGTGCTGGCCTTCCTATGATTACATTGTAAGATGAGGGGCAATCTATCACCAAGAAGTCCAGTTGATGGGTCAATTGCTTTGGGCAGGCCCCTACAGTTACTGTCAATGTCACTATGCCCTTGGGATATACCCTGTCACCACTAAAACTGACAAGGGGGGAATTGAATGGACGCAGTCTTTTTGGATCCAGTTTCAACTACTGGAATGCAAGGAAGTAGATGATATCAGCAGAGCTACCATTGTCCACGAGGATCCTTTTGGTGTTGAATCCTTCTATGGTGAGCATTATGACCAAGGGGTCATTGTGAGGCTGCTTCAGTCCCCTAGCATCTCCTTCGTTGAAAGTCATGTCCTGTTCAGTTCATCTCTGCTTCAACGGGGGTGTCATGTGGACACTGTTCACCTATCGTTGATATGCTTTCTTAAGGGACCTGAATGATCCTCCGGTGATGGGGCCCCCCTGTGATCGTCTGTATTTCCTCAATCACGTTCTGAGAAGGTTGGAATTCACGGTTATCTCCCCTGGACGAGGACTCATGCTGGCTTTTATTTTCGTCTTGAAATTTATTGTACTCTCCCTTCTTCACAAACTTCTACAATCTCCCCTTCCGTATCAACTCCTCTATTTATTCCTTTAGGTCCCGACAATCTTCTGTGTAATGGCCATGATCCTCGTGAAACCGACAATATTTATTCTTATCGCGGACGTTAGGAGACGAATGCAGTGGCCGTGGCCATTTAAGGTAGTGTTCATCCTTAATCTGCGTTAAAATTTTGTCAATATGCATAACAAGAGGGGTAAATTTTACCGTTCTTGGGGTTTTATCATCTTTCCTTCTGTTCCGGTCATTGATCTGACGATCCTGACGATCCCTCTTTTGTCCCCTACGCTCGTCATCCTTCCTTCCTTTGTCTCCTGGTTTCTCTATGTCCCTTATGGCTGCTAAGGTGTCTTCAGCATTCATGTACTTCTGTGCTTTTAGGAGCATCTCGGCCATCATCTTTGGGGGATTCTTCGCCAGTGATGCAACGAACTCCCTGGATCTGAGTCTTACTTTGAAGGTCGTCAGCTGTACCTTATCGTCGGCTTCATCTACCTCCAGCGTCTCCCGAGTGAAGCGTTTCACATACGACCTCAGGGTTTCCTTCTCTCCTTGCCTGATGGTAAGTAAGTGGTCGGCTGGCCTCTTTGGATGTTGCCTTCCAATGAAGTGACGCAGGAAGGCGTTGCTCAACTGCTCGAAGTTGTCAATGGACGAGGTAGGCAGCTTAGTGAACCATTCCTTTGCAGCTCCTTTAAAGGTGGTAGGAAAGGAACGGCACAATATCTCATCAGGGGGCTGCTGAAGCCCTAGTGTCGTTTTGAAGGTGTTGAGGTGATCCTGTGGATCCTTGAGGTGGTCAAATGGCTCAAGTTGTGGCAACCGAAACTTCGACGGTAATGGGCATCCTAAGACCGCTGCTGTGAAAGGCGAGTTTGTTGCCCTTACCAATCTACCCATGCTCTAGTCTGTCTTCTCCCTGATGGCATTTCTCAACTCGTCCATCTCCTTCCTCATCTCTTGAAGAAGATTTGAATTTTGTTCTATTGGAGTAATAGGCCTTTGATGGTCGCTCGTTCTGTGGCTATTTCCCTCCTCCTCGTTGTTTTTGGATCGATTCTCCTCCTGTTGAAGCTGTAGTTTCATTTCCTGATTTTGCCTGGTGAGTTCTTCGATAGTAGCTGCGAAATCCTGAACTTGCTAAGCTAAGGCTGCAGAATCTTGATTGGACTCCATCTGAAAGTAACAGTTGATCGGAAACTACTTTTTTGAGTCTGAACAAGAAAATGTCATTCCCACAGACGGCGCCAAACTGATGAAGCGTAAATTCGTCAGTCAAGATTATCAAATGAAAGCAATCTCCAGCCTTCAAAGGTGGTCACCGATGTGGTGCCTGCCACAATGCCTCCGATACCAATGTCAGTATAAGATGCTATTCGAGAATGAATAATGCAAAATAATAGAGCAAAAGAAGTCTCTTGGTGTGTATGTACCTCGTACTTGGCAATGTGTGGGCCTTATATATGCCTTCGTGGCCTCTAGCCGTTGGTGTAGTTATGGAGGTCTTAATGCTCCTCTTGGTAACGTTTGATACTGTGTAATGTGGTTTCAATGTGCTCCAACGGTTCATACAGTTGGCCTTGTAACCGTTCTGGGTGTAATTGTTCTGCATTGAATGGTCTCCCTGTCTTCGTCACTGACATGAGACTTTATTTTCCTCATCCAGAGATATCTTCATCTGTACTTCGGACGTCGTCCTCAGTAAGTGAATTTGTCAGTCCCGTCAACCATGATTTCTCAACTATTTAGTTAGTAGGCCCAGTTCTGAAACTATATTTTTTAATAACATCTTGAGTCTTAAAGACTCAATTTTGGGCTATAAATCGAGTCTTTGAGGCTCGGTTTTCATGTTCTCATCAGGTCTGACTTGGCATTTTTTCCCACGTGGAAATCAAGTCTTAGAGACTCGATTTATATATCGACTTTTAAATACTCGATTTGTATGTGACATGTTCATCCATGTGGAAGCCAGCTGATCTGTTGGAGCCACCTGGAAATCAAGTCTCTGAGACTCGATTTCTAATAGGGTTTTTTCAAAAATAAACCAAGTCTAACGCCTCTCTCCCTCTCACTCTCGCACATACCTCTCTCCACTCTCTGTCACTCACCCTCTCACTCTCCCTTTCACGCCTCCCTCACATCCTCTCCACCCTCTCACGCTCGCGCCTCTCCACCCTCACACAGACACCCTCTCACGCTCGCGCCTCTCTCACTCTCACGCCTCTCTTACTCACCCTCTCCACTCTCACTCAGTCTCCACTCTTAAGCACCCTCTCCACTCTCACTCAGTTCTCTCAGGTATGATTTTCTTATTGTGTGATTTTTTCATGCGGGTTTGTGGGTTTTGTTCCAAAATTATGATTGATTTGATTGTTTTATGTGTTACTCTATTTGGTTCCCAAGAAAATGTGAGAAAATTTTTCTAGTTTGTGCTGAGATTGTCATGTTTGAGAAAATTTAACATGAGGAAACTAATAGGCCGAGGAATGAGGAAACTTTGCACTGACAATGGTGAAATTCTAATTAAGAATGCCATTAGGCTAGTTTCGTTTAACCCTAAGAATCATCAGAACATTTTTGCTATTGAAGATGCACATTGGGCGGATTACACTGCTAATTCTATGGAAAGTTTGGTTTTACTTGATGGGGGTAAAAGTGTATCTGAATACAAAGATTAGTTTGTTGAATTTTCTAGAAAGGTTACTATTTTGGTGAAGTTCATGTTGATAGGTATTTGTGGTATCAAATATGGAATTTGAATACTAAATTGAGCCCTTATTATGCTCTCTTTCTTTTTTCCCGTCTTATTGTTGAGCACATGAACATTAGAGTTGTTAATTTATTAAGGAGTAAAAAATCCTAATGGGAATTGTGGCTATTATATCCCAACTGATACTAGGGTCAATAACATTGTGCACAGCCTCAAAGATGGAAATGTCATACATACTTAGCCAACATAATCTTATCTTATTTTATTGCCCATGTGACAACATGGACACTTGCAGTTGGTCGACCTCCAGATAATAAAATTTATATTATCCTTTGCTGCGTATATTATCAATGCACGCTTCACCGCCTCTTTATTTGCAAAAGTCAACCCTTTACTAAAATGCATCCCATCTTCCCAAGTAGAAACAAATGGTATCTGAAGACGTGAAGGATCAACCATATTTTCCCAAGTATTTGCGTAGAATGACTCGGCAAGAGGTGTGTAGGCAATAGTCGTATTTGTATCATGCTGGATGCCAATATCATCGTTTGCATCACCTTGACCATGGTACTCCATATTTTCCTCTTCAAAATTGGGAACGAGTTCATGGTCATCCACATCCCTGTCAAAGTCGCCTCGCTCAATCCTCTCTTCGTACTCATCCATATCATCAAGATTTTCACCATTATTCGCAGCATGATCCTCGTCTTCGTCTTCCTCCCCTAAATGTGTCTCTTGAGGTTGGAGTGTTTCACCAATATTGGCAGCATGATCTTGAGATGGGAGCATATAACTTTCCATTGTATAGCCTCCCATTGTAGTGCATTCATCATCTAGGGCTGTAAATTGTAAAGATGTAATTGTTTGTTGCATCTCCTCAGTATCAACTTCTGCAAGCGGCTCCGAACTTATGTACAACTCAGCAACATTTACTTGGGGCATTTTATGGATCCTATTAAACATGATCTTTACACGTTTGTCTTTTTTTATCGCCATATACCCGTAATTTATCCGTTCATGAAGGACTTCTTATGGGTAACGATAAATAATCTTTATGTCATAACAAGTAGGGTTCAAATTCAATTCTTCCATTATTTTCCTCTTCAAATCATTCAACGTCTTCAACTTACGATGTATCATCATGTAGTAGCATTCGATACCCGGCCCTCTAAATGGGAATCCGTCAATCTCTCTAGGATTGACAAGGGGTCCACCGTAGTATACATTTATATCAATATTCTTCAGAGATTGTGAACCTATTAGAGTCAAGTGTAATATGTTAGTGACATATTTTATCTCTTTCATTTAACATCAATTGCAAAACCTTTTCTATCTACTCAAAGTTCAAAAATTACAACTTGTCACCCCACATTTGCATATACTCACCCCACATCACATACAAACACACAATCATTATCATTTCATACTCAAACAAAAAAAAAATCTAAAGACAAAACTCACCCCCATTACAAAATTTCAAATCAGCTCTAACAAAAATATAAATAAAAATATCAAACCAAACAACAATACAATCATTAAAAACCTAACAATACAAATGTACCAAGAATACATCTTAAATATATCAGTCATTATTTCATACTCAAGCAAAAAAAATTAAAGACAAATATCAAACCAAACAACAAAAGAAATTCATGATACATACCCATGATAAAAACCTAAAAATACTCAATGATTTTCATACTGAAGCAAAAAAAAAAACTAAAGAAAAATATCAAACCAAACAACAAAAGAAATTCATGATACATACCCATGATAAAAACCTAACAATACTCAATGATTTTCATACTCAAGCAAAAAAAAAAAAAAAAAAAACTAAAGAAAAATATCAAACCAAACAACAAAAGAAATTCATGATACATACCCATTATAAATTTATAAACTACATTTTCTGTTATTTTATTTTATTCTCAACTAAATAAATGAGTTTTTCATCCATCTATTTTTTTTCATCTTTATAATATTTTTCATCCTTTAACCAAATAGAGCCTTAGGGAGAAAATTTGATATTTTTAAAAAGTCTTAATAATAGTTAGTATTAGCTAGCCTAAACCTTAGGATCGTTTGTGTGTTTTATCCTAGATTTATTGTTTGATTAAGGTTCGTGACTTGCAAGTTGCAACATTGTGGGTATTTGATTAAAGTTTGTGGCTTGCAATATTGTGGAAGCAAAAAACATCACATTCGGCAACAACTGTTTCTTTTTCCTTCTTTCCGCGATTCTTTTTAATTATTATTTGGGAAAAAGGCATTGCTTTGATGAAAACCTCTAGTAGTATTTTTTTTTTTTTTTTTTGGATAAATAAAAACCTCTAGTAGTAATTTATATACATTGGTTGTCTCAAAAAAAAAAAAATTACAGACGACATTGGTTACATAAACAAGCAATTTTATTTTATTTTATTATTATTATTTTTTTTTTTTTTTTTTGAGAAAGTAACAATTTTATGGTCTTGTCAAAATAGTTGGTAGAAATTGGGCTATTGGCTTGAAAGTAACCAGAGTATTAGGAAAATAGAGTATACCCAAATATCAAACCTTTTTTTTTTTTTTTTACAATACTCAATGATTTTCATACTCAAGCAAAAAAAAAAAACTAAAGAAAAATATCAAACCAAACAACAAAAGAAATTCATGATACATACCCTTGATAAAAACCTAACAAATACAATCAATGATTATAATTTCATACTCAAGCAAAAAAAAAACTAAAGACAAATATCAAAACCAAACAACAAAAGTCATGATACATACCCATGATACAAATATATCTTAACACTATATACACTAAACAATCAACAAACCCTTACCTGACATGAGGATGTGCAAATGTGCTGAAATTGTATGAGTGAGAGGGGGAGTGAGAGAGGGAAAGACTACAATGAGTGTTGGGATTGTATGACCTGCTGAATGTGTGTATGACCCGAGAGACCCAGACAAAAAACTAGATTTGATATAGGGACCCAGACATGATTGCCACGTTGAGTAATTTTTCACCACAATTTAAAAATCGAGTTTCTAAGACTCGGTTTCACTTTTAGCAAACCGAGTCTCTAAGGCTTGATTTCCATGTGGTGCCTACGTGGAATCTTAGACCACAAAAATTGAGCTTCTAAAGGTCGGTATGAAAATTGAGTCTATAAGACTCGATTTCCACGTGGAAAAAGAGCCACATCAGGATGCCTCAGAACATGAAAACTGAGCCTCTGAGGCTCGGTTTATAAGCCCAAAATCGAGCCTCTTAAGCTCGAGATGTTAGTAAGTAATATAGTTTGAAAAAGTGACCTACTAATTATATTGTTTGGAAAACGAAATTAGTTTCCAATTTTTGCCGTTTTAAGTTACATAACAAATGTGCATCATATAAGACTAATCAAAAAACAATATTAAATTGTGGGATCATTAATTCCTCGTCCCTAGGTTTTCTTTGAAACCCTATACAGTAGAACCTCTCACTTATCCACAAGTGCCGTCATTTTCCCAGTCTCTCTAGTGAAATCTGCTCCCCTCTTTGCTCTCCTTTCTACCTTTCCCATCTATTTCTCTCTATCAATTTTACTCTTTCCTGGAAAAAATTGCTATTTAGACTAATTTTAGAAAATTTTTTGGTGAATAGTATGCGCGTCAAACTAACTAGTTAGTTGGACTAATTTTGGAACTCTAGTTTGCTAAACTCGAGTTCCAGCCCAAAAATACATGGAACTCGAGTTTTCTAAGCTCGAGTTCCATGTGGTTTTTTTTTTTTTTAGTTCCATGTCAGATTTATGTTGGGATTTTTGGGCTGGAACTCGAGTTTGACAAACTAGTTTTGGTAAAAACTAGTGGTACTCTTCATCCACTTGCTCATCCCTTATATGGCATGAAGAGGAAGCATTTCTTTCCCATGTGGGACAACAAAATTGCCTAGGTTACAACATGGTCTAGCCCTTGGCCTTGAAGCAAAAATTGTCCCCACATTAAAAGGAGAACCAAACTAGTGGTACTCTTCATCCACTTGCTCATCTCTTATATGGCATGAAGAGGAAGCATTTCTTTCCCATGTGGGACAACAAAATTGTCTAGGTTACAACATGGTCTAGCCCTTAGCCTTGAAGCAAAAATTGTCCCCACAATATATATATATATATATATATATAATTTAGAATTTAATTGATTTTAGACTCATCGGTTTTTTCTCCCAAAAATTAAAAACTTAAATGGACATGTAGCGGAAAATTGGATTCCAATTGAAATCAAAGTTAGAATCTAATTTTATTTGGACTCTTCAATTTTTATACTCAATAATTCAGTTGGTGCAAAATTAAAAATTAAATGGGACGCATGGCACAAAATTGAGAATCTAATATAAATTTAATTGGATTTTCTCGACTATATATATATATATATATGATTTAGGATCTAAACTCTTCGGTTTTTGCACCCAATAATTCACTTGCCACAAAAATTAAAAAATTATATGGGACATATGGCGCAAAATTGAATTCTAATTAAAATTCAATTTAGAATCTAATTGGATTTAAACTCTTTGATTTTTGCATATAATAATTCACCTAACACACAAACTTAAAAATTAGATGAGACATGTGACGCACAATTAGACTCCAATTTAAAATTTAATTGGATTTTTTCTCAGCCTTCACTAATAATAATTGTGGGGGGTGAAAGTCCAGCCTAGTGTATTGGGCCTGGGGCCCTATTCGAAGACTACTAGATGTCCGAAGAGAAGAGAATATCTGGGAAAGGGTCCATGTGGAAGAATCATACCTGGAAATAAATGAGGGATGCATTCTGAAGAGTTCGTAAGTTATCCGAAGAGGTCTTCCTCCTCGGATACGAATATTCTTGATCAATCAAATGTGTGGAGGGTCAGAATGATCTTCCTAATGGTTCCAATAACGAAGATAAATTCTGAGTGTGTCTGGAGATGATAAGAACGAAGAAATATCTAAAGGGAAAAGCTGCTGCAATCGTGTTTAATGCATTACATCTACTTTTCTGGCCGCATTTATGTGGAGAAAACCCTTGAACAGTGTAATCTCAGCTACCACCACTCACAGAAAACTAAAAAGAAGACTTGACATGACATATACTCGAGTGGATGTTTAGATGAAGACCAAGTGGACGATGAAGATGAGGGATGAGGATGCTATATAAAGGGAAGAAGCCTCTGATGAAAGAGGAGACAGAGAGAGAGAGACAAAGCAGAGAAATACGATTTTACTGTAACTCTAAGCATTGTAATCATCTTTATTCAATATAAATCTCTTCGGACGTTCATTAGGTCAATTGTTCAAGCCTGCTTGCATGTTAATTCATCTTTAACTGTCTTCGTTAGTCACTATGTGATTCACAACGAGCCTAGCTCTTTCACTCACTCTCTACAAATTTATTGTTCTGGGTTCAGTGAGCTTATAATCCATATCTCTTGGGCTTGAGCTACAAATCCTGACCTTACAATAATAATTTACAATTTTTTAATTTTTAAAAAAAGTGTGCAATGCATGGGCCTATAACTTTGTTGGTAAAGTTTGACCTTGACAAATAATAAAAAAGCATATAGAAAACAATTATTTAGATGCTTAAGTTACATATTAATTTGAATATTTAAATTGAATTTAAATGTTTCACTAAAGAAAAAAATAATAATTTAAGTACCATATAATATTTTAGGAAACCAAGTCTTACACAAGCAGGCATATGGTGAGTAGTCACCATTTATTCTATTTTTCAAGCAAATAACCAGGGATGGACCCAGGTGGGGCCCAAGGGGCCAAGCCCCCTGGGTCCAAAATTTTTTTAATTTTTTTTAGTCATTCTATATTTCATTTTGTAGCTAGGCCCCGCCCCCCAAAATTTTTTTAATTTTTTTTAGTCATTCTATATTTCATTTTGTAGCTAGGCCCCGCCCCCTTCTTCTCAATATATCTAATTAGCCTAACCCAAGTAGTAACTATCCAACTAAAAAACTTAAAAAAAGTAATAAAAATATTCACAATGACGATTGTATCTTAGCAAAAAAAACTATTTTACTACCAAATGACAAAAAAAATCATGTGCTATTGGAGAAGTTAAAACTAAATTTTTTTGCAACTACTGTTGTGGGGGGTGAAAAGCCCAACCTAATATATTGGGCCTAAGACCCTATTTGAGGACTACTATTTGTCCGAGGAGAGGAAAGTATTTGAGAAGAAGCCCATGTGAAAGAAATATACCTGAAGATGAATGTGGGGCATAGTTCGAGGAGATATTCAATTGTCTGAAGAGGCCATTATCCTCGGATTCAAAGAAGCTTGGTCGAACAAATGTCTGGGAAGTTCAAGTAATCCTCCTGACAATTCTAATGATAAGGATGAACCTCAGGCACACATGGAGATGATAGGGATGGAGAAATATCTAGAAGACAAACTTCAACCACCACATTAAATGCACTGCAGCTACTTTTCTCGCTGCATTAATGTGGAGAAGACCCCTGAACAGTACAATATCAGCTACCGCCACTCACACAAGGCTAAAGAAGATACCTGATGGGACACGTACTCAAATGGATGTTTAGATGATAAACAAATGGACGATGAAGATGAAGGAAAATGGTGCTATATAAGGAGGAGAGGCCTCTGATAAAAAGGGAGAGAAAGAAAAGAAAAGAGAAAAGAAGAAAATAACTTTACTGTAGATCTAAGAATTGTAACCAACTTTCATTCAATAAAATGCCTCTTCGGACATTCACGTTTGCCTTTGACCAATCTTGATTGCATGTTAGTTTATGCGTAAGTACCATAATTAACTCTTGTTTAATCCACATCCAACCCAGTTCTTTCACCCACGCTCTACAAATTCATTGTCTTGAATTCATAGGGCTCATAACCCATATCTTTTGGGTCTGGGCTACAAAAATTGACCTTACAACTGTAAACTGGTATAAATATCAGTTGACTATAGCAAGTTATTAAAAATAAAATAAAATATTTTATTAAGATTATATCTCTTCCTTCAATTAAAAACTCAAATTCTCTCTGTTCCTTATTATTTTAATGAGTTGTTTATATTATTTTAAATGAAGTGATAAACAAAAATAGAACATTTGATATTGGGTCTATTATAAAGTAAGGTAGTAAAATAGATAAAGTAAATTTTTGAGGTACTAAAAGCAAAAAATTTTAGCACAACCATTGTAAATGCTCTAACTTTAACCAAAAAAAAAAAATCCTAACCAACCTAGTATTAGAAAAAATATTATTTTGTTTTTGTTTTTGTCTTTGTTGGTAAATAATTACATCTTAATGTATTTAGATATGACGGATTTGTGTATTTATAATTTTTTGATACTATATAGATGTCTATTTAAAGTTTTTTTTTTTTTTTTTTTTTTTTTTTTTTTAACTTTGGCCCTCGTTAGCTTAAAATCTTGAATCTATCCCTACAAATAACAAGACCTTGACTTTTTTTATTTGGCATCCGTTCCTGATAATAACTATTTATCATCAGACCAAGACACCAATCAATTTTTGGTGTATGTAGGAATTGAATCTCAAATCTTTTATTCAACCCAATAATAACTCAACAAGGCATTCACTTTAAGCCACCATCTTATGGTGAGTAATCTTTTTCTTTTTTTTGATAAAATAGGGTGAGTAGTCTAAGATTCTTAGATGTTCCAACTTCAATGTGCCTAATTCCTCGTCCAAACGTCAAATTATCAAAGTAAATCCATTATATCTTGCAATTTGCAGTTACCAATAGCTACCTACTAGGCAGTGACCTTAAAATGAATTTTTAAGGTGCCAATTTCAAGAATTATTAAAATAATTTGTGTGAATTGTAGAAGAAAAAAAATATGATAAGTTCATATAAAAGGTTGTGAACAGAAAGTCTCCGCCATACCTTTTATAGTTAACCACAACTGCCTTACTAGTCAGTTTTTATATTTGTTGAGTTTTACTTTACAAACGATGTGTGTGTTGACATTTACGGCTTCATTGGGAGATTCCCATCCCAAAGTTTTTATATTTGTTGAGTTTTACTCTACAAACGATGTGTGTGTTGACGTTTACGGCTTGATTGGGAGAGAGAAATAAAAGAGAATGGAATGTAAATGAAAGAATTTATAAGCCCATTTTTTTAATCATTTTAAATTAAGAGGAATTAGAGAAAATGTAACGCATATTAATGAATTTTTTACTGAAGTCACTGTAATATCTTTTCTTCATCTTCTTATTTTTGTTTTTGTTTTTTTTTAAGTAAATACTTAAAATGATAATGTTGTTATAAAAAGATGGTTTGGAACACCATTGGTCTCTAAAGCTTTACGTATTGAGCATTTTTAGGTTGCGTTTGGATAACTTATTTTTTGTCAATTTATTTTACTATTCAGCTTATTTTTGCTATTATTCAACTTATTTTTGCTACTATTCAGCTTATTTTTACTACTATTCATAGGCTCCACTGCACTATTTATACTATTCATAAATCCTACTGTACTATTTCAACTAACTTTTATCTTTATCTACAGTACTTTCAGCAAAAAATTTTTAATTTTAGCAAAATAAGCGAATCCCAAACAAACCTTTAGTTTATAATGTTTCAAATGAGCGTTATCAACCTATAAGCTATAATTTAAAAAATGAGCATTTTGACCCTGTCTATTCTATCAATCTTCTTGTATGTGTATCTAATGAGGTGGCATTTTTTAATGGTATGAACTCACAAATTGATATTCATCAATCTAAAAATAAAAAGCTAAAAAAAATATATTTATTATGCAATGAAGTGACTAATTATAATTAAGATAAATTACAAATTCCACTCTTAAAGTTTGGAAGCGTTTAGATTTTACACTTTGAAATTTCAGAATTTGAATTTTACCTTCTAAATTTTAGAGGTGTTTAAATTTTACTCTCTAAAGTTTGGAAGTATTTAAATTTTATACCCTAAATTAAATGGTGTAATTTTGCAATTTATCTATACAATTATTGTCAATTCCTTTTCTTTTTCTTTTTCTAATAAAAAAAAAAAAAAAAACCTCTTAACTCTTAACATTTTTTATTAAAAAATAATAATAACAGCAGGTAGGGAGAAATTGACAAGTTTGCCCCGTACCCAGGCGCAGGCGTTGATTATGAATCTATTGGGATCGGGATTGACCGAGTTTACAGTTTAGTGATTAGCCTCAACTCTCAATTACTGTACTTACCTTCTCTTTTCCCAGGGCAAGCTAAGCAGACTAGCAGAGAGTGTGTGTGTGTGTGTAAGGAGAAAGCATGAGTGGAGAAGAGGCGGCGGGGCCCCCAGGCCCAAAGGCCCTACGTCTGCTGTATTTTGTTGGCGCTGGATGTAACCAATTTCTCATTTTCCCTTTTATCTTACATATAATAATACATATATTTAGGAGTAATGAAATTGCTGTTGTTTGTGTTTTTTTTTGATGAAATTGTTTTTACTTTCAGTCATATGCACGGCTGCAATCAACAAGTGGCGAGAGCTGGAGCGAAAGGCAGTCCTAAAGAAAGAGCAGCAATTGTCTCCATCTCCAAATTCTCCTGATACGGTACAAAAAGCCGTCGATTAATCATCCCAACTCTGTCTTTTTTTCTTTTTTCTTTTGGGTTGTGGTTTTGGGATCTAATAATAGTTCACAATTTCAATTTATGTCTTTTCACCGTTGTATTCTGATTATAACATATGATTATGATGATGATGAACTGAGAGACTCTTCTCATGGATTTGAGTATTTTAGTGTCTCCGAGGTTAGCTCTTATTCTATTTTTGTAACAATCATAGGAAAAGAGCTCGCCACATCTGCCTTATATTCAAAAAGATACTCAATTAAGTTTCTTTGTTTTTGTTTATAAAACTCATATCAACCCGCTATATACCCGATGATGTAGAACTCTGCACACACAACACACAGCTCAACCAATTCATTCAATATGTTATCAATCTAGGAATCACACTTACCATTATAATTATTGGCTTCACTTTTTTGGTTAATAATAGTAACAAGAACAGCTAATGAGCTCTTAGCTGAAAGCCTAGATGTGAGGAAAGAAAGACACTTATCCTAGATGTATTAAAAATATAAACTTTATCTTAAAGAACAAAATGAAGTTTTCCCTGTTTCTAGTTAAAAACAGTGTCAAATATTAACAACTAGAATGAAATTTTTTAGAAATCTATGACAACTCCAAACATAAGGGATTTGCATTTTACATCCTAGGTCAACTCCAAATATGATTCTATAATAAAACCACAACGACAAGCATGCTAAGATGTCAAATTATACACAAGTACTATGAAGAACTGAGACATGTCTGTGAGATTTAGAATGGAATTATCTAATATAACCATTTCCAAACACACATGGACAGCAAACATCTCTGTTTACAGCTTTCGAGAGAACTCAAAATGCTAAAAAGTAATTAGTCCCTTTCAAAAGAAAAAAAAAATTGTAATAATTGTCAAAAAACAGATAAGCTGCAAAGGCTTAGCCAGTTCCTTCTAGTCCTACAAAACAAAAATTGGTGCCTACTCTACCAGACTACCCACCTTCTGAATTGTTGACTTCGTTGGCCACTCAAATCTACTTCCATTGCAAACGAAATCTATGGCAGTCAAGGAGAACTTGTGCTCTGCACAATCTCAGCAAAGTGAAAATGAATTCCAAAAATCCTTATATTATTGTCATCATCAATGAAGACGAGGTCATCCAAGAAAAATAAAGATACCAATGCATAGCTTTCAGGGTTATTGATGCTGAAGAGGGAATGAGAGGTCCCTTTTCTTCGTAAGGTCTATCACCACATCACGGTAGAGATCAGTGGCTCCAATATGTCTACTATAAGTATCAACTTGATTCCTGACACCGCATAAGTTTTCCTTCTCATCTTCATGAAGGATATGAAAATTTGTTTCAGCAGATTTTATACTGGCATCTTCATGCTTTCTTGAAGATTGCTTGTTTCTTTTCATAAATCCTTGGATTCCTTTGTCTTCTGCCTTTGAAGTAGATAGGAGACCAAGTTCTGCTGCTTGATGCCTCTCATTACCCACTTTCTTAGGCTTCAAGCAATCCTTGGTCCTTATTCTGCAGGGTGAATTATTCTGAGCTCTGGAAGTTGTGGCAAAACAATCTTTCATGGGACCAGGAAAAGTAGATACTTCAAGGAATTCATTTCCTGCTTCCTCAAACTGCACAGGATTTGAAGGCCTGATGAGTAAAGCAGGACTCGACACTCTAATTTGCTCAGAACCAATCTTCATGTTCTTATTAGTCCCCCTTAATGTTCTTGGAGATTGAAGCTTGCCATATCTTGTTCCCTTTGAAGCTCCATCGGGGTTATTACCAGTTCCACCTTTAGTCAAAGTACTTTGTAGACCTGAATGAAACTGTTGACCTTGATTCACCATTGGCATCATTTGAGTTTCCTGTCAATTAAAAACAAAATAAATCTACAAAACATAGCATATCTTTTTAAAAAATGACTAGTTCAAAGAGAAACTCAAAATGATATCCACTGTAATTAGTACAAAAATATGCAAAAACTAACCGCATCAAAGAATCCAATCTTTGGTGATGGCCTTCTAAGACCTGAAGGCCTAGTCTTTCTCGAAACATCTGAAGGATCAGAGTTAATTTCTGCTAAAATTTTCTTGGCCTGAATTGAGGGACTTTTTTCCTGACCTTTATATCCAGCATGGGGTTCATCAGGTTGATGAGTCTCCATGCCTGATGCGTGAAAGGTATAACTGTCAAATAATACCTCTCTACAAGTAGTATCAAAACTTGCATTGGAGTTATCTGGTCCTTGATTCACAGGGATTGACAATGATTCCAAGGAGGAACCATCAATGGAGCTAGCAGGTGATGTACAAGAGGAAGAATTTGACATGGATAACAAACAAGTAGGGTAATTGGAATATTCCAGCTCAGTTTTGTTTGTTTTAGTATATTTTGGAGGAGTTTTATAGGTAGAACCAGTGGCCACCAAATTGACATTACTGTTACCAGTTGTCCTCAAAGATGTTGGAGGAGGTGTAATAGATCGACGTAAACTAATTGATGATTTGCCCAAAGGAGGCTTTTTTGTACGAGTCAAACAGTGCCCTGTATCAAATCCATGAACTTTTAATTCCAAATCAAAGCCAATGAAAAAGTCAATTCAGTTTTGAACAATGTGATATTTCTGGTAATTCTCACCGGATGTGGCTTCCACAGATTGAGTTTTCAACTTGACATGGTTTGCACCTAAAGAAGCCCTTGAAATTTGGCTAGCCTTCTCTGATACCTTCGGGGGCTTAAGAGATGATGATAGATGCAGTTCTTTACTTCTAGCAGCATGCTTTGGATTGAATTCTCCACTCCCAGCACCATGCTTTAATTAATTAAAGTCAGTTCTATAATTTTTTTCAAAAAAATTGATCTTGGTTAATACTAGCGCATGTTCACCTATGCATCATACGAGTTCAAGGGTCACCACCTGCAGATCCCTTCAATGACTGCAAAACTTACCACTAGCATCAGCTATTGCCCATTTTGTTCTAAGCTTCTCGGATAATGCATAGGTGAGCAGTGTATGCAACAGTACAAAAAATGAAACTAATTCAATCTAAACAACTAATACATACTTGAGCTTTTAGGGGAACAGAAGCTTCACTTGTGACCCTCTCTAATCCATGCCTGGTGATGCTTTTTCCTCTGGAAGGCAGCGTGGGTTTCATCTGAAAATATCAAATACAGCAAGTCCTCAAAGATAATGTTTTACCATCATCATATGAATGACTATCATGACAATAACCTACCCGAATTTGAGAGGAACCATCCACTTTTGTTAACGCTGAAAAGAACCAGTCAGCAGAAGCATATTTTTAGTTTTTACTATTATCAATTGGACAAAATAAGAAGGCAAATATATTCTAAACAGAACACTAGTGACAATCAACCAGTCTTTTGGTGTACATATACAGAAAATGAGGATTAACTATGTAATGCACACATGTATATAAAATAACTAGTTCAAGTAAAAGTGGCAGGAACAAATACTTCTTTCTAAATTCTCAAACAAGCATGTACAAAAACTGGCCAACTTAACAGGCACCTCCTCCTCTTGTATGTTCTAGGTGGAGGGTGAGATTGTGGATTGAAGACTCATTAAGTGCATGTGTAACATATCAATAGAAAAAAGGTACAAAAACTGCAGTTTACTTACAGTGGACATTTTTCACGCGTCTTCCTCTTTGTAAATTGGAACTAGAAATTGCTACATTGGATACTTGAGTTGATATTTTTGCAGATGCTCTTATATCTTCAAACAGATCTATCTCAAGGCTTGTTAGAGGGGAACCATCACTTTCTACTGTAGAGTTTGATTCAACGGACCTCCACATTTCTTCAATCCTAGGCGTTGGGCGCGAGTCATGAGGCTTCTTAAATCCCTTATTCATCATAGACAACTCCTCTGGCTCCAGAACTCCTAAGCATCCATAAAATAACATTCTTGAGCAAAGATACACAATAAACCAGAAATATATACTGCAAGGCAATATTGATAGAAAGTTTATATAATCATTTCTCATCGAGAAATAAAGTCTACCTGCACTAGTGAAAAATGCACTATCCCAAGCCAAACTTTTGCGCAGATTACATTCACCGGTTCTACTTGTCTTTTCAGCTTCCAAGGACTCAGAAGGCACAACCTTTTGTTCCCCATTCCCAATTGTGTCAAGTGAATTTCCCATATCACTTAATTTAAGAGTCTGAAACAACTCTTCCGGATCCAGAACTCCTGAGCATGTAGAGAACATGTCTAAAACTACAATTTTTTTTGCAAATATATACAGGATAATCTTCACTAATAGTACTCAAAAATCAGTTTTTTCATCTTAGTAAACATACCTGGACTAGTGAAAAAGGCACTATCCCATGCCAAACTCTTGCGTAAATTATACTTAGTGTTTGGTTGTAAAGATTCCTGGTCCTTAGGACTCCCGGTCTTAAACCCCATAAAGCCATCAACTTTCTGTCTAGCATCTGGAGAAGAGAGAAAGAAAGAAACATAAATGCAATTCATCAATATAACCATCCATTTTTTCATACATAGTAATATGAGCTATAAGGTGAAAACATTCAAGTGGCAATAAAGGAAAGGCACTGGGAATGAACAAGTTGTCCCAACATATATTACTAATCAACCATAGCGGTAATTCTTGTTGCTCGTCAAAGCTAATCAGCTAAATGTTAAACTCACATAATTAGACAAAAATATTGAAAACCCGAGTTAGCCGCATTTGATAGATTCAATATTTTACACAAAACTATGATAAAAACTACCACCATTATCAAACTAAAGATTAGTTACCGAGAAAGGTTTAATGAAAGAAAAGAAATTGAATAGAATTTCCGTTGTTTGGACTTTGGACCTGATATGTCTGATATATGATTATGACACACACACGCAAAACAAAGCAGATTAATAAGAAAGAAAGAAAGAAAGAAAATTGTATACAGCAGAAAGTGGAGAAAGAAAATTGTATACAGCAGAAAGTGGATACCATAATATCCAAAGACCCTTTTAAAATCAAAAGAAAGAACCACATATGGTTCTTTTCCTTTATGACCGTGTGTGTAAGAGTGAGTGAGTTAGAGAGAGAATGTGACCTGGGAATTGACGTTCTTGATAACTATTTTCTGATGCCATAGCAAATAATTGGAGTTCTTCTTCTGCTTCAAGATTCTTCTATTCTTGAAAACTATCCATTGAGATTTGAGAGTGATAGAGAGACAGAAAAAAAAAAAAAAAAATTGCGGGTTGAGAGGGAAAATTTTAAATTTTTAGTCAAAGCAAAGTTGTAATTTTTGGTAATAGAAATTAATGAATTGAGAGTGATTAGTGGAGAGGTATGAAACGGCTATTATGAATTTATGAATGATATATACATATTTTTCGTTTCTTCTAAAACTAATGAATGGCGGGTAAGGTTAATTATTTGGAGCTTGAATTGAATTATGGGAAACGTTTTCGCATAAAAAAGTGACACATATAGTCAACACATAAATAGTGACTTTGGAGTCTGGTCTACGGCTCTACTTGTATCGTTGTGAAATGTTTTCAGATGGAAAATATTTTCATCATAACTAAAATGAAACGGATACTGTTCACGGTTTTTTTATTTTTATTTTTTAAAATTGGGCCAGTTGTATTAATATTGCAAGGATTGTATAATGTTCAAATCTTCCTTGTGAATTGGGACTATAGTGCGAAAATCTAAACCTTCTTACATGCACTAATCTCTATATTATTTTTTTAGACTTAGTGTGTGTTTGGATTGTGATAGAAAATTAAAATAATTTTACTATTCAGCTTATTTTTATTACTGCCAACGAGGTCTTGGCTGAGTGGGTAAGGCTCGGACGCTTCGTGCAACACACCTAGGTTCAAATCCCGCTGCCCGCAGGCTTTCGTTGGTGGGTAAACTTAGTGGTGAGGTGTACTCACAAAATGTGAGGTGACTCCAGAACGGGTACCGACTACGAACTCTCTGACCGAGGCCACTGGCTCTCTGCTCGGGGGTGTAATATGACCATAAAGACCCCCATTTTGCCTTCTAAAAAAAATATATATATATTTTTGCTACTATTCATAAGTCCCACTACACTTTTTGGTACTATTCATGAGCCCCATTATACTATTTCAACTACTTTTTACTTTTATCTACAGTACTTTCAATAATAAGTTTTCAATTTCAGCAAAATAAGCAGTATCCAAACACACTAGTATGGGTTTGGATTTGGATGAAAATTATAAATTGTTTTACTATTCAACTTATTTTTGCCACTATTCATGGGTCCCATTACACTTTTTGGTACTATTCATGGTCCTCACTGTACTATTTCAACTAACTTTTACCTTTATCTACAGTACTTTCAATAATAAATTTTCAATTTTAATAAAATAAGTGTTATCCAAATAGACCCTATATGTTGTTTGTTACGATAAAAAACACAAATCAACCAAATTCGTTTTCAGTTTTAATGGAAAACAATAGAACTAATATTACATCCCCAATAGACCATCACAAATAAATTCCACAACGCAGAAAGCTCTTCTAATTGCAATTACTCTCTTTGCCCACTCTAAACAACCACAGAATGTTATAAATTGGTCATTGATTCTTTTTTTTCAAATGACATTTTTAAACTCAAATCAATTGTTTTCCCACTGAAGTTTTGCTTATATTTTGAATTTGGGGGACTAATTTTCAATTTAAGGCTTTCAAATTGTTCAAAAAAAAAATTATTTTCCAATTTGGGGTGTTTTCCTGAATGAAAGTTTTTATTCATATAATTATTTGGAATTATAAAAAATATTAATGTTTTAGATGGGATTTACAAGTCTGGAAGAGAAAAAGTATTTAACTATTTATTTACAAGAGAGACCTTTTTTTTTTTTATGAATCAAGAGATACCTTATTGAGAGTTACATTTGGGGAAACTAGAATAAACTGATTGCAACCTGTCTTGTAATGAGAGAAGTTCTGATAATTGCAAAATAGAGGAATCTGAACAAGGTGGTCATACTCATCCGCCACTTGTATGAGGAAAGGAGCCATGATATGTAGAAGAATTGGTCAGGCTGACTGGACAGCCAAAGCTGTGATGCACCGTGCCAGGACTCAGATCAACAAATTGCACAAAATAAGGGTATACCTAATTACCACTTATTGCTGAAAATTGAAAACATAGTAACAAAATAATTTTTAAATGTGTAAATAGTGCTGTGAAACTCAAATTTATATTAAAATCTGTATTTGAATGACTTTTGTTGGTCTGTGAAAAATAACGTGGAACTCACCATTTTTCAGCAAATCGCACGATCTCAGTGCTATCCAAACAGAGGCTTACTAGCATACGTTGCTCAGTAACTATAACATGGAACTTTTAATTTTGGTTGATTTTCTTATCTGACTCCGGAAAAATGCTCGTATAAAAAAAGTGAATAAAAAATAAGGTAGGTGTTGATCATATGTCATTTGGATCTCTTATTTATACTAACATTTATATTTTTGGGGTTTAGTTATGATCGTGTTTACATGCCCGTCAATGCACATAAATGTTTAACGCTTTAGGTAGACAAGGTTTGGGCTTTAAAAAAAAATATATATATATATATATATATATTACTGCTTTGTTTGGATGAACTTATTTCACCTCCAGCAAGAATGTACAACGAATGTACAACTTTTTAAAACATTGCATTTTTTAAGGTGCGGTTATACTTATTCACAACAAGCAAATTAAGCTCAGAATATATGATCAAGGATGAGAAGGTCCTCCGTCAATTAAGTTAATCGTTTCAGGGCCAATCTGATATTGTAATGAAGTACTATTTCCACAAAACTGACTGTAGTACACTGGTCACATATAATAGAGAAGAAAAAGAGGATTTAACTTACCAAGTTGTTATTATGAAAATGCTATCTGATTAAATAAAACATCTAGAATATAATTTACATACTTCTCTGATCTATTTTCGCAGTAACTAATGTTATTATAACACTTTCATGATAAACATAAAATCTCATGAAAGCATCAAATTCAGTGTGACCGCAATCCACCAAATATCCCAAAGCAATGGAGATGCTTGATAAGCTAAGCTAAGCGACAAAACCATGTTATCTTCACCATGGTTTTGACAGTGATAATTGTAATATAAAGAGAAATATGAGACCTATTTGATAATAAGAGAACATGACCCATACCCAAAATCTTATAGCCGCCAAGGATAACAATCATTTGGAAAGGTCAGTTAACATTTCTGTACAATGATTACATCATTACATGGATCATGCAAACGCTTACAGAGCAAAGCAAAATTACTCATCTCGGATAAAAACAAAACAAGAAGAAACCAGAGCAGAATAATTACGAGATAACCAGATGAATTAACAGTCTGGGTTTACCTTCTTCAGCAGCTCATTCAGATAATTATGTGCTATGCATCATCATCAATATCATTACATCCACCTTTTCTCTTCGGCATCTTATCTTAACCTATAATAAAATTGATTTAAATAGGTATGTAAGCATATAGAAAACCACATCTAAAGGATATAGAAGATAAGAATTAGATATGAAAGTGCACCACCACATGAACTTCAATCAACATGGCAGAATTCAGTCCAAAAAAGAAGCAGATTTCAGTAGCTCATTAGCTCATCATTTTCTATATCATGATAATAATGTGACTAAATTTTATGCTCGCCATCAACATATCACAACCCTTCCCCTTTTTCCAAGTTTGGGACCAACTATGAACAAAATATGACACTAAAAACAAACACAAGCAGTTTTTTTTTTCTTTTTTGGCAAGCATCGATCAATTAGGTGTCTAGGCTCATAAATTGGTGCACGCATCCCCCCCAAAAAGAGGGAGGGAAAAAAACCAAGAAAAAGAAACAAAAATGAAAGGAAGAATGTTAAGCAAAAGGCAATAGTAAACACAGAAGTCTATTCAGGCACTGATCACATTCTCAATGGTTGTAGTAACAGAGTAACAGCCACCAAAGAGACCCCCCTAATTATATATATTTATCAATCACATAAAAAACAGCCTAACCAAATTGTCCGGAGATCCTTTTTCCTTTCACTTTTGTTCCACTGTAAAAAGGCATAAAATGATCTCTTTCCTCCCTCCCAATTTAGACACTTTCAACTAACACCCACCCGAGTCTAAGTCTAGCGGACAGCTATATGGAGTTATTATTAGCTTTCACCCTTTCAGAATTGAAAATGATAACCAGTGGTACTTAAGCAAACATGGAAGAAATCCAAAACATCATTGATATCAAAATCTGATTCAGATGTAGATATATACCTGAAATTTTCAAACTAGATTAACTTCAAGAGAAGAAAGATCAAGTTGCATCTCATGGTCCTGGGATGTGTCCATTGGAGAAGCTTTGAAGAGAGCAGATGGAGTATAGTTAAGCTGGTAATTTACTACCGTTGGTCCAAAAATGTTGAACCTTCCAGCACTACTATAAGCAATTTCCGCATCAGAAGACTTCTTAAAAACCACTCTAGCACGGCTCATATCACGATCAACTTCTGTTTCCGATAACTTCAAAGGTCCAAAGCGCCTAAACATCTTGTTCAGGTTTGTTTCTGAAGGAACAGAGTTCACCTCGGAGAAGTTCATAAGAATTTCAGCTGGTGAGTTCTCATCCACATAGCCAACAGGTTTCTCAGCTGCCACAGCATCATTACCTTCCGAATATCGCTTCCTGGAATATGGTCTACGGTTCACTTGAATGGGTTTAAGTTCAACAGGGACAATTTGATACTCTCTCTTTTTGTTTCTACGTGAAGGCTGCTCTTCAGAACCATTTTGGATGACCCTGTCTGTCCAGTAAGTATCACTCATATCCTCAAACTCAAATGTTTCAGGTGACCCAGCAACAGCATGAGATGCTTTTTTTCTTTTACCACTGACTTTATCAGTAGCCAAAAACTCCCTCTCAGAATATTGGCCTGATACTACTGAATTCCTAAAATCAGAGAAGAAACTAACAATAACATTCAAGAAACCGTATCCTTTCAGGGGATCTTGTGCAGCCATCTGAAGTTGTGATAGCAAATCATCTAGTGATGAATACTCTGTTGAAACAATCATCCTCCCTCTTTGGGCATCCTCAGAATCTTGAAAGGAAACATCAGCTTCATCCCCGGCAGTTATATCATAGTTTCCATCTAGCTTCTGGAACTTCTCACTGTTACACTTCAGGATAGAAGGAGACCCAGTCAGTTGGCTTGCAACTCTCCGGATACAGTCACCAATTTTAAAGGACGGCTTGGGTAAAGGAGGTGGTGTCGTATTTGAAACTTTTGCGAAGGAAATAGTTTTCCTCCCTTCTTGTGGCCCATAGTCATCATGGTAATCTAAAACCTTCCGTTTTTTGGCAGAGGATGGTGAAACCAAAGTACCAGTGGTATTTTCATCCAACAAATTATCACCATCTGGAGAATCTATCGCCCCACTCATTAACTCTGACAAGCTTCTCTCTTTCTTTTTGTAAAATACACCATCCTTCAAATTATGTTTACGTTTATTGGAAGGGCTGTTACGGCTTTTCAAAATCTCCTGTCCAGAGGAAGTTAGCTCATCATCCTTATAAAGAGTAGCGGCATGTTCAATCACATCACTCGAATGCATTCTCTCCCCAGAAACTGAAGTATCTGTGTCATTTTCCAACAACTGTCCACAAAATTGGAATTCAGGCAAACTACAGTATCCCTTTAAACGATAGAAGGCCAGCAACTGAGCCTTGGCTATTATGAGCTCCAACCGATCACTGCCTCCAGATGGGAAATGTGCCAAGGCTTTTGTGTATTCAATTAATTTATCAGGTTCAAAGAAATCAGCACTTGCAGATCTGTCCACTCCATCTCTTGTACTTGATTCTTGCCGAATCCCAGTGTTCTCAACAACCTGGAATTTAATATTGTCATAGGCATCTTTTGGTATGCAAGGGCATGCTAGCCCAAACTCTACTCGTCTTGAGACTTCTTCCAAAGCACAATCAACAGCATTCTGAAATGTTTCTGAATTGCTCTGCTTCTCTATGTGGGAGAAATGTGTTCGAAAGGGCTTTAACTGAGATGCTTCATTCCAAGCAAATGTTCGATCCCCAAAATATGCTACCAAAAAACAGTCCTTTTTCTGATGTTTCAATGCCTTCTCAGATGAATCTGATGGATCAAATATTTGCCCAGGCCACCATGGATGACTTCTCACTTTACCCCAGACTAAATCTGATACAACGAACTCACCTTCATTTTCTTGTGGCAGCTGATAACTAGCTTGATGAACTGTAACAGCACCTCCTGGATTCAGAGCTGCACGTTTAACAAATTTCTCATCGTCGCCTTTTGACTGCTCAGTATCAGTATTGTCTTCCTCATCTTCAATTTCCTGCTCTCCATGAAAACCAACATGTTCAGCTTCCATCACTTGACCTTCAACTCCAACCCGTGGCCCAGGTCTTGAGTCAACCTGAGCAAGTTCACCAGCCATACTCCTGTCTAAGCACTCTTCAAATTCTACAGATCCCGGTACTTCAATGTTGGAATTTAAAACCTCCTCAGTGTCCAATGGAGCAATGACTTGGGTATCTGTTTCAACATTTGGATTTAAAATAACATTTCCATCCAATGCTACCACTTCAGCATCAGCTTCAGCAACTACTTGAGTTGGCTGGTCTGAGGATGTTGCATCAGCACATCCCATGCTCCTGTCTAAGCACTCTTCAAACTCCACAGATCCTGGTACCTCATTGTTGGAATTTATAACCTCCTCAGTGTCCATCGGAGCAATATCCCCTCTGTCAATGACTTGGGCATCTGTTTCAACATTTGGGTTTAAAAGAACATTTCCATCCACTGCTGCCACTTCAGCTACTACTTGAGTTGGCTGGTCTGAGGATGTTGCATCTGCACATTCCATGCTCCTGTCTAAGCACTCTTCAAACCCCATAGATCCTCCTACTTCAATGTTGGAATTTAAAATTTCCTCAGTGTCCATTGGAACAGTTTCACCTCGGTCAATGACTTGGATATCCATTTCAACATTTGGATTTGGAAGACCATTTCCATCCACTGCTGCCACATCAGCTTCAACTTCAGTGACTACTTGAGTTGGCTGGTCTGAGGTTGCCGCATCTGCACATTCAGCATTGGCAACCTGTTTTTTAACTTCAGTCTCTGGCCCTACATCAGAATCAAGCTGAGAAAGATCACCAGCCACACCCTGTTCTAAGCATTCTTCAGACTCCAACGGTTTATCTTCTTCAGCAGACCCTGGAACTTCAACATTGGAATCTTGGACTGCTTCACAGTCCACCAGAGCAGTTTCTCTTCTGTTGATGACTTGAGCAGTTTCTGAGCAAGACGATTTCATCTCAACGGTGTTTGGAACTTCAACATTTGGAACTGAAATCTTGTCATCCTTAGCTGCAGCATCCACAACAATAACTACTTGAGTTGATGTGGAATCTGAAGATACATTCTCATGACTTGCAGTGCTCATACAAATTGTCTCAACCTTTACTGAATGTTCAACTTTTTCTAATCCTGCTTGTAAACAAACTGGCGCAGAATCAATACCATATTTGTCAACTTCCATCTCTTGCCCTATATTTGAATTAACCTGGGCAGAGCTTTTGTCTATGCTTTCTTCAAGCTTAAAGTGCTGGTCTGATTCAGAGTTCAAAGGACCCTTATCATCCGTTACCATATCACCATCTTTAACAACTACTTGATTTGACAGATGTGAAGATACTGGATCAGAAGATACATGACTATGATTTTCAAAGCTCCCACCCACTTTTTCAACCTTTTTCTGCTGCTCCTCCACTGAACAAGTAGATTTTTTGTCAAAAGCAGCAGTTTCCATTCCTTCAACTTTGGAATGCAAGACATCTTCTTTATCCATTCCTACAACTTCCCCTGTAGTAGAACCTTTGCTTTCTTCATCCAATGATTTGGGATTTACAACATCTTTTTCTGTTCCTCCACAGATTGTCCTTACCATTGAACTTTGATCTCTTCCAGAACTAGAAACAACACCTTCCAAATCACTAGTGCCAGAAGCATCAACTTTGGGATTCAATCCCTCCACACTGACTACCTCTGAGGATTTTTCCTCGACAACTTGAGCCTGTAAACTTGAATTTTTCACAATTGTTGAAGTACATATAACAGTAGCATTAATTCCAGGATTCCAAACTTCGTCACCCAAAACACCAACTTTTTGTTTCTTCAATTTATTGGCTGCATCAACCCCATCCTCAGCCAAATCCCCACCTTCCTCAGCACCATCTACAACCAATCCTCTCTCTATACCCACAGCAACAGAAGAATCCCTAGCCCCATTTTCAATTATAATAGCATTCCTTGTTTTATCATCCGAAACCCCAACTTCCTGTGAATTCCTATCCTCAATAGAATCACCTCCATCACCAACTTCTTCCCTACCTTTATCTGCACCCTTCTCAGCCATTTCTTGCTCTAAACCCTCCTCCCTGGCAACCACAACAATTTCCTCTACGTGAACAACTTTTGTTTCTTCACATGTGGAACCCACAACTGGCAAAGAACCACTAACCGCACTTACAATTCCAGCATTTCGATCTTTGTCATCCAAAGCTCTGACATCCCGTGATGTCACATCATCAATTCCATTATCACTCCCACCCATTTCCTTCCCTCTTTCCACAGCACCCTCAACTTCTCCTCCCTTTATATTCCCCTCCTCCCTCACCACAACCCCAACCTCCTCCACTGTGTCAATTGGGGTTCTTTCCTCTCGGGACTCCACTACCCCTGAAGACCCTTCAACCTCAGTCTTGCTTCCAACATTTGACATTTCCCCTCCCTTTAAACCCAATTCACTAACTACAACATCTCCCTCCAATGATTTAACACCTCCCTCTAAGCCCATCTCTTCCTCGACCACCACAACCCGTCCCGCCTCCCCACCAGTACAAACACCATCTACATACACATCAGCCCCCAAAACCTCCACCATAATATCATCATCCCCATTGCAACCCCCACCATCCCCTACTCCCTCAGACAAAGACCCCTCAACTAGTTTCCCACTAGCTACATGCTCACTAACTATCACAGTAGTAGCAGACTCGGAAACACTTTTCACACAAACATCCTTGTCCTTGTTCTCATCCATAAAAACAGTATCTGGGTCAATTTCAAAACCATCAAAAACAACTTCTTTGACAACAAAATTTTTAAAATTTTTCACAAACTCATAAACCCTAATGACAGAAATGTACAAATCTAATCATACAAATCAACAAAGATGATAGATTATGTAAAGCTTAGCATAAAGATTCAAACTTTATCAGAAAACAAAACTAGTTAAAGGGTTAAGATTTTTTCGAGTACCTTGTTAGATCCTCTGGAAATGAAAACTCACTGGGTTTGGGGTTTAAACAAAGATAAATGGATTCGGAGAAAGGGAGAGTATTGGGCAAAGGTGGGTGTACTTTCTCACAGAGAGAGAGATCTAAAAAATTAAATAAAAAATATAGTAATAATAAAAGAGGCCGAATATAATGCGTCCTTGTCCTTTTCACTTTCCAGTGATTGGTCAGCACTTCCAGCTTTGTTAAATTTTCTAGGGAAGTGCAGAGGGAGATAATTTGTGTTTCACAAACAATGGATGACAGTCCAATGGTGTGAGACCACGTTTTGGGCACCAACTTTTGCAAGCGAAAATGGCTGTCTTGTTTTGCCAACGTGGCATAAAGTCAATGGATTTCAACAAGACTTAGCTACGTGTCATGTTAAAAGATTTATGTCTTCACCATGGGGTAAATTTTCAAATGCGCTTGAGATTGGGAGCAAGTTTATTCTAAGGTTACAACTTTTACCACTTTAACATAATTTTTTTTTAATTGCATTTATTTTATTATTTATAGTTTGTCATATTAGAGTTGTGGCATAAAAAGTTGTGGTCTTAGATTTTTTCTTGAAAATGTAATTTCTTGAAGTTAAAAGTTTCTATCCAATTCTTTTGTGCATTAGACCGAAACATTGAGTCAACATACAAATACACATATTATAAGACATGTATTATGCTTGTGTCATCTCCCATGCATAAAAGCACTATAGACAAGCCAAACCCATCCCATAGAGTAACCACATGTCATCACTTGCCTCACAACATGTGATTAATTTATAGGGGAGTAAATGCATAAGATAATTTTCATTAGTTGAAGAGGTGATGTAGCCTATTGTAGCATCTTGTCCTTGATTGTTAATTTGTTATTGAATGCTAGTCACAAAATAAAAGCATACTTAGATATGACAATTGAAAATCAAATTAATCACCTCACATTCACTTATGGCCTCTTTAATCTTATAGCACTTCAAGTGTCATTCACTATTCAAGCAACAACTTGATTTGGAAAATTTTTAAATAGGTTTATCTATTTTACCAATTTCAAATTGATATAGTTATCTAGATACGCACATTTTGTCACACACTTTGACACAACTTGCATGTTTGTTAATTTGTGTTTGGATTACCTCAATTTCACATGGGGACCACCACTAGTACTTGTGAATATTAATTCAATCACCACTTAACACATATACTAGTTGTGGCAAGATGTGTGCAATAGTGTCTCTCCAAACTTTTTTCCATAGCTACAACTGCATATGGACTAGCAGGTTCAGGATGACATTTCTTTCCTTGAAGCACACTAGCCACTTTTGCTTTCACGTTACTTGCAGCATCATGTATGACTCGATAACCAAATATGTAATACAAAATTTGAAGTGGATGCCATCAGTCATGCCATAGAGTTGTGTTCTTTCCAACACCCATCATAAAACATAGAAGGGGCCTTGCTAAATTATGAGTTTACTCTATCCCCCGAGTGCAACTTAGGTGATTTTTTACATTCTACAAGCTCCTTCCTTTCAATAAACTTTGCTTTACTTAAAGTTATCCAAATTGAGCTCACTTGTGCAAACATATTCCATATATTATATGTTTCATTATGACTACCTTATTCTAATCCTCAATCCTTTTCAACCTAAACCATCGTTTCTTCTCTTAGAGTATGCACTAGAGTCAATGCCACTTTTATTTTCTACTAGTAAGTGTTAATACCAATCCAAAGGAATTATTAAGCTTCAGTTAAATGGCTATGACCTTTAGAAATACCAGTTAAATGGCTATGATCTTGTTTAGAAATATGAAAAAGAGTCTACCAATAAGTTAAGATGCTATATAATTATGAGGAAACCAATTGAACCCTCCTAGTAAAAGGAGAGGGTAACTCATGAGACCACATCTCATATCATATGGAGTCCACACATATTGTGAGAAAGAGGTCTAATGAGAGCGTTTTATAAGATAATTTTCCCAACAAAATACGCATAAGTTAATTCTAAACGTGATATTATGTAGTAAGGGATTACAAGCTTGTGCACTTAATCTTCCTAAACAATTGGTACACCCAAGTACGTTATTGGTCGAGCCCTTTCATTGAATTTTAGAATTATAGTCAATTTCTGCCCATTTGGTGATACTGTAGCATTAAAACTTAGACTCTTTTTAGGATTTGCAACTAAACCACGAAGATTTTTTTTTTCCATTAAAAAAAAAAAAACCATAAAGATTTTTGAACTCTTCTTGAACTTTACTTTTAAAAACTAAAAAAATGCTAGAATCACAAAAACTTACTCAATTTTTGTCACAACTAGTCACGTGGTGAGTTGTGAGTCACCACTCACAACTCCCCGCATGGCTAGTTGTGACAAAAATTATGTAAGTTTTTGTGGTCCTAGCATTACTCGTTACTCCTAAAAAGTTAATAGAAGATTTGTCACCACCTGAAAATATCAATCAATCCTTAACAAGACAACAACATACAAATGTGCAAGCTAAAGCATTGAGAATAAAGGGTGAAGATTAAATTCTTTTACTTCCTAAACTCTGACTTCCTCTTCAGACTTTATAGGACCCTATATGGTTATAACTTAAAACAAATAAGTAAGGTGACAATGGATCATCTTTCCTTAAGCTCTTCATTCTCCTAAAAATCCAACTAGACTTCCATTTACAACCATAGTGAATATTGGTAGTGTTATACATTTCCTGACCTAATTTACAAACCTTGGTACTAGACAACAGATAAGCAATGTAGGATGAGTCCTAACTTTTATTTTTATTTTTTGAGAAAGAAGTCCTAACTATTATAATTGATCAATTATTTGCTTTCCTAAGATTTACCTTGATTGTGGACCTTAATTTTGCTTTCTTTATGATAGTCCTTTATAATCTCTTGGGCAATAAGAACATTTTCTACAATGCTTCTATTGGGCACAAAATCCTTCTAACTATGGTATTAATCTGCTGGCAAATATTTTCATAATGCAATTTATAAAATATATTAGAACAAGATATGGCTCTAAGATACCTCATAGAATGAGGATTTCGAAGTTTAGAAACTAGTGTCTTTATGACAGTGGAATTCATCTCAGTTACTGCTGCTTTATCTCTACTTAATGACAATACGGATTTTCTGTACTTCTTGTTCTAGAATCTTCTTTTACATCAATGTTGACAGGTCACTTCGGGAAGTGCCTTTTAAGATCATGAGTGACTCTATTTTTGCTAAGTAATATATATATACTGCTTTTACATATTGGTAATTATCAAATGAAATTAAATCGTTTGGCATGCATGTCAAAAAAGAGTAATTATACCTACACAAACTATTTTATAATATTTTTACAAATAGTTAATGTGACAAATTCTTATTAGTTTTAATATGGACTACTATTAATATCACATTTATACTTATCAATAATTATTTGAAAAATATTAAAACCACATCATTAATTTATAAAAATATTATAAAACAGTTTGTGTTACTCCTCAAAAAACCACATTTCTAATCCGTATAGGCCAAAATCTTTTTTTGAGAAAAGTTTAAAATTGTACAAAATGAGCAATTGGGCTAAGTTTTTCTCTCAAAATGGTGGACTCTCCTTTTGACCCAATTTTTTTTTTTTTTGGGTAGTGCCACCAAACCTAATTGTGCGTATTTAACATTTTTGGGACTTGGTAGTGAATTTAACATTAAGATTGTGCAAACCAGGTTGGGCCTAAGATTTAACCCATTTATGAAACTTAGACCACATGTCAAGGTTTAGCTGTTTTACTGGAGAATTTGGGTAGGGTAGATTAGATGGGCTGTAGGATTTGTTACATTTGTATAAGGTTCACCAATGCAGAATTGTGGCATTGAGGCTGAACCCTGGGATGACTTTTCAGGGCCTTGAACTTGCTTAAGAGAAAGGGTTATTCAACAGATTGGGCCTGATTAATTGTGTCACTCATAATGTTTAAATACGTAAGGGTCTTTGACCCGTGTTGTCCTCTATTTCATGTGGTTGCCACTAAGGGTGTATTTGTTTGTAAGTAAAATAAGGTGAACAGAAAATTTTGGAGAAAAAATGAAAATGAAAACTTTTTGGTAGTGTGTTTAGTTGGATGAGGAGGAAGGAAAATAAATTGTAGGGCCTAACTGTCTTCTTCTTAGGCCCACAAAAAGTTTACTCTCCAAAATGGAGAGAAAACTTGGTGGGGAAAATATGATAGTTTAATGACAAAAATGTCCATGTGCAAGTTGCACGTGGACTTAACATTGCTGCTGTGGTTTTTTTTTAATAGCCTTTGGCTTAACGTTTCTATTGTTTTTTAACAGCCTTTTGCTTTATTGGGCGTTTCCCTCCCCCCTTTTTTCCTTTTTTTTTCTTTTGATTTCTTTTAGCTGTGGCATGGAGCTTTGTTTTGTTTTTCTTCTTTTCTTTTCTCTCTCTCTTTTTTTTTTTTTTTTTCTTACCTAGATATGATTTTTTTTCTAGACATGATTTTTATTTTTTAATAAATTTTGGTGATTTTTTTTTTGGGATGCTTGTCACTTTTTTATTTTAATTGTGCATAATTTTTTTAATAAGAGTATATGAGTAAATTTATACAAATTCACTTTTTTCATCCCTCTATTTTTTCACTCCCAACCAAACAAAATGAAGGGAAATTAAAATCTTCTCTGTTCTCCCACTTTTCTATCCTCCCATCATTTTCTATTCTCCCACTTTTCCACCCCTTCAACCAAATGGAACCTAATTGATGGCAACATTGTTATCGAAGAGAGCTACGAGACAGAACTAAATCACTGATGAAAATGTTAATTCAACTTAATTGATAATCCAATTTCTTATACATCAAAGCATGAATTACAGCTTTTCCTCAATTTATTCATCAATTTCATTTGTCTTACAAATTAGTTACACATCTAATGATTTTAGGATTTTCTTCTACATGATTGAATGAAAATAGTTTTTTTTTTTTTTTTGAGAAGGACTAGGAATTAATAGTTCAATACACGCATCTTAACAAAATTAAAAAGACAAAATTATGATGTGACAACTTAACTGCGATATAATTAATTGTGAATGATAAAGAAAAAGTAACAAATTCATATGAAAATGATAGTTGACCGGTACATCATATAATCAATCTCCGAGTGTTTTATTGCAAGTTTGTTGTAAATAGTTGATATAGTGCTGGTTGGTAGATCTGACAGTTGAATGGAACTTATGATGACAGTATGTAAAACTCTTGATGTGTGTACTGTGCAGTAGCATTACAAAACAAAACATTAGGTCAAGAGTCTACTCATTCATGTCTAGTAAAATGTCAATCCTTTTGACAAAGTCCATCCAAATCCTGCTAATTTCTGGAGCCAATCCTAGGTTAGATGATAGATATGATCATGATGAAGTATTACGGAAGCATAGTGGTTTTTGTGGTATAGTTTCAAGTGATAGGTGTCAAGCAGAAAAAATACACCGAGTGCATGTATTGCGAGTGCAACTTGCTCATACAAATGTGGATTCATTCTACATGCAGAATCTAAAATATGAGACCCACTTTTTACTTGGTAAATTACAAATTACACTCCTAAAATTTAGGAGTGATTGGATTTTATATCCGGAAGTTTCAGAATTTGAATTTTACCTCCTGAAATTTAGGATGTCTAAATTTTACACTAGGACGTTTTAAAATTTGAATTTTACTCCCTAAAGTTTAAGGTTGTTTGGATTTTACATTCTCAAATTCTGAAACTTTAGGGTGTAAAATCTAAACACCCTAAAACTCTAGGGAGTAAAATTCAAATATTTCTAAAATATAGGAGGTAAAATCCAAATTCTGAAATGTTAGGGTATAAAATCCAAACATTACCAAACTTTAGGAGGTAAAATTAAAATTCTGAAACTTTAGGGTGTAAAATTCAATCATCCCTAAATTTTAGGGATGTAATTTGCAATTTATCCTTTTACTTTTATATGAGGATTATGTAATACACTAGTTTTTTTTTTTTTTTTTGAGAAATAATTACAACATGCTACTAATTCCGCAACTCGAACCCTTTCCCCCCTAGACTCCCAAGCACATTGTGCATGGAGAGGTGTCAATTCAGCTACAAAGCCTTTGGCATGTAATACACTAGTTTAATTTCACATAATCCATTTCGTTCTCTTCCAAATCATTGCCATATTTATCGGCTAAATGTTGGGAGGTCAACCTTCTTAACTTTGTGCTTTTTTTTTTGATTGGGTGAATAACTATTGTGTTTATTCTTACTCACCACCAGTCACCACAGTTATTAATTATTTCTTTACAAGGGGCTGATTCAACCACCTAAAAAACCGTTGAGCAGTCATTTCCAAGCATTTTTTTTTTCTTTCTTATCATTGTAATTATCAGAATTCTCATGGTTGTTGAGACAAGATCACAGCTAATTCTTTTTTTTTTTTTTACTCATTTTAGTTATGGTTAATTTGTACTCTTTGATATTATAAGTAGAAATGATTGCACTAGATTGATTATGCCTTGATGCATGGAGTTGCTCTGTTGCAAAGAGAAAATGATACACTTTTTTTTTTGGGTATTAGGAAGAGCTGGAATAATATAACCACAAAAGTGTCCCAAAGCAATTCTATATTTCCTCCGCAACAATCAGCTAAAGCAAAGCCTAACTAGAGGAGAATTACAAACAATAAGTTTAGTAACATTTTTTTGCCCCACAAAGGTTAAGATGGTAGGCATGTTATGATTCGTACACAATAAAGTAGTATTTTAATGGTTAACACATATGATATTGCACGAATCACAATTATTATCTTAGAAATTTGTAGTGATGAACTTTTATGTTTGTAGCGTTACTCAACCGCAAACATATAAATGCATGCGAAGTATTAGGTATGAGAGAGAGAGGGATGTAATTATTTGAAGATGCAGGCTTTATGTAGTAAAGTTCACTGAATCCATCAAAAGAAACCCATCAGATATGGTAATCACAGGTACACATGAACTTCAGTTACATTTTTTCTTAATGGTTCACAGCTCAAGCTTAGATGTTAGAGAGAGAGAGAATGAGAATGAAAGAATCTTATAAAGCTTGCATCTAATTAGAATAAGAATAAAAAATGAAAAAAAAAATTGGAAAGAAGAGCCACAACAGATCAGATAATAATGTTGCTCTGAGCAGCCACCACCTTCCCCTTTGTTATTGCCAACTAAGTGCCCTTTTAGCCAACCTTTTTGAAGCTCTCTCCTGCGCCAATTGTACCTATTCCACAGCCAAGCAAACTGTCCTTGTAATATCAGTTCACATTTATTAAAATACTGCCTCAAACTCAATGTGCCTGCTAATCTAACATGGTTAATTAACCCCCATTGGAGCTTCATTGCTATATTTATTTTCAATATGTTGAAACAAATAACAAAAAGGAAGGAAGGCTGAAAATGTTAGAAATCAAATTACCATCCAGCATTTCAAAAAAGGTAAAATTATTGCACACAAAATACAGGCAAACACTTTTTTTGCACTGAATTCGTGACTTGAACTTACAATCAAAATTTTCATACACACAAGCACTTTTTTGCACAACGACTTAAACTTGAAATCACGATTTTCATACACAAACAATTTTTTTTTTTTTTTTTTTTTTTGCCCAGTGAAAAAAAAATGTTTATGTACAATAATGTGCGTAAGATAAACACTACTTCTAAAGAAATTATATTTTATTTCTCATTCTTTCAATGGCCTAAAAGAATTTGATTCATAAAATATGTAGGAGACAAAATCCAAGAGATTTGTCCGGAGTTGGCATTGATTTGGCAGCCTATACTTCATGCAAATGTGGCTAAGCTCCTATTGGTCAAATTAACCCTATAAGTAAAAACTTTTTTAAAAAAATTATTATTTTATTTTTCTAGTTTCCATATAAAAGCAAAATCCTTAAATAAAAAGACATTTTGGTCCACCAAGCTACGTGGGTTCTTGAATGGCCAGTTGGCAGTTGCTAAACCCAGATCAAAGACAGACAGGCCCACGTGACACCAATGATTTCTTCTTGATTTCTTTTTTAAGACATTGACTTTGACTACTAGGTAATGTTATGGTGTGGGACAAACACAGCATAGATCAATGTGTCTTACCTGTGTTGGGAGCTATCGATGCAGGTTTTGACATGATGGCTGGGACTGGGGCAATGGGGCCCGTTGTAGTTGGCGAGAAGATGTGAGCAGGTAGGCCCATTGTCTGTGATTGATGGTAATGATAATAAGGGTACATGGGCATCAATGTGTTTGCACCCACCATAGCTTGCCCTGGATACACTTGAGAGTAATGCCCATTCATATAGGTCCCTCCATTGTAGCTTAGCTTCTGTGTACCATTAGAGACAAATTAACAACATACCTAACATGCTCAACCCTTTAATTAACAAAAAAAAAAAAAAACAGTGCATTAATTAGTTCTTAAAACAATAACTAAGACAATGTAGGACATTGGTGTGAGTTTCCTCCATTGATTGATTCCCAAACCAAAACATTAAGATGTTATTGTTAGGTGGTCCAAATTCAATTGTATAAGATCCACTTACATGGTTGTAATTGATATCAGTAGCAATGTATGTAGGAGAGTACCTGAAAATAAAGTAATCAAGGAAATCATAGCATAAGGGACTATCTATTTCTAAAATGTACATATAAATTATTTCACACAGAATCTAACTCACAACAATAAATATCTCATTTATGGAATATATGCATATTATACGGGCCCCACAGTATATGACTATAGAGTGGCGAAACAAAAAGTATATCTTATACATAAGATACCTTCTATACAAACTCATCCACAAGTGAACATACCCATAGAAAGGAACAGGCTGATGATGGTGATGCTGATGATGATGAAAGGGTGAAGGCGGTGTCCCCGCCGGATAGTACCACTGCACGTGATTTGCCGGTGCAGCTAACGTGGCCCTCGATCCAACGTTTGATCCTTCATGATGTAAATCAAACAACATTAGACCTCCATGATGGTCACATTTATAAAAAGTGCCATTATTATTAATATTTTCCTCTTCAAAACTCACAATTGAAAGAAGAATAGGAAAAAAAATAAAATAAAAGTTTCCCGTTTGGATTTTAGATTATCATTTTCTCATTAGTTACTCATTCCATTTCACACAAGATAAAAATTGGTAAAATGACATATTTTAATAAAACAAAATAAATATAACAATTTTTTAGAATGTTTTTAATGTTCGTTTGGATTAACCTTTTTCCTAAAAATTTAAAGTTGACAAAAATACATTTATACTTGGAAAAAACAGAAACTTTAAAAATAAATTAATAAATAAAAAAATTAAAAAAAAAAAAGCTAATCCAAATAGACTGTGTTTTTTTTTTTTTTTTTTTTTTTTTTTGGGTTAAGCCAAACTTACATGTCTCATATTGATTTAGGAATTGTATGAATACTATTGTATTTTACTTTGTTTTAGTAAAATGTAAAACTTTCTGACATAATGTTGAATATGACTAATGTGTAATGGATACCTTGTTGAGGAGGAGGAGGAGGAGGATGAGGAAGGGTGGAATTAGAAGACCTTGGGCGCCTGGCTCCAAGTGAAGCCAAGTTGCAGTTTGCTCTGCGGCCATTGATGATGGGTGTGGCATCCTCGCAAGCCTTTTTAGCTGCTTCAGGCTCCTTGAACGTAACCTACAAAAAAAAAAAAAAATAACACAGATACAATTAATACCATATATGTGACAATGACAAGACACCACCATGCACAAGAAAAAAAAATTAACAAAGATCTACCAAACAAACACTTACGAATCCATAGCCCTTGGATCTGCCAGTGACCTTATCAGTGATAATCACAGCCTCCAAAATCTCACCGTACTTGTCAAAGTGTTCTCTCATGGCCTCCTTCGGAGTTTCCCATGCCAAACCTCCAACAAACACTTTGGTTAGTGTTGTGTCCCCAAACTGCCCCATAATATTGTTGCTCATAGTCATTTTTCTCTCTTCTCTAGTAGTACTAATCTTCTAGACAACCCAATAAGTGAACAAAATCACTCAAAGATTAATACCCAACAAGTGAAAAGTTGTTACAGACTATGTATATATATATATATATATACACAACTCAAGAACTCAGCTAAACCTTAGTCTCAATTATCTGTGTTTTTTTTTTTTTTTTTTTTTTTTTTGAGAGTGTAAAGTTTGAATCTTTGTCTGTGTTTTTGACAGAGAGAGAGAATTGAGAGGCTGGTTCTGTGGGGGAGAGAAGGGGAAGGTTTATAAGGGGTAGGGGTGAAAAGAAAGTACAGGGTGTGGTTGGAATTAAAAAATGAGGGAAAAACATAGAGACAGAGAGGCAGACAGATAGACTTGGCGTAAGGCTATGAGTATGACCAACGTGATCTCACACGCACACTTCTTCATATTCCATTAAAAAAACAAAAACTTGGTCGACAATATTTTTATTTGGAGTGATGCTAACGATTATTTTTAAAGTATTGATTAATAATTCAGTTAAATAAAGTTTTTATGAGAAAAAAAATCAAATAATATTATGTCAGTTTTTTTTTATTTTCTCATAAAAGTGATGACAAAACTTTCTTAAAATTAATTATTAACCAATACTATAAGGACACTTGCTAACCTTTCTCTTTTGTCAAAGTAATATGAAATGTCATTATATTCGTTGTATTTATTAGTCATGTTGTTTTGGATTAAGTTGTATTTGTATTTTTGAAGTGAGAGATAAGGTTATAAAAAGTAATTATCTTTTATTATAAATAAAACATTAATATGTTTGTTTCTATTATATGCGAGATTCAATAACATGGTTCTTGTTCGAGTATCGGGTATTTTATTTTTTATATTTAAAAATCAATACATTATTAGTTGGATTAACTAAAATCCATTTTAAATTAAATTAAATTAAATTATATCTAACTAAGCATTCCGAGGTACAAGAAGGTGACAAACTCATTTTAATTGTCCCTTCATTTTCTCTTTGTGTAGTTATGTGAGATTCAAATCTAAGACTTGCATGGTTTTTGTCATACTCCTACCCCGCCCCTAATTGACCATTTATAAGTTCAAAACGTATCAATAATCCAGCAGCCTAAAATTTATGAAGTTTTTAGGTCAATATATTTTGCATATAATGTTTTAATGAATTGAAAAGATGGAATCATGGAATGATTATTTTAACATGAACCCTTCTCTTTGATTACTTTTCATTTTCTAATGCAACCTTTTAGGTTCTAGCATGGATGAGGGCTGGAAATAATATAGAACATATAAGATCCCCTTGCACCTTTTGGTGGTTAATATTCTTGCTGAGCAACGAAACTATTTCTTTTCAGAAAAAGTTAACGGATGTTATAAGAATATTGGTTTAAGTACTTTTAGAAATTTTTTAAAGGAAATGCGACTTTTTATATTTTCCATAAAAATTGTGTTAAAATTTTTCTAAAATTGTTTATTAGCAATTGTTTTAAGGGTAATTATAGAATATTCTCGGAGTACCATAAATGCATACTCTTATATCTTACATAATTTTGTGTCTCACTTATTAAATTCATGGTAAGACCTACAATTCATATGAGATGAGAGAGTACGTATTTATGGTACTTCCGAAATATTTAATAATTTTTCTTGTTCTAAAGATACCCATTAATATGACCATTTCTTTTTAACAAATTTCATGTAAATTTTGTTCTCTCACTCATTTAACTTCCTTCACTTGTACATTTCCTCAATAAATTGTCGCTTTCCACTTGTTTTGCTCTTAAATATGCTGAGCTAGATATTGCATCTTTTAAATTTGGCACTCATTTGCTTGTTGGTACTCCTGCACGTGCTTTGATTTTTCGTATCGACAATTGTCATGAATTCATCATAATCTTACAAACAATGCTAACGTTTCTTATAAAGACTATTTAATCTGTGGACATTGTACGTGTGGTGGCACAATGTGCCATAGTACCAATCACTAGACACTACCAAAAATATTTAAATGAATTAAAACAGAAAGAGCAGTTGCTAGCTGTGACTAGGCTGGAAATGTTTGTATTCATAGAAGAGAAATTGAAGTGTGCAAGGAAAAAAAAAAAAAAAAAAAAACCTCCCAAATTTCCAAATAATTCTTCAACCATTCCATTTCAATGGCAACCAAAATTATGAATACAGGACTTAATTTTAGAGAATACAAAACTGGATAGCTTGTGTCCAGTGCATTAGTATACTAAATACTTTGGGATACGGATGTACATCCAAAAGTGAATATACATCCGCATCTTAACGTATTCAGTGCAACTGATGCCCTGGACACAATTCCAACCCTACAAAATTAGAATAAAAGTTTATTTTATTTTAAGCTAAACATTTCTTGAAGCAACTCCATTAGTCCATTTATCTCGCAAAGAAGCAAAAGAAAAAAAAAATTTAATGGCACATTACTAATTTAATATCTTTTAAATTTAAAAAATAACTATTTTTCCTTATAAATTGTTGCAACAAATAAAGGAAAATTTATTTTAATCATAATTCTCCTTATAAAAAAACGAATACCATTGAGCTACATAATTCTTAACATAAAATTGATCTTGTGAATTAAAATTTCAAATAAATAATTATAAAATTTTAAGTAATGACTTAAAAAAAAAAAGTAGTATCACTATTTATTAGGAATAAGAACAGAGTAATTAATTAGACGAGTGAAGAGCGGTAGTTAGTAAAACCGTACATTAAAAATGGTGGGGTCCCCAAAAATTAACGAATTTAACGTACGTGTTGTGTTGTTTTAGAATGGTGGTCGGCGAATACGTTAACGGCCCATAGTTTCAGAAACGGCCACGCGCTGAGAAGATACCTTCTTGTGGAATATTATCAGCCCAACGTCAAACATGATTCCACTTTCATTAGATAGCCAATTATGGCGTGCCACATCATCCGTGCTGAAGAGTATTTGAGGTGAAGATGACAAAATAGTTTTAATTTTTAAACCATATACCCAAATAACCACCTTTTCAAACTATTTAGTAAAATATTAATTTTTTTAAAATTTCATATTAGTTATTACTAAGATTGAGTTCTGCCGGATTATCGACATTAGTAATGTTGAGTTCTATACATATATTTGTATAAAATTAAAAAAAAAAATCAAATGGCAAAATATGCAAAATTAATGTCAACATCGTCAAGTTTCAACTGAATTCCAAAATAGGGTTATTTTGCTGAATAATTTAAAATTTAGATTGTTTGACTAAATAGTTCAAAAATTAAGTCTAAATTGTCATTTTTTCTAGTATTTGATATAAAATACTTGTTTGATTATAAATTAACTTATTGCTTATTTTTCATATTATTTGGTAGTTTCATGTGAATCATATACTTATTTTATTTGATTTTTCTTATTTTTCCTATTATTGCAAATCCCATATGAATCATGTCTACAAAATTATATTTAGGTTTTATCATTTAAAGAAAAGCAAAATTATTCAGCCATTAAGTTGTGGCATGTTTTAATGTTTTTAAGAAAGAAATTTAGAGTTTAAATATTTTCTTCACCGATTTAACCATCAAATTATAGAAAAGAATATTTTTGAAGAAAAAGAAGAGGAAGAAAGGTGTGGCAAAATATGATTGGCAAAAATATGTGTTGGCAAGTAATTGTTGTTTGTAAGTGTAGTTTGTTTCCACGTTCAGGCAAAATTCTTGTATTGTATTGTAGGCAGCGAAACGGTCAAAGCCAGATTAAAGATACGAGACTCTGAGGTGCATCAACCTCAACGTTACTTACCTACCACTACTTGATCACGTGGACCCCACAACTCAGTATGGTATTACTGGGTCCCACTTTGAATGTGATTCAGTGACTCGGCACCACTGACATTATACTACTGTACGAGAAGAGTCAAGTCCACGCGCGGAACAACCAAGCGTCTGAGCTCCACGCTCCAATTTTGGGTTTTTTGTCTTGCCCAAATTTGGCAATACCTGCATGGACATATACCATATGTACCGTTCAAATACGGCCATGGTTGGCCCAGGCTGTTCCAGAACAGTAAGGACTAGTAGTGAGTAGTGTCTGTGACTCACGGGAAATGAAATCATTCTCACATATTCTACACAATGCTGCTATTTCTTTAGATATTTTTGTACCTCTTTGAGTTTTATAAAAGAGAGAGAGGAAAATAGATATGAGACTTCATTCATGCACACATTTTGTGCAAAGTAAAACTTGGGACAGTGTGGGATTAATGGTCACAATGAATCTAAGGATTCATGAGGTACTGAAATGAAATCATTCTTTTATGTATTCTACAAAATGTTTCTATTTCTCCAATCTAATGATCTTGAGGTGATACCTAGATAATCTTTTCTTATACTTCTTGACATAAATTACTGTAATATAGTAAATTTAATTATTTATCTACATATTTCTAAGTTTTAACATTTTCCATCATTGATGGGCTTAAACTTTCATTTAATAAGCGGGTCCAACACGTGGGATTTATGGGTTTAAACTTTCTTTTCCCTCTCACATTCTGGTGAGATTCACTTATTAAATTCAAGGTAGGAGGAAGTACCATTTCACCATACTCCGAGAGTACTTAAGTATTTTTTGAGTGTAGAAGACAGGAATTAAACTCTGGACTTTTCATTCTGATACTATGTTAAATTACCGATTATCAAAAATTCTAGACATCCATGATAATTTTTTTTTATTAAAAGATAAAGGCTATTGAGCACAACCTAAACGTTGAAGTGAGTTAAATGAGTTCACGATAATTACTTTTTATCAAAAAGTTATATACACAAGCAATTTTATTAAGGTAGGTTTCGAACCTAAATTTCTTATTGACGACAACAGCCTACTGAAATTATTAAGTGTTTGCACCACATATGTTAAAACTTGATTTGAATTGTCATGGATATATATCAGTAACAATTTATTACCACATATGATTGTTTGATCATAACAAGAAAATATTATTGTCTATAATCACCAATTGTTTAGATACGTGCTAACTGCATTACATATGACCCTGAATTAATGTATTGTGGTAGTCATGTTAGGGAAGATAATAGAGACTTGACCTTTTGTGACCATGAGGTTGAGACTTGAGAAAAAGACGATTATGGAACTATTAATTTTGCATTATACTATCTGATTTAGTTGGAGAATCTTCAATCTATAGCATGATTGGATGCACGTTATTCACTAGTTTTTTTCTTCTTCGTACCGCGTACGTGATTAATGGCTCATTTCAAGATTGAATAATTTCGGGCGTAAATTAAGGAGAAAGATAATAATAATAATTTTTTTTTACTTTTAAACAAGATAATTGAAAGAAAAATGCTATTATATATACAACATTTTCACCACAAATCATATTTTTTTTTAGAAAGTTTCAACCTATGACGTTCGCTCTTTATCATTAAACCAAGACACCAATCAGCCTTTGTGTAAGAACCTCTTTCCCTTTCCCTTGTGTATGTGTGTGTTTGTTTCTCAAAAAAAAAAAAAAAAAAAGACACCAATCAGTTTTTGGTGTAGATGGGAGAATTGAACCCCAGATCTCTTATTTAACCATCAGAGACTTTACCAGTTGAGCTAACTGGAACTCACTTTTCACCACAAATCTTAAATAGCAGGTTATTACTGATGGGTGGACAAAAAAAATTAATTTAAGTGGTAAATTCAAATTAAAATTAGTAACAACTTACCACCTAATGTTTGTTGTAAAAATATTGTGGATGTAGCAATTTTCTAATTGAAAATGCTTGCTTATTTCAAACGGAAAAAATAGTTTGATAGTAAACATTTTTTTCATTGCCCGTGAGGGGTGGGAGGTCCCCTCATTTTGTGTGTCAGTGTAGAAACAAGAAAAAAAAAAAAAGAAAAGAAAAGAAGATAAGATCAGAACAAACAATTTTTATTTTATGTCACACACTCTTTCGTGTGAGAGAAATGTGATATATCTCCGAGATATCTAATACTTCTCCAGAATAAGACTTTACAAGCTAGGAGTGAACAAATTTTATGATAATCATAATTTATGTAGCATAATCTCTTAAAGTCAAAATTAAGTTATATATGGAATAAGCCTGTACTGAAAATACACAATTTTATTACTTTTTAATGAACAGAGAATTTGAAAATCCAACTATTAAATTACACATCCTCTTTATTTTTACCATGTAGAGAATCTTGTGTTGATTACATGTGATTTACTATATGGTCTATAAATCAATATTTTATGCATAATTTTGAGTGAAACAAAAAAATTTAAGTGTTTTTTAGATAAAAGAGTTATTAATCACTTATTATTTTGATATATTGTAAGTTTGGATGGTATAATGAGTCAATATAATCTTATGGTGGATTCTTCAAAATTATATCTAATAAAAAGTTATTAACAAATAATGTAATTTTGATAAAAATTACACTAGTAATACAATCCAATAGTTGGAATAGTACTATTTAGTGTTATTTTTATAATATCCCCAAATATCATCAACTTACTGTTAAAATCAACTCAAAATAAACACAGTATTTAAAATAAAAACTTTAAATTGAGGGGATTTGACTCCCAAAGCTAACCTCACAAATTGGAGTGAAATGCCGACCATATGGTCGTTGTCAACTAATTAATTATCAATCGAAATGTAATGCCCATTACATGGCAGATTCTTCAAGTAAAAGACAACTGAACAGTAAAATTTTGAAATCCAAAGCTTTTAAATTTGAAATCCTGGTGAAGTTGCTCTTAATTAACCCTTTTTTTTTTAATTTAAAATTTGGGTTTGTGTTTAAAATACATACGAGTTGTATACATTTTTTTTTTTTTTAATTTTATAATCCGGACTTTCATTAAAGAAAAAAAACTAAAAAACGACATAAGAACAATCAGCCCTGCAAATATCAGCAATACTGACAGGGAGGTTGGACTTATTACAAGAAAATGACCTTTTAAGACTACCCGTCAGCTTAGCAGAAGCATGAACTACACCATTACAGTCTCTAGTCTCTACTAATGCAACAAAATTTACAACTCAGGTTATACATGAGTTGTATACATGTATAACATGTGTCCACTGCTACTGTAATGTTTTAGATGCGTACAGCAAATAGAAAATATTGTAGGACCTCATATATCTACGTCTATCTCACGTGGAACTCACATGTACGAGAATAAGTTGTCCAAATAATGCAGACACCATAATTATTTGATGAAATGTGGTCTCATCTAACAAGCCTAAATAACAAGCCTTCTCGTACCTGTGAATTTTCACCATAGATATATATGTAAAACAGAGTCGCTATTGTTCCTGTTGTATAATCTATTGCCGTATTTTATCTGACAAATAAAGTGTAGTATTGATGTTACTTTTTTTGACCTTTATCAATTGAACAAACCCCAAATTACAACATAATAAGTTAAAAACAGTAAGAAAAATTTATAATTTTGCGATTGTGCAAATTACACACAGCTTAATTAAAAGAAATCAAGAACCAGTGTGGAGAGAGGAGAAAAAGAAGTCAAACATTTTAAATATGAAGCGTGAGTTTGGCAACCGTTTATTAAAAAGCTAGTTTTTTTGTTTAAATTATTTACTATTTGCGAGTCCATACCACTTTTTGGCTTAACTTTATTTCAAATAATATAATTTTCAATTTTTTTAAGAAATAAATTAGTTAGTTTTTAACATTTTTTATCTCATATTATACAAATAAACTACTGAAAATAAATAATTTTTAATCGGACACGAAACTGATTGCACTTGTTCACTTTTTAAGTGTCTTGACATTAATAAATTGGAATCGGTAGTAGTCATCAACTTGGTTTTATAAAACAATCTAGCTAATAAAATCCTACTTTGCTTGAAGTTCGAACTTTGAACAAGTGTGAGTTTGGAAAATAATTATAAGTTAGTTTTTTGGCTTATTTTATATATTTTTTGCAGGTCTCATACTATTTTTTTTTCTCAATTTTATTTCAAATAATTTAACTTTTAATTTTTTTTAAAATAAACAAACTTTCAACTTTTTGTCTTACATTATGCAAATAAACTATCACAAATAAACAATTCCCTAAACACTCCGATTGCACTTGTTCTCTCAAATTAACAATGTATCTTTTTCACCATAACCTCATATTTATGAAAATATAACATCTATAATAAAATATAATATTAAAGTGAAACAAACATTTCTTGAAAAATTCCCATAATATTAAATAAACCAGGTAAAATAAAGACGTAAGATTTTGGTAGTGAGCGCGTGAAACGGCAGTGATATGGGGACAGCGTGAATGCATTGATGCAAGAAGAATAAAAGAGCATGGAGGTGATGCCTTTGTTGTCTCTGCAAAATTCAAATGCAATACAGTAAGCAAATACTATACACTTCGGGTTCAACGAATATAAGATTAGATGATAGGCCACGTGAGGACTGCCAGATGTACTGGACTGAATCTCTCTTCCTACCTGAAAAAACACACACACTCTCTCTCTCTCTCTCTCTCTCTCTCTATGAGGATTATAACGTGGCCAGCTGTATACCAACGAGGAGTACTTTTGGTGAATTAATTACATTCCAGGGTGAGAAATCAAAGGAAAAAAAAAATTCTTACGCAACTTCTTTGCGACAATTGTGACACGATAATAGATAATCATCTAATTTATCACGTTAAAATTATAGTAAAAAGTTGTAAAATAATTTATAGTCTTCGCACGCTCGAAATCAAAACCAAAGTTGTTATTTGAGTTTTGACCAAGAAAACAAAAATCAGTGCGTAGATTTTTGGCGTAGTCAAGGTGTGGTGAGGTCTGGTACTCTTTGGTCCAAAACAAATGAATTTATTTAATGTAAGTTGAGGCATCTCTAAGGGGTGCTTGTGGTATGAGCTGGACCCTCTCAGGGTATGAGCTGGAGGCCAAAGTTAACACATTTTCTTGCTTGCCTGCACTTGCTTCTATTAACATGATCCATCAATAATGTCAATGTGCATCTAGTTCCTAGTAGCACCACGATTTGATATGTGTGCATTGTATATGGCAGAATCATATCATATTCTTCCACTGCTTTCTGTACTGTATACTCTGTAAATGTCTGTAAAGACTTTACCATGCAATTCAATATTTTTTCTTTTTATAAAAATTTTATTTTCCAAGTTTAATTAAAATACGGTTTTACAAACAGGATCATTACAACCTTCTATCTGTGTCACTTTATAATGATAGAAGCATCTTACAATATACCCATTGAACCTACAATATACCAATTGAAACTAACTGGCCAAAACTCCTATCTTTTTTTTTTTTTTTTTGAGAGAGAATTTTAACTTATGATGTTCGCTTCTGATGATAACTCTTTATCATCAGACCAAGACACCTATCAGTTTTTGGCGTAGGCGGAGATTGAATCTTAAATCTCTTATTCAACCATCAGAAACTTTACTAGTTGAGCTAGCTGTAACCCACAAAAACTCGTATGTCTTAAAAAATTGATCTACAGGTAATCATGCATAATGACAATTTTGTTAACAGTATTATAACTCAACTGATTGACAGTTCTTAGTATTCTTACTATAAAGACATTTATGGTTCAAATTTTTTATATATTCTAGATTAGTTTCTCCCGAATTTTACTTTATCTATCATTGCTGGGTTATATTTGCCATGTTGTTTTGGGGTGCCCATAAAAAGGAGTAATTCGTTCTAGTTTCTACACGTAGAGAGGACAAAGTGGGTGGTGTTGGGGTTTGAGCTGGCCAGCTCGTGCAGGCAAGAAATGATGGTCACGTCGTGGGGGGGTGTGTGTGAGGGAGAGAAACATAAGATAATCACAAAACATTTTCAGAGGTGTACTCATGTACTTCTTCTGATGGGGTTCTTCAAATTTGATCAGAGAATAGAAAAAAGAGACCCAAAAATATGATGTGACCACCACACCCCTCTCTCTTTTGTATTATCACATAGACACGTGTGTGTGTAACGTGACAACTTCCTCACTGGCCAACTAATGAGTTTTTCACGTGCTACTGCGTGTGCCCCTTGTGAAATATGAATAATAATAGTCCTCGACTTGATTGTGAGACTTGTGTTTGTTTTTGAATGTGAGACAAATATGGTTAGCTGATACCTAATTCATTTGAAGTCTCTTCCAAATGGCTACAAAAAACTTGAACACTAGACTACAAGAGGTTTGCTGATTAACCAGTACAGTAGGGGTGGACCAATTTGATATTACTCAGCTAAGAGTAAAACTGTGAAAGTAACTTACAGCTTTGCGATATTTCAAAATAACTACAAACGTCATACATACTTTATGCTTGTGTTGTTCGATAGCGACTAAGATGAACGATGGACCATTAAAAGAGTTTTTAAAACGCACTCTCCCAAGGGAAGTCTGTGTTGCTCTGGTGTGCGTTTGAATTATGATAAAAAATTAAAATTATTTCACTTTTCAGCTTATTTTTATTACTATTCATGAGTTCTACTACACTTTTTGACACTATTCATAAGCCCCACTGTACTATTTCAACTAATTTTTACCTTTATCTACAGCACTTTGAGCAATAATTTTTCAGTTTCATTAAAATAAATGATATCCAAACACACCCCCAAGTCAATTTTGAATCAAAATCACTACAATCTAGAATGAGTATTTCAGTTTTCCTTGAAAGAGACTGTTTCATGGTAAACCTTTGCTGCTTTTATGGCCCAAATCTGATGTTTTGAAATAACAAAAAACATATTTTCCATTGTTTTTGCTGCAGCAGCTCTTATTAAACAACCACAGATGAAGGCAAAGTAAGAGCATCAGCACTGGGAAATGCAAATGCCAAATGTAAGGAGAATTTGGCATTTCAAGACCCAAAGTGCTTTGCATCAGGGAATGCAAAACCCAAGTATTGCAAATTTTTTTGCAATACTGCTACAGTGCAATTCTTAGAATTGCACTGTAGCACAATTCTAAAACAAAATATTGGTTTTTTTATTCCTTCTATCTTTTTCTCTCTCTTTATTTTCTATCTTTCAGTCCTCTCCTCCTTCAGTCCTCTCTCCCTCACTCCCACTCTATCTCTCCGTCTCCCACTCCTTGTTTCTCCCCATCAAACCCCATCAAACTCCACTCCCACACCTTCCCCCCGCTGCCGCTCCAATTACATCCCCAATCGCATCTCTGACCCCAACTACATTTGCATCTTCGACACCACTCTCCGCGACGGCGAGCAATCCCCCGGTGCCTCTCTAACCTCCAAGGAAAAACTCTACATAGCCCGGCAGCTCACCAAGCTTAGCGTCGACATCATTGAGGCCGGCTTCCCCGCCGCCTCCAATGACAATTTCGAGGCCGTGAAGACCATTGCCAAGGAGGTTGGCAATGCTGTCGCTGCCGATGGGTACCTTCTGGTCATCTGTGGCCTCTCTCTGTGATTTGTAATGGGGCCCGATGGTGTGGGTGTGGGGTTTTGATTTGTGGGAGTGGGTTTTGGGTCGTGGTGGTGCAGTGGCGGCATGGGGCCGTGGTTGTGGCTGGGTATTGATCTTGCGTGGGGCCGTGGTTATGGAGACAACGCTGGTGATTTTGAATGGATTTTTCTTTGATTTTTTATGGGTTTCTTTGCATGATGGTGGTGGGTGTGTTGTTGCCATGGTGGTGTCTCTGGTTGTGGTGGCAAAGGTGGGTTTCATGGTGGCAAATGTGGGTTTCATTTGCTTGGATTTTTGCTGTGGGGTGGTGGCGTGGCCATGAGTTTCGGTTTGGGTATGTTCTTTGTAGTGGTAGTAGTAGCAGGTGGTTGTAGAGGTTATTTGGGTTTTGGAATATATTATTTTATTATGTAAATATATTATTTTAATGAGTAGAATAGAAAAATAAAAATTGAGATGCTGGAGGTATTGTAAAATGATATGATATAAGTGATAAAGTGACTTTTTAAGATAGCAAAATACAATATTTAGCATTTCTTGATGCTGATGCTGATGCTCTAAGACTCATGATTAAACTTATCATATAATCTGGACCAGCTTTCACTCTGAAATTGGATAAATAAAAATCCTGAGTCCTCAAAACCTTTTTTTCTCTCCCTTCCCTTAAAACAAGTAAATTAAAAATTGCAGTCTCACTCATAATCGAACATAATCTCATCTCCAATCTCACGAGTTATCCCAGAGCTTTCAACTTTACGATGTCATACTCAAACCACAAAATGAGACACTTTTACACCAGAATTGCCAATCGCCAACTTGGCAAGTCTAGACTTTACTGTTCTCCGCTATTTAGTATACAAACTAGAAAGTACATAAGAAAGATTAAAAAGATTGATTTGTAGACGGTATTGTCATCCCTTGTCAATCAAATTTAGCTGTAGGATGATAAAGTATTTGTCCTGTAAATACAAGATGGTTTCTTCACCTAATTTTGAATCCCTAGCTTGTACTTACCATACCCTTATTATGATACTCTTGCAAGGAACCGAAATCAGAGATTGAAAATGCATTGGTTAGCATTCATAGACCGCTAGAGGCAATCCTACATTGCCAGAAAGAATGAGAGATAGAATGCCACTTTCTTTCATATATATATATATATATATATATTTTTTGGTTGGGGGGGGGGGGGGGGGGGAGGGTATGATAGGCAAATAAAAAACTTTATCAATCGTCCAAAACAAACAAAACATAAGGGTAGGTCCTCTCATCAAACCTCCATATATTCCAGCATTTGAAATTGTCAGGCAACTCAATTAGATAGATCCAATTTACAGTGCTTATCAGACTATTAAATCTGTTCTGGTTATGGGACCAATCCTAAACACCCTGCCCCAACAACCAAAACAAAAGCCCCAGAAATATGTAGTATTTCGAATGAGAAAGATAAATCCACTTTAAAAAAAAAAAGCTACTGGTGCTGAAACTAAACAATTTTACCCGCATTAGAATCTGAAAAGATAGTTCTGGAAAACCTAGAACTCACTACTCAATTCCTTGCATAGTTGTCCCTGCACCTGCAACATCCCAGAAAACTGGTTATTAGAATCCAACTAGACACTGCACCACCTAAACCCTCTAAACACCAAACAAAATGCATCATTTTAAGTTTACACATAAGGAGTTATCACAAAAATTTATAATGCCACAAATAGAATCACACTGTTTCTAAGAGAACCTATGTGAAATTGAAATAATTTCATTTTTATGAGATATAGAATAACTTCAACAAAATAAAATGAAAATGAAAAAAAATTATTTCTTGAAAGCAATAGGCACAATAGAAGCAGCCAATAAATATAGGTTTACTCGCTTACAATCTTATTTAGCAGTATATCTACCATCCTGCAAGTAGCTTTTGTTACCTATCTGAACTTTTGAAATGGCCAATATGATTTTAATAACCACGAAAAAACATTTCTACTGCCAGCTACTTCAGTAACATGCTGCGTGTTCTAATTCAAGAACAATCGTATTAATAAGAAATTAGCCCCTCAAATAAAAAAATTGGAGACTTATGAACTGAAAAAGCCATCTTCTATAAAGCATAGTTCAGTCTGCCATGGAAGTTACAGCAACAAACTAAAAATGCCCTGTCAGATGATCTTCCTATCTTGATTAACAAGTCAAACAGAAGGGGAAATAAAATAGGATAATTAAGGTACTGCAAAAGGATGATATTTCCATCACCAAACAATCACAGACAGGCTAGAGTTCAGCCAGCCAAATCCCCTCCCCCAAAAATATTACATAAAGAGAGTAATTGAACTATGTTGTGTGCAAAATTATTACATTTGAGAGAAATTGTACTATGTTTTGTATGTGTCAAAATATGCTACGTGCAATATAAATAAATAAGTTACAAATAAAGGTTACTTGTCATTAATGATTTTTGCCATTCAACTTAAAGCCAGAAGAAGTCATTTGAAATAATTAAATGAAACATGGATAAATCTCAGAAACAAAGAACCCAAGAAAAAACTTATAATTCCTAATTTGCAATTAAAGGACCCATTACCCAATATTGGTCCTGCCAAAACAGGATGCTGGGAGGGAAGATCTGGATATGGTCCTAACCTTCAGCATCAGCAAACTGAACACAAGGGAAACATTCAAGTTATCAATTACTAATAATGATGACTTCACCACAAGTATGAAGATCAGAGGAACTAAGAAATATATTTATGTATATAACTAGAGGCCCATAGCAATGTAGTGGTATGTTATGAAGAAGAAAAAAAATAAATGGATAAGACACAAGTCCCTCTATATACAACAGTCAATGAGAAATCTTTTCAGCTAAAATGTCTGCACAAAACCCAAACCACACAATTCTAAGCCTTATGAGTCTTCTCAAAATCACATCCAACGACAGTCCCAAAATCGTACAAATCTAGAAACATTCATTTGAAACCAAAATGTACATCATTCTTCCATGCACAGAAAAGTCCTTGAACTGAGACTGCAATATATACCACATTAAATCATAAAGGACCTAATCTAAAGTTGCAGGACATAATTGCGTAGTGCTATTGTATGGATTGCCAGTGATAAACTACTGCTTGTCCCAAAAACTTAAAAGTATTATGAAATTGTGAATTTAATCATTTAACCATTACTCTAACACTCCCCCATAATATGTGGGGCCCAATCCATGGCTTTTTAAATTTTTAAATGAGAGGTAGAGTGGCAAACTAAAGACCATCTCATTTGATGTTGTACAAATTTGTAACAATGCGAAAGAAAAGAGGATAGAGAAGATCTAAGAGTATTACGTGGTTTGGCCACTTGACCTATATCCACAGAACAAGAGCTCAAAAAAGTATATCTTCTTCATTCACTTAAGCAGTGAAACATTAAAAAAAAAAACCCATTTTTATAGTAGGAATTACATACACAAATCAATCACAATTTTGAATGATTGTTTCAAACCTACAATTACCTCTAGCAATCAATTTCTTGATTTATTCCAATCTAATGATTTTCTCCAATAATCAATGCATCGATTTGTACTTCAATAATATGGAAAGTAAATAATTTGTTACATGTCCCCTCGTGCATGGAATCCTTGATGAAATGCAAACTCACGAAAATTTATTTTTTTAGGCGGAAGTACGTCTTCCAAATTTGTTTGTACTTCTCATTTGGAATACAAGAAAAGGGGACCAACAATCAGGAAGGTTTGGAATGAACAATGGCTTCTATGGCCAGAATAATTGAAGGATCCACTTGGATCAAAAACCTAAAATGTGATCAGAAGAAAAAGATTTGACAATTTTTTGATTGGAAATAAAAGATCTGTTAGGAGCAGGGGAAAAAAAGGATTTGAACATTTGTGGAGTGGTGAGTTTAATTTAGGTATGGGTCTTGTGATGGTGAGTAAGGTTTTAGTTGTTTAGGCCCGGTTGGTTATTGTAGGTAAAAATGCAAAAGCAATGACAAGAAGCTTAAGCTGTTAGGAAACGGTGAATTTAATCATTTAACCGTTACTCTAACAGCCAATAAGGCTAATCATGTTAAAGAAATGCTATTGATTTTACTTTGAACTTAAAGATTGTAGCATTAAAGGCTGGGAAGCACGGGTGCGGATTCAGGTTTGGGTGCAGTGTGGCGACAAGGCAATTTTTGAAAAGGTAAAATACGGGTGTGGCGGGATACGTTTATTAATAAATTATTATTTTTATTTTTATTTATATTTTCTATATATTGCTAAGCATATTTTTTCATATAATGGTAAACATATACCAATTTAAGAGCAATAGCAGATAATAAAATGAATACTGAATACATAACCATTACAAGATGTTCAAAAATTAGAATACAAGATCGAAAGTTTGAAACTAAAACTAAATAAATACAGAGATATTTTCCTTTTGTTGGTTTTGAAATCTTGTGTTTAGAAGTTTTTCTGTTAAATGTTAAAACTAGTAGAAGAAAAAGAAGATAAAGAATTGAAGGAAACGGCAGCATTTTATCTTTTATGACAGAAGAACTAAAGCTAAAGATGACGTCATTTGTTTAAATAAAAAGAAGCAGGAATTAGAAGAAATGATGTCATGTAGCTTAAGTGAATGATTTAAGTTGCATATATATATATATATATATATATATAAACAATTATTTTGGCCCATATCAGACCGATCCAGGACCTGTTTCAGACTGAATTGGAAACGAAAAAAAAATAATAATTCAGCCACGGACACGCGTGCAGCCACATCCATGGCCGCACGGCGTGTCCATGCATATCAGACTTAGCTGCGCTGGCCCAATCGGCGCACCCGTGCTTCCTAGGTGAATGGTTAAATCGAGGAACTAATTAACTATAACTTATGCATGACATTCCTAGAAGAGCATCACAAAAACAATGTATTAGCCTACTTAAAGCATGGAAACTATTACAATAAAACCCAAGGCAATGGGGCTTTCTTGTCCTCCGTGACAAGGATCTCATTCTTTTTTTTTTGGTAGGTGCGACAAGGATCTCATTCATCAGCCTAAGCATGACATTGATGCATACAGATATGCAAAAAATTATCAAGGATAGTTATTTTCTGTTCACATCTGCCACAATTTTGCCTATTGTTGAGCTACACAATTTTCTTCTACATGCAATATGTTGGGAAAATTATGCCTTGTACAGTTACATCCTTAAATTCCATTTCCTTCTCTAGAAATCAAAAGAATAGAACAATTGTGATAATTTGAAAGCTTGTTGCTGAACACCAATTCAAAATATCATCTAAAGATGCAACTCTAAACAGAAAGTTATAATCAACCCCTTTCTAGAGTTCACGCTACCACTGAAAAGAGGACAATCTCTTAGCAGGGGAAGAAAAGAGATTGTTCTAAAAGCATTCAACTGCATATCCTAAAAGAACTTTGAAGCAAATCTTTGGAAACATGACTGCACAAGCTTTTGCTGTTTCAAACACCATTTTCTTATTCAAAAAGACACTCAAATCTAATTTCTTGACCCCTAAAAACAAACACTTGTGGTTAGCGATGGCAACAGGGCAGGATGGGGCAATGTCGGATTAGGGATACCCCATCTTCACCTTGTTTCCCCCTTCGGAGAGGGAGAATCCCATGCAGGGTGGGAGCAGGCAGCTCTGGGGTGAGATGGGTCAATTGTGGAAGTATTAAGAGAGAGCACATGTTTTGGAGGATGAAAATAGAATACATATAAAGTAGTAAATTATATATATATATATATATATATATATATATATATTTATATATCCTCACATTTGAGTAAAACCCGTCTCACTCCCATTGTCATCCCTACTTGTGTTGCCAATAAGTTATAAATCAACTGGTACTTCCTCTTACCATAATAATGTAGTGGAGGGTGAAGTTATGAATTCAATACGCATTGGGCATGTGTAACTTACCAAATATTTTTTATATAAAAAATTTCCACTTATGGTGCACCTTAAACCTTGTCTCCCATAGAGACCTTATAAACTGTCCTGTAGAACAGATCAAACCTCTCATGTCTTAAATCTACATTAAAAATAACATCTTGAACCAAAAATGAAATAAACCTTCCCTGCCATTAACATAGCCAACCACTATAAATTGGGAAAAAAAAAAATGAAGTGAGGACAAGACAACCACATATTTGTGAGAATAGAGAAAATCCTCGAGATCTCATTGATACAAACATCCTGTAGAACAGAGGTTGAAAGATCTCTTATTTTAGACCTTTGTAGCTAAGGGCCTCTCCTCTTTTTTTAATAAAATTCAGTATTATTTATTATTAAAAAATAAATAAAAAAAAATAAATCCGAGTCTTAGATGAAATTCTAGAACCAAGATGGGATTTCTCATCCCAATTAGGGCAGGGAGGAAAGAATTCTATTACATCTATGGGATTAGAAAAGTTCTTCACTTCAGACCAAACGAAACTAAAGCACCTTAAAGCACTTCCCTAAGACTAAAATGTTTGAACAACTCAGGCCAATGGTCTATAGCCTAAATGGCATTCCATGCCAGCTAGTGGTGAGAGATCGTGGGTTCTGTTACACAAAGGGGGCGTTTGGTTTGCTGTAATGTACCCTTAATGTGATGCACATTACGATGATATGACATTAAGGTTTTTGGTTAATTTTATTTTTTCTAACATTACCATAATCTAAAATTACAAAATATATCACATCACTTTAATCTCATCACCTTCCTAAACAATGTAATGTTGTATTCTTGTATTGAGATTACATTAATGTAAGATTACAAATTTACAATAATGTAATATTACGGTGTAATGTAACATCATGGCAAACCAAACGCCCTCAAAGTGTTTGAGTCACTTTACCAAGCAAAGAAGAAGAAGAAATGTTTGATCTAGTTAGGAAAACCATCTAATGTCTATGCCCCCAATGCACCAGATCTTTTTTGATAAATTGTTATAACAAGTGGAGGAAAGGGGATTTGAACCTTGGTTCTCCTTATAAAGGATACCAATCAACGCCGCTGAGCTACAAGGCTCTTGGCCCCCCATGCACCAGATTGTAATGATGCTGCATTCACATTGCTGAAACAAAGACTAGCATTTGTCAGCAACTGACAGAACACAGGGCCAAAGTCAGTTTAGCTCAGTGTAGTCAAAGGCGTTTGAGGCTCTCGCCTAGGCGCCCAGGCGAGGCGAGGCGCCAGCCAGAAAAGCGAGGCGCCTTTAGTGAGGCGCTCGCCTCTGGAGCCTAGGCGCTCACCCAGAAATTTTTTGTTAGGCGAGAGGCGAGCGCCTGGGTGAAGTTTGCAATTTAAAGGCTGTAATGGCATGTTTTGTAAATTTAAAGAGGTGTATGGTTGGTTTTAAAACTTTTACCTCAGTGGGGATGAGCTGTCACCCACTATATCAAATAAAACAAAAGCATAAAACAAAAGATAAAACAAAAGAACCAAGAAGAAATTTCGGGAACACTCCTCTTCATCCACTTTCAGAGCAAGCAGTGGGTATTTTGTCTTCTTCTCGGCAGTCAACCAACATCAGGTAATATTTTCCTATTTTTTTAGTTTTTTTTTTTACACTTTTTTTTTCTGAGTTCTCTCTCACTGCGACACTGCTTTGGTATTTTTTCCCCCTTTTCTCTTCTCTGTTGGACACTCTCCTCTCTGTTTTTTCTCTGTTTTTCCCCCCTTTTCTCTTCTCTGTTGGACTCTCTTTCTCCAGCAATGAAACTCTCTGTTTTTTCTCTGTTTTTTCCCCCTTACCCTTCTCCCTTGTACTCTATCTCCAGCAACTCTTCCTTCTCTGTTTTTTTTTTCCTTTACCCTTCTCTAGTCTGACTGTCTTACAGCAACTCTCCCCTATCTTTTTCTTTATTTTCTTTTCCTGTATTTTTCCCTATTCTCGAACTCATTACTTCACTCAATTTTTAGAGCTTAAACCACAGTAAATGATACATAGCTAGCTTAATATAGAATACTAGATTCCAAACAAAATCAAGGGCAAGCTCAAAGGCCTCAACATCACAACCAAATATTGAAGAGGAAGATGCTGATTCTGATGAGACCGAGGAAGAGAATGTTGATGGTTATAAATCTAGTTCAAGTGGCTTTGAAAATGATGGAAACTTGAGCGAAGAGTCTGATGATGACCTTTAGATTAAAACTAACAACCACATTCAGGCTATTAAATAGGCTAATAGGCAAAATGTTCAATCTTCATATGCTTTTGTTTTGTCATGGATAGTCATGAAGTTCAATCTTCAATGTTTTGTTAGGAGTTTTCTTCTTTCTAATATGAAGTTATGAACAATATTTTGGTTTAATATTTAGATTTAGTTGGTATTTGGATGGAGACTAATTTTTAAATGGTGATTTATGGTTAATATTCAAACTTAGTTGATATTTGATAATTATCTAGACTTAGTTGACTGTTGATATTTGGATGGAGACTCATTTTTTAGTTGGGATTCAAACCCACAAACTGGTTTTATAGACCAGGCTGACCAGCTCCTATCCATTAGGAATGGAGTCAGATTTGTTTATATAATATTCTTATACATCAAATTAATTAGATTGGAACCCTATATGTAAAATAACAATATTTAGAATTTGGCGCCTCGCTTCACTCGGGCTAGCGCCTTTTTGGCGCCTCGTCGCCTCGGGCAATACAAGGCCTTGGCGCCTTAAGGGCGCCTTTCGCCTTTGACTACCTTGGTTTAGCTTAGTCCCTTGAAGCATTAAAATATATCTATCCAAATTAGTCATAGAAAGGAAATTACTCAAATATTTCGCCCTCAAATACACATGATTTGGAACCCTTGAATCTCCCAAACTATTCCAAGAACATTAGGATAATAATGTCTATTAAAAAGCATGTAATCACAACACGAGAAGAATTGACAAGATTGTAAACTATAGTTTTGTTAGTGTCAAAACAAAATTAAATATAAACATGCAGCAGAATTTATAAGATGCCTCCAGTCAAAATGGAAAACAAGTGAAAATTTTTCAGAGGAGAAGATGATGTAAATCAAATTTATAGTCCATTGAATAGCTAAAATGCACCGGTCCTCTTTGTAGCTCTGTGGATTGATTACATGCACCAAGTCATTGGTTTGAGAGCTTGTGAGAGAGCAATGAGAGAATTGCTAAAATGCAAATAAAAATTATGATACTAAGATGTCCTCAAATTCTTCAGCGACTTGAGAACAAAGGTCTAGAATAATGCAAGAAAGAGGGAAAATGCTGTATCTAATTCAAGCCTTTATTTACCACAAAATATGTAAACTCATATTCTACAATTCTTTTTTTTTTTGATAAGTAAGAATGTTATATATACGAAAGGCTACTCTATGCATGAAAAACATAGAGCGAACCCAGAAAAAACAAGAAGAAAACAGAAAAAACAAAAAAGAAAACCAAACAACAGATTAAATACAAAGAGAAAGAGAGCTAAGAAAAGAGGGGAGAGAATCACTAGTCGTGATTCCCCAAGCCCGCGACCAATCAAAAAGAGTCCCACTAGAAGAGGCAATCATCTGAACACCTGAACTATCTAAATCCTCAAAAGTCCTCTGATTCCGTTCCTTCCAAATACACCATAGGATGCACAATGGAACTAAGTTCCAAATCTGAGACGAATGCTTCCCCAACCAATTCCACCAGCCAAAAAGCAAATCTGGGATTGATCTAGACATAACCTAAGACAAACCAAAAATTTTTAAGACAAAGCGCCACAACCGATAAGCCATCTCACAATGAAGAAGTAAGTGGTCTACCGTCTCTCCACAATGCCGGCACATAATGCACCAGTCTACAAAATCCAATCCCCTCCCGTTAGGATCTTGTTCCAAGCTACACACCAAACAAAGAAAGAAACTCGCCTAGGAGCCTTTACTCTCCATATTCCTTTCCAAGGAAAGCCAATTGAGGGAGAATCCCGTAATTTGTTATAATATGACCGGATGTCAAACTCCCCGTTAGTCTTCAACTTCCATCTCATTCGGTCTCTAACATCCATTAGAGGAGTATTAGCTCCCAATGTACGAAGAAAATGCAGCCCTTCATCCATCTCCCAATCATTAAATCTTCGAATAAAACGAACATCCCAAATTCTTCTATCCTCTGCACCCTGCCTTGACAAAGAAGCATCTACAAATGCCTCCTTATCAATGGCAATTCCATACAGCCTTGGGAAAGCCATTTGGAAAGATTTGTTTACAATTCTGTTTTAGACTTGTTTACATACATTAAGGATTTCTTCTATTACTGAATCTTCAATCAGCAAAAGATTCTGATATGAAAATGAACAAAAATGACAATTCAAGTTTTAGGCAAAGAGGGTCCTAATTTTTTATTTATTTATAGGCAATTGTACTTTATTAAATCTAAAAAGACGTATACAGGAAGTATACAGAGGTTTAGAAAACAAAAGAAAGAAAGGAAAGCTATAAGATTAGTGACTTAAGATCAACGAGTCTAAGAACTCCATCAAGGAGGAGGCTGAGAGAGTAAAAGAGGGCGACAGCAACTCATAAAGAGTTTTCAGGAAGAGAAACTTGAGATTCAGCACAGATAGCTCCTTCCCCTCAAATTTCCACTGATTTCTTTCTCTCCAAATGCACCCAGAATACAAGCAGTCCCTGCCCCCCATACATTTCCATACCTACGGCACCTCATCACTCCACTCCAAGAATCCAGCAATTCATTGACTGAATTCAGCATTACCCAAACATTGTATAATATAGACTACTAAAACATTGTATAATGTAGGCTACTACACTTCTCTGTCCATGTTTAGCTATTTCACAAGCATGAATATGGAGATGACAAAAAAAGTTTTTGACTTTCAGCCAAGGTTCCTCTTTGAATGTAAAAGAAGCTAAGCAGGAAATATTTAATCACATATGCCAAGAAATAAACTATATCTCTGAATTCCAACCCATATTTCAGTAATTCTATTCTGATTTTTAGAAGAACATCAAATATATGTGCTTTTTTTTGGGGGGGGGGGGGGGGGGGAGTAAGTAATGCACACACAATTACAGACACAGAGAGAGAGAGAGAATTACCTGGGAGTTAATGTAGTTCAATGATGCATGATGCGCAAACTGCAATATGGGTTCACCAGCAATGCAAAAAGAAGACAATACAGTAAGCTAATATTCGAGAGCTTCATTTACAAGATCACATAATGCATGGACATATCAAACAAAGAAAATTCTTAAGACTGCAAGTTTGTACCTGCGGATTTTGAGCAACCAGACCTCCAACCGCATCTCTTTTTGCAGAAGAATCTCCACCCCTAGCAGCCCCTTTGGAATCACCCTAATGGAATTCATAGTTAACCAATAATGTTATTTCCTAATCTTACATGAAAAATTTTATAACTCAAACTTAACCAAACCAAGTGACTTCATAATTAACTGTAGAAAAGTGGGTTGACTTACTTCTAACTGTGACGCCGTGATCATCCCAATCCCAATGAAATCCATCATACAAAGAACGAAAGAAAAACTCAATAGATTGAACAGACAGAGAATAACAGTACATAATCAATTGGTCTCAATAAATCATATAAATAAAAGTTTTATTATATCCACATTTAGTCCATGTTTTTTGACAACTAAAACATACAAGTCAATAATTCAATTCAAATCAAATCCTTAGAATCAAACAAAATAAAAGCATATACTAAAGAAGAAGAAGAGAAAAAAAAAACCCAAATTCATTTACCTCCCTATACCTAGCTAGGTAAACCTTAAGGGGTTCGATATAGTCCTCGAACCCTAACGTGGCCATCGCCCACAACAAATCATCACCATTAATGGTCTTCCTCTTCTCCTTCTGGCACTTATCGCTCGCTCTGTACACACACACAAATCACGAGAAAAAAAAAATTCAAAACCCTAGAAAATCAAACAATCACAATTTTCTAAATACGAAAACCGAATCAAAACGACGAAAGGAACGATTTACAGACTCGCTAGTGATGAAGCTGATGAATTCAGAGACGCATTCTTGCATGGTGTCCTTGGCGTCCTTGGCGATCTTGCCATTAGCCGGCAAAGCCTTCTTCATGATCCTGCTTATGTTGGCGATCGGCAAATACCGGTCCTGCTCTCGCACCCCGCCCGTCGAGCGCGGGCTCTGTTCTCCGCCGCTGTCGTGGCTCCCGCCGGCCGGACTGGTCGGAGCCTCCGCCATTCCACGCTCGCAGCAAAAATTCAAAACCCTAGAACAGATCACTGCATTCACACATTCCACACACACACATATAACAATAAACTCAGCAATCTGATTCAATGAATCTATACACAAAACACTCAGATACAAATACATAGGTGTGGAGATGTGAAACCCTAGGTCCGCCATGGATGGAGATTTAGAGAGAGAAAGAGAGGTTAGAGAGAGAAAGAGAGGAGAGAGAGGTACCTGAAGTGGTTTTAGTTAGTTTTGTATTTGGCGCGCGTTGAAGAGAGAGAGGAGAGGAGAGGAGGGAGGTGTTGGATTGGTGGAATTGGAATTTAATTTTTTTTTATAAAAACAAAAGGATTTTAAGGGGGAGAGAGTGATCGGACGCTGGAGAAGATAGAGAGAGAATGAGAATGAGGAAAAGAGAGAGTTTGATCAAAGAGGGCGAGCTTTTTGGCTTTATGCTTATCACTACCGTTCGTTGCTTCGTTTTTTTTTTTTTTTTTTTTTTTTTTTTTTTTTTTTATTATTCATTTTCTTAAATGTATTTCCCTTTTTGAACTTGTCAAATATAGGAGAAACAACATTTTAAAAAAAAAATCCTATAGTTTTTTTTTATAAGAAAAATCCCATAGTTTTATTCTTGGAAAATACCTTAAACCATATTAAAATGGGATACTTTAAAGTTTAAATTGTATACTTTCACAAATATACAAAAAATAAGTACGGGGTTTAATATGTTCTAAGAATAAAATTATGGGTTTTTTTTTTTTTTTTTTTAATGAACCTTCCATCAAAATATACTAGTTCGTTCAATTGTTAAATTTTTTTTTTTAATAATCTGCAGGCTATATATATATATATATATTTAAATCAAATATACATTACTATTTTCTAATTACGCTTTCTACTAGTATCTATTTTGGAAGATTTATATAATACTAGACTCATCACACGCATTTTGCGCGTGCAATAATGTTTTTTTATTCATTTTTTTGAATTAGTATTATAATGTTTAAAAGTAATATATAAATAATTGTGTATTTTTTAAAAAAAAAGAAAGGTGTAAGGTAACGTAGAATAATATTTAAAAATGAGATAAAGATAGTGTTCTAAGTTCTAGGCTGAATAAATAAGATAAAGGAAAAAACCTAAAATTTAGGAACAATAAAATACTCTTTTAACCAGTTTCTGTTTTTTTAATTTAAAATTATTTAACTAAAAGATAGGGGTATTTTAAAGAGTTTAAGAATTTGTGTAAGAATATTTTAGTATACAAAATGTTGAAACCCAAATAAGGAATCCTATTTTACAATATTTTTACAAACTGTTGATGTGACAAATTTTTCTAGTTCTAATATGGGCTCATCACTAACATCATACTTTTACTTACAATAACTATTTGAAAAATGCTAAAACCACATCAACAGTTTATAAAAATGTTGTAAAATAGTTTGTGTCTGTAGTATTACTCTTATAGATTTTGAACCCAAATACCTTATATTTAAGAAAAGCTTTACTATTTTTTTTAGGGAAAAAAAAGTTTTACGAAGCGGCGGTTTTCAAAAACGCTAGTATAGAAAGCCATATTGCAGCGTTTTATAACCGTCACTATAGGTTAGGTTTATCATTTTTTTTTAAATTAATTTAATTTTTGAAACTATCCTATCCTGACACTTCAAAAGTGCTGGAATATGGTTGTCCTATCCTAGTGCTCACAAAAGCGCTGGGATAGGACAACCATATCAAAAAATATTTTTAAAAAATGACCTATTCTGGCGCTTTCAAAACCGCTGGAATAGGGTATGGGCATATGCCCTATACCAGCGCTTTTGAAAGCGCTGGCATAGGTAGAACCTATTTTGGCAGTTTAAAAGCGCTGGTATAGGCCTTTTTAATTATATTCATTGAAGACCTATACCAACGCTTTCAAAAGCGCTAGTATAGGCATTTTTAATTATATTTATTGAAGGCCTATACTAGCGCTTTCAAGAACGCTAGAATAGGTACTACCTATGCCAGTACTTTCAAAAGCGCTAGTATAGGTTGTATTTATATTTCCGTGAAAAACCTATAAGGGCGGTTATAAAACCGCTGGTATAGATAGACCTATACCATCTTCTTCACCTTCTCACTTTCACAGTACCTCAAAAAAAAAAATACAAATTCCAAAAAAAATGTGGTAGACAATTATTACCATTAATCGAGCAACTCGATGCAATATTGATTTGCCTTTTTTCTAATTCCGTCATACTTCTTCTCTAATGCAATAATTTCTACACGTCCACTACATTCGTAGTCATCACGTAAGAAGATGAGAGCCTTAACCTCCTTTCAGGAAGAGACTGTTACTTTGTTCCTTCTTGAAAAATAGTGAGCAATCTTGTTCAACTCAGTTCTCGCCATGCCAATGACGATAGAGCATACAGCATCAGTGGCTGGACGTGCCTGTGCTCTTCTCAACGGTTTATTGATGGTCGCAACCTGCTTCAGCTTTTTAATACAGTTCCACTTTTTGGTATTCATCTCTGTCTTGCTTGCTTTTTTTTTTTTTTTTTTTGAATTCGCTTTCTCTCTCGTATGTCTCTTCTTTCTTTTCCTTCTTTTGATTTCATTTTTCTATCACCGAATATTGCATGCGTGAATAGTAAATAACTTTTGCTTGCGTAACAAACTAACAATTGACATTATTTTATAGTATAATTGCATAATTTTATAAATCACTGCAATAGGAGGCCTACAGCAGCTGTTTCCAAAAAACACTAGGATAGGAAGCCATATTGCAGCGTTTTATAACTGCCGCTATAGGTTAGGTTTATCATTTTTTTTTTAATTAATTTAATTTTTGAAACTATCCTATCCTAGCACTTCAAAAGTGCTAGAATATGGTTGTCCTATCCTAGCGCTCACAAAAGCGCTAGTATAGGACAACCATATTAAAAAATATTTTAAAACAATGACCTATTCTGGCACTTTCAAAACCGCTGGAATAGGGTATGGGCATATGCCCTATACCAGCGCTTTTGAAAGCGCTGGCATAGGCAAAAGCTATTCTGGCAGTCTAAAAGCGCTAGTATAAGCCTTTTTAATTATATTCATTGAAGACCTATACCAACGCTTTCAAAAGCGCTGGTATAAGCATCTTTAATTATATTCATTGTAGACCTATACTAGCGTTTTCGAGAACGCTGGAATAGGTACTACCTATGCCAGTACTTTCAAAAGCGCTAGTATAGGTTGTATTCATATTTTTGTGAATACCCTATAAGGGCGGTTATAAAACCGCTGGTATAGATAGACTTATACCAACGCTTTTTAATAAACAAAAAGCGCCAGCATAGACCCTGAAATCCGCTGGTACAAGTCTTCAAGGCTATTGGTAAGAGCTATCTCAACACAAGTAAAAATGCCATAATAGGGTCTGAAAAGTGTCGGGACATTTCCCAATGCTTTTGAAAAGCGCTAGTATAGGTCCGGTGACCCTATACCGACTGTCACTACCCGATAGTTTGAAGCGCCAGGAAAAAAAATGCCGAGATAGGAATCTTGACTCTATTCCGGTGCTTTTTGGGGCTATCCCAGCGGTTTTGCAAACGTTAGAATAACCCCATTTTTTTGTAGTGCTAACAAAACCCTCTCTTATTCAGCACCAGACCAAACACTAGATCCACCACCGCACACCCACCAAAACCCATAACCCACACCAGACCCGCCACCATCAAAGACCACCCCACAACCCACACCACAAATTAAACTCAAAACCCACGTCACCGCAACCACCTGACCCCCACCTCAAAAACCCCATACAAACCGACTTAAAAAGAGGGAAGGAAGAAAGAGAAAGAGAGGCTAGACATTATAATTATAACAAATCAACTCGTGATTTCAATACTGAGTAAAACCAAACACAAATGTTCCTAAAAAAAGCAACCAAACACAAATGTTCCTCAAAAAAGCAACCAAACACCATTACTTACTCATTCTATCTTGTTCATTGAAACATATGAACCCTAAAATAAAGAAAAAGAACAACATAAAGCTTGCAGAGCTGGCGCCACCATCTTCTTCACCTTCTCACTTTCACAGTACCTCCAAAAAAAAAATATACAAAGAACAAAAAAAAAAAAAATACAAATTCCAAAAAAAATGTGGTAGACGATTATTACCATTAATCGAGCAACTCGATGCAATATTGATTTGCCTTTTTTCTGATTCCGTCATACTTCTTCGCCAATGCAACAATTTCTACACGTCCACTACATCCGTAGTCATCACGTAAGAAGATGAGAGCCTTAACCTCATTCCAGGAAGAGACTGTTACTTTGTTCCTTCTCGAAAAATAGCGAGCATTCTTGTTCAACTCGGTTCTCGCCGTGTTGATGACGATAGAGCGTGCAGCAACAGTGGCTGGACGTGCCTGCACTCTTCTCAACCGTTTATTGATGGTCGCAACCTGCTTTAGCTTTTTAATACAGTTCCACTTTTTGGTATTCATCTCTGTCTTGCTTGTTTTTTTTTTTTTTTAATTCTCTTTCTCTCTCGTACGTCTCTTCTTTCTTTTCCTTCTTTTGATTTCATTTTTCTATCACCGAGTATTGCAAGCGTGAATAGCAAGTAACTTTTGCTTGCGTAACAAACTAACAATTGGCATTATTTTATAGTATAATTGCATAATTTTATAAATCGCTGCAATAGGAGGCCTATAGTAGCGGTTTCCAAAAATGCTAGTATAGGAAGCCATATTGCAACGTTTTATAACCGCCGCTATAGGTTAGGTTTATTGTTTTTTTTTAATTAATTTAATTTTTGAAACTATACTATCCTGGCACTTCAAAAGTGCTAGAATATGGTTGTCCTATTCTAGCACTCACAAAAGCGCTGGGATAGGACAATCATATTAAAAAATATTTTTAAAAAATGACCTATTCTGGCGCTTTCAAAACAGCTGGAATAGGGTATGGGCATATGCCCTATACCAGCGCTTTTGAAAGCGTTGCCATAGGCAGAACCTATTTTGGCAGTTTAAAAGCGCTGGTATAAGCCTTTTTAATTATATTAATTGAAGACCTATACCAACGCTTTCAAAAGCGCTGGTATAGGCATTTTTAATTATATTAATTGTAGACCTATACTAGCGCTTTCGAGAACGCTGGAATAGGTACTACCTATGCTAATGCTTTCAAAAGCGCTAGTATAGGTTGTATTCATATTTCCGTGAATATCTTATAAGGGCGGTTATAAAACCGCTGGTATAGATAGACCTATATCAGCGCTTTTTAATAAACAAAAAGCGCCAGTATAGGCCCTGAAATCCGCTGGTACAAGTCTGCAAAACTATTGGTAAGGGCTATCCTGACACAAGTAAAAATGCCGAAATAGGGTCTAAAAAGCGTCGGAACCTATCCTAACGCTTTTGAAAAGCGCTGTTATAGGTCCCGTGACCCTATATCGACTGTCACTGCCCGACATTTTGAAGCGCCGGAAAAAAAAACGCTGGGATAGGAATGCTGACTCTATTCAGGTGCTTTTTGGGGCTATCCCAGCGGTTTTGCAAACGTTAGAATAGCCCCATTTTTTTGTAGTGCTAACAAAACCCTCTCTTAACCAGCACCACACCAAACACCAAACCCACCACCGCACACCCACCAAAACCAATAACCCACACCAGACCTGCCACCATCAAAGGCCACCCCATAACCCACACCACAAATTAAACTCAAAACCCACGTCGCCGTAACCACCTGACCCCCGCCTTAAAAACCCCATACAAACCGACTCAAAAAGAGAGAAGGAAGAAAGAGAAAGAGAGGCTAGACATTATAATTATAACAAATCAACTCGTGATTTCAATACTGAGTAAAACCAAACATAAATGTTCCTAAAAAAAGCAACCAAACACAAATGTTCCTCAAAAAAGCAACCAAACACCATTACTTACTCATTCTATCTCGTTCATTGAAACATATGAACCCTAAAATAAAGAAAAAGAACAACATAAAGCTTGCAGAGCTGGCGCCACCATCTTCTTCACCTTCTCACTTTCACAGTACCTCCAAAAAAAAAAAAAAAAAAGAAAAAAAGGATACAAAGAACAAAAAAAAAAAATAATACAAATTCCAAAAAAAATGTGGTAGACGATTATTACCATTAATCGAGCAACTCGATGCAATATTGATTTGCCTTTTTTCTGATTCCGTCGTACTTCTTCGCCAATGCAATAATTTCTACACGTCCATTACATCCATAGTCATCACGTAAGAAGATGAGAGCCTTAACCTCCTTTCAGGAAGAGACTATTACTTTGTTCCTTCTCAAAAAATAGCGAGCAATCTTGTTCAACTCGGTTCTCGCCGTGTCGATGACGATAGAGCGTGCAGCATTAGTGGCTGGACGTGCCTGTGCTCTTCTCAACCGTTTATTGATGGTCGCAACCTGCTTCAGGTTTTTAATACAGTTCCACTTTTTGGTATTCATCTCTGTCTTGCTTGCTTTTTTTTTTTTTTTTTTTTTTGATTTCGCTTTCTCTCTCGTACGTCTCTTCTTTCTTTTCCTTCTTTTGATTTCGTTTTTCTATCACCGAGTATTGCAAGTGTGAATAGCAAATAACTTTTGCTTGCGTAACAAACTAACAATTGGCATTATTTTATAGTATAATTGCATAAAGTAAATTTTTTTTTTGAACAAATGCATAAAGTAAAATTGGTCTCGTTATTAGAAGTTAAAACTTGGAAGGCATAATAGTGTTACTAGCCACTCCCCTTTGCTTACGTGGACAAATGGACAATATAGAAAACTCTACCTTAACTTGCAAACTATTAAATGCCTTGAGACCGCTTATGTTGTATCTATAGAATGTTGTAGTTTGATATTTATACTCTTTATGTATTCTGTAATGGGTGCAATTGCTTTGTGTGGATAATAAATGCATTAATTATATATGTTGATTTTGGATATGTAGGCAAGTTATTTGCAAAAATATATGTTAGAGAGTAGAAGTTTTTGAGGTAATGCTTAGTAACTAATACTGAACATATTCTAAGTATCTAACCTTTTAAATGCATCAAGGTGAAAAAGTAAAAGGGTTAAATTTAAAAGGTTAAAAATTTTTGATCAAAAGGTTGAGATTAAAAATGAATTTTTTAAATATTTATTTTAATCCTTAAAAGTTAAAAGTGGTATTGCAATGAATCCTAGTATGCAGGGGCGTAGCCAAGAATTTTTACATGGGGGGGCTGATTCGAAGTATTGATATAAAAAACATAAATCATAAGTCTATTGAATATGAAATTTCAATTTTGATACATCTTAAATATTAATGAACATACAAAAACTATCTAGTTCGCTATAGACATATACAAAAATATCCACACAAAAAAAAAAAACATTTCACATCAAAATCATGTCTGACGATGATTTTTCGTGGAATAGAATTCATCCATAATCATTTCCATGGTGAAATTCTTAGCAATTTCCTTTTCTATATAAACTATCATATTATCTATCAAAAGTTCATCCTCCATTCTATTGCAAAGTCTTGTTTTTAATAGTTTCATAGTTGAAAAAACTCGTTCTGTAGTTGCTGTAGAAACTGGAAGAGTCAACACAAGATGAATTAGTCTATCAATTAGATGATAGAATTTAGACTTCCTTGAAATTTCTAATCCCCTACATAGCTCAGATATTGTACCCATATTTTGAGAATCTAGATGATTTGTCATATCAAGCTCATAATGTTGCAATTGATGTTTCAAAAGACAAATTTCCTGCTCAGTGAAATCTTGAGGATAATAATTTTTAGCCAAATTACAAATATCACCAATTTTGAATTATCTAAAAGCATCCTTAGGATTTATGGAACTAAGAGTGAGAAGATCTGTTGTTAGCTCACAAAATCTACTATTCAATTCTTGCAATTGAAAATTTATTGCAACTGTAAATATGTCAATTCTTAAATGATGTTTTATTGTTGTCAAAGCTTCATGTTGATGACGGTATCTACCTTGAGCTTTAGTGTAACGAGCATTTAAATCAGGAATATCAATTTCATGTTGTCCACAAAATGATGTAAGATTAGCAAGTAAAGGCTCCCATCCATTAGCTCTCAACTTTTGAATAAGTGATTAAATAGTTAAAACTAAATGCATGGCATTTAAAAGATCCTGAGAATGATGTTGCAAAGCTTGGCAAAGAATATTAGTAATTCCTAAATCTCTTTCATTATATGAAAAATTAAAAGAAATTCAAATGATGTTAATACCTGATAAGCTCCCTCGACATCACCACGTTGTTTATAATTAGCCACATCCTCAGAGATAGTATTGATAACTTTGCAAGTTGCATCAAACATTTTTATCAAACTACAAATAGATTGAAAATGAGATCCCCAACGTGTATCTCTAGCTCGTTGCAAAGTACCGATTTGGTTTGCTCCTCTTCCTGTCTCAATTTCATTAGAAGCAATCATATTCTCAATTTGTTCCCCTTGAGCATATTGCAATTCATCATTACACTTACTAGAACCAATGAAAATATTGATAATATTAGTCAAATGATCAAAGAATTGATGAACAACTTTTACTTCTCTAGATGCTGTAACTAAAGCTAATTGTAACCTATGAGTCGTGCAATGTACATAATAAGCATATGGACATTCTTTAAGAAATAGAGCTTGTAATCCATTCCATTCACCACACATATTACTAACTCCATCACACCCTTGACCTCGAATATTCTCAATGTGAAGGTTGTAACGAGAAGGACAACACATATCTCCTTTAGGGTCAACGCAGTAGTATCTCTAACATGCATAACATGAAAGAAACGTTCTTTAATGAAACCATTTTTATCAACAAACCTCAAAATAATGTCCATTTGCTCTCTCTTCAACTCATCCTTGGCTTCATCAATGAGAATGCAAAATTTTGCATTCCCAATTTCTTCACGAATAGCATTTCGCACATTACTAGCAAGAATATGCAAAATCTCCTTTTGAATTGTAGGTGATGTATATTTGGCATTTCGTGGAAAATTTTCCAAGACGACACTAACTACTTTGTCATTGAAAGTTGATGTGAATTTTATCAATTCAATAAAATTACCTCTATTTTTTGAATTAAGGCTTTCATCATGAACTCTAAAAGCACAAGCTTGGAATGCTAGCCATCGAGCACACTCTATTGAGGTTTTGAGCCGCAACTGATTATTCTCTAATTTTTTTGACGTTTGTTTCTCAATTAGCTTGTCAATATGTCGTGAATAATTCTTTAAATCCTCGCAACATTTCACATCAATTTTATGTGGGGAGTTTGGATCTTTCCTAGCATGACAAATTAAAAGACAATTCATTCCATCATTCACCTTTTTCCAATTATTAAAACCTGTTGAAATGAATGCATCTGATCCGGGACGACCTATTAATTTCTTACCAAAAAGGCAGCAAGGTAGATTATATATCGCATCCATTGAAGGTGAGTATTCCAACTAATCCCTATGTGATTCAAACCATGAAGCTTGAAATTGATGACAATGAGTATCATCGTTGTATGAATAGTCTATATTTTTAGGTTGATATGGACCTTCTTTGAGATAAGACTGTCGGATTTCATTTTGTTTGTTGATAGAGAATTCACATATTTGTTTACGTGATCCTGGATCACAATCTATCTTTTCAGATTGAATTCTTGAACATTTGGAAGGGTGTTCATTAGGTATTGAAGTATCAACATTTGTTTCTACAGCCACAGCCATAGATGTCCTAATTTCTGAATTGCTAACATTTTTTTTTTAAATAATGCATCAATTGTTTTTCGTTTGCTCATAATTCTTTTAGTTTTAAGAATATGACTAAAAAATGAACCTGAAAAGAACTTAAAAAATAAAATTTTAATTAGAAATTTTTATTTAGTTATATGGATGTTATTTATACTCAAGAAAAAACAAAATTTCCACTATAATTTAAACAATCAACACATCAATCATCATCATTCCTATTATTAAAATTTTCCTGTATTTTAATTTTTTTTAATACGATTTTAATTAATAATAACCCTTCAAACAAAAACAAAAATTAAACACACAAGTATTGGTACACAATATAAACTAAACAATTTAACAACACCCACAACCACATGATATATAACTAATAAAAAATAGGTAATAAATCAAAACAATTTTACCTTATAAACTTTGTCTTCACAAAGTGCAAAAATGGGTGTGGGCTGTGTGGCAATGCCTACTGCCTACAACTGTAGATCTTCCCTTCAAGACTCATCACAAACAATCTCCCCATGCCTTCAATCATATATTTCTCTAAAAATTTATGAGATTATAAAGAGCATGTGAATATTTAGGTGTAGATAGTTGAGAAAATAAAAAAAAGACACTAAAAAGTAAAAAGAGATGAAGGTCTAGTACTTAAGAAAGAGAAGAAAACTCACCAAATAGTCACTAAGTTCCAAATCCTGAAATTTGACAATGAAATATGCTGAGTGATTTGTTTTAGAAAGCAAGAAGAAAGAAAAAATTGGTCAGGATTTTTTTTTTTTTTTCGGACTGTGAGGACTGATGCTGAGTTTTAGGGCTGGTAGCAGTACCAGTGGGAAGTGAAAATGTATCACAGAAGACAAAAAAAAAAAAGAATAAGAAGTAAAGGGAATACGGGATTTTGTGGGGTGAGTTTTTGAGATTGAGAAAGTGAAATTTTGTTGTTATGTGTTTGGATTTTGAGTATTTAAATGTAAGTGGGCCAGTTTTTTGTTTTATTTAGAGTATAAGAGGCCTAAAATTAAATCTGGGAGAATAGTGGAGATATGGGGGGGCTAGATGTCCAACATTGGGGGGGCCTAATCAATTTTCCTATATACTCTAATGGATTTTTTTTTTTTTTTTTTTTTTTTTTTTTTGCCCCTACTAGTATGGCATAACAAGACATGAATGAACCATTGATAAAAGTATCAACAGCAATAAAAAAAAAATATATTATGTCTCTAATATTATGCTCCATAAGAATCAACGCATCCAACTCAATATAAGTGTTATAACAATATGAAAAATGTATGATAATCTACTATATATTTGGTTAATTCTAAAATTTAATATGTTTTTTTTTTCTTTTTTTGTTATGGGTTATCTATAAGGAGTCATGGATGTGTTGCATTACTTTTACTTGCATGAAACTTCAGTTTAAAGTTAGCCACATGATGGTATATTTGCACTAGGTCCAAAATAATAAAAAGTAACTTTTATTGAGCAAACATTACCACGTATTGAAAACATAAGACACACATAAGATATCTTTTGGAGGCAACACAGAGAAAAACGTATAGATTATTTTGCCAAATGGGTGGAAGCTGAAGCACTAGCCACCATTACGGAGAAAAACGTACGAAACTTCGTTTGGAGAAGCATTATTTACAAGTACGGAATCCCAGAGTCTTGGTTTCGGATAATAGAAAGCAGTTCAACAACGAGTCATTCAGGGATTTTTGCTCACAATTGGATATCAGGAATCACTACTCCTCGCCCTCCCACCCTCATGCCAATGGGCAAGTTGAGGTCACGAACCGATCCTTACTCAAAATCATCAAGACTCGGCTCGAGAGGGCAAAGAGTATATGGCCAGACAAGCTGCCAAGTGTACTATAGGCATACATGACGACATCAAGAACACCTACAGGGAAGACACCCTTCCGGCTAACATACGGGAGCGAAGCTGTTATCCCTGTGGAGATCGGACTCATGAGCTTTAGAGTGGAGAATCATGATAAGAGTAGGAACGATGAGGCCATGCGCCTACAGCTAGACCTAGTGGACGAGGTCAGAGCAACAGCTGAGCAAAGGTTAGCACGATACCAGGACCTCATGGCCAAGCACTACAATTCCAGAGTCAAATACAGAGAATTTCAAGTTGGAGATCTTGTCTTGAGGAAGGTGACAAGCGCTGCAAGAGATCCCTTTCAAGGAAAGTTAGGGTCAAATTGGGAAGGACCCTACAGAATCACTTCGTGGCAGAGGAAATGCACCTATCACTTGGAAACACTCGATGGTCAAAAATTGCATCACCCATGTAACACCGAGCACCTAAAGAAATATTATCAGTAGACGAAAGCTTACAGGCCACCACTCGTCATTTCCAGTTTATTTCTTCCTAGTCATTTTTATTGTCTAAAGTACTTTTAGCCCAAAGGGCAGTCTTTATATTTTTTCAAAACAATTTTTGGCTTATGCACTTGTTTACCATAAAAAGAGGAGTTATTTAGATATATCATGCATTTCTACAAAACTATGTCTACAACTAAGTCCTTGAGTGGATGGATTCAAAAATCCCACAGGATACCTTGAAATTTATACAAGTCCTTAAGTGGACGGATACAAGGAAATCCCAAAGGATAGCTTGAAATTTATACAAGTCCTTGAGTGGACGGATACAAGGAAATCCCAAGGGATAACTTGAAATGCATATAAGTCCTTAAGTGGATGGATTCAAAAATCCCAAGGGGTAATTTGAAATTTATACAAGTCCCTTAGTGGATGGATACAAGGAAATCCCAAGGGATATTTGAAATTTATACAAGTCCTTTAGTGGACGGATACAAGGAGATCTCAAGGGATAACTTGAAATTCATACACGTCCTTAAGTGGACGGATTCAAAGAAACCCCAAGTGGTTTACGTAATTCCTTAGGTGGACAGATCCAGGGATACCCATAGGAACCTGTTAAGTACGAATTACGAAATGAACGGATCATTGCAACTCATAAAGATTAAGAGCCCCTTGCATAAGGTGGACGGATGATAAGCCTGAGTTATTTATTAAAACACGGATGTGGACGGACCATGTTTATCTTACAAATTTACTAAGTCCAACCCGTGAGGTGGATGGACTATGGTCATTCTAAAAATCTACTAAGCCACGCTTATAAAGTGGACAAACCATTCTTGGTTTAAAAAATCCAACAAGTGGCCTAAAATCTACAAAGTTGACGGTCCAATTTTTTTTTAGATAGAACGGAAGCACATAAACTTATAAATAAAAACCCAAAAATTTGTGGGCAATGTTAGAAATTACATAACCATTGTTCTCAAAAGGATTTCCACAATACAATAAAAAAAAAAAAAAAAAAAAGTTTTACAAAAAACACTAGAGTTGGTTGACGGGGGTTTCTTCGTTAACGACCTTTTCAGGCTCAGTTGGCTCATCCTCCTCCCCAACAGGACGATTCTCGTCCCCAACGAACTTGGGGAACTTGACCTGCTCATCCTCAAGAGCCGCCTCTCTGTCACCCTGAATGTTAGGCAAGGGGTCAGTCTCAAGGATCTCATTAGTACCTTCGTGGTCGACGGTCCTAGTAGGAGTCTGGGCCATGTTATCTAAAGAAACCTACGACACGACCAGGTCAGGGTAGAGAGCCTTAATCTGACAGAGGCACTCCGTGAAGCCATTGGCATAGCAGTCGTTGAGTTCGGTAAGAAAGCCATCAGAGTTGCGAAACTCTGTCTTACCGTCTTCTTTAGCTCGACGACTTGCCCCCTTAGCGTGGAGATCTCCCCCTTTTTGTCCTGGAGCACTTTTCTCAGCTTATCAGCATGGCTTTCAGACTCTTCCAAGGCTTTCTTGGTCATGGTCAGCTTTTTGACTTGTACTTCGTTCCAAGCCTTAAGCTCATTTAGCTCCGTCTCGGTAGCCTCAGCCTTCTCCTTTAGACGGTCGACCCATTTCTCTCGGGCTAGGCAACGGTCCATCAGACCCTACATCATCAGCACCCCCTACAAAAAGTTAAGAGATGGTTAGAACTAAGAACAGTAGTTGAATAACAGAATGGAAGGAGGACGGTTGCGCACCTGAGCCAAGCCAAAGAGACTTGATTCCCCCATGGCCCCAGTGGCATGATTGCCCAGGCTTTCATAGTCGTCGTCGTTGACGATGGACGACAGAAGCCTTACAACATGTTTTGGATCCTCACGAAGAAAAGGAGGGTGCTTCTCAAGGACGGGACCTTTGGCCATCATTAAGCTTTTACCAACACTGTGACGGAGATGGGGGGGCACCTGGGTAGTTGTAGGCGTCTCTCCGACGGTTGACGCAGCTACCTCTTTGAGCTTCTTGGGTGGACGGTTGCTTTTATTCGTAAGCTTCCGCTTTGTGAACATCTTAGCTTGCGCTGTCCCTTCAATAGAGGACACGACCTCGTCCAACTGCTTCTTTACACATTCAGCGGCTTGTTTACGGATGAGGGCTCTCCTTTTACTGTCGTCCATTTCTGCGCCAAAGGGAATGGGAAGGGAGAGTTAGACAATAATCATTCAAAAAGAACAAAGAATGAATAGTAGTAAAGACAAACGATAGACTTACGCTTGCGGGCGGTCTTGTCATAGCGACGGGCTACGTCTGAAGGCTCGGGACCCTCATAATACTAGTGGATGGTGTCTAGGGGTGACGAGCTGTTTCCAAGCCCTCTCTTCAAATGGGATATGAAAGATTTTCCCTAAAAAATTCCACTGCTCGAGGGTAACCTCTGGACGAACCTAGGCTGCAAACAAAATGAGCATTAAGTTAGGCAACAATAATTATGTGTAAGTGACAAACAAACTAAGTAAACAGACATCTACCAAACAGGGGCAATATACCCAAGGTTCTATCAAGAATGAGCATATCTTGCCGTTCATCAGGGTGACAGACCCAGTTGTCTCCTTGGACGAAGAAATACCAGTTCTTCCAGTTCTGGTTGAAGTCAGGGGTTTCGTACACCAGCCTTAGCGATGGTTTTCTTGGCAGGAAACTATATATGCCCCTTGACTTAACTATCTCCAATGGTCGATAACAGTGGAAGAACTCCTCCACGGTTAAGCGACGGCTCCCTTTACTTAATACCCCATATAGCACTTCAGCACCAAGGAAGATTCTCCAGGCATTCAAAGAAATCTGGGTGACAATATTGGGCCAAGCGATAGTGGAGCGCATTAAAAAGTAGCCTAAACCCAGCCTTGAACATCTGCTCAAATATCCCGACGTCAGGGGCATCACAATAGTAGCGCTTTTCAAACTTGTATGGCAGACGGATGGGGATATCAATGGGAATTTGATACCTATCCCGTAAAGTGTTGAAGTGTTTTCTTTGAATGGTCAAACTAAAATCATTAACCGTCCATATTAAGGGGAGGACGAAGTTCCTAAGGCCGTTGGGGCCAACAACGGTTCGGAGTGGGGACTCGTTGCTCTCCTTATCGTCTGAAACTTCGTCCATATCACTCTTTGACATGTCCTCATTTGAGTCCTCATCTTCCTCCTTGGAAGGTGAGTTAGCAGACGGATCCCTTTCAGGGTATGAGGCGCTGGGTTCATTTGACCTGAAGGGTACACTTCATTGTAGCCTGCTCCTTCACGGACACACGACTGTTCACTCAACGCTTCACTAGACATCTATTACACCTACAAGTGACGAATAAACTCCTAAGACTCTACAGGTCTATATACGTGACGATCATATAAGTCTTGAATGAAAGAAAAAGCAAAAGTATACAGGATGGGAGCATTTACAAGTATACGGTATGAATAAGAAGACGGGAGCACGGTGAACGAGTGCCTTGAGATGACGGATCGACGGATTCTTATGGGCGACGATTGAGCTCTGACACTGGGAATTAACATCAAAAGTTGGAAATGAGAGAAGAAAGCAACATATATATATATATATATATATATAGAAGAAATTGCAAAGAGATGAAGCAACGCTTAGATCTGAGTAACCCACCACTAAAATCGTGCCACTTGTCCCCTTAACATTTATGACTCTCAACAACCCTGTCAATCAAAACCAATTCCCTAGAACTGGGCGGATCCGTCACCCCACGTATCTGTCTAAAATACCAGGCGACGGACCCATGGAGTGATAGGGCAGCTGATAGGGAAAAATCCCAAAGCAGACGGATCCAATGAACGAAGACAATCATAAGTGACGAAGTCATCAAAAGAGACGGCCTAGGTACTCTACCAACCAACGAACTAGTAGTCGAGTTCATGACTTGGATGGAGAGGCAAGGCGACAGATGGACTCCTTAAAGTAGACGGGTCCAAGGGAGACGGTTTATTGAAGTCACGTGGCACTTACGCGGCATGAGTGGTCTCCAAGAATCCCAATATGGACATATCTTGCATTCTACACCCAACCTTAATCAGAGGAGTCCCTACAAGGAAAGGATCCCATTAAATACGAGTATTAATGAGAATCCTCTCTACAAGGAAATACCTTTTTCGCCAAAGAATATAGGTCAACTCTACATTACTATAAAAATCCCAAAGCCCTCATAAATCAAGGTACGCGTAATTCCCTAGCTTTGGCACTCTAAAGTTGTAGAAATTCTCTCTCTAACTTAACATTCGGAGGGTATTTGGCTTGTATCACACCGGTACTCTCTGTAAGGTCTTTTGTGTTTTCGTTTCGCAGGTTTCGTCAAGAGCACGTGAGGACCGTGCGGTTCACTGATGATTTTTGGCATCATCATGTATCATTTGATCAAAAAAAAAATATTTGTAGTTGCACGAGAATAGTTATGGATATTCTCAGTTTGATTGCTTTTTAAGATTGTGTTAATCAAATAGTTATGGATATTCTCACTTCGTTATTCTCAGTTTGATTGCTTCACAGAGAGAGAGAGAGAGAGAGAGAGAGAGAGAGAGAGCATTGTTGAATGAGACATCTCACTGGAATCGAATATCTAGAACAATTCTAGGATAAGTCTACAACCCCTCCCATTAACATTTGGGAAGGGTTAACACTACAAGTCTACAACCACCAATATGTAAGTCAAGGCTGCTAAGCAAGAAGAGTATTGCCATGGAAACAACAAAAATTCACAACATTCTCAAAATGAGCATACTAAAAAATTTAAATAGAAGATTGTGATAAGGGATGGAGGCACACTTTGACTTGGGGGGCAATGGCCCCCCTCCCCCAAATTTTTTTTTTAAAAATATTAGTATATATTCGGGTACTAATTTTAGCAATTTTGTTCTCTAAAATTACACTTTGCTCTTCTTTAATAATATCATTAATTATTTTAAGAGTAATGCTATTGCCACAAACTTTTCTACAATATTTTTACAAACTGTTGATGTAAAAAATTCATATTGGTTTGCACTTAGCCCACCGCTTATACCATTTTTTAACTTACTAATAACCACTCACTACATCAACAATTTGTAAAAAAGTTTGTAGCTCTAGCATTCCTCCTAGTAAAGATCATAAAGAAGTCAATAGATCTAAAATCTAAAACAAAATATACAAGCTCAAAAAATTATCACAACAACAAAAATTACCAATAGTAAATCTAAAACAAAATAAGCTCAATTAACCAATTTTACCCGACACAAAAGCCCGGCTCTTTAAAAATTTTAAATAAAATTATTCTTTCCTTACCCAACATCAAAGTCATACACACCCAAACAAAAAAAAAATCCCTCAAATAGTTAAGTAGTAGTAGAACCAAAGGTCGGAGCTGCCATACATAGCCAACAACAGACCCGCCCTCATAATTGTAAGTCCCGACTCCGATTGTGATGGACCCATGTGTGAGTTGGCATACTAGTTTAAAAATGTTTTGACATTCAGTTATATTTTTGGCGTTGCTCAAACTAGAATCCTTTAACATTAGCAAGCCACGCAGACTCATTCACATTCCTATCAATTTTCTCAAGATTTACGTGGTTTCATTTGATTCAAAAAGTGCAAGATATTTTAGAGCTCCTCCACCTAACAAAATTTAAGAAGTGGTGGCATTAGCATTGGACTAGCGTATAAAATGCATGAGCTACGAGAAAGTGTTTCTTTCTATAGAGCGGGCCTCTCACAAGGAGGGGTGTTAAGTTAAAAAAAACACATATTTCATTATCATGTTGGAAGTATACAGAGAAACATAATATACATCAAAGTACTCTCACCAAACGTTCAAATATTAACCATGGACAGCTAATGGCAAATGTAAAAATCCCTGGTCCATCACAACCAGTCCCAGCGCACAGACAAAGAAGCAGGACTCGCACATGTTTAGTGCGGTTGGAGCTGAAAAGAGCACTAGACCCTTTATAGACTTGAAATTTACATACTGGTGTAGACAGTGGCAATCAAGTCACTCACTCCTTCCTAGCAATGTGGTCCAATGTGTGCTTGAGAATATCAAAGTATAGACAGTGGCAATTAAGTCACTCGGTCCTTCCTAGCAAGGTTGTCCAATGTGTGCTTGAGAATATCAAAAGGTAAACGATAAGGCTCCACCTTTCATACAGCATCACATAACGGAAAACCTTCTAGAATTGCTCTCTCCATGATCTCTTTCTGTACCAGAAGAAGAAGAAGGATCATTTTCATTCTCTCCATGTTTTTTTGAAAAGAATAAGAAAACAAGGGCATATAGAGCCTTAAATGATGATCCACAGTTTCACTTTCCAGAAGGGTTTTCTTACTTATCTATCCTTGTACTGTTGTACATTCAACAGTTGCACACATAAATACATTTTTATGGACAGTGCAAGTAATGCAGAATATACATGCTCACCTGAATTAATGCGGTGATCATCCCGGGACCATCCTGCTTTCAATTCAAAATAAAACAATCATGAAAAAATCAGCAACTTATAGCAGCTCAAAGCTCTGAATCTAGTTAAACTCTTAGAAATTCACACCTTGAATTGCTTCTCTTCCCATGATATCTCCTCCTGAGTTTTTGAAATAATTGATTCCCAAGAGATTGGAACTAGTATTGTCTCCACATGTTGCAGAAGTCTCAAGCTATCTGTAATACAACAGTACATTAATAAAATGATTTCAGCAATGGTACCAAGAACTTTCTTGCAATCTACTATTACTTTTGGGTACGGCTTTTGCCACAAGATTAAATTCCAGGAAAAAAAACAGCCTTCATCACATTGTAATTGAGATGGGAAACCATAAGGTATCAAACTGGTGAAAAATGTAATTGGCAGATTTCAAGTTTTCTGACATTATGACACAAATTAATAACTTTTTCCATGCTGAAAGCAGTGGTGGTGATCCACAAGTTAGACACAACCTAGAGTATAAGAGACTGGGTTTTCTAAGGAAACGCAGTCCATGCTGATAGCAGTAAATGGTGATCCAAAAAGTTAGACACAACATAGAGTATAAGGGAGTGGGTTTTCTAAGGAAAGAGCATACTGCATATATGCGTTGAGGGGGTATATGAAACTAAAGAAAAATGGAAAAGTGAATCAATAGATAAGACTCATATCTTGAAGCCATAACATAGAAATAGTATGGTTCATATGAAAATCCTGACTGTCCATTTCAACAATGTTGCACAAACTAAACAGTAAACAGCTAAGTTGTTGAAACTGCGTGATAGTGAAAAATATCAATGCACAGACTGAATGGCATTTTTAGAAAAATGCAGAGTAAAATAAGTACGGATGCATTAAAGCCCTCAACTAAAATAAATCTTCTGGTCAAAGCTACATATAAAAAATATTACAAATCAGTGTCCAAATAGTCATTCTTGGACCATAATAATTGAGCATTTGGAATTCCTATGAGATTGAAACTTGTCCTAGCAACAAGAAGAGAACCCACAGCCGGACATGTACAGATTCTAAAAGCAAAAAGATATGCTCTGTGCTCACTCAACTGGCAATTGCCATCCCAGGAAAAATTACAGGAAGTTAAAAAATTTACTTGTGATGAATGCTTCTTCCCAAGTTTCATGCTTTGACCAAGAAGGTGCAACTTCCCGAAATGAGATTCCCTTGCTCAAGCATACTCTGCAGAATTGTAAAATAGCAAAATCAAAAATAACAAATTCTATAAATAAGCATCTTGTTCCCCTTTTCTTATTGATTTAGCTACCCGTTAACATTGGGTAAAGCAAAATGGAAACTGAACTTGGACAAGTTGAATGCCAAGATATTGCCTAGACTTATCCAAGTGCCCAATCCTCAACCCTGAATAGCACAGATGCTCATTCAACAAGAATTTAACAATGCTGCTGGGAAATTTTTTTGGATGCTTCATAGTTGTAATTCTATTAAAATAAATGTGATAGAAGACTCCACACAAGAGACAATCTGATATTTAAGTTCACTCTCAACATGATCTATGGAGATTTGAGAAAGCTTCAAAGTTTTCCCTTGCAAAAAAGATGGAAACATTGACAGTGAGCAGGTTTTTGTGGACGTAAATCTGAATGAGAGATGACCACAATTTGGGACAATGGTGCTAACTGAAATCTTTGTATGTAAGACATAAATTTACAACAAAAAGTAAGTACACTTGAAAACAAGAAAATACTTACTCAATAACTACTTGGCGAATAATTCCAGGAAGGACACCATCACCAATAGGAGCCGTTTGTACTTCAAAAGCACATGTATCATTGCGATCATTCAAGTAGTCTCCCTTAGCTTCATCAATATCCTGTAAACACCTTCCGTAAAAAAATTATAATTATAAAACTAATACCAAATAGCAGGGAACATACAACAATACATGCAATCCTGATATTGATAAGATTCTCATAAGTCATGAGCTATTCTAAGAATATGAAGAGAAAGCAACAGTGCCAGCTAATACCAAGCCACCTTGTCATTTAAAACTTGCTTTAATGAGTATTTTTTATCTACAAGTTCCAAGTGGAAAAAGAGAGTGTCAATGTCATGGGGATAAGCATTCTAAATGTATTTGAAATTTGGAACCCATGCAAAGCTCCAAAAGACAGTAAAGCATAAACACCCTCTTTTTCTTATGAATAGGACTATTGCTCTAGTGCAAAGACAATATCCTAACTTTTGTACATCAGACATTCTAAGAAACAAAGGTAATCACCTTTCAATTCCCTTAATAAAATGATTTCCCTATATATTTCCAAAATCAATGATGGTGGTTGTACAATTCCTAGGGAAGGTAAAATAAGTTGTGAGTGGTTTTATAACTATTCAAAAGTGAATTTCAAAACAAGTCAATAACAGAATTCAAACGATTTGCAGATTATACAATAATTTGAAAAAATGCGTTCATTTATATATATATATATATAATAGACATAGTAGGCAATTCAGACTTACTTGAAAACTAGTTGCTGTTAAAATAGTTCTATATAGTCACTACACAAACCCTGATTTTCTAGTTCTTTATTGCATGCCAATTTAACTCTGGTAAAACCAACTTCTCCAACCTGAGAACAATCTCATAATAGGATTCACATAAAGTTAAGTCCAACGACAATTAGATGGTTAAATATGAACCAAAAACAGTTAAATAGTAGGATTTCCCGATCAATAGAAATAGGAACAAATGCTACTTGGTGAACAATCTCCCACTAAAATTAAACCAAATTTCAACTGAGATAAGCAGTCACAATAATTGAGCATTTCTTAAATTCTTAGCCACTCACCTTTCGACAAACAACGAAAAAGTTTGTAACACATCCTTCAAGTATCTGATCACCATCATTTGACAACAAGAGCTCAGTCGCAGCAAAAGGCCTCAACTTTTCAAGAGGCTTCCTAAGCCTGCCAAGAAAACAAAAACAAATAAAAAGTGTCTTATTTTTGCTTCAACAACGTGACATAAATTTCTTTCCTTTCCCTCAACAAAAACATGCACACTGACCTCACCCAATCCGAGTACTTAGCATTCGCCACATCCCTCCCGCGACCCACCACGGCCAAACGGGCACCATTTCCTCGAACCCCAAATGCAGGAACCACATAACTCCCAACATAAACATACACATCAAGAGCTTGACACACTCTTCCATCATCATCATCATCATAATCCACATTCCCAATTCCACTCAATCTCTCAATATTCCCACTAACAAGCGTGGTAACCGACAATTCCTCCCCATCACTCCTCCTCTCCTTCATCGCAATTGGCAACACTTTATTCATCGAATCGTTAACAAGCGCCCGAAATGACCCCATTGTAAATTGTGGCAGTGAATGCACAATCATACTACTACTATTGTTTTGTTTGAACAAAAGCTGTGGAGTCGAATTCGATAGAATCCTTATCGACTCGGCTAGCCTTTTCACGTGCCTTTCCCAGAACAAAAGGCACGAGGCATTGTTGTGAGTTCGAGTGGTAGTGTAAGCGCCTGAAATTTATTTATTTATTTAATTAATTTGGTAAGCAAATACTATCTACTAACTAAACACAGCGTTTTGATCTGAGAAATTAAGAGGTACCTGGATGCGATTCGAGGAAAGTTGTTATGGGAGGAGCGTCGGAGGAGTGCAATACGACGCCGTTACTGAACAGAAACCTCGAACTAGCACTCATTTTTGCTGAGAGAGTCGATTGGAGTCTTTATTTATAGTTTACCGTTTGCTATATTTTTCCAAAGTGAAACGACGTAGTTTAGGGCTTTACTTATTAGGATATATTAAGCAAAACCTAGAAAATTGTTATTTCTTTTTAAAATTTTTTTATCTCCGCTCTCTCTAATCAGTCTCTCTCTCTCCCCTCTCACGGCGATGCCCACGGCGCCGTTTGCCATCGGAAATGTCGCCGTTCTCCCTCGCGCCGCCGTTAACCTTAGGCCACGTGGGGCCGTTTTCCGCCAGCTACATCGGCGTTCAACGTCTCGACCTCTTCTCTGTTCAATCACCAGTGAACTAAGGTACGCACGCACGCACTCAAGGATAACTATAAATACCTATGCTTTTTATCTCTTAATTATACAAATTCCTTTGCTTTCTGATTGTTTATTTGTTTAAACAGTGAATTTGAGATGCACTAGAAGTAAAAATCCTCTAAATCTGCCTTCTACAGTTCTACTAATACCTTATTTTCTTTCTTTAAAAATTCAAACACATGATTGCAACACTAACAATACCGTCTTTCGGCGAGCTGGGGATAATTAAATTCATATACTTATGTGTTCGAATTTAATTGAAAAATCTAAGATACTGCACCTAAGGAACAAGTTGCGGTTTCGAGTCTAGCAATCAGAAAGTTAGGAATATATGCTCTACTTTGTATTTAGTATGCTCTACTTTCTCATTAGAAGTTTAGGAAAGAAATAATTATGATTCTGTAACTTTTTTAAGTATTAGAAATCAGAAGGTTCCTCGGGATGATTTGGTGGTTGCAATCAAAAAGGTTCTAAATTCTAATTCTAATGTGGGAATCATTACGCTAGACACGTATTGCTTCGAATCATATTTTGGTGTAGAATCTGATTTGCTTCTCTCTTTTTTTCGTTTGTGCCTGAAGCCAACAAGAAGAGGATCGTGAGGTTCCATCGCAAGGATTGCCCTCAGTGGCAGGTTTCTTTCATCCTATATTTACCATCTATTTATTATTTCTAAACAGAAAAACCTATCATGCTTTCGTTCCATATGGCTTTTTAGTATTTGAACCCGTGATTATCATCTCTAGGAGGAATAGTAGCATTGGGAAAGTTTGATGCCCTTCACATTGGTCATCGAGAACTTGCAATTCAAGCAGCAAAGGTTGGACCTCCGTTTCTTTTGTCATTTGTTGGAATGGCAGAGGTGCTTGGTTGGGAACCTAGGTATGGGTGTTATATATCTTTATTATTCATTTATTTGAATTCTTCTTTCCCAATATTTATGGAGTCGTTATCAATTGCCTTTGTTCTGTGCTTAATTGCTTATTAGGCTCTCATTGTCGAGGTACACAAAATTGGTTTTGTATCATGACAGAAGTAAAAATGGTTGAGGGATGACTATTTGCATAATTTTTTTGCTTCTATGGTTAATATACAAAGCAAGGATGAGAGAGAGAGAGAGAGAGAGAGAGAGAGGCTATGCGAAATCACTAGTATATTCTGTGGTTTTGTGCACTTGTTGGTAATTTTTGACTATTATGGACTGATCAGTTGAGTTGAAGCCACCTACTTGCATCCAGAAAAGGGTTAAGAAGTTATCTTACTTTAGGCTTGACGGGGTGGTGGCTACAACTTTACAAACTTTGGATTCAGCACCAGATAGTTTTAAGAGATTACTACCAAAGTTAAGATAACAAATTTATTACTAATTCCATTTCAGGGGTTTTCAAGGTCTATGGCATTGGTAACAGACCTATTAATTTTGGTTTTGCTTTGTAGAGGAAGCCCAAAAATAACAATTATTGAAGTAGTAAAAAAGGACTTGGCAATTGAAGGCGTGCTGGTTATCTTAGTTTTCTTATCATGATCTGGTTCATTGGAGATGTTAGGTTACTAAATTTTGGTGAGAGTGGATCTAAAGATATCTTACAATCATGTAGACAAAAAATATTATATAATTTTCTTGAAAGTTATGCTTGGGAATAAGTGGAAATATAGAGGCTTATGTCTTTCCTCAGCTGCTCAGCATTTTAATAAATAGTTCTGCTAGAGCCTTTTATCAGCACTTAAAGGGGATCTATGAAGAAAATCATGTATCCATTATTTTTTAATGTTGTTTGCTTGTAACTTGTAGGTTGATTCTCATGCCCAACATGTATTTTCTTTCTGAAGCATACACAGATTATCACTATTTGATCTTAGTGATGTAGGGACAGCCCATAGGTTTGGACTGTTTACAGTTGATAATGCGAGTTTATCAATAATGGATGGGAAATTTTTAAAGCTGGTTATGTTTTAAAGGGTTCCATGGGTTAATATAATCATTTTTAGCTCAATATTTACTATTTTTTTTTTCATGTAAGTAGGTCAAAATTTGCAAAATGGAGTCAATTTCAATTACAAATATCTAGAACTTTATACTAATAATTTCTGGAAATTGCCACTTTTCTTAATATTTATTGTAAAACTATATATATATTATGGGAAATAAATGTGAGTCATCCTTATGGTTTTGCGAAAATTATGCCTTGCATTTGCAGTGCCCCTTGCTCCTATACATTTTTCCTGATATTCAAGTTCTGAACAATTTCATTGATTAAATTAAAAATTTTAAATTACTTTAGGGCTCCCATAGTTGCCAAATGTGATCGGATGCGAGTTCTTTCCTCTTGGGCCCCATACTGTAATAACATGATTCCAGCAGAGTTTCAAGTTGAATTTTCAAGTGTTCGACATCTCACTCCTCGACAATTTGTTGAGAAGTTGGCAAAAGAGCTTGGAGTACGTGGAGTTGTTGCAGGTAAATATGATTAAGGATCCAATTGCTATCATTGTGCACCTTTTATGAGTCAAAAATACTCTTGATATACGCTGAATTAGATGCCGTGATGGGAAATTTTGACAGGTGAAAATTACCGATTTGGATATAGAGCTGCTGGCGATGCATTAGAGCTGGTGAGGCTGTGTAAAGAGTATGGTTTGGGGGCTTACATTATAGGTTCTGTTATGGACAAGAAACAATATGCCAGAAATATGAACTCCAGTGATTCAAAAGAGAGAGGACAAGTCTCATCAACTCGTGTTCGTCGTGCCCTTGCCGTAGGGGATATGAGATATGTTTCAGAGCTTTTGGGTCGTAAACATCGGCTTATATTGATGGCAAAGGACCAGGAAGGATTTACCAGCAACAAAAGTAGGGTGACAGTTCCAAAGTCCTGTTTGTTAAATCTAGCACCAAAGGAGGGTCTATATGAGAAGTGCTCTCTTTCTATTGGTGAGGACAGCCTAGTACCATGTAAAGTAGTTATTGACACAAAGCATGTTCATATTGAAATGGATGAGGTAGGTACATGTAATATTGTCGGTAATCAAGACTTGCGGCTCTTACGTATTGAATTTGGTGATTCAGGAACTTGATTCAATTAATACATTTTTTTCCATATTCGATATTCCTTCTGTAAAATATATGCAGGTGAGAAGTTTTATCCACATTCTAAAATGAATTGGTACTTCTGTTGCTGCATGCGTGATGGGCATTATGCAATTATTTAGCACCTTATGCAGAATATATGCATAGCTAGTTCATCAATTCAGAATTAATTGATTTGTTTCTCAGGTGAAACTAAGATGTTATACATTAATGTAAGAAATTTCTTTTCCAAGTACAGATTAAAGAGAAGTCAAATTATTGTCGGTTTTTGCTGGCTTGGTTAGCTGGAAATGTTTTTTTTCATTTGCAACAGACCTTGTGTGTACGGGTCCCCTCAGTTGTATTACTGCATCCTAATGCTTCAATACAGTTCTTGTATTTGCCTCTGCGGGGACGAGGATGAGAGATTCTAACCCCATACCCGTCTTGTAATCATCCCTACATCTATGTATGCAGAAAAAGGGCTCCATTTTCTACACTCAAAAAGAATTAATGTTTAATATGTTATATAAACTTAGAAATGCTTCTTTGATAATCCAGGGTGAGTAAAAGTGTTTTCTTTTTCAATGTGTTGTTGCACTTCTGAAAATGTTTGCAAGCTAAAAAAAATTTTCATCTTAAAACCCATAAGATCCACCGGCAAAAACCCAAAACCCAGCAGATCCACCGCCAAACAAAACCCATCAGACGGGTGGAGTTATGATTTGAGTTCAAAATAATTTTCTCTTGAAAAGAAATATTTTTTTATTTGGGACTAATCTATTTGTTTCGAGATTAACATTTTATGGAAAATAAATTATTTTTCAAAAAAAATTGTCTAAAAAAGTATTTTATTTTCCTATGTTTGGTATTGACCTTAAAATGAGTTGGAAAACTATTTTTTTACTTTCTTTATTTAGCTTTGTGTGAGGTATAGTTGTTTTCCTTATTTAGCTTTGTGTAGATAGGATTGTTTTTCAGAAAATTTTAATGAAAAAAAAAATCTATCTCATACCAAGCTAAATAAGGGAAATTAAGAGAGCGTGTTCATTTGAAATTTTTTTTCCTAGTACTACCAAATACAAGAAAATGCAAAAACATATCTTTAAATGAGAGCTTTCATTGAAACAAATGAAATGTTAGTCTTTTGTTGGTGTTGTTAAATTTCCAATTATTTGTCAATGCTTGATTAAATTTAAAATTTAAAATGAAAATTATGGAGTGATTTAATATTTGGACTTAGGAGTGATAGTAGTGGAAAGAAAAAGAGAGATTTTAAACATATATTAAAAAAATATATTGATGGTGAATTTTTTTGGTAAATGTTTATAGCAAACTAAGGAACTTTTTGAATACTGAAAATCTTTATAAAGATAACAAGTTCTTTAAAAAAATGTGTTTTGAATTTTTTTTTTAATGATATATCAATATTATATTTGGCCCCTCAAACCAAAATTTCTGGTTCCATCCATGCCCGCAATCATGGACTTCCATTTTGTCAAATATTATTAAAGTTTTAAAAACATAATGGCAACCATCGGGCGTGAGTTAAGCTGGATAGTACCTCTACATGCTCTAAGTGCATAGAGCAGGAGAGAGGTAAGGTATTTATATAGTAATATTTCAAAAAAGTTCAATAAATAAATAAAAATAAATAATGCCATATTAATTGATAAAAAATGTAGATTGTCAAAGACTCCAAGAAAAATGTTAGAATCACAACAAAATTCATAATTTTTGCTACAACTTGCTACATATAACAAGTTGAGCGTTGTGGTAAAAGTTTATATTTTTATTTTTTTTTATAAAAAGTAACGGTAAAGTATTTTGATTTTTTTTTAATGATATATCAATATTATATTTGGCCCCTTAAACCAAAATTTTTGGTTCCACCCATGCCCACAATCATGGACTTCCATTTTGTCAAATATTATTAAAGTTTTAAAAACATAATGGCAACCACCGGGCTTGAGTTAAGCCAGACAGATAGTACCTCCACATGCTTTAAGTGCATAGAGCAGGAGAGAGGTAAGGTATTTATATAGTAATATTTCAAAAAAGTTCAATAAATAGATAAAAATAAATAATGCCATATTAATTGATAAAAAATGCAGATTGTCAAAAACTCTAAGAAAAATGTTAGAATCACAACAAAATTCATAATTTTTGTCGCAACTCGCCACGTATGACGAGTTGAACGTTGTGGTAAAAGTTTATATTTTTATTTTTTTATAAAAAGTAATAGTAAAAGTTGTGTAAATAGATAGGTCTTAATTTAACAGATAGTGTCATTTGTCCGTAGCACATTTGACAAACGGTGTAAAAACCAAACAGCACCTAGTGTTCTTGACCGTTTGTCTTTGAAAATTGAAACTTCCACATATAGAAACTCCAACAAAGCCTTCCATTTAAGAAACAATGGCACCATTTCGAAGTGGCGCTTCGTCCCCAACAATCATCTCCCATCCCAAAGTTCACCAATGGCACCTATTCATCCATATAAAACCCAACTCTCCAACCCCAATAATTCACACCAACGAAACGAGACTCTTCAGTTTCCAAACCACCAAAAAAAAAATGGCTGATCCTTCTTCTCCTCCCATTAGGGATTCAATCTCACAAGAGGAATTCAACATGTTCCACACCATAGACCGTACCCTCTTCACTCGCTTGGTTTTCAACCTTGGCCGTGACCCTGCTGAGGCCACCCAAGTCATGGCACTTTGGCTTTGGCTCGAGAAAGTTGGTGAGGAAATCGACATGGTGTACTCCAAAATATTGTCCTTGCCAGACACTATACTCAACGCACTAGTCGATGAGTCTGTCATGGCCTTGACTTGCATTGAGAGTGACCAGTTTCGTTTCTCTTCTGATAGTACCTCTGACATGATCCCTTTGATTCAAAGCCTAACAAAAACTGGGGTCTCACTCCGTTTCTTCCATGACAATCGTATTGGCATTATTCGTGGTGTCACTAAGATTATCAATGAGGTTTGCGTGAGAGCCTTCGAGGACATAGTGAAACTTGCACAAGCAAACAGGAGTGCCCAAGAAAGCACTGGCATTGGGTTTGAGTTTGACAAGCCGGTGAACTTTCATAGTGCAATTCTGAACCCCTTGTCTTCTGCTTTGTGTTACAACTCTTCTGGGGTTGTTGGGGTTCAATCTCCTAACGTTGGGGTTTCACAGTTTTTGGATTTGGCTCCTCATGTGCCTGTGAGTGGAGGAGGGCTGCCTTTGGAGGTTTCTCGGGGTTTTGATCCTTATGATCTTTCGTTTCAGAGACAGATTTTGAACAATGAAATTGGTGAGGTTTTGAGTCGCATAAAGTCGAGTAGCCCTAGTGATGAGGAAGCGAAAGAAGTCCCTCCAGATGAGAGAACTATTTTCTTGACTTTCTCTAAAGGGTACCCCATTACAGAGAATGAAGTTCGAGAGTTCTTCACTAGGTAGCCTCTATCCAAACAAAATTGTTCTTTTAACTTTATTTTCCATTAAAAATGTGTATATATTAGATTCAATTCCTAGGACACCATAACGATTTATTTAAAAAGATAACATTATTTGTGTTACATTGATAATATAGTCATTTATTTGAATTCAATTGAAAAACATGTGTTATATTGATAAATAATATGCCTTTGAATTTAATTAGAAAATATAAGATATATGCGATGATACCTAAATTAAATTAATAAAAAAATTAAGTGGGGTTTAATGTATTTATAAACTATTTGACTTATCTTTCTTATTTTTTGTTATTTTGAAGGAAATTTGGAGATTTCATTGAAGAAATTTTCATGCAAGAGGTTCTACCAGAGGAGCAACCACTTTATGCACGCCTTGTTGTTCGTGTTGCTTCCTTCATTGAAGTGGTCCTTGACCATAAGAACAAAGCGAAATTCTCCATCAATGGGAAGCATGTTTGGGCTAGAAAATATGTGCGTAAGAACAAGTCTCCAGCAAAGTTATCTCCATCAGCGTCCCAGCCTACTTCACCAGCGGCAGCAGAACAATCTTAACTTTGGTTTTTTAAGATATTGTCAATATTTTATAGAGTGGATATATCTGGTTTTGTATTTTATTTCTTACACTTTGGGTTTTGATTGGTTTGAGTATTATTACTATATAATAGTCATGTACAGGGATATAATTATATGTAAGAGATTTTGTAATATTATCTAATGATATATTATAATATGAAAATGTGTGTGTGAGATTTTGCTTCGATGATTGTCTGCTTAAAAAGGTTACTGAAATTCTTTACGATGTGTCATACTTTGAAGTTGAAAACCATAGAAATAGAATAGTCAATAACTAGACAACACTTTATGTTCCATAGAAAATTCACGTGTAAAAGAAGTTGAGAAGCAATTTTGTAGTGATGATTGACAGTATAAATATAATGCTTAATGTTGTTATTGTTGTTGTTGTTGTTGTTGTTGGTTTTTTATTTTATTTTATTTTATTTTATTTTTAAATTGCTTACTGTTAAAAGTGAATATTGACTTTCGCAGTGGCCAATTCATGACTTAAATTTGGCTTTCCCAATTGTGATGGTGTATAATACTAATGAATAATGATAATGACATGTGAGATGAATGTTATTATAATCATGTTATGTTAAAAGTATGGGAAATAAAAAGTCCCAAAAAAAGAAAAAAAAATTGTAACAAAAGATAGAAACTTGTTAATATTAGTCTCTGCAATTTTACACATCTTGTTATTGGGCATTGCTTATACAAAGCTCAATCAGGTGCTTCGAGTCTTCGACTGTCAAATTCAACTTTAATTTACCCATTTCCCTTTTCATTTCACCTACCCCTTTACATTGTCATCGTAGAATTCGGCACTTATACTTGAATTTACACTTATTCCTCATTCCACTAATATTTTGTGGGTGAACCTATGTTATTATTGGCCAAATTGGATGTTTGAACTTTTTAGAGCTAAAAAGAAGAGAGAAAAAAATAAAATAAAATCACAAAGCTCTTTAGGGAGGTTGCTTGAAAACCCCAAAATTAACTTCAAGGAGCTCGCTTAGGAAAATCCTTCAATCCGTAGAACACCTACATTATCGAAACTCATAAAGACAAACGATTTATTAAACTCATTATTTATAAAAACAATTACAATCTTCATAATTTTAGGGAGCTAGCCCTGAAGGCCCATTATGGTCCTCAACATTTTGATACTTAAATATCTTGGCACAAATTAGAAAGTAGCCAAAATTCACCACTCCTATTATTGCCAACATCCAATACACATTATCAAGTCTTCCATCATTAATATTGTTTGGTAACCATCCCGTGGTTCGGTCTACCAAACTTGTAATTGCCGGACTTAGATATAACCCAATTGCCATTAATAACGAGACCATAGCAGTGGATGTACTTTTTAGCGACTTTGGAAATTCTTGATAATACAATCCAACTGAACCTGGGAAATGAAATCCCTCACCAATACCCACAATGCCTAGTGGTACCACAAGCCATAGCGCTGACATGGACACAACCAAGCTAGGCTGACCCATGAGGTGGTCGGTTCGGGCCACATGGAGTCGTTTAGATTCAATTAAGGCAGCCCCCACCAAACCAAATATATTGATGATGTGGCCAATTCCAATACGTTGGAGAGGTGTCAATGTTCGACGAGCTAGATTTCGCCACGTGGGGAGGAGGAAACGATCAATAATAAGGATTGAGATGATTGTAGCTAAGATGTTGAAGAGTAGAAATGTTCCAGCTGGGATTTTGAAATGGGGCCCAAGGTGTCGATCCATAGTTAGTGCTTGAAGGGTTACGAGGCTAGAAAAAATTCCTATTGAAATACCCAAGAAAATTCCAGTAGACCATAATGGGATAATTCGGATTAGGGTTTTGAGATCTTCCACTTCTTCCACGGTACATAGTTTCCATGATCTTGCATACAAGCCATTTAATTGTCTATCACCTTCAGTTTTAAGTGCTGCAAGATTTAAGAATCTGCAAAAAAAAAAAAAAAAAAAAAAATGAATGAAGAACCTTAACAATTTAAAGCAACCGCATTAGTCTGTGCAAAATTCTTATCTATTTTGCGAGAAAAAACATATGTTTTGTATTTTACACACCCACTTTTACAAAACACTCACATCAGTTTATCTATTCTATCATCTATTTTATTTAAATAATAATATTTCTTTAATTTTTTATTATATCAAACAAACCACTACCCACATGGCCTCACCTACCTTTTCTTTCTTTGTTGTGAGAAGAAGATAGATGAGAGAGCAACTTGATGGGGAGAGAGAAAAAAAGAATAAAAAAATCATTTGCACATGAACAGTAACCATGCATATATGTATAGTTATTATTAATTTGCAAAATAGTTTTCTATATTTGCACATTTTTACAAGTACCGATGTGACTGTTTTTTGGGTTAAAATATGCAAAATTGAACACTTTTTGTATTTTGCAAATTTTTACAATCACTGATGTGGTTGCCCTTAAAGTGACTACCCCAATGGTCAAACTTAAATAATTATAATATTGATGGGAATATCTAGGATATTTAATATATTCCTAGTTGATATTGTCATTTACCTACTACCACCGTTCTTTTTTTTTTTTTTTTTGAGAAACTACTACCACTCATTCTCTTTCCATTTGATTATCTTATTTGTACTTTTTTTTTTTGAGAAACAAACATACACACACAAGAGAGAGGGAAATAAGTTTTAATACAAACGCACACTACAACTCCACTCAAAAGCCATGGTAACTTTTAAGGGAGGGTGTGACAATTAAGTTATACTACACACAATACACTTTTTAAAGTAATATGAGACAATTACCCTTATTTTTTTTTCCAGTAATTTAGTTAACTTTAAATAAATAAGTCAGATTTTTAAGTTTTAAAATTAAAGAATACTTAGGAAAGAGTTTAATGGTGAAACATGCAGTAAGAAACACCCATACAAATACTGATACAACTGTGTGCAAGTATTATTATTATTATTATTTTTAAATTGACAAGTTTCACATGCAACCAATAAATTCTGAGTCCACTTTCACCTATTATTGTGATTGAAAATAATGTTCTTAATTTGAATATGACATATAACTAGAGACCTATACTGTATTTATTCATAAATTTAGTTATTCAACAAGAATCTCTATTATATTCTATTTAATTTATTTATTTATTAAAATTTTTTAAGTGACATACCATATTTACCAAAAAATATATTGACATGTATACAGTTAAAATATAATTACAGAAAATAGTTATAGTGATTCATACCTGAAACTTTTAGTTGGTAAATTGTCTTCCATCTTTGACGCTTCAGTGAATCCAAAATAATAATCCTGCCTTCCAACAGTTTTTAGTATTTTTCTCTTTCGAATTGCTGCAACCATGACACGAGCTATGCTTGTGAAAGGGCTTCCATTTGGTTTAACTTGGCGATAAAACCGCTTTCCCAATACAAATAAGACTAGGCTAATAGCATTTGCAATGACACATATTCCAAACCCTAATCCCCAACTCACATTGTCCTGGATATAGACAATGGCAGTGAAGCTGATTGCATTAGCAAAATACAAGGCGAAAAAATACCAATTAAAGAAAGTTGCTTGATCATTGGGCTTGTCAAATTGTCCAGCTCCCATAGTTGCAATTGTGAAGCGTGTGCCTCCAAGGCCTAGTGAAGCAAGCAGTAAGGTCATGTAGAGGGCTCCGTATTGAAGATTTGATGGGGTTTCACATGTGTGTGAGCCAACTGCACATCCCGGTGGCCTCAAGGACTGTATTGTAGCCGTTATGGTGAACATGATCATACCCTGAATTCTCAAGATCGAAGACAAGAAAAAATATAATGAAAAAAAAATTTGAGTTTAAATTTAATCTATGATAGGCTTTCATTGACCTTTTTTCCTCAAAAAAGAGATTACACGAAAATGAATTCTTTCTATGTAATTGGGGCCTATAGGCTATACCAGTCCAAAAATAGGTAAACATGTATAAGCACTTATGACAAGTTTAGTTTATGATAGGCGTTCGAATTAGTTTTTGTTGAAACTTGAAAATTAACAAAAATACCATTTTATCTAGAAATGGCAAAGCTTTATAAAGTTTTACTGAAGCAAATAAGTTAATGAAAAAAGATAATCCAAATACACTTTGTAATGCTTATTTTTGGAGGTTTATTTTGCTTAAAAAGGAGTTCGACAAAAGTATAGTTATATGTAAAAAAAAAAACATGAAGTTTTAAAAATTTGTTCATAAAAAAATTTTAAAAAAAATTGATCCCAAATTATTAAATTAGTCTAGGCGAAGATATTAGCCATGCCAAAGTTCAAGTGCAAAGGGCCCAAAAATTAGAGTATAACAAGAAGAAAAAAGTTCGATTTGGAAACTACTATATATAAATGTGAACTTTCCTTCGGAACTAAAAAAAATTACTTTTGTAATTTTTTTTTCTTGTTTTGTTTTGTTTAGTCACAAGCCTACCTACTCTATAAGCATGCATTCTTACTCTTTCTTTGATAATGTGGGATTAAAGCCCACAGACTGATATGTTATTTTCCTTAATTTTGCTAAGTGAATAAAGAAGATGAGTGGATGAGACTTATAGTATTAATCTCAAGCCCACCTAAACCAAAAGTGATTTATCCCTTAAGGCAGTTTATACACTTATAAACATTCTTCCTTAAAATTTATTTATATCAACATATTTTGTGTATTTTGTTTATATTGTGTAAAAGTATATATGAAAAGCTTTTTCAATCCGCTTAACCCACACAGTTTTCTTTACCCTGAAGAGGTAACCAAATAGCGGTGGATATATTTATTTAAATTGTATATATAATTTTAGATCTTTTTTATTCATCCTATTTTTTATATACATATTTTTTTTTTATCATCCCTAAGAACACTCGTTTTCTCTTTTCTCTGAACACTCTCCCTTGAATGTTATTCACGCCATTCGAGGAGGCCCAATTTAATATTAACTTGCAAATCCTATGCTGAAATTGAGATTGCTTAACCTTGGAATCTAATTCACCGGCAGGAAACACTATCTATCATATAGTTTGATTCTATCTATTTATTGAATTTATTTTATTAAATTTTTTATATAGACTTTCTCTATTTTTTTGGACTACGACTCCTAACTTGTCTTGTGCATGGTCTAGCATCAATCTTATCTTTTGTGAGTTGTTCCCACCCTAAAGAGGGACCAAGCAGCCTTAATCCTAACATGCCCCATTTCATTGCTATCCCTTGCCCCATTTCATTGCTATCCCTTGTAAGAGTATAATTGTACTTTATAAAATATGATAATTTAAAAATAATATTAATTCTTTTTTTGGGTTAAAATAGACCCATTAGAAAGAGGATAAATCACATATTTTTAAAAGTGCTATTTTAGACTTCTATCAATTTTACTTTTCTTTAAATTAAATATATAAAGAGAAAAGTTAACAGATGTTCTAAAAACATTAATTTAAGAAGTATTTTTAGAAACTTATTATAGGAAAAAAAAATTATTTTTATCAATTTTTTATATTTTTCATAAAATTGATATTAAAATTTTCTTAAAATGATATATTAACAATTACTCTAAGAGTACCAATTAACTAAACTTTTAAATAAAATTAGTCGTGAAGTTGCAACATAAGATTATATCTGCAATTCGCATTCAAAAAATTATGAGGCGAATGTAATATGTTTTTCACCACCATATGATATTCTTTTTTGCTTTATAATAAGTTCCATAACTATGATTCTTGAAAAAAGAAAAAAGAAGGGTTCCACAACTAAAGTGCATGAACAAAAAGTTTCGACTGATTATTAGATTAAAAGTTGAAAATATTCTAATATAACTCATTAAACACTCCCAAAAAAAAAAAAAAAAAATCAACATTAATTTATATACCAGTAAGGAAACAAAGGCGAAGAAGGCAACGACAGGGAAAGAGCCTAAGAAAGAGTCGGCAATGATGGCACCGGCAACTGGAAAGAGACAATTGCTACCCTGTACAACGTTGAATATTTTTGTAGCGGTTATGCTTTTCACGTTATACTCTGTTATTAGATATACTATCAAATTCGATGCCCATCCACCAGCTACTAGGGAAAGCCCAAATAGAGTTCCTGCTTAAAACAGTGTACAATGCTATATTTAGACCTACTTAATTAGGTAGTTTTATTTACAAAAAACACACACACACACACACACACAGAGAAAGAGAGAGACCTGTAATGAATGGGAAGGTAATCCAGCCTCCTTGTTTGGACTCGTTAGATGCTTGTTCAGCTTCTTCATTGGGTGTAGTCAAGGCATAGAGCTCCTTTTCAGAGTGTTGTGATGATTCCACGCGTTCCATTCTTTCTCTGAACTAGATTTCAGCTAAGGTGCTATGTAGGAAAGTTTACTTACTCGGTGTCCTATTATTATATAGGAAGTAAGGTCCTCTCTCTCATGCTTTAGGCAATGACTTCATTACCCTTCCCACCCACCCAAAAAAAGGGACAAATTTACCATGGTAACCAAAAAAAAGAAAAAAAAAAAAGAAAAAAAAAAGGAAAATTGAGATGTAATTTTTTTTACTCGAAAGGATAACACATAAAATAAGTGAAGTCGAAGAAAATAGCCATGATTGATTTGCAATATAGTGTAAATATATTCTATTATGGTTTACAATTTAGGGCCTGTTTGGATTGAGGAGGAAATGAGATAGAGTGGAAGAGAGTAGAGTAAATTTGGCTAAAAATAAACTAATTTTAGGTCAATTCTATTTTATTCTACTCTACTTTCCATTCTCCCCTCCAATCCAAAATGATTATTAGTGTTAATAAATTCCACTGTGACTTTTTTGTTGGTTTGTTCGTGTTTGGTTTTTTTGTTGTTTTTGTTCTTTGGGAAGAAATTAAAAAGCAATAAAAGGTGCATTGTTAGGTGATGAAAAGAGTGAGTGTGCTCCCCAGTTTGAGTTCGGGTACCTACATTTTGAAAAAACTCCCTAGGCTAGCGATTTATCCCACTAGGGCCCACTTGTCGTGATTAATATTTGGTTGAAAACTTTGGGAATACATGGTGGAGAGACCAAAAAAAAGAAAAAAAAAAGAAGAAAAAAGAAGAAGAAAATAATGAGTGTGTTTGTATAAGGCTATAAGCTTCATCTTCACACATTAATCCAATTTATCTGCAAGTCAACAGTTGTACGTACGTGCAGTGCTATGATGAACAAGTTGACAATGGCTAGTGGCGAGACATACATAAAAAAATATGTTACTTTTTTATGAGCTAAAGAGGAAGTTTCATTTTGAGTGTGTTCAACGACTAATAAAGGATGGTGAATGTGGGCTGTGGAAGTCGATGATAAGATTGGTACGTATCCCTTAGCCATTATCTTTTGTTTGCAACATTTGGACTTCAAAAACTCTCTTTTGGTGTTAAAATACTGTCGGTGCATCATGCAGAACTAGGATTTCAACTTAGAGGGGTCCAAGGTATAAACAAAAACAAAAAAAAATGTAATTGTCATCAGACTTTATATATTTGTCATTTGTGATCTGTCCATTTGTGATAAAGATACTTGATTCATTTAATTTGTGATAATAATTGGCTTAATATATAGAGAAGGGCCAAGATCTTGGAGAGAGGAGAACCAAATGAAAATTTTTTTTGGACCGATTCAAATCAGGCTAGAATATATATATATATATATATATATATATATATATATATACACATATACATATTTATATATAAAAGAAAATTTCCTGCAAAGGGACCATTTAAGCCCAAAATGTGGTTCCGTTTGCATGTTACCCTAGTCCACAAATGAATACAGGTATCTGTCATGCATCAGGCTTTATTGCAAGTTATAATTCATTGATTTTCATTTTTCACGCATATGATACTGTCGGCTAGGAACTTGTGACTTTTAAGAGTTTGACATATTATGCTGTCAAAGGAATCATTTGGTAAAAAAAAAAAATTTAGTACTTAATTTTATTGCTTTCAAAGATTAATTGATTTGATTGGATTTCTTTTGAACAGAAAATACGTACTTAACTGTGATAAATTATTCTTATTACTTGGTTTTGTTTAACGAAAAAAAAAAAGTACTCTCAGGCCTCAGGCACTAGAGTTATAATGGTGACTTGTTGAGCAAGAATAAATTTTTGGCATTATGTGATGTTTTCATATCGTTTGATTACATATAACACCTTAGAGAAGAAGAAACTATTTAATATTGGGATAGAAAAGAACTAGATATATAGTATTTGGGGGTTGTAATAAATATTTTCATAATGAGATTTCTAAGTGTGGTTATATGTATTCAAGTGACCTATTTATATAGACCCTTAAAAAATTGTTATGTTTGTGTTGGTTCATTCATGATAATTTCCTTATGATCAATTTCAAGATTATTGGTGTATTTGCTCATTGTAAAAGAGGGATTTATTCTATACTTGAAATAGCTCAAAGAAATCATTTCTAGGTATTATGTAACCTCGACTGGTGCTTGATTTGATTAAGATGCTAACTGGTAAAGTCTATTGTCGTTGAATAAGAGACTTGAAATTTGCACACAAAAAATGTCAATCTCTATTGGAAAATTGGTGAATTCACAAATATTCCTTCATGTTAAGATTTATAATACAAATATGACCACAATACTTTAGTGAATTCACAAATATTTAATTATTTCAAATAATTTAAGTGCACAATTATTTTGTATATTTTTAATTGCGTGTGTTATTAAATTAGTTTTTACCTTTAGATGGTTTATGTTTCAATTGTTATTTAAGCAATTAAGTATGAGAAAGAATATCATATTCCAAATAAATTTTTATTTTTGATAATAAGTATTTCAAATAAATTGTTTCTTATATGAATTTTATAAAAATAACCATCTACATTTCTTTTATATATATAATTACTACACTATCTATAGTATAGATAATTAATAAATACATTTACCCATTGTCCATGCAGCGGCGGAACCAAAAATTTGTAGGGGGAACATAAAATAAAATTAATATGCATATATCTATACTATCTAAAATATTTGAATGAGATGATTAAAGATTGCTAAAAGACTTATAAAAAAAAAAATTGTCAAAATTTTTGTAACTTGCATTTCATTATTTTTGTAACAGATATATACATCTAAAGTTTAAATATCTCATTTCTCATTATAATTATCGAATGTGTCGAAAATAACACACAATTATTCAATAAGTACAAAATCATATAATCAAATAACCATTACCTATTCAGTATTCACCCAAAAAAACACTCACTTACACATATAAGCGTTTATTATATTTATATATTATTAATATTATATTAATTTAACAACAAACGACAAGTTGAAGAAAAGTCATACATGAAAGTATTGAGATTCTAAATAGTATTGCACTATTGCTAATAGTATTGCTTTTGCTTTTGAAGACAAACCATACACGTGTAGGACATGGACCAAATTTTAATCTCAAATTTGTCAAATAAATCTTGTCTAAACTCCAAGTCATTAAAGTTTAAACGTCTGGCAGACTAGTGCCTGGGACCGTGGGATAAAGAACTAAAGAAGATAAAAATAAAAAATAAAACAACAAACTAGGTCAAGAAATCACACAACAGTAGATGGTATCTCATGCACCAAGCGTATACATTATTTTCCCACAGAGAGAGAGAGAGAGAGAGAGAGAGAGAGTCACTTGTGGCGGGTGCCGCTGGGGTGTTACCTAGCTGGTATCTGTTCAGATCTACTGGAGATGTTCGACTTTGTGGCTGGTGATTTTTCTAGAATGAAGAAGAGATCTTTCCGCCGTAAAATCCAAAAGTGCAAAGCCCAAAGGTTTTTCAATGAAAATAGATTAAAAAAAAATTAGAATCTTATTTTTTATTTTTTGAGTATATAGTCACAACAAATCTTAGGAAGTAAATTATTATTAGTTTTTATTTGGGTCCATTATTAACATCATTTTTTTTTATCTACTTGACACTTAAGCTTTGTTATGAAATTGTTATAAAAATATTATATTTCTAGCATTTTTTTTTTCAAATCATATCCAAAAATTGGGGGGCTAGTTTCGTTGTTCGAGTATTTTCTTAGAAAAATTTAAATTAATAAGGATAATTATCATATTAATATATGCTAATAATTTTTTTGGGGGTGGGGGGGAGGAGGGTGGCCCTGTCAGTCTCAACGTGGCTTCACCACATGATGATTAATTAATGCTTTAAAATAAATCATAAATTCAATGTTGGTGAGGTGGAAGGCTGGTTGAGAGAATTCTCTTTCATTCTTAAGGAATGCGACATATACCTTATAGTCTTATACTATTTATATAATAGTATTACATCAACAAGACAATATCAAGATAAATAAATTTCTTAGTTATTTTTTGTTTAAAAGTTGACATATCAGTTTATAAAATTGACAAATAAAAATTGTATTATCCTAATAGCTTAAAAATATATATATATAACTGAAGATAAAAATTGTTATTTTTTAATTTATTTTTTTAGTTGGTGGTGTTATTGCCATATAGATCGATGATATATTGTAAATTTATTGTTCCCAACACTAGCCTTAAAAAAAAAATTGTTTTCTTCTTGAGTTGGCTCTTTTAGCTTTCCAGTTGCACTTTACCCGTAGCATGCTTTGAGGAATTTGGTTCACAAAATACTGGCTTATAAGAGTTTACAAAATATTCTTTATGATATCATATACTTAAAGTCGAATCAAAATTAAACCATACTTTGCAACTGACTGATCAGTTGCAAAGTATGGTTTCTACTCGACTTTGAAGTATGATATCATAAAGTAGGCGTCTAGATTCTAGAATCGAACAACATATACTTTTCAATTTAACGGTCCACAGGAAAGTCACATGCAAAGGAAGTTGAGAAAGTCCTATCAGTTGAGAATGGCCTGAAATTGCTTCTCAATGGCATAATGAGTTATGCATAGAACCCTTGAAGTTGAAGTTAAACAAATAAAATCTTATCAGTTGCAAAGTATGGTTTCGATTCGACTTTGAAGTATGGTATCATAAAGTAGGTGTCTAGATTCCAGAATCGAACAACATATACTTTTCAATTTAACGGTCCACAGGAAAGTCACATGCAAAGGAAGTTGAGAAAGTCCTATCAGTTGATAATGGCCTGAAATTGCTTCTCAATGGCATAATTAGTCATACATGGAACCCTTGAAGTTGAAGTTAAATAAAATCTTCTGTGTTTTCCTTTTCAACCTTACTCTTTAAGACTTCGTCATATTGATCAATAAATTGCTTTAATGTAGTCTTCGGGCCCACATAACCATCAAAAAAAGACATTCATACTTTCATCACGTTGTGTAGTAGATATTTCCACCCAAAATGTATTTTTAACATATGTTGGTATCAAATGATGTCGCTCCTAATACAACCATTGCAACCATTCATTATTTTGAAAATTATGCACCTCAAGTAATCTTTGCCAACTGTCTTCAAATTCATCACGACTCAAGGAGTCATATACAGAGCACTCTATATCCCTCTTAATCGCCTCATATTGAGAATACCCTTTAAATTTCTCAAGAATTTTCTTCATTATATGTCATAAACAAAACTTACGTTTAGTTTAAGGGAATACTATTTTCATTGTCCTTTTCATAGCTTTGTCTTGATTAGTTATAATTGCTTTTGGAGCTCAGCTTGACATACACTTCGTCAATGATTCAAACAACCAAACAAAAGTATCAACATTCTCATTTGATATTAGACTACACCTAAGAAGTATTGATTGACAATGATGATTCACTCCTACAAATGGAGCAAATTGAATTTTATATGAATTTAAGTATGTGGTGTGAAATATTATAACATCCCCAAAATATTAACATTTAGCTCTACTTCTTGCATCCGCCCAAAACACATTCCTCAATCGACATCTATCATCCACATCCATTACATAATAAAATTGGTCATCCTTCTCTTGCATTCTAACAAAATAGTCATGAAGTGCTCAAGCACCTCCTATCCCAAGTCGAAGCTGCCTTGCTTTGTCAAAACAATTTCTACAATCTTTCTCTCCAAATGGAAGCTTCTCAAATCCTCCCGCTTCAAAAACAATAGATTTATAGTTTTTATTGATACGAATTCCGGCTTTATCATTTAATTCAAGCCTTCTTTTCAAATAAGAATCCATCTTTTTATGACATCTAAAATATCTAGCTTTTCCGGGACTTAAAGTATGGATATGATCAAGCATAACAGTAGACAATCTAAAACTTCCATAAGGACAACAAGTAGCATTAATCTTTGTCTTGCACCCGAGATATTTTTTTGGTCTTGGTTTAAGAGCATTAGTTGCCTTAATTTTTGCCTTGCCTTGATTAACACATGAAAGAGTGAAATATTTTAAATTCCCATCATGTCCAAGTTTAAAGGTTCTCTTCAACACACCAAAAACTGTTTGTTTAGCATATTGCATATAATATGCTCTAACTTCTTCTTCCGAATTAAACATCATTCCAACCTTTAGTTCTAAAATAATTTCATTTCCATCTAAAATCTTGTTGACTTCATGCTCCTTTTCTTCAATCTTTTCAATCTCTAACTTTTGCTCATTTTCTTCCTTATCAGTGACGATTTCTTCATCTGAAGACATGTAGTCTTCATTGTCTGACAATTAGATGATTGTTTTCATTAGAAATACTATTTAATTATCTAGTAAAAAATATAAAAACTTTAAACTAAGTATTGTATTTAGAAACATTATAAATAAAATACAAATAGTTGAGGAATTACCAAAAGTAGAAGAATTAGAAGCATCAGATAGCATTGTGGGAGCATCATTCTCAACCATTGTGGCAACACCATTCTTAGCCATAGCTCCGATAGCTTCTGCAATGATTTCGACGACTTGTGTGGCGGTGGAGTTAGTCGGAGTGTGGTGGGATGGAGGCATAGGCAAGAGGAAGCAGATTGTGGATTTGTGATTTGAGACCGAAGTGGCTAGGAGGGAGGGAGGGATGCAGATGAGATGCAGCGGGAAAGGAGGCAGAGAAGCTTGAGGGTTTTAGAATTCTTTTTTTAGGTTTTGTTAGCTCTGAGTCTGATACATTTTGTGTTTAGGAGGGTTTTTTTAAATTGAATTTGTTAATATCTTAAGTGACATTTTAGTTTTTAAAAAGCTGACATGGAGCATGCCATATTAGCAATTTGTAAAATGTTTGTAGAATAGTTTATGTCTGTAGCACTACTCAATTGATTTGTTTGTTTGTTTGTTTTTTTTTTTTTTTTTTGGAACAGAAAAGTACGTACTTAATTAACTGTTATAAATAAATTTAATTGCTTAGTTTTCTTTAACCAAAAGAAAAAGTACTCTCAAGCCTCAGCGTGCTTAATTCTCAAATGATCCTAGAGTTATAATGCTGTTTTGGTGAGCGAGAATAAATTTTTGGGGCATTATGTGATGTTTTCATACCGTTTGATTACATTAAAAAATATTACAGAAGAAAGAAACTGATCCAAAAATTGGATTCTCAAAAAGAAGTACGTAATATTTAATATTGACAAAAAAGTTAATGAACTAGATAGTATTTGGGTTGTAGTTAATGTTTTCATAATGAGATTTCTGAGTGTGGTTACATGTATTCAAGTAGACCCTTAAAAAATTGTTAATGTTTGTGTTAGGTTGTCAGTATTGGTTCATTCATGATAATTTCGGTATAATCAATTTCAAGATTGTTGGTGTATTTTGCTCATTGTAGAAGAGGGATTAATTCTATACTTGAAGTAGCTCGAAGAAATATTTTCTAGGGTAAAATATCATTTTCGTCCCTAAACTATCACAAAAGTTTATTTTTTATCCCTAAACTTTCAAAAGTTCTATTTTCGTCCCTAAACTTTTCCAAACGTATTGATTTTCGTCCCTCCCACATCAGCACTCTGTCAAGCCACGTCAGCACTCTGTCAGAACTTTTGAAAGTTTAGGGACGAAAATAGAACTTTTGAAAGTTTAAGGACGAAAAACGAACTTTTGTGATAGTTTAGGGATGAAAATAGAACTTTTGAAAGTTTAGGGACGAAAAACGAACTTTTGTGATAGTTTAAGGACGAAAATGATATTTTACCCTATTTTCTATTATGTAAGCTCGACATGTGCTTGATTGATCAAGATGCCAAATTGCCAAATCTCGAATGATCCTTAATTGATGCTCGATCAATCAAGAACAACATTTTATTTTCACGATCTTGTTTCTATTCTAGTTTCAGTTATTTATTTTAACTATACTTAAAGCACATATTAAAAAAGGATAAAAACATTGCTTCTAAGAGGCTGCTTCTAAGAGGCTAGAGAGAGACAACCCGGGCACCAAGTATGACAAGAATGATATATAGAATTCTAAACTTGCCGATTCTTTTTTTTTTCCCCCTTAACGTAGCAAAATAAACATTTTGCCAGGTTGTTTGTGTAGCATTTGTTGTAAGTACTAAAAATAGAGGACGGTGATACTACAAATATATAGGATCTCCGGCCAGTTCTATTCTAGCAATTTAAAATTTGAGAATGGGTGTCAAGAGCATTGTAGTTTAATTTGTAAATTTTACAAATTTAAAATTAGACACTTCTTCTATTGAATCTACACTTACTCCACATTCCACTAATATTTTGTTGGTGAACCTGTGTTATTATTAGCCAATTGGATGTTTTAACTTTTTAGTGCTAAAAAGAAAGAAGAGAAAAATCACAAAGCTCTTTAGGGAGTTTACTCGAAAACCCCAAACTTCAAGGAGGTCATTTAGGAAAACTACCCTTCGTTATGAAAAACACCTACATTACCAAATTCATAAATACTAACTGTCATTATTTATAAAAACAATTACAATCTTCATGATTTTAGCTAGGGAGCTGGCCCCAGAGGTCCATTATTGTCCTCAACATTTTGATACTTAAACATCTTGGCACAAATTAGATAGTAGCCAAAATTCACCACTCCTAATACTGCCAACATCCAATACACATTGTCAAGTCTTCCATCGTTAATATTATTTGGTAACCATCCTGTGATTTGTTCCACAAAACCTGTAATTGCCGGACATAGATATAACCCAATTGCGAGTAATAACGAGACCATAGCAGTGGATGTACTTTTTAATGAATTTGGAAATTCTTGATAATACAATCCAACTGATCCTGGGAAATGGAATCCCTCACCAATGCCCACAATGCCTAGTGGTACCACGAGCCATAGGGCTGACATGGGCACAACCAATCCAGGTTGACCCATGAGCTGATGGGTTCGAACCACATGGAGTCTTCTAGATTCAATTAATGCAGCCCCCACCAAACCAAATATATTGATGATGTGGCCAATTCCAATACGTTGGAGAGGTGTCAATGTTCGACGGGCTAGATTGCGCCACGTGGGGAGGAGGAAACGATCAGCAATAAGGATTGAGATGACTGTAGCTAAGAAGTTGAAGAGTAGAAATGTTCCAGCTGGGATTTTGAAATGGGGCCCAAGGTGTCGGTCCATGGTTAGTGCTTGGAGAGTTACGAGGCTAGAAAAATTACCTATTGAGATACCTAAGAAAATTCCAGTAGACCATAATGGGATAATTCGGATTAGGGTTTTGAGATCTTCCACTTCTTCCACTGTACCTAGCTTCCATGATCTTGCATACAAGCCATTTAATTGTCTATCACCTTCAGTTTTAAGCGCTGCAAGATTTAAGAAACTGCAAAAAAAATGAAGAACCTTAACCAGTTAAAGAAAGTTATTCAATAAGAATCTCTATTATATTCTATTTAATTTATATATTTATAAAACTTTTTAAAGTGACATACCATATTTACCAAAAAAAAAAAATATAGACATGTAGTTAAAATATAGAGAGATGCTACGTCTACAACATTTTTACAACAAATCACAAGTGATTAGTTGTTATTGGTTCAAATTTGAATATAACACTAAGATTATTTTTTTATCTCAACAATAACAACCAGTAACAACCTGCCACTTATAATTTGTTGTAAAAATGTTGTAAACATATCATTTCTCTAAAATATAATTACAAAAAATAGTTATAGTGATTCATACCTGAAGCTTTTAGTTGGTAAATTGTCTTCCATCTTTAACGCCCCAGTGAATCCATAATAATAATCTTGCCTTCCAAAAGTTTCCAATTTTTTTCTTTTTCGAATTGCTGCAACCATGACACGAGCTATGCTTGTGAAAGGGCTTCCATTTGGTTTGACTTGGCGATAAAATCGCTTTCCCAATACAAATAAGACTAGGCTAATAGCATTTGCAATGACACATATTCCAAACCCTAATCCCCAACTCACATTGTCCTGGATATAGACAATGGCAGTTAAACTGATTGCACTAGCAAAATACAAGGTGAAAAAATACCAGTTAAAGAAAGTTCCTTGATCATTGGGCTTGTCAAATTGTCCAGCTCCCATAGTTGCAATTGTGAAACGTGTGCCGCCTAGTCCTAGTGAAGCTAGCAGTAAGGTCATGTAGAGGACTCCATATTGAAGATTTGATGGGGTTTCACATGTGTATGAGGCAACTGCACATCCTTGTGGCCTCAAGGAATGTATTGTAGCCGTTAGGGTGAACATTATCATACCCTGAATTCTCAAGAAGACAAGCGGAAATAGAAATGAGTTTAAATTGCTTCTATTGACATACCATTTTTTTGTTGACGAATATACTAGTAAATGTATGTAAAAATTTATTCTGAAATATTGTTTAGGTTATATGAAAATGAATTGTTCCTATGCAATGCGGACCCACACCAGTCCAAAAATGTGTACATGAATGTGCCCTTATGACAAATATAGTTTAAAATATATAATATTTGGAGCTTATGTGTGCATTCGGATTAGTTTTTCTTGAAAATTGGCAAAATACCATTTTATCTAGGAAAAAAGGGGCTTTAAAAAGTTTTACTCAAGCAAATAAATTAACAAAAAAAGATAAACCAAATTCACTTTGTACAGCTTATTTTTGGAAGTTTATTTTGATTAAAAACGTGAGTTGGGCAAAAGTATAGTACTGGTAGGAAAAAAAAAAAAAAAAAAAAGAAGAAGAAGAAAAAAAAAATTGACGCCAAATTAATCTAGCTAGGTGAAGTATAGACATGCCAATGTTCGAGTGCAAAGGGCACATAAAATTAGAGTATAACAAGAAGAAAAAAAAGTTCAATTTGGAAACTATATATAAGTGCCTAATTTCCTTAAAAATTAAAGAAAAATTTGTAATTTTTTAGTCACGAGCATACCTACACTATAAGCACACATTCCTATTCTTTTATTGATAATATGGGATTAAAGCCCACAAGACCGGCCGATATGTTGTATATATAATTTGATCTTTTCTTATTCATTGTGTGTGTGTGTATATATATATATATATATTCTATTATCATTTGCAAATCCTATAGTGAAATTGAGATTTTTGAATTTATTTTATTATACTTTTTCATATAGACTTATTTTTTCTTTTTTTTTTTTATTATTCTTCCCCTTTGTTTTCATCTCCACTTATCAATGTCAAAACTACTTTATTAAAGATAACAAAATATCTCTAACTCGTTTCATCCCGATTCAACAACTCTCTTATCGCATGTGAGTTTTAGCTAACCATAATCCGACCATGCCCCATCTCATTGCTATTCCTTGTAAAGTATAATTGTACCTTACAAAATAAGGTATTAAAAAAAAAAAAAAAACTATACATTCTCTTTTTGGGTTAAAATAAACTAGTTAGAACATTGCATTCAAAAAATTATGCGGCGAATGTATATGTTTTTCACCACTATAAAAAGTAGGGTTTGGCTTACTTTAAGTACTTTTTTAACTGAAATTTCTTTTTATTTTAATGAGAAACTGTCACATCACCAACTAACTAAATAAAATGTAAATATTAAAACCCACTATCACTTGCTATTGTGTATTTAAGATAAGATGACATCTCCAATTAAAAAAGTATTGGAAATAAGCTAAACTCTTAAAAGTATCATAACTGTGATTCTCAAAAAAAAAAAAAAAAAAAAAAGAGGTTCCATAACTAAAGTACATGAACAAAAAGTTCCCACCGATTATTATTAGATTGATTAAGTTGAAAAGATTCAAGTAATTCATTAACCACACACCCATAAACAAAAACATTAATTACCAGTAAGGAAACAAAGGCGAAGATGGCAACGACAGGAAAGGAGCCTAAGAAAGAGTCGGCCATGATGGCACCGGCAACAGGAAAGAGAAAGTTGCAACCGAGGACAATGTTGTATACTTTTGTAGCGGTTATGCTTTTCACGTTAAACTCTGTTATTAGATATACAAGCAAATTCGACGCCCATCCACCAGCTACTAGGGAAAGACCCATTAGAGTTCCTGCTTAAAATAGTGTACAATATGCTATATTTAGACCTAGCTACTACTTTTATTTACAACACAGAGAGAGAGCTAGAGAGAAAGAGAGAGAGACCTGTAATGAAGGGGAAGGTAACCCAGCCTCCTTGTTTGGACTCGTTATTAGATGCTTGTTCAACTTCTTCATTGGGTGTAGTCAAGGCATAAAGCTCCCTTTCAGAGTGTTGTGATTCCATTCCTTCCATTTTTGTCTGAACTAGATTTCAGCTAAGATGCTTATATAGGAAGGTCCCCTTTCTCTCATGCATTAAGCAATGACTTCATTACCCTTCCCAACCACCCCACAAAAAATGGAGACAAATTTACCTTGGTGAGGACAAAACATAAAGGGAAATTAATTGTGATGTCCACATTTTACTTGAAAGGTTTACGCACGATATAAGCGAAGTTGAAGAATATAGCCGAGATTTGCAATATAGTGTTAATATATTTCATCATGACTTCTTTTGTTGGTTTGTTTGTGTTTTGTTGTTTTTTTCTTTAATTTGGGAAAGAATTAACAAGCAATAACAGGTGCACAGTTAGAGTTAGGTAATGAAAAGATTGTGTATGTGACTATATGAATAAGCTTCATCTTCACACATTAATCCAATTTATCTACAAGTCATCAGTTATGCAGTGCTATGATGAATTGCAAGTTGACAATTGCTTGTGACGAGACATACATAAAAAAATATATGTTTCTTTTTTATGAGCTAAAGCTAGAGGAAGTTTCATTTTGAGTGTGTTCAACGACTAATAAAGGATGGTGATTGGTGAATGCGGGCTGTGGATATTGGTGACAAGATTGGTATGTAGCCTTTAGCCATTATCTTTTTCTGCAACATTTGGACTTCAAAAAGTCTCTCTTGGTGTTAAAGACTGTCTGTGCATCACGCATGGGGAACCAGGATTTCACCTTGGAGGGATAGAAGTATAAAAAAAAAATGTAGGTTAAATTAGAAACTATGTCCCTATAGTTTGGGATTATTTAAATTTTATATCATAAATTTTCAAAATTTGAATTTTACCTTCTCAAGTTTGTGGGTAAAATCTAAACACTCTCAAATTTAAAGTAATAAAATATAAATTCTGAAACGTGAAGGTGTAAAATTCAAACACAAACTCAAATTTAAGAGGATATTTGTGATAAGATACCTGTATTTATTTAATTTGTGATAATATTTGGCCTAATCTATAGAGGAGGGCCAAAATTTTAGAGAAAGGGAACCAAATTTTATTTTATTTTGGACCCAATTCAAATTAGGCTAGAATACGTCTATAAAAAAGAAACATTTCTGCAAAGGGACCCTTTAAGCCCTAAATGTTGTTCCGTCTGCATGTGACAATAGTCCTAAATGAACACAGGTATCTGTCATCAGGCTTTATTGCAAGTAATAATTCATTGATTTCATTTTTCACGCATATGATACTGTCGGCTAGGAACTTCTGACTTTTAAGAGTTTAACATTATGTTGTCAAATGAACCATTTGGTAAAATAAAAAAAAAATAGTACTTAATTTTATTGCTTTAAAAGATTAATTGATTTAATTTGTTTGGGTTTCTCTTGAACAGAAAAGTACGTACTTAACTGTGATAAATTATTTTAATTACTAGGTTTGTCTAACCAAAAAAAAAAAAAAAAATCTCTCTCAGGCCTCAGGCACTCAGCGTGCTTCTCAAATGATCCTAGAGTTAATTATAATGATGACTTGTTGAGCAAGAATAAATTTTTGGCATTATGTGATGTTTTCATATCGTTTGATTACATATAAAATCTTAGAGAAGAAGAAACTGATCCAAAAATTGGATTCTTAAAAAGAAATATAGAATATTTAATATTGACGAAAAAGTTAATGGGATAGAAAAGAACTAATAAATAGTATTTGGATGCCAATCTCTATTGAAATTGGTGAATTCACATATATTCATTCATGTTAAGATTAATATTACAAATATGACCAAGTTACTTTAGTAAATTCACAAATATTTAATTATTTCAATTAATTTTAATTACATGTGTTATTAAATTATTTTTTACCTTTTGATGGTTTTTGTTTCTGTGGGGGGAGAAAAACCCAACCCAACTTATTGGGCTCAAGGCCCTGAATGAGGAACACTTTTCATCCGAGGAGGCGAGGCCTTCAGTCAGGCCCATGTCAAAGGGGAATGCCTTAAGATGAGCACGTGTACTATCCGAGGAGATTTTCATATGTCCGAGTAGTCCAACATCCTCGGATCCGAAGAGGTCTGACCCAACACGAGCATGGGAGGTTCAAGTGATCTGTTTGACAAGTGTCAAGAGAGAAAGGAACCTCGGACACACATGAAGCTAACGGGAACAGAGAAATATCAAGGAGGCATACTTCAACCACCACATTTAATGCACTACACCTGCCTTCCTGGCCGCATTTATGTGGATAAGACCCCTGAACAGTGCTTTCTCAGCTACCGCCACTCACATAAGGCTGAAAGTGGAGTGATGGGACATGCACTCAAATGGGTGCCTGGATGATGAACAAGTGGACGGAGGAGATGTAGGAAGGCAGTGCTATATAAGGGAAGGGGGGGGAGGATAGAGGGGAGATATTTTTTAATTCCTGTAGCTCCGGAAATTGTAATCCTAGATTATCAATGAAAAGCACCTCTTCGGACATGGCACTCATATCAGTCCGAGAACACATTAATCCAAACCCTTCCATTGGTGTTGCCGTTTAATACTGTTCTTTTCATTATTAGCCTAGCTCTTTCACCCACTCTCTACAAAATTTATTGTTTCGGGCTCGGTGAGCTCCAAATCCATACTTCCTTGGGCTTGGGCCGCAAAAACTGACCCTACAATTGGCGCCGTCTGTGGGAAGAGCTTGTGCAAGAGTGAAAACAACAGTTGATGATGGCAGGACAAGGTGAACAGCAAGCGGAATCCAGGGAATCCCAACACGTGGACCATTTTGCCAACCTAGAGAGGGGACAAAATCGTGAAGGTAGCGTACACACTGTGCGCCTTAGCCAGGGCCAATCACAGAGCGGAAGTCACATGTCCCATGCAAAGAAGAACCGCGACTTGCAACTGGAAGTAGAAAAGCTAAAGAGAGAGCTGCGCCATGCAAAGAGGAGACGGGCTTCCTCATACTCTGAGGATGATCTTGATGATGAGCAGGATGTCTCTTATCAGCACAAATCTAAGACACCCGCCAGCGAGTCCTACACTTATGAGGAGGAATCCCATCGTAAGAGGCAACGTAGAAGTCCATCACACGAGGACATGGAGAACGATGCCATGAACAGGGCTCTGAACCAGATATCTAAGTCGCCCTTCACGCGCAGGATAGAGGAGGCTAGACTCCCTCGGCGTTTTAACCAGCCAACGTTTACCATCTATAATGGTAAGACTGACCCCGTGGAGCATGTGAGTCATTTTAACCAAAGGATGGCTGTCTACGCCAGAGACGAAGCCCTGATGTGCAAGGTTTTCCCTTCCAGTCTGGGGCCTGTGGCCATGAGGTGGTTTGACGGCTTGAAGGCAGGCTCCATCAACTCCTTCAAAGAGCTCACTCAGGCATTCGGCTCCCGTTTTGTCACATGCCGAAGAGCGGCCAGACCTTTCTCTTCCCTGCTATCCTTGTTCATGCAGGAAGGTGAATCCTTGAAGGCATATTCAGATAGGTACTGGGAGATGTTCAATGAGATGGAAGGTAACAATGATGCAATGGCCCTCAGCACATTCAAGCTCGGCCTCCCTACTGATCACGGTTTGAGGGCATCTCTATCTGGCAAACCGGTCGCAAACGTGCGTCAGCTAATGGACCGCATAGAGAAGTACAAGAGGGTTGAAGAAGATCAGCAGCAGGGCAAGGGAAAGGACAAGGTTATCTCTCAGGAGAGGAGGGATTCGCGGTCGGACCGTTACAATTATAATAAACCGCGGAGGGATTTTGCCGGGCAATCAGGATCGATGAATCCTCAATCGGTCAACACCGTGTTCAAAGAGCCAGTACACCAGGTCCTGGAAAAGATCAAGAACGAATCATTCTTCAGGTGGCCGAACAAGATGATAGGAAACCCCGAGAAACGCAACTATAATCTCTACTGCCAGTACCATCAAGACCATGGGCATACCACGGAGGATTGTAGGAGCCTGTGGGATCACCTGGACCAACTGGTCCGCGATGGTAAATTGAAACACCTCCTGCACCCCTCCAGCGGCCGAGGGCAGACGGGATCTGGGCCACGCAGAGATGACCCCCCAAAGCCGCCGCTAGGGACTATAAACGTCGTCTTCGCCGCGCCAGGAAGAACAGGATCCTGGCCATTGAAAGTTATGTCAGTAGGTCGACCACCCGTAGGGGAGCCAAGCCGAGGACCTAAGAGAACTAAGTCTGGTGCCCCGTTGGTCATGGGATTCTCGGACGAAGACATGATTGGCACCATCCAACCCCATGATGATGCACTAGTTATCACCCTCAGGATAGGAGGGTACGATGTAAAGAGGGTGATGGTGGACCAGGGCAGTGCTGTGGAGGTAATGTACCCAGACCTCTACAAGGGGCTAGGCCTAAAGCCCCAGGACCTGACGCCGTACGATTCCCCCCTCTTGAGCTTTGAAGGAAGGCCTGTCGTTCCGAAAGGCCGGATACGCTTACCAGTGCAGTCTGGCACCGAGGTGGTGGAGTTAGATTTCATAGTCGTGGATGCATATTCGCCCTATACGGCACTCGTGGGCAGGCCTTGGATTCACGCACTTGGGGCTGTTCCCTCTACTTTGCACCAAAAGGTCAAATATCCGTCAGAAGGGCAGATACGCGAGATCCGAGGAGACCAGTCTGTTGCTCGTCAGTGCTTGGTAGCTGCCATTCAGCATAAGACCTCAGCCGAGTCCTCGGACGCAGCCGGGAGGGATTCATAGCAACTACAGTCTCGGGGATTGCCCTTTGAAGAACCAGATGAAGGCACTCGATGTGAGGATCTAATAAAAGTGGTCATTGGAGATGATCCTGATAGGTTCTTTCAAGTCGGATCTCAGCTGCCTCTTCAAGAGAAGGAAGAGCTGATAGAGTTCCTTAAGCGAAATCTCGATGTGTTTGCCTGGAGTCCTTATGAGGCCCCAGGGGTAGACCCGGAGTTTATATGCCACCACTTGAAGGTGAATCCACTGATCACCCCCAAGAAACAGCCCATTCGGCGCCCATCCAAGGAGCATGCTGATGCAGTAAGAGACGAAGTAGCGAAACTCAAAGTGGCTGGGGCTATCAAAGAAGTTTTTTATCCCGAATGGCTGGCAAATACCGTGGTGGTGAAGAAGAAGAGTGGGAAGTGGCGAGTATGCGTAGACTTCACGGATTTGAATAGGGCATGCCCCAAAGATCCGTTCCCAATGCCAAAAATAGATCAGCTGGTCGATGCCACTGTCGGCCACCCTCGGATGAGCTTCCTAGACGCCTTCCAAGGCTACCACCAGATACCATTAGCCCCGGATGACCAGAAGAAGACTGCATTTGTCACCCCTATTGGCAACTACCACTACAAAGTAATGCCGTTTGGCTTGAAGAATGCGGGAGCTACCTACCAGAGGATGATGACGAGGATGTTCGAGCCACAGCTGGGCAAGAATATCGAGGTTTACATAGATGACATGGTGGTGAAGAGCAAAGTTATAGCCGAGCATGTGAAGGACCTTGAAAGTACCTTTGAGATTCTACGAAAGTACAAGCTACGATTGAATGCTTCTAAGTGCTCGTTTGGGGTAGGGTCTGGAAAATTTTTAGGATACATGGTCACGCACAGAGGAATCGAAGTCAACCCCGACCAGATAAAGGCCATCAACGATCTGCGAGCTCCTCGGAACCCCAAGGAGGTTCAGAAGCTAACTGGAATGACCGCTGCCCTCAATCGGTTCATCTCTAGATCAGCAGACAGGTGTCGTCCCTTTTTCTCCCTACTCAACAAGTGGAAGGGATTCGAATGGACTGAGGAATGTGCTTCTGCATTCCAGCAACTCAAGGATTATCTGGCTCGGCCACCTATCATGTCCAGTCCTGAGCCTGATGAGGTACTGTTCGCCTACATCGCTGTAGCTCCCTATGCAGTGAGCCTGGTGTTGATACGATTAGATTCTGGGGTGCAAAGGCCTGTTTACTACGTAAGCAAGTCGCTGCATGAGGCCGAGATTCGCTACTTGCCTCTGGAAAAGGCAATCCTAGCAGTAGTGCTGGGCACACGGAAGCTACCTCACTACTTCCAAGCCCACACGGTTATCGTTCTCACACAACTCCCACTCAAAGCTATACTCCGAAGTGCTGATTACACAGGTCGGATTGCCAAGTGGGGTACAATCTTAGGGGCTTTCGATATAAGATATATGCCCCGCACATCGGTCAAGGGACAGGTCCTCGCAGATTTGGTGGCTGAATTCACGGAGCCCCAGTTAGAAGAAGTAAAGCCCACGTCAGGCATGGATGAGAAATCAGTTGGCATGATCTCCCAACAAAATCCCTCCCATTGGGAAGTGTACGTTGATGGCGCGGCAAACCAAAGAGGATCTGGAGTTGGGCTGGTACTGATATCCCCCGAGAAAATCACCATCGAGAAGTCATTAAGGCTGGACTTCTCGGCAACGAATAATGAGGCGGAGTATGAGGCCCTACTGATGGGAATGACAATGGTCCGTAAAATGGGGGGAAAATCCGTGGAATTGTTCTCGGACTCAAGGTTGGTAGTAGGTCAAGTACAAGGCGAGTTTGAGGCAAAGGACGAAAGAATGCAGGGGTACCTGGGTCGTGTTAAACAGCTGCAGTCAGGGTTCGACTTTTTCAGTTTGCTGCACATCCCAGGAGTGGCAACTCACATGCTGACTCCCTGGCCACGCTTGCCACCTCTTCGGCACAAGACCTGCCGAGGATCATCCTCGTCGAGGACTTGCACAGGCCTACGGAGGCGAAGTCAGGGGCAGTCCAGGTTCACCAGGTCAGAGCCGGGCCGTGCTGGATGGACCCCCTAGTCAGATTTCTCAAAGAAGATGTATTGCCTGAAGACAGAGCAGAAGCTGATAAGATTCGAAGGAAGGCGACTAAATTCTGGTTATCCGAGGACCAGAAACTATACAGACGCTCCTACTCGGGGCCATACTTGTTGTGCATGCATCCCGAGGAAACCGAGACGTTGCTAGAAGAGCTGCATGAAGGAATCTGCGGGAGCCACACTGGGGGCAGGTCCTTGGCTCACCGAGCCCTCACACAAGGCTATTGGTGGCCTAACATGCAAAAGGAGGCACATGAATACGTTAAAAAGTGTGATCAATGTCAGCGCTTCGCTCCAAGCATTCACCAGCCAGGGGGAAACCTTAATCCGCTATCTAGCCCATGGCCTTTCGCCCAATGGGGCTTGGATATTGTGGGACCCTTCCCCAAAGCTGCAGGAAACAAGAAGTATCTCCTGGTCGGAACGGACTATTTCACCAAGTGGGTTGAAGCTGAGCCCTTAGCCAACATCAGAGACGTTGATGTGCAAAAGTTCGTGTGGAAGAATATTGTCACCCGGTTTGGAGTTCCTCACACTCTCATCTCGGACAACGGCTTGCAGTTTGATAGCAGGGCATTCAGGAACTACTGCAGTGAGCTGGGAATTATGAACAGATACTCCACTCCAGCCTATCCCCAGGGTAATGGACAGGCAGAAGCCGTCAACAAGGTCATACTGAATGGCTTAAAGAAGAGATTAGATGATGCGAAGGGCAAATGGGTAGACGAACTGCCGCACGTACTTTGGGCTTACAGGACTACGCCTCGTAGGTCTACTGGGGAGACCCCCTTCTCAATGACCTATGGGGCTGAAGCTGTCATTCCTTTGGAGACCGGGTTCCCAACGATGAAAACTAGTTCATTCAGTCCGGCCGATAACGATGAGCAACTACAGAGGAGCTTAGACTTGATTGAGGAAAGGAGGGAGAATGCAATGGTTCGTCTGGCACATTATCAACAGAAACTCAGGCAAGGCTATGATGCTAACGTAAAGCTAAGGCCACTAGAGCCTGGTGATCTAGTGTTGAGGAAAGTTGTAGGCACCGCAAAGAACCCGGCTTGGGGAAAACTTGGACCCAATTGGGAAGGACCATATCGTATCACCTCAGGAGCAGGCATTGGGGCATATTTCTTAGAAGACCTAGATGATCATGTAATACCGCGCCCATGGAATGTAAATAACCTCAAGAGGTACTTTTATTGACCAAATCTCTTCTTCAACCGACGTGTCAATTCTCTGCGTAAAGTATTCCCTCAAGTGTTTAAACTTAAATCCAATCATGCCTGTAGTCCTCGGACCAGATGATTTGGGTTAGTTAGCACTCAGTTACAGTTCTATAGTGTTTAAACTTAAATCCAATCATGCCTGTAGTCCTCGGACCAGATGATTTGGGTTAGTTAGCACTCAGTTACAGTTCTATAGTGTTTAAACTTAAATCCAATCATTCCTGTAGTCCTCGGACCAGATGATTTGGGTTAGTTAGCACTCATTTACAGTTCTATAGTGTTTAAACTTAAATCCAATCATGCCTGTAGTCCTCGGACCAGATGATTTGGGTTAGTTAGCACTCATTTACAGTTCTATAGTGTTTAAACTTAAATCCAATCATGCCTGTAGTCCTCGGACCAGATGATTTGGGTTAGTTAGCACTCAGTTACAGTTCTATAGTGTTTAAACTTAAATCCAATCATGCCTGTAGTCCTCGGACCAGATGATTTGGGTTAGTTAGCACTCAGTTACAGTTCTATAGTGTTTAAACTTAAATCCAATCATGCCTGTAGTCCTCGGACCAGATGATTTGGGTTAGTTAGCACTCATTTACAGTTCTATAGTGTTTAAACTTAAATCCAATCATGCCTGTAGTCCTCGGACCAGATGATTTGGGTTAGTTAGCACTCAGTTACGGTGTTCTAGTGTTTAAACTTAAATCCTATCATGCCTGTAGTCCTCGGACCAGGTGATTAGGGTTAGTTAACACTCGAATACAGTTGAATCCTATAATCCTTGAACCAAACGATAGGTTTGTCGATACCCCCCCCCCCCCGCGCAGCTGTTGTCACTGAGGTTTAGTGCTAAAATTCCTGATTGCGTTTAAATTGATTCTAATTTATAAATGTCTTCCTCCGTTATGTTTAATTCGAAACCGAGGGGTAATAACTTATGTTTTACTTGGAAGGACATGCGAAACTCGCGTATACACTTATTCTAATCATTACTCATCAATAACTCTTATTCGGCCTATCCTTTTCAATTTTAATTTTGATTACTCACACCACTAGTATGATGTATCAGTCAAGTTATTTACATTATTATGTCACAGTTGCAATGTATGGTTGTATGTACGGCAATAGTAAGTGATAAAGCATGTATTAAAAACATCAAAGATAAATAGGGAGTCATTCCATTCAAGGAAAAATATATACTTAATCAGCAAAACACGAAAGGAAGAATTACAACTTCTTAAAACAAAAGTACAAGTGCAAAATAAGAACCCTATATATCTATTCTTTCGCTGGGGGAAGCACGGGGTCAGCAGCCTGGCTCGTCCGAGCAGTAGCTTCAGGAGGCTTGTTCCTTGGGCTCCGAAGAAATTTTCTCTCCGACTGACCCTTGGCCTTTTCCTTTGGCTGGATCAGCTGGCTTATCTTCGGCGCCTGGCTGACTAGTTTCCTTGCTTGTACCAAGGGTGGACGGAGGAGCTTGGCTGGTCTGGCTTGGCCGAGAAGCCTCAGGAGGCTGGGGGGCAGAGGGATCATCCACTGGGATCTCTTGGATATCAGGATCATAGTAGATGCTCCTAGGTAACCTCAGGGGAGAGTCCGAGGGTACCCCAGCTGCGTCCAAGGCTTTTTCCCAAGTTTTGTCGCAGTACTCGCGACAAACTGAGGCAAACTGCTCAGTGAGTTGCTGCGCTGTCACATCTGCCCCCAACTGGTACGCTGCCTTCTTCTCGGTCTCAATTGACTCCTTGGCCAATTGAACCTTTTGCTCGGCTGCTTTGGCATTCTCTCTAGCCTTCTGCAGCTCGGCCCTGAGGCGTTTCACCAGCTCCCGTTCGGTCGCCAAATTAACCTCTGAGGCAGTCAGCAGTTTTCGCTGCTCCTCGACCTGTTTTTCAACATTTTTAAGCCCAGCATCGAGGCTTCGCTTCTGGGAGATCACCTCTTTAAGCTCCTCGGACATCTGAAAATGCTCCTCCTTCAGCTTTCCAAGGGATGCCTCTGCCTCATCCCGGGACTGGTTTGCTGCTTGGGCTTTGATCCAGGACTCCTTGTTCAACCCCTCAGCCACATAGACTTGCTGAGTAATCTGCATGACAACGCCTTCAATGTTAAGAAGAGAAACGAAGCCAATCAGGTATAAAACTTAAACTCTTAAATGGTGCACTTACCATGGCTAAGTCCCTCTTGAGAGACATGAAGAGCTCCTGCTGGTTGAAGCGCCTGTAGGACTCCATGTCGTGGGGAAGGAGGAGTGGTTGCTGCAGGGCTTCGGCGACATAGCCTGCCCTCCCTCCGTCATAATTCCTGAGGGAGGTATCCCACAGGATTGGAGCGCCATCCAGCTCCAACTTGGGAGACCAGATTCGCGGTCCTCCCCCTCGGCGTACATCTGCCACAAAAGCCTCTTCTCGGCTTTCAGTAGATGAGGCCCTATAGGCTCGGCTGTCCTTCACCACTTTCTGCTGCTTAGCCCCCTTGTCTGGCAGCACTTGTTTCTCCCCGACCTCAACGTGGGGCCTCTTCTTCCTTAAGTCTGGAATGGGCTTCAGACTTGGGTCAGGAACATGCGTAGGCACTGGAGGCAGTGTCACTACTACTTTTGATGTCCCAGCATCTTTCTGCTCGGACTTTTTCCCCCTACCCTTCATCAAATTCCTCAGGTCCATATTGTCGTCCGAAGAGCCTTCAGAATGAGCAGCTAACAGATTAAGGTGAATGCCCGATTGCCTGTCAGTATCCTCCTCAGCGTCTGAAACCTCTATCACTCGATCGGCCCTTGAACCCTCGCCCCCAAACTGGAATCTATCTATCTGTTCCTCTAGCGAGGAGGCGGAAGAACCAACCCCTTCGCCTTCAGCTGCCTGTCCGAGAGGGACTTGCTGGAGTGGTTGGACGAGAGGGGGTATAGCTTGAGGGCGTGGATGTGGTACGGGTTCTAGATCATATGGCGCCAAAAAACCCTTCCGACCAACGTCAATGCGGGCAAGGCGGGGGTCTCCTTGAACAATTGCGTTGCCGACTGGTTGGAAACCCTTTGGATTTCCTGTGTAGCCCAGAATAAGAGGAGCCGATCGGAGCTGTCCGTCCTCGCTCACGAAAATCTCAGATCTTAACAGGAAATTGAGGGCGGCGACGTTCGTAAGACTTAGCCGAGGAGCTACGAAGTTTTTATCTGTTCCAAGGCACAACAAAGCTATGTTAGAGACTCAAAAATAGTAGTACAAAAGGAACCAAAAACGATTAAAAGACGAGGACCCTAGGCCTATGGTTAGTCTGCCTAAATCTAACATGGCCCACCTGGTTTTCCAAGCTTGGTTGGGCAGTGATGGCCGTCATGCCATGCGCCCGAGACGATCACATAGTCGTCTTTCATCCCTTTGTTGGATTTGGGAAGGCAAGAAATGAGCCTGACCACGTCCGACCGGGATTTTAAGTAATATCCCGCGTCTCGCTGGCTGTGGCATTCGTACAGATGTACTACGTCGAGCCAGGTGAGGCCCAATCCTAGGTGAAGGTTAAGGTCCTCAATGGCCCCTAGAATCCTAAACATGTTGGGTGCACACTGCCAGGGAGTGAGCCTATGGTTTCGGAGATAGTTAATGGTGATGGGACCCATGGGGATAGTCATTCCCCCTTCTTTGAAGGCGATAAGGGGAATAACTACTTCTCCCGTCTTCCGGTCTGTTAGAATCTTTTCTGGGGGGCAATACCTCACACCCACGTTGGGAGGTATGCGGTACGCGGCCCTAAATGCTTCTAGTTGCTCAGGGGTATCCACCATGTACTCGAGCTTTCCCATGGTGCTTAGATGAAACTGTTGGCCGAAGAGAAAACTAAATGGTTTGGTGAACGATGACTCACCGGGACTAAATCGGAAAGAGGATTTCAGGCTTGTAGGAGGGTTCTTGATGACTCTGGGGAGGCCTGAAAGCAGCGACTGAGAGGTTTGGACGGAGCGGCGCGTCTGTTCTCTCTGGAGCGTCTGAAGATTTGCAAAGTGAGGAAATAATGTCCTCTGAAGCTTTATACGGGGTCAAACGAAGGGTCAGGGGCACTCCCGCCCAAATTTCGAAGAAAAACCACAGCCGTTGGATCAGTCAGTCACCATTGGATATGAAGGACGAAGCGCCACCTGGTGCAATTAATGCAACGCCTGGGGAATAAGGAAACCGCAGCGGCATTAATGAAGCGACAGTTCCTATACTTATGCACGTGCCAGTTCAAATTTGCCTGTTTACAAACTTTTGCTCCGTGGCAAGTCAAAATCCTACTTTTTCTCTTCGGATATGAATGAAAAACTACAATTTTGAGGGGCTAATGTGGGGGGAGAAAAACCCAACCCAACTTATTGGGCCCAAGGCCCTGAATGAGGAACACTTTTCATCCGAGGAGGCGAGGCCTTCAGTCAGGCCCAGGTCAAAGGGGAATGCCTTAAGATGAGCACGTGTACTATCCGAGGAGATTTTCATATGTCCGAGTAGTCCAACATCCTCGGATCCGAAGAGGTCTGACCCAACACGAGCATGGGAGGTTCAAGTGATCTGTTTGACAAGTGTCAAGAGAGAAAGGAACCTCGGATACACATGAAACTAACGGGAACAGAGAAATATCAAGGAGGCATACTTCAACCACCACATTTAATGCACTACACCTGCCTTCCTGGCCGCATTTATGTGGATAAGACCCCTGAACAGTGCTTTCTCAGCTACCGCCACTCACATAAGGCTGAAAGTGGGGTGATGGGACATGCACTCAAATGGGTGCCTGGATGATGAACAAGTGGACGGAGGAGATGTAGGAAGGCAGTGCTATATAAGGGAAGGGGGGGGAGGATAGAGGGGAGATATTTTTTAATTCCTGTAGCTCCGGAAATTGTAATCCTAGATTATCAATGAAAAGCACCTCTTCGGTCATGGCACTCATATCAGTCCGAGAACACATTAATCCAAACCCTTCCATTGGTGTTGCCGTTTAATACTGTTCTTTTCATTATTAGCCTAGCTCTTTCACCCACTCTCTACAAAATTTATTGTTTCGGGCTCGGTGAGCTCCAAATCCATACTTCCTTGGGCTTGGGCCGCAAAAACTGACCCTACAGTTTCTATTGTTATTAAAGCAATTAAGCATGAGAAAAAAAATACCATATTCCAAATCAATTTTTATTTTTGATAATAAGTGTTTCCAATAAATTGTTTCATATATGAATTTTATAAAAATAACCATTTACATTTCTTTTTATACAACATATAATTACTCCAGTATCTATAGTATCGATAATTAATAAATAGATATAAATACAATTACCCATTAACACATGATGATTAATTTACAAATCATAAATGCAATTTTGGTGAGGTGGAAGGCTAGGTGAGAGAGTTCTCTTTCCTTCTTAAGGAATGTGACACATACCTTATAGGCTAGTAGTCTTATTTATATTACTTATATATTATTATATATTAGTATCACATCAACAACATGATAACCACATTTCTTAATTTTTTTATTATTTTTAAGTTGACATATCAGTTTATAAAATTTACAAATAAAAATTGTATTACCTTGAAATTGTCAAAAACAAATTGATGAGAAATTTATTTTTTATTTTATTTGGTGGTGTTATTGCCATATAGAATAATCTATTGTAAATTTATTTTTTCCAACCTTACCTTAAAAAAAAAAAAAAGGGTTCTCTTCTTGTGCTGGCTCTTTTAAGCTTTCCAGTTGCAGTTTCCCTGAAGTGTGCTATGCGGATTTTGGTTCACAAAATACTGGCTTAATTATAAGAGGTTACCAAATATTCTTTATGATATCATACTTCAAATTAAGTCGAATTGAAACCACACTTCGCAACTGACGTAGGTGTCCAGAATCAAACAATACTTTTCAATTTAGCAGTCCACATGAAAGTCGCATACAATGGAAGTTGAGAAAGTCCTTTCAGGAAAAGGCTCGAATCTTTATTGCTGTTTGTTTAAGTGTAAATCGATTTATTTTTAACTCATTGGATATATATTTGAACTTTTAAGAGCTAAAGGCCAGTTAACATCCAAAGAATACCGATAATTTTATTCTACTATCTTAATGTTTCCACTTTCCAGATTCCATACATAAAAGAAGAGAAAAAACCCCCCAACCTCAGCGTGGTTGCTAAAGAAAACCCTTCAAATTGTAAACACCTACATTACCAAATGCATAAATACAACTATTTATTAAACTCCAAAGTCACACCTAGATTAAAGCAACTTCTAAAAACAGTCTCAATCTTCCAGATTCTAGAGAGCCAGCTCTGAAGGCCCATCATGTTCCTCAACATTTTGATACTTAAACAACTCGGCACAAATTAGATAGTAGCCAAAATTCAGCACTCCCATCACTGTCAATATCCAATACACATTATCCAATCTTCCAGCGTTAATATTATCCGGCAACCATCCCGTGATTTGGTTTATCAAATCCATAATTGCTGGGCTTAGAAATAACCCAATTGCAAGTAATAACGAGACCATAGCTGTGGACGTACTTTTTAGTGACTTTGGAAATTCTTGATAGTACAATGCAATTGTACTTGGGACAATGAAACCCTCACCGATGCCTATAATGGTTAGTGGTATAGCAAGCCATAGGGCTGAGATGGGTAGAACCAAGTTGGGTTGGCCAATAAGGCTATGGGTTCTGACCACGAGGAGTCGTTGAATTTCAATTAGGGCTGATGCTATCAAAGCAAGGATATTGATTATATTGCCAATTCCAATACGCTGGAGCGGTGTCAATGTTTAACAGGTTATTTTCCTCCAAATGGGAATCAATAAACGATCAATGAAGAAGATTGTGACAGTTGTAGCTATTAAGTTGAAGAGTGTGAATGAACCAGCTGGGATTTCGAAATGAGGCCCAAGGTGCCGATTCATGGTTAGGACTTGGAGGATTGTAAGGCTATTTAAAATACCTACCGAGAGACTTATAAAAATGCCTGTAGACCATATTGGGAGAATTCTGATTATGGTTTTGAGGGCTTCAACTTCTTCCATGGTACATAATTTCCATGATCTTGCATAAGAGCCATCCATTTGTTTGTCACTTTCAGTTATTAGTGCTGCACAATTCAGGAATCTGCATGAAAATTGTGATACTTTAGTTTCATAAATAATAGTCAAGGTAGACCCAATCATGATATGACTTTTTTCTGGGAAAATAAATTAGTGATTGAAGATTTGAAGTTAAACATTTAAAGTTGAAGAACCTTGATCATTTAAAGTGAGAATTTGAATCCTCGCCCTTTAATGGTTAGGATGTTTATTGGGACAATCTTTTATTTTAATTCCTAATATTATTATTTATCTAATCCATGTTCTTTACTTTACTTAGAGAAAGTCCTTCAAAAAAAATATAAATTAAAAAAAAAAACCCCTATAATTTTACGCTCGTGATAAAAGCAAATCCCATTTAATTATAGTGTGTGAGAATTAATTAGCATCACCTGCACCAATTGATCCTCTCCTTGCCACCGCTACTGCGACTTGCACTGCCAACACTAGTCGATCCCTTCCTTGTAGCCATAGCAACCACCGCAACACAGACCAGCCTCTCGGTGTTGGGATCAACGTTGTGTTCCCCCTTTATTGTGTTTTTCTCTCACCTTGGCTGCTAAGTTTCTCTCTTTCATTGGCTGCCGTGATTCTCACTAGAATTTAGAAATCATGTTATTGTTGGGGTTTATGTGTTTTGTTTAGGTTCCACCTAGTAGAACTGAGTGAGGGTGGAGTTTTGCTTAGTTTCTTTGGCACATTTGTGAAGTGGAAAACGTGAGGTTTAAGTAAGGGTGGTAAAGTAAGCCCAAACTCATTTGCTCGCCCAGCCACTTTAATTGAACTCAAACCCACCAAATTATTAGTTTGGTTAAATCAATGGGCATCAATCCAATTAGACCCAGTAATTATTGAGTTTTAACTAAAAACCCATTGAGATCCATTAATCCAAAAACAATATACCCAAATTGAACCCAGCCCTTCCCATGAAAAAAAAAAAAAAAACCCTCAAACGTTTTAGTGTTTTCATTTTCCTTCATTTTCTCGGCTTCCAAACACTTCTCTCTCTCCTCTCGCTTGCTCTCTCTCTTTCTCTCTCTAGCTCTCACAAAGAACAATGAGGCACAACAAACACATTTCTCTATAGCAATCTGATCTACATTTAGCAAATCAAAAGCACGAAAATTCAAACCTGCAAGTTTCACTGACGCGTGGATCGATGTCGCCCAAGGCTTCGATATGGATCTTAAGCCCTTCTTCATAGCAAGCGATTGAGCAATCCACCTGTCCAAGCATCGAAAATGTGTCGTCGAGTTGCATGTGACTGGAAAACACCGTGAGCGCGTGATCAGCGCCTCTAGGAGGATCCAGAACCTAAATGGCCACTCCAGAACCAGAATCGCCTCCTTGAACCGCCCTAAACTCGAGTAGATCGCTGCCAAAACGTGAAGGCTCATCGCCAAGTCCAAACTCGACTCGCTGTCATCTCCACCAGAGCACCGCTCGAACACGTACTTTTTGACTTGATAGTTTTCACATTATCTCTGTGTTTGCGTTTGTTTGTTGTGCTTTTGAGCTTATGATGTAGAGGAAGAGGACCCAAAAGCAAAAGGGTTGCTAAATCTAGTGGAGGAGGTAGAGAATCCATGGATTCATGGAGGCTAAGCTGGGTTTTAGTTGTGATTTCATTGGTCTGTCATGTTTGTACTGTCAAAGCTAGGGACATAGTTCACGGTGATGATACGGCTCCCAAGAAGCCTGGCTGTGCCAATGACTTTGTTCTGGTAAATCTATATATCTCAAACACCATTACTGGGTTTGAATTTTTTTTTATTTTATATAATTTGGGTAATTTAAGAATGGAGTAATTGATAAGGATGCGTTCATTTTTCTCTTTTTTTAATTTGGTTAAGAAGAATTTCTATTTGTTTTAAGGGCAGTTGCTTTCGAAATTTCAGGAAAGTTTTGAGCTTGAAATGACATTTTTTTTTTGTATTTGTTGCATTGTTTGGTTGCCAAGAAAGTGAAAGAAAATAGAAAAGAAAAGAAAATATTTTTTTATTTGGATTTTTAATATAATTGCTGATGTGGATGTGCTTATGTGGAATTTTTTTAATCCCAAGAATGGAGACTAGAGAGAGTGGAAAAGGAAATCTAAGAAAGTGTTGGAGTTTTCACTTTGATGGTATTTTGGTAATTTTGATAATTGGGTAATTGGGTGAGTTGGGGTTTACCTATAATAAATGGGTTGGGTTGGATTTGAATTAGAAACAATTAGTTAAATGGATTTTAATGGGTAAATGAGTTTTATATACCCAACTCAATTATGCCCACCCCAAACTCACCCAAACCCACCCATTTGACACCCTTAGGTTTAAGTAATAAAATTTGCTAGGATTTTATTATTATTATTTATAATTCAATAGTTATGTGAGTTCCAGTTAGCTCAACTGGTAAAGTTTTTAAAAACTCTTTCAAAAAAAAAAATAGTTACAATTTTGAGGAAATGAAATTTTAATTTAAACCCTAAATGTCTCAAGTCTTTATTTTTTATCAAACATTTATAATCCTAATTTGCACCCCAACCACCCCCAAAAAAAAAACCACCAAAGAAATAATTAATGACTTGTGTGTCCTACCACGTAATTTTTTTTTTTTTGGGAAGGTAACCACTTGAGTCTTCATGACATTTTAATATCATGAGTTAGTGACAAGTTATGCTTTTGGGCATTAAGATATATATATAGATATATATATATATATATATATACTTTTTTTTATTGATGAAATTGGGCATTAAGATATATTATATTCATCTCAATTCCTAAATTCAATTATGATAATTTCCTATGTTATAATGTTGGCTACATTGATTAATTATAATATAAATAAAAAGCAAAAATCTAAAACAATAACCACCAAAAACATATATATATATATATATATAGAGAGAGAGAGAGAGAGAGAGAGAGAGAGAGAGAGAGAGAGAGTTAAAGTGACTCATACAGGAAGCTTTTATTTGATGCACCAGCTTCCATTTTTAACACGCCAGTGGTTCCCAAATAATAATCTTGGTTTCCAGAAATTCTCACTGATTTCCTTTTCCGAATTGCCGTAACCATGACACAAGCTATGCTTGTGAAAGGGCTTTCCTTTTGGTTTAACTTGGCGATAGAATTGCTTTCCTAATACAAATAGGACTACTGCAATGGCATTGGCAATGGCACATATTCCAAACCCCAATCCCCAACCCACATTGTCTTGGATATAAACAATGCATGACACAGAAGCTGATTGCATTTGCTACGTACAAGGTGGAAAAATACCAGTTGAAGAAAATTCCTTGATCATTGGGCTTGTCAAATTGTTCGGCTCCCATAGTTGCAATTGTGAAGCGTGTGCCTCCAAGTCCTAGTGAAGCCAACCCTAGGGTCATATAGAGGACTGCATGTTGAAGATTTGATGGGGTTTCACACGTATATGAGCCAATTACACATTGGGCTGGCCTCAAGGAATGTATTGTAGCAGTTAGGGTGAACATGATCATACCCTGTATTCTCAAAGAAATTAGTGACTTCCATTTTGTTAAGGAATATATAATTATATATAAATTAGTTTTTTATTACCTAATTGAATATTTCTCACCTAATGTTGTGTATGATATTATTCACAAATTCATCACATTACGAGTAATTATCACCAAAGCTACAATATGTTACTTTAACAGGGTATCTACCAATCCAAAAATATGTATATATTATCGGCATGACCACATGATACTCGGAATAATTAAAAAATTATATATAAACTTAAATTTTTTAAAAATTGCTCATTAACAAATGTCATAAAAGCACTCATTAATAGGACTTTTAGCTTATTATAAACATATTGTAAATTAATAGACACAAAGACTTACGAATCCACTATTTTTGTCTTTATTTACTTTTTCTTATAAATAATAATTACAAGGATGCGACGTGGGAGCTAGAACTCATGAGTGACATTAAAAATGTATGTAATGAAGATAACGTGTTACTTGCCTCCATCATATTGGGTTTTTGCATTATCAATAAAATAAAGGTCACTCGCTAAAAAAATCCTTAACTTGTTATAAACTTATTGAAAATTAATACACACAAAGACTTTGAATCCAAGATTTTTATCTTTATTTATTGATTCTTATAAAAAATAATTACAAGGATGTGACGTCGGAGCTAATACTCATGAGTGACATTAAAAAATTATGTAACGAAGATTTACCACCACCATCATATTGGGTTTTTGCATCATCGATCAAATAAAGAGCACCATTAACAAATGTTTTTATTGATTAGCTTATTTAGTGTCTGTTTGTTACACTATATATAAAAAACAGTAAATAATTACCAGTAAGGAAACAAAGGAGAAGATGAGAACGACAGGGAAGGAGCCTAAGAAAGAGTCGGCAATGATGGCACCGGCAACAGGAAAGAGAGAGAAGCAACCGAGAACAATGTTATTTATTTTTGTAGCTGCTATGCTTTTCACATTGTACTTTGTTATTAGATATACTATCAAATTCGATGCCCGCCCACCAGCTACTAGGGAAAGACCCATCAGAGTTCCTGCTTGAAAAAAAAAAACAGTGCATATTATATATATATATATATATATATATATATATATATATATAGTGCCATTTAATTTTGACCAACTTAAAAATGGAGTTTATATTATAGCACAAAGAGAGAAAGAAAGAGATAGTGACCTATGATAAAGGGAAAGGTAGCCCACCCTCCTCGTTTGGACTCCTTAGATGCTTGTCCACCTTCTTCATTTGGTGTAGTCAAGGCAGAAAGCCTCCCTTCAAACTGTTTTGATTCTATGCCTTCCATTCTTTCTCTCTGAACTATATTTGAGCTAAGCAGATATATCCTATATCAAACACCTCTATTATATAGGAAGCTTCTCTCTCTCTCTCTCTCTCTCTCATATATGCATTATTAAAGATCGGACATATTTTATTTGGTAATGAAAAAAAAAACGGTAAAGAATTGTCACTAGGAAGGAAGGGTCCGTGTAATGTATACAAAATTTAGACACGATAGAAACGCGAATAATATAAGAATTGTGGAAAAGTTCTTAATTCTTACATACAATCGCAAAAAGCCATGATTTTCCATATTAATAAATTCGTCATTGTTACTAGTACCCACTCGACCTTTTTTTTTAAAATTTTCCTGGGAAAATAGAAGGTGAATGGATTACAGGAGAAAAGAGAGTGTGCTTGAATATACTATATATGCTTCATCTTCAAACATGCATTATCTTAAGTCATAAAATTAAATGTGCTTTTTTTAAGGAGCAAAAGTGGAGGTTCCATTTTAAGGTATAATCATAGCGTTTAACAATGAAAGGCTGGCTGGTGCAGAATGTCTGTTGTGTAAGTTGGTAATCATATTCATAGCTCTTCACCATTATCTTTTTCTGCAACACTTGGACCTTTCTCTCTCTCTCTCTCTCTGGGCTTGGGTTTCAAATGTGTGTCACCGACTCAACATAAATGGCCACGGCTAGGATCTTTTCACTTTTGACTTTAGAATTTGACATTGTGTTTTTTTTTTTTTTGACGGGAGAATTTGACATTATGTTAATGTCAAAGATATCATTTGGTAAAGAGAAGTACTTAATTCTATTTCTTTCAAATCAATTTATTTGACATTGTGTTAATGTGAAAGATATTATTTGGTAAAGATAAGTACTTAATTCTAGTTCTTTTAAACATAAATTAATCTGTTTGGTTTTCCTTAAAGGAAAGTAGGCACTGTCACATAGTAAAAAAATGTTGTATTTAGTAGAAAAAATCACACAACTTCAATCCTAAAGTTAATCAAGAAAAGCCCAACTTAAATAAAACCGAAAACAGAAAAAGAAGAAGAAAATTTGACTGTAAAAGAAGAAATTAATTAAAGAAGATAACTTCAAAATCGCACAACTTCAATCCTGATAAGGGTAAAATTGTGAATGTGAATATTCATGAATATAGTATCATGAAGCGACGTTCAAAATAGACCCATCGGCCTCACTTGTCATAAATGGAAGTCAAACAGCTTTAGGAAGACGGGATTAACTTATGGAAAGCTGACAGTACTAAGCTGAAGGGAGTAGGCAAAGCTGACGACCTTGACGAGGGAGTAGGCAAAGCTGACGATCCTGACTAAGCTGAAGGGAGTAGGCGAAACTGACGATCCCAACGAGGGAGTATGCGAAGCTAACGACCTCGACTAAGCTGAAGGGAGTAGGTGAAGCTGACGACCCTAACGAGGTAGTAGGTGAAGCTGATGACCCCAACGAGAGAGTCGACGAAGCTGACGACCCCGACTAAGCTGAAGGGAGTAGTTGAAACTGACGACCCTAACGAGTGAGTAGGCAAAGCTGACGACCCTAAAACTGACGGCTCCAATGTACCCTTAACTTGGCCACCACGCATAAGTATATAAGGAAATTTCTTGTATCTCACGCTCAGTGCTAGTCTCCTACAAGGAAAGGATTCCGCAATATACGCTTATGAGGATTCCTATAAGAAAAAGACTTCTAACCCAAGGAAAAGAGGTCAACCCTCTACTATTATAAAAGCCCCAATACCCTCATAAACCAAGGTACGCATAATTCACCCTAACTCTGGTACTCTAGAGTTGTGAACAAGAGAATTCTCTAACTTGACCGTCGGAGGGTATTTGACCGGTACCACATCGGTACTTCTCTTAAAGTCTTCAGTTTTTGTGTTGTGCAGGTGTTGTTTCGAGTGTGCGAGAACCGTGTGGCTCACTGGTGATTTTTTCGGCATCATCAGTTGGCGCCGTTTATGAGAAAAATTTTTACGACTTGTAAGTCATACTATCGCTTCCCAGACAAAGAGTTACATGGTACTTACTAGCTCGATGGCGACCACCAACAACGTTCAAAAAGACGAATCACGCCCAACTGCACTCGAAAGACAGGTGCAGACTCTCACTGCAGCCGTGGAATGCCTCACTAAGCAAAACAACAATCTGGAAGAGTAGCTGCGCCAAAAGAATGCAGGGCACGACACTCAGGAAGAGGACCAAGAAGGTACCTGATAAGGGGGTATGCAAGACCTCAACGGTTCTAATGTGGCTTTACTTGAGCTCCACGTGATAAGGGTAATTTTGTAATTAACCCATGATGAAACAAAAGGCGATAGACATAACAAGGTTGTCAACTTCACTCATAAGAGAACCTTGTTGTAAAGTCTACAGCTCCACCCCATACCTGGCGGCTGCATCTTAGACACAGTAAGCTGAAGATAGTAAGCTGAAGAGTAAGCTGAAGATAGTAAGCTGAAGACAATAAGCTGAAGATAGTAAGCTGAAGACAATAAGCTGAAGAGTAAGTTGAAGACAGTAAGCTAAAGACTGCAAGTAGAAGAGGAGTTTATTCAAACCTGGCCAAAGTCACCTACGGGTGGACGGTCACTACGCTAAGTAACCTACGGGTAAACGCATAGCCAAAGTCGCCTATGGGTGAACGGTCACTACATTAAGTCACCTACGGGTAGACGCGTGGCCAAAGTCAGCTACGGGTGAACAGTCACTAGGTTAAGTCACCTACGAGTAGACGCGTGGCCAAAGTTGCCTACGGGTGAACGGTTACTACATTAAGTCACCTATGGGTAGACGCGTGCGGTCACTACGTTAAGTCGCCTACGGGTGAACGGTCACTACGTTAAGTCACTTACGGGTAGACGCGTGGCCAAAGTCGCCTACCGGTGAACAGTCACTACGTTAAGTTACCTACGGGTAAACGCATGACCGAAGTCGACTATGGATGGATGATCATCATACTAAGTCGCCTACAAGTAGACGACCAAAAAGGTAACAAGGCACCAAAACTTAGTCACCTCAACAAGTCCACAAAGCAGAGGAATCCAAGTCTACAAAGTAGACGACCCTAATATGCTGTCCATCAAGTGGATGACCTCATCTCAAGAGGATGAAATGTTCTCAAGTCCGTAAAATGGACAAGCTTATTAAGTCCACAAGATGGACGATTTCATCCTAGAAGGATGAAAAAATTATGAAGTCCATAAAATGGACACAAAGTGGACAATCATGTGTTATTAAGTCCACGAGCTAGACAACCTTATTTAGTCCACAAAGTGGACGACCCTATTAAATCCACAAAGTGGACGACATTGATAAGTCCAAAGTGGACGACCTCATCCTAAGAGAATGAAAAATTATAGTCCACAAAGTCGAGTTTATCATTAAGTCTACAGATTGGACGAGTCAGTTAGTAATACCCAGGAAATGGACGATTACGCCAAGTCCCCAAAGCGGACGAGCCTATAAAGCTGACGAGTTCGTCCATCAGAGGATATGACTAATATTACAAGACGACGGTTTTAACATAAAAGATAATGAGATGAACAAGTCTACTGAAGAGATGAGTTAGAATTGTCCGAATGAAAAGGACTTAAACTCCATAAACCTGTCAGTTTAAGCTGACAAGATCATGGAGTGGGGGGTAGCTGATAAGGGTAAAATTGTGAATGTGAATACTCATGAATATAGTATTATGAAGCGACGTTCAAAATAGACCCATTGGCCTCATTTGTCATAAATGGCAGTCAAACAAATTTAGGAAGACGGGATTAACTTATGAAAAGCTGACACTACTAAACTAAAGGGAGTAGGCGAAGCTGACGACCCTGATGAGGGAGTAGCCAAAGCTGACGACCCTGACTAAGCTGAAGGGAGTAGGCGAAACTGACGACCTCGACGAGGGAGTAGGCGAAGCTAACGACCCCGACTAAGCTGAAGGGAGTAAGCGAAGCTGATGACCCTAACGAGGTAGTAGACAAAGCTGACGATCCCGACGAGGGAGTAGGCGAAACTGACGACTCCGACTAAGCTGAAGGGAGTAGTCGAAGCTGACGACCCTAACGAGGGAGTAGGCAAAGCTAACGACCCTAAAGCTAACGGCTCCAATGTACCCTTGACTTGGCCACCACGCATAAGTATATAAGGAAATATCTTGTATCCCACGCTTAGTGTTAGTCTCCTACAAGGAAAAGATTCCGCAATATACGCTCATGAGGATTCCTATAAGGAAAAGACTTCTAACCCAAGGAAAAGAGGTTAACCATCTACTACTATAAAAGCCCCAATACCCTCATAAATCAAGGTACGCATAATTCACCCTAACTCTGGTACTCTAGAGTTGTGAACAAGAGAATTCTCTAACTTGACCGCCGGAGGGTATTTGGTTGGTACCACACCAGTACTTCTCTTAAGGTCTTCAGTTTTTGTATTGTGCAGGTGCTGTTTCGAGTGTGCGAGAACCGCATGACTCACTGGTGATTTTTTCGACATCATCAAATCCTAAAGTTAATCAAGTAAACCCCAACTTCAGGGTGGTTGCTTCAAGAATACCCTTCAATTTGTAACCAAAAAATAATTTAAAAAAAAAAAAAAAAAAAGAGTCTCAACCTTCCTGATTTTAGGGAGCTAGCCCCGAAGTCCCGTAATGTTTTTCATTATTTTGGTAGTTAAAACAATTTGGCACAAATTAAAAATAGTAGCCAAAATTCACCACTCCTTTCACTACCAACATCAAATACACATTATCCAGTCTCCCATCATTAATATTATCCGTCAACCATCCAGTACTATTCGATCTATCAAATCCATAGTTGTCTGGGTTGAGTATGACCCTGTTGCAAGTAATAAAATGCCGTAGCAGTGGAAGTATTTCTTAGTGACAGTAAAAATTCTTGATAATACAATGCATCTGATTTTGAAAAATGGAATCCCTTCCCAATCCCCACAATTGCTAGTGGTACCACAAGCCATAGGGTTGACATGGGCACAACCAAGCTAACTTGACCAGTGAGGTTACGGGCTCGAACCATATTGAGCCTTCGAATTTCAATTTGGGCAGACCCCACCAAGCCAAGGACATTGATTATGTGTCCAATTCCAATACGTTGAAAGGGTGCCAAAGTTCGACAATTAGATTCCTCTACGTGGAAAAGAAGGAATGGTCAATGATGAATGTCGAGATGGCTGCAGCTAATAAGTACCTATTATGGCACTTATAAAAATGCTAGTAGATCATAATGGGATAATTCCGAGTAGAGTTTGGAGGGCTTCCACTTCTTCCTTGGTACAAAGCATCCATGATTTTGGGTAAGAGTCCTCTAGTTGTTGGTCACCTTCAGTAATTAGTGTTGCGTGATTCAAGAATCTACATGAAAATGATGACACTTTAGTTTCACATATAAGAGCAACCGCATTAGTTAATACAAAATTTTTGTCTATTTTGCAAAAAAAAATCTACCTTTTCTATTTTATATACCTATTTTTACAAAATACCCACATCAATTTATTTATTCTACACATTTATTCAATAAAATATTCATTCTTTTACATTTTTTATTATTTCCTCACTCACTACCCCTCTGTCTTTCACAAACCCAACACTACCCAAAATCAAGCAAAATCCCAAAACCCATTGATCTTAACATTAAAAGCAAAATCCCAAAACGCTACATATGAAATCAAGCAAAATCCCAAGCATATGCAAGCAACATCAAATCTTAACAGGTAAGCCAAATCAAAATCCCAAAACCCATTGATCAAACAAAGAAAAAATAGAAGAAGTGAAACCACAACAGAGGTGGCAGTGGCAAGCGACGAGTGGCTTGGGTTCGGAGAGGGCTTCAGCAAGGGTGAGATCGGAGAAGGCTTCGGTGAGGGTGAGATCGGAGAGGGCTTCGGGTGGGTTTGGGTTTTCCATTTGATATGATGGGGTTGATTTTAGGTTTGATTTCTATGGATTTTTGGTTTGATTTTTGTTGATTTTGGCTTTGATTTTCTATTGAATTTGTGATTGGATTTTTATGTGTTGTAAAATGGTGGTGGTGGGTTGCGTCAGTTAAGTGGTGGTGGGCAGATGAAGAGAGAGCGTGTGAGATGAAGAAGAAAAAGAAGAGAGAAGAAGAAGGGATAGAGTCTGACTATGTGAGAGAGAATATAATAAAATAATGATTTGCAAAGCTACAGTAATCGTGCATATATGCACGGTTACTGTAGTAGTTTTGTATATTTGTACACTTTTACAAGCATTGTTGTGGGTGTTTTTTTGGTTAAAATGTATAAAATTAAGCATTTTTTGTATTTTGCAAACTTTTGCAACCACTTATGCGGTTGCTCTAATAGTGGAATAATGACACTTTAGTACTAAAAAACTCCAATGGTGTAGATAACAATGGCAAGCAAGAAACTACTGGGTTGGGTGGTAACCATGATATGGGACACTTCTTTCGGGGATAATTGTAGAAATCCACCTTAAAAACTTTGGGAGTATTTTCACTTTGCGCAGTAAACTATATGAAAACTTACAATTATCATCTTAATTGTATCAAATAACTTTACAAATTATACCCTATAACCTAATTAACCATTAAAATTAATGATCGCGTACAAGTCATATGACCACAAAAATTTAGTACATTAACTAGCTGCATGGCGAAACTGAAAAAAAAAAAAATATATTTGGTCAAGTGATTTGCACGTGATCATAAATTTTAACAATCAGTGATATTATGCGGTGAAATTTGCAAAATTTGCTACAATTGGGGTGGTGATTCCATAGGTTATAAAGTACAAGTATCCCATAGTTTAAGGTAATTTACTACATTTAACCCTTTTTTTCTTTTTTCTCTTGTTTTCTAAAAAGAAATTGGTGATTGGAGATCTTTGAATTTATTTTCTTTTATTATTATGGGTAAGTTACCAATGCACTAGACCCACGACCTTATTTTTCATCCTATCATTAGGGCAGAAGGAATGGCACTTGAACTATTAACTCCAATCATTACCCTTCAATGGTTAATAGTCATGATGTCGATGGGGAAGACTTGGAATTTAATCCTAATATTATCATTTACCTACTCTTATGTTGTTATCTAATTTTCTTCTTAATTACTTTATTTTTCCTCTTTTTGTTTCTCAGCTTAAAGTAAATAAATTTCTTAATTCACACAAATCAAAAAAAAAAAAAAAAAAATCCATAAAATTTTCACAACAAGCTTAAGTATTAATTCACCATAAGTTATAATAAAATAAAAGATATTACATTCAAATCCACTACAATTAAAAATAAGAGTGTTATGAAAATATTAAGAAATTCTATCGCGCTTCTGGACGTTGTTATTTAAAAAAAAGTCACATGAAGAATAAGAGGGACCGAAATTGGAGAATTATGTTTTGAATGTTAAAACTTTAAAGGCAAATGTTATTATTGTTTCGGTGCCATAGCCCATATGTATCTTTCAGGTGGTTGGTCGACGTATCTAATATATATATTTTTATCAGATACGTCTATATAAGTGTTTAATTATGTGTGACTTCAGAAAAGGACTATAATTAAAGACCTGAATAATAGCATCCCTTATATCATAGCCGCGACAAGAGAAAACATAAGATATGTTATAAATTTAGAATTTTCTCTAATTTTCTCACATTGTTGACCTCTTCTACCAAGATCAAATTATAGAGTTTCCTATATGTCATAAGGCCACACTAATTATCATGGCTGGATGGACCCAGATGTACATAATGTTACACATTATGAATATAATTAGTTTTGTGGCCTACTACTATTATTTATTACTTTATGTTCCCATTTCACCACTTTAATATTTGTGAGATTTATTTTAATGTCTTATTGTAGAGTGACAAGTTCTGTTTCTGGGCATGACAAATTTCTTTGTGTTGGGCTTTGTGGAGCCTAGTTTATGTTTAAATTTTTTTGGCTCGTTTTGTAGCCCATTGTAATCCTGTGCGCAGGATATAAAAGCCTCTTTTGTGATTATGGTTTGTGGTTGTTGTTGTGTTTTTAGAGAGAGAGAAAAAAAACACTGTAGCCACACTTTGTATTTTTCCCTGATAATAATGAAATCCCTGCAACTCCGTGAACGTAGGCAAATTGCCGAACCACGTAAATACTGTTTTGTGCGTGTGATTGTTTTTCTTTGATGTGTGTTTTCTCTATTTTTTTTTGTTTCTCACAGGTTGGAATTTCGGTTGAATTCCCAACAACTGGTATCAGAGCCTAGGGTTAGGTTTGAGTGGGAGCAATGGCAGAGTAAGCAGGAAAGACATCTGGAATAGAAAAGTTTGATGGCACAGACTTTGCGTATTGGAGGATGCAGATTGAAGATTATCTCTATGGGAGGAAATTGCACCTGCCTCTTTTGGGGACAAAACCTGAGGCGATGAAAGCTGATGAATGGGCTCTTCTTGACAGACAGGTACTGGGATTTATCAGGTTAACTCTGTCTAGGTCTGTTGCACACAATGTTGTAAAGGAGAAGACCACAGCAGATCTGATGAAGGCTTTGTCTAGTATGTATGAAAAGCCGTCAGCAAACAACAAGGTGCATCTGATGAAAAAACTGTTCAATTTGAAGATGGCAGAGAATGCATCAATAGCACAACATCTGAATGAATTTAACATTATCACAAATCAATTGTCGTCTGTAGAAATTGATTTTGATGATGAGATTCGCACTCTGATCGTCTTGGCTTCTTTGCCAAATAGTTGGGAGGCAATGATTATGGTAGTAAGTAATTATACAGGAAAGGAAAAGCTCAAGTACAATGATATTAGAGATTTGATTCTGGCTGAGGAGATTCGCAAAAGAGATACAAGTGAAACCTCAGGATCTGGTTCTGCCCTAAACCTTGAGACAAGAGGCAGAGGTAATAACAGAAATTCAAATCAGGGTAGATCAAAATCTAGAAATACTAATCGGAACAGAAGTAAATTTAGATCAGGCCAACAAGTACAATGCTGGAATTGTGGGAAAACAGGTCACTTTAGGAACCAATGCAAAAATCCTAAGAAGAAGAATGAAGATGATTCTGCTAATGCTGTAACAGAAGAGGTACAGGATGCATTACTTCTTGCAGTAGACAGTCCACTTGATGATTGAGTTTTGGACTCAGGAGCTTCGTTTCATACCATTCCACACCGAGAAATCATACAGAATTATGTTGTAGGTGATTTTGGTAAGGTGTATTTGGCTAAGGGTTCAGCCTTGGATGTTGTAGGTATGGGAGACGTCCGAATATTATTGCCCAATGGATCTGTTTGGTTATTGGAGAAGGTTCGACATATTCCTGACCTGAGGAGGAATCTGATTTCTGTTGGACAACTTGATGATGAAGGACATGCAATACTATTTGTTGGTGGTACTTGGAAGGTTACAAAGGGAGCTAGGGTATTGGCTCGTGAAAAGAAGACTGGTACTCTATATATAATCTCAAGTCCAAGAGACACAATTGCAGTTGCTGATGCAATTACTGATACAAGCCTATGGCACCGCCGACTTGGTCACATGAGTGAGAAGGGGATGAAGATGTTGATGTCAAAAGAAAAACTACCAGAATTGAAGTCCGTTGATTTTGACATGTGTGAAAGCTGCATCTTAGGAAAGCAGAAAAAGGTGAGCTTCTTGAAAACTGGCAGAACACCGAAGGATGAAAAATTGGAGTTAGTACACACTGATTTGTGGGGACCTTCTCCCATTGCATCCCTTGGAGGTTCAAGGTATTACATCACTTTTATTGATGACTCAAGCAGAAAGGTATGAGTTTATTTTCTAAAAAATAAATCTAATGTATTTGAAACTTTTAAGAAGTGGAATGCCATGGTTGAGACAGAAACAGGTTTAAAACTAAAATGTTTAAGGTCTGATAATGGAGGAGAGTACATAGATGGAAGGTTCAGTGAGTATTGTGCTGCACAGGGAATTAAGATGAAAAAGACCATTCCTGGGACACCACAGTAGAATGGTGTGGCTGAGCACATAAACAGAACTCTCAATGAACGTGCTAGGAGTATGAGGTTGCATGCTGGACTATCAAAAACTTTATGGGCTGATGTTGTTAGCACTGCAGCTTACCTGATAAACCGAGGGCCATAAGTTCCCATGGAGTTCAGACTTCCTGAGGAGGTTTGGAGCAGTAAAGAGTTAAAGTTTTCACATTTAAAAGTTTTTGGTTGTGTTTCTTATGTTCATATTAATTCTGATGCTCGTAGTAAACTTAATGCAAAGTCTAAAATATGTTTTTTCATTAACTATGGTGATGAGAAATTTTGCTATAGGTTTTGGGATGAACAAAACAGGAAAATCATCAGAAGTAGAAATGTGATATTTAATGAACAGGTTATGTACAAGGACAGATCAACTGTAGTGTCAGATGTTACAGAGATAGATCAAAAGAAATCTGAGTTTGTCAACTTAGATGGATTGACTGAAAGTACTCTCCAGAAAAGAGGTGAAGGAGATAAGGAGAATGTAGATTCACAGGTAGATCAGAGTACACCTGTAGCTGAAGTTCGCAGATCTTCAGGGAACATTAGACCTCCACAGCATTATTCACCCGCTTTAAATTATCTCCTATTGATTGATGGTGGTGAGCCAGAGTGTTATGATGAAACCTTGTAAGATGATAATTCAAGCAAGTGGGAGTTAGCCATGAAGGATGAGATGGATTCCTTGTTGGGGAATCAGACATGGGAACTGACTAAATTGCCAATAGAAAAGAAGGCTTTGCACAACAAGTGGGTATACAGAATAAAGAATGAACATAATGGTAGCAAACGTTACAAGGCCAGATTAGTTGTTAAAGGGTTCCAGCAAAAGAAAGGCATTGACTACACAGAGATATTTTCTCCAGTTGTGAAGATGTCAACAATTAGACTGGTGCTGGGAATGGTGGCTGCAGAAAACTTACATCTTGAGCAGTTAGATGTGAAGATGGCATTCCTTCATGGTGACTTAGAGGAAGACCTTTACATGATTCAGCTAGAAGGATTCATTGTTCAGGGACAAGAGAATCTAGTTTGCAAACTGAGAAAGAGCTTGTATGGCCTAAAACAAGCTCCTAGACAGTGGTACAAAAAATTTGACAGTTTTATGCATAGAATTGGGTTCAAGAGATGTGAAACTGATCACTGTTGCTATGTTAAGTTTTTTGACAATTCTTACATCATATTACTATTGTATGTGGATGATATGCTTATTGCAGGGTCTTGCATTGAGGAGATTAATAATCTGAAGAAGAAATTGTCAAAACAGGTTGCAATGAAGGATTTGGGAGCAGTAAAACAAATCCTTGGTATGAGAATCATTAGAGACAAAGCTAATGGTACATTGAAACTTTCACAGTCAGAGTATGTAAAGAAAGTTCTCAGCAGGTTCAACATGAATGAAGCTAAACTAGTGAGCACACCCTTGGGTAGTCATTTCAAATTAAGCAAAGAACAGTCACCGAAGACAGAAGAAGAAAGGGACCATATGAGCAAGGTGCCCTATGCCTCAGCTATTGGCAGCTTGATATATGCTATGGTGTGTACAAGGCTAGACATTGCACATGCAGTGGGAGTTGTGAGCAGATTCATGAGTAGGCCTGGAAAGTAGCATTGGGAGGCAATCAAGTGGATTCTGAGATATCTGAAGGGTTCATCAGATACATATCTTTGCTTCACAGGTGCAAGTTTGAAACTACAGGGTTATGTAGATGCTGATTTTGCTGGCGATATTGATAGTAGAAAGAGTACTACTGGGTTTGTATTTACTCTGGGTAGTATAGCTATATCATGGGCTTCAAATTTGCAAAAGATTGTTACTTTGTCTACTACAGAAGCTGAGTATGTTGCAGCAACTGAAACTGGAAAGGAGATGATTTGGCTACATAGTTTCTTAGATGAATTGGGTAAGAAGCAGGAGATGGGCATTCTACACAGTGATAGTCAGAGTGCAATTTTTCTTGCTAAAAATTCGGCTTTTTATTCAAAGTCGAAACATATACAGACAAAATACTACTTTATCCGGTACCTTGTTGAAGATAAGCTGATAATACTTGAGAAGATATGTGGATCTAAGAACCCGGTAGACATGTTAACTAAGGGTGTCACTATTGAGAAGCTGAAGCTATGTGCAGCTTCAGTTGGCCTTCTAGCTTGAGGACAGGAGGATGAGTTGCAGGGATGAGGGATTGATTTTGGAGGATAGTGGCTGATGTTGGTGATTGAACTAGTCTCCAAGTGGGAGATTTGTTGGGCTTTGTGGAGCCTAGTTTATGTTTAAATTTTTTGGCCCGTTTTGTAGCCCATTGTAATCCTGTGCGTAGGATATAAAAACCTCTTTTGTGATTAGGGTTTACGCTTGTTGTTGTGTTTTTAGAGAGAGAGAAAAAAACACTGTAACCGCACTTTGTATTTTTTCCTAATAATAATGAAATCCCTGCAACTCCGTGGACGTACGCAAATTGCCGAACCACGTAAATACTGTCTTGTGCATGTGATTGTTTTTCTTTGATGTGTGTTTTCTCTATTTTTTTGTTTTTCACAGGTTGGAATTTCGGTTGAATTCCCAACACTTTGTTAGGAGCTACAGTGGAGGTTCCATTTTGAGTACTTCAAATACTTCAACAACTAGATGCTGGTGTAGAATATGGCTTGCAAAATTTGGTGATCGATCGAACTTGTAGGTGTTGGAAAGTTGAACAAGGGTAATTTAGTATTGAGGTTCAAGATTGGAAGTTCTTAGTAGAAGTTCTCTGGTACCTCGGGTTCCTGTACACACAGAGCATGAACTTGTGATATTTTGGCCTAATGATAAAAAATAATAATCATAGAAGGATGGTGATGATCACTCCAAAACTTAACATAGTGAATTGGAAGGGATAAAGGATTTTTCAAATGAGTCTTTTAGTTCTTAGTTGCATAAAGATGGTGAGGGAGGTATTTATACCATTCTCATAATCAGATTATTCTTCAATGTCGGGGTCTCTTGTAGTGAAGCCTAAGGCCCTCGGGCCATGTATCACTCATCCACAAAACTCATAGAGGGTATAGCCCAGTCATGTATAGGAATTTGTTTATACATTTCTTATTTAGGGTATGCAAACACTAGGTGTGTAAATGGTTTTTACAAAGTGTAGATGGTCTTGAAACTTAAGGGCGTTTATTTGGTTTCTTTTATAAAGAGAATCAAACCTCCCCCTCCTCCTCCCTCACTTGTTGTAACAATTAAATTTTAAAAAAAATTAATGGTCTTTACCAATGCTTTTAAGGTATTATTTAACTTCATCACAAAAAGAGTCTAGACACAGAATAAGTAAACCAACTTACTTCACACATAGAGTAAGTAAACCAACTTAATCTCAAACAACTATTTACTAAACTCTAAAATAGCACAAATTTCCTTCCTTCACACATAGAGTAAGTAAACCAACTTATAAAAACACTCAATTTATCTTCCCAATTTTAGGGAGCAGACCTCGAATCTTCATCATGTTCCTCAATATTTTGGTATTTGAACAACTTGGCACAAATTATATAGTAGCCAAAATTCACCACTCCTATCACTGTCAACATCCAATACACATTGTCCACTCTTCCAACATTAATATCGTCAGGCAACCATATAGTGGTTCGCTTTACCAAATCAATTATAGCTGAGCTTAGAAAAAACCCAATTGCAAGTACTAATGAGATCATAGCAGTGGACAAATTTTTTAGTGATCCTGGAAATTCTTGATAATATAATGCAACTGATCCTGGTAAATGGAACCCCTCTCCAATACCCACAATGGCTAGTGGCACCACAAGCCAAAATGCTGACATGGGCACAACCAAACTAGGTTGGTTAGTGTGGCTGTGGGTTCGAACCACATGGAGTCTTCGAATTTCAATTAAGGCATACCCCACCAAACTAAGGATATTGATTACATGTCCAATTCCAATACGTTGGATTGGTGTCAAAGGTCGATGGGTTAGATTTCGCCACATGGGAGTGAAGAAACGATCAACAATGAAGATTGAGATGGCTGTAGCTAATATGTTGAAGAGTAGGAATGACCCAGCTGGGAATTTGAAATGTGGCCCAATGTGTCGATTCAGGGTTAAGGCTTGGAGGGTTATGAGGCTACTAGAAATACCTATTGAAATACTTAAAAAAATGCCAGTAGACCATAATGGGATAAGTTTTATCAGGGTTTTGAGGGCTTCCACTTCTTCCATGGTACACAATCTCCATGATCTTGCGTAATAGCCATCTAATTGTTTGTCATCTTCAGTTATCAAAGCTGCACGATTCAAGAATCTGTATGGAAGTGGTGACATTTTAGTTTTACAAACAATAATCTTTTTTTATTTTGATAAATATAATAAAATTTCAACTTATGGCGTAATTCATGATTGTTCTCTTAAACAATAGTCAGACAAGGAAAACTAAAACACTCCACATCAGTATAAATAACTTGGGAAACAAGAACTATTGGTTTGACCCAACCATGATATGGTGGGAACAAAATTTAGACCGACACAATCTAAGAAAATTAAAATGTAATGAAAGGTTTTATTCATTGTTTTGGGTAAAAGTGTTATGGATTCATTGAAGAAATTACCTATATAATCATAAAACTAGTTTAATTATATATTTGAAGTCTAATTTATATAGGGGAAAAAACGTTTCTTATATTGGTTAAATAGGATTGTGTTTAAAATAATTAAGTCAATTTGTATTAACACAAATAATAAACCAAGTCATTTTATTTTATTTATTTATTTTTTTGGAGAAACAAGTCATTTCGAGTTGGTTGTAGGTTAAGCATATCAACACAAAATTGACCCAATATATTATTACTCATGTCAAAATGGTCAACCTTTTTAACATGAACTTATTTACATTAAACACCAACCAACAAATAATTGTGTTGTGTTTATGTGGTGATCATTATTAATGTCAAGCATTACCGCCCTTAAAAGGTTATAGGTAATCAGAGGCATATGATGTTAGAGATAGTGTCATTTTTAATATTTGAGTTATTCTACTTAATCAAGTAATTGAATATTTACTAGATAAGTAAATTGATCTATTATGCATAACAAATTTTTCTTTAGTTTTTCTCTCCTTTTTCACCGTTATAATATCAATAAAAATACAAAATAGTGATATATAGCTAAGATAATTACCAAAACAGACATATAGTTAAAGTGATTCATACCTTAAACTTTTCATTGATGCATCATCTTCCATTTTTAATGCCTCGGTGGTTCCAAAATAATAGTTATGGCTTCCAGAAGATCTCAGTATTTTCCTTTTCCGAATGGCTGCAACCATGACACGGGCTATGCTTGTGAAAGGGCTTCCTTTTGGCTTAACTTGGCAATAGAATTTCTTTCCTGTTATAAATACAGCTAAGCCAATGACATTTGCAATGGCACATATTCCAAATCCTAACCCCCAACTCACATTGTCTTGGATATAAACAATGGCACTGAAGCTAATTGCATTAGCAATGTACATGGTTAAAAAAAACCAATTAAAGAAAATTCCTTGATCATTGGCCTTGTCAAATTGTTCAGCTCCCATAGTTGCAATTGTGAAGCGTGTGCCTCCAACTCCTAGTGAAGCCAGCAATAAGGTCATGTAGATGACTGCATATTGAAAATTCGATGGGGTTTCACATGGGTATAAGCCAATTACACATTGAGGTGGCCTCAAGGAATGTATTACAGCCGTGAGGGTGAACATGATCATACCCTGAATTCTCAAGAATGAAAAAAAGAAAAAGAGAGATTAATTTAATCTAAAATAGACAGTTTGTGACATTCCATTTTGTTGATCAATATAAAATTATTTAAGAAAATATTCTAAATTATATTTTAGATTACACAAAATTGAAAAAAAATTCAGTGAATATTGCTTTTGATATCATTCACAAATCGGTCAAATTATGACTAAAGCTATAGTCTATTACTCTAATTGGGCGTCTAAAAATCAAAAGGTATATAAATGTCCATGCATTTCATGGATTAATCAAGAATCATTTGTAAACTAAAAAAAAATATTTTAAAAATATAATACAATTTAATAATAAAATAGATATTAAAAATAAAAGAATAATAATCATTTTAAGTTACATCTCACATGATGTATATATGCAAATTATATAATTCCAAATTTAATAAAAAACTATAGATTATAATCGATTATAAAATAAGTTAAAATATAACATAAATAAACTCCTTTGAAATACGGAATATTATTATGGATATTTTTTGTGACCATAAGTAAATAACTTGTAGAAAAAAATAGTAATTATTAAATAAACCATTATTATATAATTTACAATTCCTATTTAGTATGCTAGAGTTTTTATAATTTCAAGTGGAAGGTTTTTTTAATAGATTTTAATCCTAACTTATTTGGATTTTTATTACGTTTAGTTAATAGTAGTTCATTGAGTATTCAAATAGAAATGCCTTAAAATGTCTATGGAATTGAAAATTTTTAAATTTTAAGATTTAATAAAATGGTAGTCATATAATAGACATTAGGCTTAACCATAATATCTAAGACCCAACTTTTGTTATATTTGTATATGATGTGTGTGTTATGACAAACTTAGTTTAAAAGTTGTAATACTGAAAAGCGCATAGCTACATTGAAGGAAACCATTTCCATAATTTCATTTGAAAATTTTATATTCAGTACAACAATTTTATGATATTAAGTCATGTCAAGAATTTATTAATTGCTTGGATTAACTTGAAACTTACGTGTATCTATGGTGGAAGACCAAAAATAAAATTGGTAGAAATAGTAAACAATTTCATATCAATTGACAAAGTAATTGAAAGTATGATTTCAGCTTAATAAAATGACGGGAACAAAAAAAAAAATTCTTTATGTGTGTGTATATCTATATAAGTAATAATTTTATCTATTTCCTCTTTTCTATTTCAAATGAAATAAAGAGAAATTGCAATTTTAAATGAGATTAATTTTTAAAAAAAGTGCAAAGTGCTTTGATTTTTTTTTCCCCTTGTTCCAAGAAAAAATGGGTATTTGGTGTGAACTCATCAATCTCACGTCATGTGACAGTAATAGATAATACCAAGTATATATATACTTGTCAAACTAATTATTATACATACTTGTCAAATAGATTTATAAATACATTTACCATCACAAATAAAGTGCATTAACTTAGAAGTAATGCTATTGTTATAAACTATTTTATAACATTTTTACAAACTATTATTATGACCAGTTTCTTATATATTGGTTCTCATCTAGATCCACCATTAATATTATTTTTTCATTTACCAATAATCACTTACTAGATCAGCAATTTGTAAATTTTTTTTGTAAAAATATTTATATTTCTAGAATTACTCTTAACTTAGTAAGTTGAGAAGTGAGAACTTAGTACCAACTCTTTTAAAAAATACACACACACACACACAAGGTGATGAAATGAGATTCTAATAACTATTCCCCCAAATTTATACCCTTTGACTAACTTATGGCCTGTTTGGAAGTTTAGAGAGAGAGGAGAGTAGAGTAGAGTAGAGGGGAGGAGAGTAGTGGGGAATGGTTCCCCTCCACCTTGTTTGGATGTTTTTAAAATTAGTAAGGGGGAAGAGAGTAATTAGCCTTTCCTCTTGTTTGAATGTTTTAAAAATTAGGATGGAAAGTAGAGGAAATAATTTAAATAGATAAATTTACTCCTATTTGAAAATGGACTTGCAACATTGGCCTATGATTAATTTATCAGTTTTGTAAAGTCTTGAACCTGATTATGATTCGTGCAAATCTTAGAAAATGTTAGTGATTTATTTTTATTTTTATAGAGAAGCATAAATAAAATTAAAACAAAATAAAGTATATACCTTAGTAGGTTTTTTCAAACTCCAACCAAAATCCAAATTCTCATTTCTTTTCCACATTTTCTGAGCAACCAACCACAGGCACAAGTAGAAGGGAGGGGGGGGGAGGGGGGGGGGAAACAGAAATTTCACAAAAACACAAACCAAATCCCCCAAAATGCACACAACCAAAAATGACATGAAATGAGAGCACAAATCAAACATTAAACACAAATTAAACATCAAACCCAAATTAGCCAAACCAAATCCAGTATCAAACCAAAGTTGCCAAATAAATCAAACACAAATCAATAGAAAATCAGCCCAGCAGAGCCAGACCATAGCCACCACCCACCACGCATAAATGATAAATCAAACCTGAACAAACCCATAACCCTACCCACCACTGACAGTTCAACAACTACCACCAAAATCAACCGAAAATGAAGATATTTTGGTTTAATCGGTGCAAAAATCTATTTAAGTGAGGTGTTTGGCTGAAAAACGAAGAGAGGGAGAGCTCAAAAGGAAAAAAATGGAGGATTTACGGACCCCAGCCACCGCGATCCACTGCCACAACATCTAGCACCACCACGATCCTCCACCACCATCGGACTCCTCAAGAATCACAGCCACCCCATCAGAGAGAGGGACAAGAGAAAGGAGAGATGTCTGAGAAAGGGAGGAGAGAGATAAAAACGTGTTTGAGAGAGAAAAGAGAGTAGAGGGAGAGCAGACGTATGAGAGAGAAAAATGGAAAAGAGAGGTATAAAATAAAGGACAAAGATTATATAAATTTTCTCATAAAACAAACAAATATTATTTATATAATTGGTTTGTAATTTTGTTAGTTAAGAAATGGTAAATTGGAGAATTCATTTGGTCAATAATTTATCTACTCTACTCTCTCTCTAAATCTCTCCAATTTGGAGGAATTAAAAATGATGAGTTAGAGGTAGTTGAAGCCCCTCCAAATCCCTCCCCCTCCTTCCTTAAAAAACTTCCAAACAAGCTAATTGAACTACTCTCCCTCTCTCTACTCTACTTCCTCTCCTTTTTTAACTTCCAAACTGGCCATTAGTAAATTGAGAACTTAGTAATTCTTTTTTTTTAAAGAGACACTAGTTACCAGCAAGGAAACAAAGGCGAAGATGGAAACGACAGGGAAAGAGCCAGAGAAAGAGTCGGAGATGATGGCAGCAGCAATAGGAAAGAGAAAGTTGCAACCGAAGGCAATGTTGAATATTTTTGTAGCTGTTATGCTTTTAATGTTATACTCTGTTATTAGATACACTAACAAGTTCGATGCCCACCCACCAGCTACAAGAGTAAGACTCATATGACTTCCTGCTCAATTAAGACAAATCCATATATTAGACCAACTTAAAAATTTTGAGTTTAAATTAGAGCACAAACAAGTATAGTAAAAGAGACAGAGAGAGAGAGAGAGACCTATAATGAAGGGGAAAGTAACCCAGCCTCCTCTCTTGGAGTCATTATTATTAGATGCTTCTTGTTGTGCTTCTGCACCTTCTTCAAAGTGTAGTGATTCCATTCTTTCTTTCTCTCTAAACTAGATTTGAGCTAAAGATATTGTGCAGAAGACTTCGTTGGTGTCTGCATTATATAAGAAGGTCTTGTTTCTGTGTCACACACACATTGACTATTACGTTTACGAATATTGAATAGAGATTCTTATAGTTGGGGCACATACATTTATGGCAATCACTTCAATCAAAAACCACCCACTAGCACACGGCACAGTCACATACAGCTATTATTCCGAGAAGAAATTATTAGTTTTAGGGCTGTTGTGTGGTCTTTCTCCGTTATCTCCAATAAATTCATACTGTTTATATAAATGCGACATCAGCCGATGGCTTTTATGTTTTATTTTTTTGTGCTAATTAATAAGCTAATGCACACATTTACACCTGTGACGTGATTCTAAGAGGACCACTTCAACAATTCTTTCAATAGACTTAATAATTTCTTATTTGCACACATTCATTCAATATTAATAAAACGAGAACGTCTACTGACACCAAAAACAAAACAAAAATTCACACTTAACTAATATGACAAATTATTAGTAATAAGTAAAAAAATGATGTTAATAGTAGATCTGAATAAGAACCAGTAAAAACTTACTAACTAAACTATTGTGGGAAATATTATAAATTTTTTTTCTATACAAATTGTGGGGCCAAGGAATCCTACGGCCCAGCCCACTTCGTTCCTGGGCCGAAGACCCGAGCCGAGGAGGTACCCAAAATCCGAGGATAAAAAGAAGAAGCCCAGGCGCACAACTGGCCATGCCGAGGACGACCCCATCATCGGACATCCGAGAACTTAAGGCAACCAGCAAACACTTCCAAGGAAGCCTTCATGACTACTCAAAGGGCCGAGAGGGAATACCACGTGCTTGCAATATAAATCTGATGGAGGGACAAGCTTATGACAAACAGTCACCTCCACATTTAATGCCCCTGACTACCGCCCTGGCCGCATTAATGAAGAAAGGACCCCGCACCAGCGTCGCCTTGGTTGCCGCGACTCACAAAGAGAGTGGGAGGCGGCTGATAGGACGGGCACCTGAGTAATTTCCTGATCGCTCAACAAGTGTAGGGCTAGGATTGATTGGGTAAATGATATATAATGTAAGGGAATCCCTCCTGAGAGAGGGAGGAAGGTGAAAGGGAGAAAAGGCCTCCTCGGCGCATCCCCCAGTTGTAAAATGTTCTAAGTATTTCTTTCAATAAAGGAGAAAGGAGTTCATGCTTCGTGAACGCCGGCCAGCGCCTAAACCTTCGATCCACTCTCTACAAATTCATTGTTCCGGGTTCGTTGGGCCTTTGACCCATATCCTTTGGACTTGGGCACCAAAACCAGACCCTACAATTGGCGCCGTCTGTGGGAAAGATTAGTGCGCCGGCCGGCGCAACAGGCGACTGTTCTAAATAACCATTCTACGGAAGATCGGTGGTGATGCAAAAAGAAAAAAAAAAAAAAAAAAAAAAAGAACTACCAAACAAACACTGCAAAAAGACAAAAGCTCGAGACAGAAGATTCAACAGCTAAGAAAGAAAACTTGATATTATTTCATAAAAAGAAAGGTTACAAATTACAATCAGAGGCTCAGGCAGGCGTGTTTTAAAACTGTTCCTACCAGCTAGTCCTACAATCAGAGGCCTAGGCGGACCCGTCCTAAAACTAGCTAGAGGGAAGTGTCAACCCGTACCCTTACTGGCATCAAGAGAATAGGAGAACTTGACAGTAAGCGGACGGAAGGGGGCTGAGGCTGGCTTGTTTCAAGGCCACCAACAACTCCTTTCTCGGAGCGGCGAAACTTGAACAAAGCGAGGAGCAGATGCAGGGGCTCCGGGACGCCCTCCCCCATGATGTTCCCTTGATTTTCTCCAACCCCCACGAGCGTTGGCCGTTGGAGACGGCAACACTCGAGCACCACCCATGATGTGAGTTCGCATGTCTCCTCCGTCGGGGGTGCGCTCTGAGGAGAGACGTTAGGTACTTCAACGACATCCATCCGGGCCACCGTGCATGGCGCCATCGGGGTTACGCCTAGACTCTGCCGCACCGGAAGCCCAGTGGGGGCTGCGGCCACAACGGCTCTTGGCACGGATGTCCTCACACCCGCCCAAAGCCGCCCCATATCTACTAACTCGGACACAATTCCAGCGGGGTTATTAAAGGGGCTTGGGGAGCTGAAAGAGTGTGTTCTTTTTGTTTGTGTTGGGAGGTTCATGGAGTATGGAGTATGGAGAAACCATCCCCCCGGAAAGCCTTATATAGAGGATGAGGGTTGGTGAGAATTAATCTACGCAGAATTCGAAAAGAGAGTTACCAGCAGGGCCAATAATGAAGCTACCAAATTCCAAGGGAGCTGTAGACCGTTGGACTTATGTTAATTCAAGAGGCCATTAATGAAGGCGCGTCTCGCGGCCCGAAACGTCAAGCGCAGAACACGAACGGCCAAGGGACGTTTCGCAAATAAAAGAGATGGGGGCTCGAGCTGGAGGCGAGGTCAACGCCACATGTAAGATCATAATCTGACCTAAGGAGGAATCGTCTCCAGTAAAGCGGTCCGAGGACAAACCCCTACTTATAGAGAAATGAAAGTGTTAGATAGAACCAAGGCACTGCATGGTCCTCGGACTCAGGCCTATGGGGAAACTAACTACTTCAGAAGGCCAAGTGTTAGACAGAACCAAGGCTCTGCATGGTCCTTGGACTCAGGCCTATGGGGAAACTAACTACTCAGAAGGCCAAGTGTTAGACAGAACCAAGGCACTGCATGGTCCTCGGACTCAGGCCTATGGGGAAACTAACTACTTCAGAAGGCCAAGTGTTAGACAGAACCAAGGCACTGCATGGTCCTCGGACTCAGGCCTATGGGGAAACTAACCACTTCCAAGAACAAGTTTTAGACAGAACCAAGGCTCTGCATGGTCCTCGGACTCAGGCCTATGGGGAAACTAACCACTTCAAAGACCAAGTGTTAGACAGAACCAAGGCACTGCATGGTCCTCGGACTCAGGCCTATGGGGAAACTAACCACTTCAAAGACCAAGTGTTAGACAGAACCAAGGTACTGCATGGTCCTCGGACTCAGGCCTATGGGGAAACTAACTACTTCAGAGGACCAAGTGTTAGACAGAACCAAGGCACTGCATGGTCCTCGGACTCAGGCCTATGGGGAAACTAACTACTTCAGAAGGCCAAGTGTTAGACAGAACCAAGGCACTGCATGGTCCTCGGACTCAGGCCTATGGGGAAACTAACCACTTCAAAGACCAGTGTTAGACAGAACCAAAGCACTGCATGGTCCTCGGACTCTGGCCTATGGGGAAACTAACTACTTCAGAAGGCCAAGTGTTAGACAGAACCAAGGCACTGCATGGTCCACGGACTCAGGCCTATGGGGAAACTAACCACTTCCAAGAACAAGTGTTAGACAGAACCAAGGCTCTGCATGGTCCTCGGACTCAGGCCTATGGGGAAACTAACTACTTCAGAAGGCCAAGTGTTAGACAGAACCAAGGCACTGTATGGTCCTCGGACTCAGGCCTATGGGGAAACTAACTACTTCAGAAGGCCAAGTGTTAGACAGAACCAAGGCACTGCATGGTCCTCGGACTCAGGCCTATGGGGAAACTAACTACTTCAAAGACCAAGTGTTAGACAGAACCAAGGCACTGCATGGTCCTCGGACTCAGGCCTATGGGGAAACTAACTACTTCAGAAGAACAAGTGTTAGACAGAACCAAGGCACTGCATGGTCATCGGACTCAGGCCTATGGGGAAACTAACTACTTCAGAAGAACAAGTGTTAGACAGAACCAAGGCACTGCATGGTCCTCGGACTCAGGCCTATGGGGAAACTAACTACTTCAAAGACCAAGTGTTAGACAGAACCAAGGCACTGCATGGTCCTCGGACTCAGGCCTATGGGGAAACTAACTACTTCAGAAGAACAAGTGTTAGACAGAACCAAGGCACTGCATGGTCCTCGGACTCAGGCCTATGGGGAAACTAACTACTTCAAAGACCAAGTGTTAGACAGAACCAAGGCACTGCATGGTCCTCGGACTCAGGCCTATGGGGAAACTAATTACTTCAGAGGATTCTAAGTGTTAGACAGAACCAAAGCACTGCATGGTCCTCAGACTCAGGCTTATGGGGAAACTAGCCACCTCAGATGATCCTAAGTGTTAGACAGAACCAAGGCACTGCATGGTCCTCGGACTCAGGCCTATGGGGAAACTAATCACTTCAGAGGATTCTCAGTGTTAGACAGAACCAAGGTGCTGTATGGTCCTCAGACTCAGGCTTATGGGGAAACTAACTACTTCAGATGATCCTAAGTGTTAGACCAAACCTGGGCACTAAATGAGCCGGACCCTATCATCCTTGGTCTTCAGGTAGTAAGATTTGCCCTTCAGGCACTAGAGGTTATAACACCAGTTAACGTCGTGGTGGGTCAACCTCAACCCCATCTTCTCGTTCAGGGCTTCCACACAACCCAGAATTCTGAAGACGTTGGTGGCACACTGGGTGGGGGCTAGCCGGAAGTACGTCAAGTAGCCCCTCATCACCGGCCCCATGAGTATTCTCATGCCACCTTCAACGAAGGCAACGATGGGAATCACCACCTCACCCTCCTGCCTCCGAAAGCGCCACTCGCCCTCCTCACAATACCTCAAGCCCACGTTGTTTGGTATATTATAGTCGGCCATGAATTTCTCCATCGCCTCTTCGGTATAAACATATTTCTTAAATCTACCCATCCCAAATGATGCCTAAGTGAGCTAAGAAAGAGCAAATGAAAGAGAAGGAAGAATAGAGAGGAAGAAAATACGAAGAAAGATAGAGCGACTTACAGAAATGAATAGAAGCTCCTCGGACAAGCTTTTTATGCTGGAGACGTAGACTCTTGGATGCGAGTAAACAGAGGGACCGACCTTTCGAATGGGTATTTATACCCCAAATCAAGGAGCCGCGCGGGTTTTCCCGCCCATAAATGCTAGGCGAATCTCCACCGTTTGATTATCATCCTTCCGTTGAACGTGGGGAGCACAGAGCCGTCTTGATTTAATGAAAGGCGCATCGCGCGCTTCGAGGCGCCAGTAACACTTCTGGGGCAGACGAAAAGACTCCAGTACCAACAGAGGGCCAGACTCAATGGGACGCGTCGCAGGCCCGAGGATATCAAAATCCTCCCCTCCGCCCGAGGGTGCGGATAACAAGATTTTGAGGGGCTATTGTGGGGTCAAGGAATCCTACGGCCCAGCCCACTTCGTTCCTGTGCCGAAGGCCCGAGCCGAGGAGGCAACCAAAATCCGAGGATGAAAAGAAGAAGCCCAGGCGCACAACTGGCCATGCCGAGGACGACCCTATCATCGGACATCCGAGAACTTAAGGCAACCAGCAAACACTTCCAAGGAAGCCTTCATAACTACTCAAAGGGCCGAGGGGGAATACCACGTGCCTGCAATATAAATCTGATGGAGGGACAAGCTTATGACAAACAGTCACCTCCACATTTAATGCCCCTGACTACCGCCCTGGCCGTATTAATGAAGAAAGGACCCCGCATCAGCGTCGCCTTGGTTGCCGCGACTCACAAAGAGAGTGGGAGGCGGCTGATAGGACGAGCACCTGAGTAATTTCCTAATCGCTCAACAAGTGTAGGGCTAGGATTGGTTGGGTAAAGGATATATAATGTAAGGGAATCCTTCCTAAGGGAGGGAGGAAGGTGAAAGGGAGAAAAGGCCTCCTCGGCCATTGGCCGAGGAGCATCCCTTAGTTGTAAAATGTTCTAAGTATTTCTTTCAATAAAGGAGAAAGGAGTTCATGCTTCGTGAACGCTGGCCAGCGCCTAAACCTTCGATCCACTCTCTACAAATTCATTGTTCCGGGTTTGTTGGGCCTTTGACCCATATCCTTTGGGCTTGGGCACCAAAACCAGACCCTACACAAATAGTATTGCTCAAATAAAAGGCAATAAAAGTATAAATAATCTAAGAATGTATCCAATTTCATATATTTAAGTGTCAATTTACAATAATTTCACTTTTCACCAGAGTAGTGATACTGCAGTGGTGGATTAGATCAAAGGAAGAAGGCAAAATATAAGGAGTTTGGCTTACCTCTAGTACTTTTTTAACTGAAATCTCATTTTATTTTAATGAGAAATTGTCACATCACCTATCAACTAAATAAAATGTGGAAATTAAAACTTACCACCACTTGCTATGGTGTATTTAAAACAAAAGAAGACTTCCAGTTAAAAAAGTACTAGAAATAAGTCAAACCCAAACATAAGAGAATGTACCCAACAATCAAGTTTAAAATAGGAATAATGCTACAGTCAAAAATTATTTTACAATATTTTACAAATTGTTAATATAACAAAATTTTACTTGTTTTATTTAAACTCACTATTGACATCACATTTTTACGTATTAATAATCATTTATAATATTCAACGCAACCGTTTATAAAATATTTTGTAAAATAGCTCGGGTTTATACCATTTTCCTAAAAATGGTGTCACCGTCCGTATCATTAATGTCTAACCAATATGCATCGAAAGACACTAATGTCAGTAGGATGAAGTCATTTCATTAACCAATGTGTTAAGTTTGTTATAAATATCTAAGACACGTGTCGAGTAGATATTTAATTCAGTTTTGATTAGTTGTAGAATCAAGAATGAAGTCGTTACAGCCAAGACACGTGTCGAGTAGATATTGAGTAGATATTTAATTCAGTCTTGATTAGTTGTAACAAACACTATGCTTATAATTAGTGTTGCTATTTGGATTGAATAGAGTTTCTGTTTTTTTTTTTTTGGAAATGTTAACGGGTATCGTTGGGGTATTGGTTAAGAATCTATTTTAAGAAAGTTTTGATATCACTTTTATGGAAAATGAAAAAAACTGTCAAAACATTAATTGTTTTTTTTTCTTTTCCCATAAAAACTTTTTTTAATTGATTTGTTAACCAATACACTACGGCGCTCGTTAACATGACCCCCTTTTTTTTTTTCCATTCTCGTCATTTGGAGAGAACTGTTCATGATGGTCCAATTTCTAAGTTATGAATTTATATTAGTCCAATGGGCTTTAGGCCTCGGTTTCTTGTATTGCACATATATGTGTACAACACATTACTTGTACTGCACTCATATTCCCTCTATACAAAGTTACCATTTATTTTGTCAAATACAATAAAATTATTTCACAGTTTTAATATGAGCGATGTAATCCAATCACAAAATAACACGCAAATATGTTCTGAAATTAGGTCATTAGGAGAAGATTTGAGTGTATTTGTACCAGGATTATAAATGATGAATGGATTAGATAAAAAATGTGTAAGTAAATGAGCGAGAAAATATAATTTCCAAATGACTTAACAAATAAAGTCTATTGTCATTAAATAAAACATTTAGAGTTTGAATCCAACTTAGGCCAAAAATCAATTGGTATTTAGTTTGATTATGAGGAAAAATTATACTAGAGTAAACAACATAAGTTAAAATTCTATCCAATTAAAAATAAAAACCAAAAAAGATTGTCACCGGAAAATGCACTCCATCTCTTATTTTTTAGCAAAAAATAGAGTGCTCTTTCCCCGTGATTTTTCTGTTTTTGTCACACATGCATCATTCTTAAGTCATCAATTATGCAGTGGGCAACTGGGCATAAAAAAAATATTGTTCAATGTTCCGTTGGATTTGAAGGTGACAGTACTGGAATATATATTAGGTAGCTTTTGTAGAGGTCCCATTTTGATTTTTGAGTATTTAATGTAAGGAAAAAAAAAAGATAATTGCTTATTTTCGAAAATTTATTTGCATAATACGAGACAAAAAGTTAAAAACTAGTTTATTTATAACAATCTAAAAGTTAGACTATTTAAAATTGAATTGAGACAAAAAGTAGTATGGGACCTAAAACAATAGATAATTTAAGCAAAGAGTTATCTTATAATCGGTTGCCAAACTCGCTCTAGATATTGTTGAAAAGTACTCAGCTCCCATCCCATTGGATGACTCTATTTTCATCGTTGGATAGTTTTTCAAAACATCAATTCTTTTAAAAATACAATTTTACAATTTTATTTTTTACATAATTCACAAAATAAACAAAATAAGTTAATGAAAAAAAACTCATCCAAAGCGCAAAACACAATAAAAGTTAGTGTAGAACGTTGCATGTGGAATTTGGTGATCGAAGGCATAACACGCTGTCTTTTTTTTTTTTTTTCTTTTTAGTTAATTGCAGAAGTACACTCTAAATTGTGGAATACTTGCACTATACATTCTGAATTATAAAAACTTACCATTACCACCCTAATTGTAACATTACATCTTTCAAAAATAAAATTGTAACATTACAAATAGCACTCATCGTTTGTTAAATATAACAATCACGTGCTCTGCACGTGACCTTCAGCTAATTAAATGCCATAAATGCCCTTAACACAGTTGCATTTATTTGAGCGCACAGTTCCCCTATAATTATCTACCTCTCGATAAAATTTTGGTTAAATCTTTCACTAGGCTCATAGCAAAACCCCAACAAAATAAATAAACTTCACACTACTACACATTAATACCTTCTTTTTTTAGAACCAGGTTCCACAATCGCCAATTGCTTCTCTTTTAGTTCTGTACCTTATTTGTTATGTTTTTAAGTTTCTTGTTAAATTTTTTATGCTTTGCAATTCCCATAGAAAGTACATGCAGAGTTTAAAATGGAGACATTGTGCAGGAAAGATTAGAATTTGTGTATAAAACTAGATTATGAGGTAATAATTCTTCCAAATCATGATTAACAGTAACACTACATACATATGATTCAGAAGAATAGTATTATAATTATCAATACGGTTCAAATATTTATATACAAATTACAAAATGAACTAGTAAATAGTATGATGCATTGCAAAGTAATAATGAACCGAACAATGCATTAGTTCTGGCTTTGTGCATCAACGGAAATGGAACGTTTCTACACCCACCGAAAAAATTTCACCAAATATTTCACTCTTGTTTTTGTGCCAAATTTTTGAAGTAACATTTGGTGATTGTTGCAAGGCTCCAACAGAAATTAGTCCTAAAGATTAAGTGCTGACCTGTGGACAATGTCATAAACAGATAAAAGTATTTCGGCACCTATCAGTGCAATAATGAGCCACTCCAGAAAATCTGATTTCCTATTCTGTAGAATTTCCTGAAGAAAGCGGATATTGTGCTGTAAAGAGAAAACAAGATGTCACCACAGAATGCACATCAATTGAAACATTAAATTCATTCAGATGATATACGATAAGTTCAGAAAAGAGAAATTTCACCTCCACAAACTTCAACTTGAAATCAAGACTAGCGAATCTCTGGGTCAATTCAAATTCATCTCTGAGATATTCCCATATTTGAGCATATTTTGCATCCTTCCAGGCAATATCCGATCTGTAAAAATCAGTAAAGTTTGCTTGAGTAAAACTGAGCATGCATAGCAAACAAAATATAAATCTTAAATGAGATGGAAGAATACAAGATAGTAACCGTGTATATTTACATGGTCACTGTAGCAATTTTCTATTTTACACAATTACAGCTGAATGTGTAAATTGGCTTGAATGTGTAAATTGTACCCTTATGGTTTTTTGCAAACACTGGTGTGAGTGCTCTGCTCTAAGTATGGTCAGAAAGTTGAGACTGATCATTATCAAAGAAACTGAACTGAGTATTTAAAATTAGCATCATCCTCATGCTGTTCAATTAAGCCAAGTGCTACCAACATCCAGGGTAAAGATCAAAATAGTAATTAAAATTGCTTTCCAGCTCTATAGTCAGAGCAGTGAAATAATCGGTAAAAGAAAATTATGGAAATGCATTAAATATTTTAAATTAAAATTTAATTGAATAAGAAATATAGAAAAAATTAAATAAATAAATAAATTGGAGAAGACTAAAATAATCAATACTAACGTAGATACAGTTTTGTCAAATTGGGTATGCTACAGATGCATTTAGGATAAAACATGTTTCCCAACCTTGAAAACGAAGACAATAAACTAGGTAATACACTATATGGAGGGGAAGAAAACAAGAATGATCCCACAAAAAAATTTCTATTAGAAAATAACAAAAGCACAACGAATAAAGAAACTCTAACAAAACCTAACATTACCACTGGGATTAATGCTTTCCTGCTACAAGCAAACAGAAAGAACTAGCGAACAGAGGTTAATCTTCAATTTCATTAACTTTTTTCTTGTTACTCATACAGGGCTCCCAGTTTCATGAGAATACTGTAAAGACGGTTCTTGAAGCTTTAATTCCCATTTTCTTTTTGGGGAAAAGCATTGAGAAAGTAATCTTATATAGGCTGGTGAACCATCATAAACAATTCATTTAATGCAAGCCATTAAACTTAACACTGTTACCTCTCAAAAAGCCCAAGCTTAAGAATCACATCAGCAAGATTAGAATTTGCCTTTCCCACTAACTGAAAAAGTTTTTTCCTCTTCATTTTGAACTTTCCAGTTGTTTCCATCTCACGATTTATATCAGTAAATTCTGCAACCATTCCATCAACCTATGAGAAGAAAAGGAGTTATGAACACGCTTACCTTCACAACATAAAAACTTCTACATTGTCATAGAAGTCTTTATTTATTTATTTTTATTTTTAATACATTACTGCATTATCATGGAACATACCTGGCGCACATAGTAATCAAGAGCAATACTTTGGCCAAGAACACTACCAATAGTACGGATCCCATCAGTACTCAGGTACTGCAACATAATGTAATCTAATCCACCTTGCATCCACGTGTTCAATGATGCCTTCTCCCTCACCTCATACTCTGGAGTATTGAAAAAATTCAGATTCAGATATTAAAAACTCCAAATATGTCAATGGGCTCTAGCTCAATTAGCACTTCCTCCTCTCCCAAGAACATATGGAGGGCAAGGACCCACAGGATGTGTATGCAACTTTGTAATTAAAAAAGAGTCCAAACATATAAGATCTTCAGCATTTCTTATTCATTAGAGGCAAAGAACATAACAACGCTCAAGCAAAGAAAGTTGGTAACAACAGGAGAAGATTTAAGAGGATAATTATCAAACCATAAATATCAACAATTTGGGCTACCTGAAAAAATAAATGAAATGACTTACTAAGCTTTAAATTAAACTTAAAGATAAGTGAAGTTGCCCATCAGGACCTGGTATTCTGTCCTTTTGGAGTGCAATAGGTCATGCCAAGGAGGGTGGTGGAGTTGTTGGAATGCTGGAAGGGGTGCTTTTGTGAAAGTTTTAGGTTTTAAGTATGAGGAGCCGTGCCTCATAGTGTGATGCAGAATATTTGGAGGCAGAGGAGCCATTGTAATTTTGATGGGGCTAAGCATTTGTCTGTGGCGCTAAAAATGCATCTTCTTCATACCATGTTTGATTGGCTAGCTGCCTTAAGTGGCCATTTGTTGTCTTCTCTAAATGAATTTCGAGATCTATGTCATTTTGATTGAATTTTTTATCCATAGTACACTGTCTGTGTACTTGGGTTCATTTACTCTTCTTTTTATTTTCAATAAGCACTATTACTTATAAAAATAAAAATAAAAACAAAAACTTTTCCAGCAGGGCCATAGCTTAATTGTTTCTACTGAGTAAGCTTATCTATATGTCAGTCCTGATACAAGCCTATGATAGAAATCGACCAAAGAAAAAAGTTATCTATTATCTAAACTCACTGATAATAATCATGCTATTTCAAAGGGATATCGTTGACTCTTTTTTTTTTTTTTTTGGAATAAGTAGGGAGATCATTAACTTATAAACGAGGAGTATGAAAGAAGCGTAACAGATTGCCCCTCCCCCCCCCACCCCAAAAAAAAAAAAAGAATAACAACACAACTACGTAAATGTGTCATTAACAGAAACCTTTTTAAGTTCCAATATATATGTGTGTGTGTGTGTGCGCATGTGCAAATCAGCCACTCAAAATCTTGGGAAGGCCCATTTGCGTCCTATCCTTCATTCATTTCTCCCTTCTAATAAAACCTCGGTTATGTCCAGAATGGATTTTCCAGGAAAACTATAAGTGCAGATTTTGCCAAAAACTTAATAGAAACAAATACAAAGATAAGTTTTTGAAACAAAGAAGGGCAAATGCTATAAGGTTGCAAGGCGGGAGGACACTAAAAGTCAGAAGTTTTAGCTTTTTGATCATTAATACTTCTTTGCATTCTGGCTTGACAATGAAAAGCTAACTACAATGCAGGAAATTCCTCACAAAGGTTTCCTTGTAATGATTCAAACATATTTACAAAAGATAACCCAATAAATTCATATTCAATCAAAGAGCCAGTACGTTTTAGCTCAAATGACACCTTCTTCCCCATAAAAAGGGGTGGAGGGTATATTCAATTGAAGATATTCTGGATATAAGATCTTACCATCCTTTCTCATTTCAGGTAGTAATCCTGAAGCATGTTTTTGTACAATTTTCAGATACCCATCAACCTCATGTTCACGGACATTAAACAAGACAATGGAGCCATACTGAAAAACTACCATGTAACAGCAGTTACTTCCGCTTAAGGACGCACCCAAACCCTGAAGTAGAGAACCCTCCTCAGCAATACAGTCAAGTTAATTGCATTACACAAGCAAATGCAATATTATATGGTTAAGATGCAAAACATGAACACATTAACGGCACAAAAAAATCAATAGAAAATTAAAAAGAACTTACATTGATCTCAGAAAGATTACCAAACTTAAGAACAACATAATTAGTCATACGAGATGTTGGCGGGATAAAATTTTGCCTATTCTGTTCCACTAAGCTTCTCAAGTCCACACTATACCAAAAATAAATAAACAAATGAATTAACCAGAAAATTCAGATAAAGATAAGTAAACTACAATTATGCAAGCATTCTTTGTTTTCCACTTCCTATGTTTTAGACGCTGCTCCTTCCATTGAAAAAAAGAAAAGAAAAAAAAGACCCAATTAAATATTTTGGTTCTTGAACTATGTGCAAGTGTTTAATTTCAATAGTAATCTTATCAATTATGCCAATTTCGGAAATCACTCAATTTTTTTTAAAGTTTCAACATGTAAATTGAACCATGTTTTAAAAAATCACAGCCTAATTATAACACAATCGATGGTTTCATTTCACGTACTTTCAGAAACGTTCCTAAAAATAGGTCAAAATGCAAACCTAGTAGAGAAGAAATAAGCGCGAACAGGAATACAAGGTTTGTTGTCTTCGTCAAGGTTGTCATCGTCGCCGTTGCCCTCGCCGACCTCGGAGCACGAAACGGGCTCGTTCCAGTCCAATGAACCCGCAGGAGAGAACGACGAAACGCACCGTACCACAGTCACACTTGCAAGGCAAGAAATCGAGTCGGTGGCGGTGGTGGCGATGGCGAAAATGGTGCGGAGGTTTAGGGTTTTGGGGGCTAAGCAGAGAGTGTGGTGAGGTTTAGGGATAGTGGTGAGGAATGTACGGATGGGTTTGAGTGAGAAGTGAAGAGGCTGTGATTGTGAAGAAGATGAGAAGAGAGAAGGGAAGAGACGCGAGGCTCTAAGCTGTGCGTCAATGGTGCGCCACATTTTTTTGTGTGTTTTTACTTTGGTTGTTGGGGTTTTTGAAGAGAGTCTAATATATTTGTCAGGGTTTATCAACTGGTTTGTTTTTTGTAGCTAGATTTTTTTTTTTTTTTTTTTTTTTTAGGGGTTTTGTGGTTTTCGACTTTTTGCCTTCACATGGGGCAAGTTTTGTTTCAAAATCTTGTGACTTTATTGAGATCACAATAATTGGGTATATAACTATGAGATTAAATTCTATAAAAATAGGGTGTAAAACTCTACACCATTCAATAAGTGATTGTCATATTAACATTTTATTTAAAATTTAATACATTTTACCATACTTAATAATATCTCAATAAATTCCTAATTTGGTTGGATTTATATATGGGTATTAGAATTGATTGAGTGTGATTGTGTTTATTCTTAAATATGTGATAAGATGATGTGCCATATTAGAATTGGAAAGGTAAAATATGGGTTTTACACCACGTTTTTATAGAATTTAATCTCTATAACTATAGGTAATTATATAGAGAAATGATATGTCCATAACAATTTCACAACATTTTTACAACAAATCCTAAGTGATAGGTTGTTACTAGTTGTTATTGTTGAGGCAAAAAAGTAATCTTAGTGTTAGATTTAAATTTGAACCAATAACAACTAACCACCTATGATTTGTTGTGAAAATGTTGTAAAAATGTTGTAAACGTAGCATCTCTTAATTATATATGAAGAGATAATAAATTCTAATTATTTTACTAGACAAAACACACTAACGGCGTTTGGTTCGCTATAATGTGCCCTTAATGTGATGTATATTACAATGGGGTCAGGGTTAGGTCCAGTGTCTAGTAGTACTGGATTCGTTGAGATAATAAGATGAGTCCACTTTTGGATACGTGTCATTATCTGCCCGAGTCTAGTGCACGGAATATACTGGACCTAAACCAAGTCCATTACAATGATATGACATTAAGATTTTTTGTTTATTTTATTTTTTCTAATATTACCATAATCTAAAATTACAAAATATATTGCGTCACCTTAATCTAATTACCTTTCTAAAGTAATGTTGTATTCTTGTATTAAGATTAATGTAAGACTACAATAACGTGATATATATATATATATATATATATATATATATATTTATAGGTACATAACGTGATATTTCGGTGCAATGTAAAATGACGGCGAACCAAAACGCCCCTTAAAATCTAATTGAATCCTTGAATTTTTAAATAGATTGTTTAAATTTTATTAACAAATAAAATTTTAATATTGGCCGAAATAATATCTTAATATGGCTCAATGAACATAACAATAATATATATATATATATATATATATATATAAAATTGTGTGTGTTGGGACCTAGTTTGAGCACTTCTACTGTTGAGAGAGTGGACTCAAGCCTAGTTAGCCCAGTACAATGAATTTGTAGAGAGCGGGGTCAAGAACTAGACCCTAATGAGGGGTGCAACGGCCATGCATGGTTGCATGGGGATTTAGTAGCCTGAACATGAGTTGAGATGCGCAATGATGCTCCTCCGCCTTGCTCTCGGGAGCTTAGAGTTCTTGTTATTTCTTTAGAGAATGATTACAAGAGTCTTTTGAGAGGATACAGATTGCTATAGTATTCTATGGTTCAGATTGCTATAGTATTATATGGTTCAGATTTCTCCTCCCTTGCAAAGGGGTTTCTTACACTATATACCCCTTTCTCAACTGATCCTAGCCCTACATTTGTTGATCAACCAGGCCGTTACTTGAGTGCTTGTCCCATCAGTCGCCTTCCCACTCTTCCTGTGAGTTGCAGCAACCAAGGCAGCACTGTTCAGGGGTCATTTCCTCATTATGCGGCCATGACGTTAGTTGTGGGCATTTAATGTGGAGGTGACAGTTCATCCTAGACTTGCTCCTCCACCATGCTTCCATTGCTGACACGTTGTACATGCTCTTTCTCTTTGGGTGCTCAGGAAAGCCGCTCCTGGTGGCTCGTTACTTCCTCCTTCAACGGTCTCGGCTTGCCGAGGACAACATCGTCCTCGGCAATGTTTCCTGGCATCTTGGGCTATCTGAGCTCCTCCTCGAAAGTTTCTTGATCCTCGGCATGGGCCTTGGGCCGAATATAAGATGGGTCGAGGTTGTCAGATTATTGGGCCCCACAATAGCCCCTCAAAATCCTGCTATCCGGTTCCTCGGGCGGGGAGGAGGATTTTGATGTTCTCGGGCCCTGGTTATGGCTTGTCACGTCTTGTCTTCCGTCAGCACCAGGGTCTCTTCATCTACCCAAGACATGTTCCTGGCGCCTCGGTACACGGAGCGTGCCCTCATTAAATTCTGGCGACTCTGTGCCCCCCCCCACGTTCAACGATGTGATCCTAATCCGACGGCTGGGCTTTCTCCAGCTTTATGAGCGGGGAAACTCATACGGTTACTTCTAGTTGGGGATATAAATACCCATTCGAATCGATTGGCCTTTTCACTTTGGCATTCAAGAGTTCTTGTGCGCGTTCACTGAATTCGGTCAAATCTTCAACTACATCCACAACCTTTCCAGCACAAAAAGCCTGTCCGAGGAGTTTTTCCTTACTTCTGTAAGTCTTCTTCTCTCTGGCTCAAACTTCTTCTTTGACCCCTTTCTTTCCCTAGTCCTTTCCTAAGTCTTTTAGTCGTTGTTAGGGATGGGTAGATTTAAGAAATTAGTTGAGTCTGAGAAGGCGATGGAGAAATTCATCGCTGATCATAGGATACCTGACAATGTGGGCCTGAGGTACTGTGCGGAAGGGGAATGGCGCATTCGGAGGAAGGAGGGGAAGGTCGTCATTCCCATGATCGCCTTCCTTGAAGGCGGTATGAGGATCCCCATGGGGCCGGTAATGAGGGGCTACTTTACGTATTTTGGGTTGGCCCCTACTTAGTGCGCCACCAACGTGTTCAGGATCCTGGGTTGTGTGGATGCCTTAAACGAGCAGATGGGGCTGAGGTTGACCCACCATGACGTAAATTGGTGCTACAACCTCCAGCAGCTAAAGGGTAAGTCTTACTACATGAAGACGAGGGACGATAAGGTCTGGCTTATCCAGTGTCTTCCCGAGTCTAGCAAGGGTCTGGACAAAGATTTTCTCATCATGTCCGGGGAGTGGCACAATGGCCTTCACTGTCCGATGGAGGAGGGGACACTAGGTGTGGTACTCAGAGTAGGAGAGGGCCTAGCTTCTTTCTTTTTTATTGTAAGTATGCTTTACTCGATTAATGACAGGAGTTCGTTTCTCTTTCTGCAGATCCACACGCCTTCGAGCATCATTTTAATCTGGTCAACAAGGAAGACTTGTAATCTGTTCTTAGGGCGGAGATTTTTGTGAACGAGGGCGATAACCAAGTCAGGGCTGCTCACAAGATCCTCGGGTACGATCCGACCCAGAAGTCATTTTCGGCTCCAAAGCACGTGATCAAAGTCGGTGACCCACGACTTCGCGAGATAACTGTGGTAGAGCAAGGGTTTTTGTTTCCTGAAGGCACTCAATTAGCAGGACCCTTTGCTTCCACCCAAGCCGCGCAGGCCGAGGGAGAAGAGCTGGAAGAAGGGGAAGAAGTATCTGATTCGGGTCCATCCGAGGACGAATTTGGTGCATTTGACCAAGTCCACACATCCGAGGATCCTTCTGGTGACCTGGGCGACCCTAATTTGACCAAGGCTGACCTTTTCTCTGCGAGGACTTCTTCCCAAGCCGAGATGGGTTTCAAGAGACAACCCTAGACCAGCCTATTCGACCTGCTTGAGGGTCAGCCAGGGAGGGATGAGCCGAGAAAGTCCCAACCCAAGCTTCCTCCTTCGCCATCCAAGTCCCAGTTGGTTCGGACCAAGTCGTCTTCTTCCCAGTCTAAGCTTTCACCTCTTCCACCTCAGCCGAGCCTGCCGCCAAGGCCCGAGCTCGCTGATCCCAAGCGTAAGAAGGACCCTAAGGGCAAAGGGCCTATGGGAGCTGAGAGGACTCGCTCTTCCCCTGAGGGGGATGAGGCTCGGCGCCCCCTCAAGTAACAGAAAACTGGGCACCAGGGCCAAGGGGGAGAGGTGGCTGTGCAGCCCAAGGCCCAGGCATGGCTCCCTACCCCAATGCTCCGTGAGGAGCCCTTGATGGATAACGCCTCCCTCAGGGACTTTAGGGGCGATGAAGGCGCATATGTGGCCGATGCGCTGGAGAGGTCCCTGTTATTTCCCGCCGATATAGCTCAATTGGAGGGCCTGAAGAGGCAGGAGGTCATCCTCAGCATGAAGAGGTACTTGGGCATGGTAAGCCATCCATCGCTTGAGAGTTTGCTGATTTTACCCCTCGGTCCCCACACTTATCGTTTGTCTGTTTCAATTTGCAGGCTGTCCAGGCTACTTATAGGCTGGAAGAGGAGGCCAATAACAGAGCAGGGCCCTCGAGCAAGAGCGTGACAACTGCCTAGATGCCACGCGAATCCTTAGTAAATCCGAGGGCGACCTCAAGAAGGCGAGGGAGGCTCTAAAGGAGGTGACAAAGGCCAGAGATAGCGTGGTGTCAAGCTTGGCTGGTGCTGAAAAGCAAGCCGCCGACCAGACGCGGCGTCTCCTAGACACTGAGGGCCAACTGCGAATTGTTAAGGAGCACATAGTTGACTTAAAGCAGAAGTTGGCTGAGGAAGTGGGAGCCAGAGGCGTTGCCGAGCATGCTAGGGGTGAGGCTTTGAGAGCTAAAGCCGAGGCTGAGGCTGCGCGAACAGAGGCCGAAAGTTCTAGAGAGCAAGCCGAGGAAGAGGCCTTTGCTGAGGGAGTGGCCAAGACTGAAGCTGCCCTTAAGGTTCAAGTCCCTGAAGTATGCAGGCGCTACTGCTCCCAGACTTGGGAAGAGGCCCTCAACCAAGCAAAGGTTGAGGCTTCATCTGGCCTTAGGAAGGCCGAGAAAGTGTACTACCCTCCTACTATCCGAAAGGCTGTCTCCTTCATTTCTGAAGCCGACACCGCGCCCAAAGCGGCAGACGGGGACCGGGTCGACACTGCCAAGGATCCTACTCCCACCAATAGGTCTACCGAGGATGCTGAGCTCCAGAAGGTGCCAGAGGAAGAGGGAACCCGTAACTTGGACGCATCCCTGGATGTGGTGAAGCCCTCTGCTGGCCCTTAAGTCCCTGCTGCTGACTCTCAGGCACTTCCTGCTGATGGAGACCTTTCCAGAGTTATTCCTCTAACCAAGGAAACAGCTCTCATGGTGATGCCTCTGCAGGTGGTTCCCCTTGGTCAAAGCTCCGAAGACCCCGAGGACACCTTCGGACAACCTCCCAAGGAGGAGTAAAACTTAAGTCGAGAAACAGGGCTGCCTTGGCTAGCTTTTACCTTTTGTTTCCTGTTTTTGTGGTTGTTGCTTCTTCTTCTTTCTCTTTTTTTTTTTTAAGCTCTGTACTGCTACTTCTAAGTTGAATGTATGAATCAATCATTTTTGTTTACTTTATGCGTTAATTATCATTGTGATGAGTTTTACTACTGGCACAACCTGGGCTTTAACTATTAGCTTTGCAATCTTAGAAGTTTAACATGCTTTTCACTCCGAATTAGATACTGTAAACAGTAAAATACACTTGGGAAAGCCATTAGTTGCTGACTATGCTAAGGGGTTAGGTTCAATGCGCTTTAGAATGCCTTGAGCGATGCTCGTGGGCTTGTGTTTATCTATGCCTTTGCCGAGGGCAGCAAGTTTTGTCAGAGGTCTGAGTCCGAGGACCATTCAAGACCTTGGTTTCGTCTAACACTTAGACTTTCCTGTAAGTAACTAGTTTCCCCATAGGTTTGAGTCCGGGGACCATACAAGATCTTGGTTCCGTCTATCACTTAGATCCCTCTGTAAGTAGCTAGTTTCCCCATAGGTTTGAGTCCGTGGACCATGCAAGACCTTGGTTCAGTCTAGTACCCAGGTTCGTCTTGAAGTGGTTAGTTTCCCCATAGGTTTGAGTCCGAGGATCATGCAAGACCTTGGTTCAGTCTAGTACCCAGGTTTTTCTTGAAATGGCTTGGTCTAGTACTTTCGGTGGCTGCCAAAATATAGGATATATAATCATAGTAGACATGAAATCTAAACCACAAGAAAAAGGATGCTTTTATTAATAATAATACCTCCTCAGGTTATTTACATTCCACGGGCGAGGTACAGGTTTTTCATCTAGGTCCTCTAGGTAGTATGCGCCTATCCCCGCTACCGAGGTAATTCGATATGGCCCCTCCCAGTTGGGCCCCAGTTTTCCCCAAGAAGGGTTCTTGACAGCCCCCACAACTTTCCTCAGCACCAGGTCCCCCGGTGCTAATGGTCTGAGCTTCACATTGGCATCATACTCTTACTTGAGCTTTTGGTGGTAATAGGCTAGCTGGATCATCACTTTTTCCCTCCGTTCATCAACCAGATCTAGGCTCCTCCCCAGCAGTTCATCATTGCTGCCTAGAGTCAAAGAGCTTGTCCTTAGCGTTGGGAAGTTCGTCTCCAGAGGGATCACAGCCTCGACGCCATAAGTCATGGCAAAAGGTGTTTCCCCCGTTGACCGCCGTGGCGTAGTCCGGTATGTCCAGAGGACGTGTGGCAGCTCCTCTACCCATCTCCCCTTGGCATCATCCAGTCTCTTCTTAAGCCCATTGACGATGATCTTGTTGACAACCTCGGCCTGTCCGTTTCCCTGAGGGTAGGCTGGAGTTGAGTATCTGTTTGTGATCCCAAGTTCACAACAGTATCTTCTAAAGGCCTTGCTGTCGAATTGGATCCCATTATCCGAGATAAGGGTATGAGGGACCCCGAATTATGTGACAATGTTTCTCCAAATGAATTTCTTAGCATCCACATCCCTGATGTTGGCCAATGGCTCGGCTTCAACCTACTTGGTGAAGTAGTCCGTGGCAACCAACAAGTATCTCTTATTCCCTGGTGCTTTGGGGAAAGGGCCTACAATGTCCAAGCCCCACTGGGCAAACGGCCATGGGCTAGACAAAGGGTTGAGGACCCCCCAGGTTGATGAATATTTAGGGCGAACCTTTGGCATTGGTCACACTTCTTGACATACTCCAAGGCTTCCTTCTGCATTCCCGGCCACCAATATCCTTGTGTGACGGCTCGGTGAGACAGGGATCTTCCTCTGGTATGGCTCCCACAGATTCCCTCGTGCAACTCTTCGAGCAGTAATTCTGCTGCTTCGGGGTGGACACACAGTAGGTATGGTCCAGAGTAGGAGCGCCTGTACAACTTGTGGTCCTCGGACAACCAGAACCGAGCAGCATTCCTTCGTACCTTTTCAGCCTCTAACCTCTCCTCAGGCAGAACATCATCTTTGAGGAATTTCACTATGGGATCCATCCAACTGGGACCCACCCCAATTTGATGGATGCGGACCACGTCTTTTGCTACCTCACTCGCTCTTTCCAGGTGCTCCACAAGTATGATCGAGGCAGATCCCCTGCCGAGGAAGTGGCGAGTGTGGCTAATGAATTGGCATGGGTGTTCCCGCTTCTAAGGATATGAGACAAGCTGAAAAGACCAAATTCTGACTGCAACCGCCTGACCTGGCTCAGGTACTCTTGCATTCTCGAATCTCTGGCCTCCAGGTCTCCCCCTACCTGGCCTACCACCAGTCTCGAATCCGAGAACATTTCCACCAATTTTCCTCCCATCTTCTGTACCATGACCATCCCTTGTAATAATGTTTCATACTCGGCTTCATTGTTTGTGGCCGAGAACCCGAGCCTCATGGATTTTTCTATGACATGCTCTTTAGGGGATACTAAGACTAGCCCCACTCCAGACCCCCTCTGGTTTGCCGCGCCATCAACGTATACTTTCCAACACGGTGACCCCGGGATAAAGATTGCCCCAACTGGCTTTTCGTCAATGCATCTCTCCTCGGCTGCCACCTCTACTATTGGTTCAGCGAACTCAGCCGTTAAATCAGCCAAAACCTGGCCCTTTATGGAGGTCCGAGGCATGTATTTGACGTCAAAAGCCCCCAGAATTGTGTTCAACTTTGCGATCCTTCCTGTGTAGTCAGCAGTCCGGAGTACAGACTTCAAGGGTAATCGGGTTAAGACGACCACTGTGTGAGCCTGAAAATAATTGGGGAGCTTTCGCGTAGCGTGGACCACAGCTAGTATGGCTTTCTCTAAGGGTAGGTACTTGACCTCAGCTTCATACAGCGACTTGCTAACGTAGTAGACTGGCTTTTGAACGCCATTGTCATCTAGTATCAGTACCAGGCTCACAGCGTGGAGCACCACGGCAAGGTATGCATATAGGACCTCGTCGACCTCAGGATTGGACATGACAAGCGCCGGGATAGATACCCCTTGAGTTGCTGGAAAGCCACGACACAATCCTCGGACCACTCGAATCCCTTCCACTTGTTGATCAGGAGATAGAAGGGTCTGCATCTGTCAGCCGACCTAGAAATGAACCGGTTCAGGGCCGCGATCATTCCGGTAAGCTTTTGGACCTCCTTGGGGTTCTGCGGAGGCTTCAGGTTATGAATAGCCTTGATTTGGTCAGGGTCGACCTCGATTCCCCAGAAACTTGCTAGAGCCCATGCCAAACGAGCATTTGGAGGCATTTAGGCGCAGCTTTTGTTTTCTCAGGACGTCAAAGGTGCGGCCGAGATCCCCCAAATGCTCGGACACCACTTTGCTTTTCACCACCATATCATCAACATAGACCTCGATGCTCTTGCCTAGCATCGGCTCGAACATTCTCGTCATCATCCTTTGATAGGTGGACCCTGTGTTCTTCAGACTGAACGGCATTACTTTGTAATGGTAGTTCCCGACGAGCGTCACAAAGGCTGTCTTCTCCTGATCTTCTAGGGCCAATGGTATTTGGTGATAGCCTTGGAAGGCATCCAGGAAGCTCATCCGAGGATGGCCCGTGGTTGCATCAACCAGCTGCTCGATCCGGGGCATGGGGAACGGGTCTTTTGGACATGCCTTATTTAGGTCGGTGAAGTCCACATAGACCCTCCACTTTTCGCTTTTCTTCTTGACCACCACAATGTTGGCCAACCATTCAAGGTAAAAGACCTCTTTGATAGCCCCTGCACGCTTAAGTTTATTCACCTTTTCCCTAATTGCATTAGCGTGCTCCCTTGATGGGCGCCGGGGCGACTATTTCTTGGGCATTATGGACGGGTTAACGTTGAGATGGTGACAGATGAAGGATTGATCAATTCCTAGGGCATCACAGGCATCCCATGCAAACACGTCAATATTGCTTTTGAGGAACTCCACCAGCTCACCCTGCTCCTTGGGGGGCAGCCGAGCTCCGACCCGAAAGAACTTCTCCGGATCGTCACCAATTGCCACCTTCTCCAGATCCTCACATTTTGCTTCCTCGGCGGCTGCATCAGGGGGCTCCACCAGGGTCTTTGATTGCTATAAGCCTCACTTGGCAGTAGCCGAGGGCTGTGCGTTGAGCCGATGTAATATGGCAGCCACCATGCATTGCCTCGCTGTGGGTTGACAACCCCGGATCTCTAAAACCTGATCCCCCGATGGGAATTTCACCTTCTGGTGCAAGGAGAAGGCAACGCCCCCCAAGGTGTGGAGCCAGGGCCTCCCTACAATGGCCGTGTAAGGGGAGTACATGTCCACCACTATAAAGTTCACCTCCACCACTTCTGGGCTGGTCTGGATGGGCAGCCTGATCATGCCTTTTGGGATGACGAGATTTCCATCGAAGCTCATCAGGGGAGAACTATAGGGAGTCAAGTCCTCTGGCTTTAGTCCCAGCCCTTTATAGAGGTCTGGGTACATGACCTCGGCCGCGCTGCCACCATCCACCATCACTCTTCTCACGTTGTAGTCCCCAATTCTGAGTGTGACCACCAGAGCGTCATCGTGGGGCTAGGTGGTCCCAACCTTGTCCTCCTCCGAGAAGCTCAAGGTTGGGTGAAGATTCCTCCTGGCCCTTTTCAGCTCTGTCTGGTACTCCTCGGCAAGCAGCCAGACTACAGACAACACTCGTGAAGGGCACGTACCCATTCTTCCTGGTGCCGCCAAGATTACATTGATCGTCCTTGCGGGCGCCCTTAGGGCATTATCTCTCTGGGGCTCCTGATGGGCCCGGCCTTGATGTTCGCCGGGGTGATGTAGAAGATGCTTCAGCCTTCCTTCTCGGACCAGCTGGTCCAGATAGCTTCGGAGATTCCTGCAGTTCTCCGTGGTATGTCCGTGGTCCCTATGGTACTGGCAGTAAAGATTCTGATTGCGCTTCGTGGATTCTCCCACCATCTTATTCGACCACCTGAAGTACGGCTCGCTCTCGATTTTCTCCAGCACCCTGTGTATTGGTTCTCGGAATGCGGCATGGACAGCTTGTGTGTCGGCCGCTCCAGATTGCCCTACAAAGTCCCTCCTCAAGCGGGTGCCATTATATCGGTTCGGCTTAAAATCCCTCCTCTCTTGAGGGATGGCTTTCTCCTTTCCTCTGGCCTGCAGCTGGTCCTCCTCCACCCGTTTGTACTTGTCGATCCGATCCATTAGTCGGCGGACACTGGTGACGGGCTTGCTTGTCAGAGACTTCCTTAGGTCATGTCCAGTTGGGAGACCGTTTTTGAAGGTGCTAATGGCGACATCGTCGTGCTTGCCCTCCAATTCATTGTACACCTCCCAATATTGGCCCGAGTAGGCCTTTAGAGTCTCTCCATCATGCATGGTCAAAGACAGCAGTGCACTCAAGGGCCGAGGCTCTATGTTGTTTGTAACAAAGCAGGAGCCGAAGGCCTGGGTCAGCTGTCTGTACGAACCTATGGAATCTGTCTTCAAGCCGTTGAACCACCTCATCACCACTAGGCCCAAGTTGGAGGGGAAAACCTTGCACATCAACGCCTCTTTCTAGGCATGAACTGCCATCCTCTGGTTGAACTGGCTCACATGCTCCACGGGGTCCGTTTTGCCATTATAGATGGAAAAGGTTGGCTGCTAGAACCGCCGAGGCAGTGCAGCCCCCTCTATATGGCATGTGAAGGGCGATTTGGACAGTTGATCCAGTACCCTGCTCATGGCATCGTACCCCAAGCCCCTAGGGGATGGGCTTCTGCGCTTGCGCTTCCGATAGCGCTTGCGCTTCCGGTAGCGCTCTTCTTCATGAGAGAAGGTCTCGCTCGGAGGAGTTCCCGATCTTTGCCTATAGTCGTCATCGCTCTCATCGTTAGAGGGCAGGTCGAGGCTAGGTCGAGATTGCCTTCGTTGTGCATGGCGTAGCCTCCTCTTCAAGTCATCTATCTCCCGCTGCATGGCCTGCTCATCGTTCTGCCCTTGGGTCACGTGGCTTCCACCCTTCTTTAGCTGTACGACCCGGTTGTTGTTTTGTCTCTATGGCACATGGCTGTCTCCACGCGAGTAGCCGCTGCTAGTTTGGGCAGTGTGTACACTTCCTTCTCGGAACCTTCCATTCTTCTCGTTTCGATCGTGCTCAGGGTTGGCGAAGTTACCCTGGTGCTGGGGCTTGACCGGTTCGAGCTAATGGGGACCTTCTTGATGAGGGCCTGATCCTACCATGCTTGATCGTTGCCCTTACTAACGCACAAGTTCTTCCCACAGACAGCCCCAATTGTAGGGACTTGGTTTAATCACTTCTACTGTTGAGAGAATTGACTCAAGCCCAGTTAGCCCAGTACAATGAATTTGTAGAGAGCGGGGTCAAGAACTAGACCCTAATGAGGGGTGCAACGGCCATGCATGGTTGCATGGGGATTTAGTAGCCTGAACGTGAGTTGAGATGTGCAATGATGCTCATCGGCCTTGCTCTCGAGAGCTTAGAGCTCTTGTTATTTCTTTAGAGAATGATTACAAGTCTTTTGAGAGGATACAGATTGTTATAGTATTCTATGGTTCAGATTTGTCCTCCCTTGCAGAGGGGTTCCTTACATTATATACCCCTTTCTCAACTGATCTTAGTCCTACATTTGTTGATCAACCAGGCTGCTACTTGAGTGCTTGTCCCATCAGCCGCCTTCCCACTCTTCCTGTGGGTTGCAGCAACCAAGGCAACACTGTTCAGGGGTCCTTTCCTCATTAATGCGGCCAGGACGTTAGTTGTGAAAATTTAATGTGGAGGTGACAGTTCATCCTAGACTTGCTCCTCCACCACGCTTCCATTGCTGACACGTTGTACCTGCTCTTTCTCTTTGGGTGCTCAGGAAAGCCGCTCCTGGTGGCTCGTTACTTCCTCCTTCAACGGTCTCGGCTTGCCGAGGACAACATCGTCCTCAGCGATGTTTCCTGGCAGCTTGGGCTATCTACGCTCCTCCTCGGACGTTTCTTGATCCTCGGCATGGGCCTTGAGCCGAATATAAGATGGGCCGGGGTTGTCAAATTATTGGGCCCCACAATGTGTATATATGAATTATGGAGAGATAAATTTTAATTATTTGCTGAAACAATGTAGTATTGAATCCAACTAAATGTGATTGCCTATTAACTCAGTAATAAAAAAGAGAATATCGGTATAGTACAAAATAAAATTGATCAGTGGCAACAAATTAGGTTGATTTTTTATTTTTTTAAGGAGAAGAAGAATGATATAATCTAAATCCGTTGAACACCATCTAAGAAATTCTTTCATCCTATAGTAGAGCCAAGTAGCAACCATAATGTTCAGTGACATCAAATTCAGATTCAAAAAGCTCTTGTATCTCTATGTGCCATGGAGTGAGAGAGAGAGAATTGAAGTTGATAAATCTCCTAAGTCCTAAGCAGTCCTAACCAATCTAAGGCTTCGTTTGCGAGTTTATCAAATTCACTCCACCAACAAATTTTATTGCACCAAGTCCTCATCAACCTTTTTCAATTAAAAGCAACAATTTATTTCGCCGAGGATGATAACCTTCATTGAAGGTATGAAAAAACAAAAATGTTACATAACAAAAAGAACGTTTTTAGAGTTTCTTATATACAATCGTATTATAAGTCATATTTAAGCTTCATAAAGGTATGGCTCCTCCTTTTAGCAAATAATTAATGGAGAGTCATAATTTAATAGGAATAAATTAAATTAGTAACATATTAATCTTTTCCGATTATTCTTACACCAACTGTAATGTCCCATGTCATATAAATTTGGATTGTATAAATATGTATTATGTATTATGTGGGTATATGTTGAATACTACATTGACATGTATTAGATCAATTTGGACCATATATCCGATTTTGAGAAGTCTTAATAGTAGTTTAATTGATGATTTCCGAAAAAAATTATATAAATAAATGATTAGGAAATACCCTAATTAATCACAACACACTTTATGGTGACACCAAATGTTGTTGTGGGGAACGTGACAACATCAAAGACCCTGTTCACCTTGTAAATTGTCGAAGGGATTCAATTTAGTTGTTACCGGAACAAAGTTTATAGAAGAAATCCTTCGCTCCATTTATTTCGATGTAAAATATTTGGAGGAAAATATTTTCATTTTACAATATTTGGCAGTGCACATGTAAATTTTGTGCAAAATATTTTTCAGTGTTTGGCACAACGTAAAATGGGGGGAGGGGGGGGGGGGGAGGGACAAACAAACAAACCGAAAAAAATTTAAAACATTTTTTTATTACCTTCCAAAAAATACATAGAGACATTCGAACGTTTAAGGGATACTATAATAAATTGTACCAAGACACCACTAATGGTTAAAAAGGTTAATCTACTTAGGGTCTGTTTGGATTAAACTTATTGTTGCTGAAACTGAAAACTGAAAACTGAAAACTGAAAACACTGTAGCAAAATAATTTTTAAATTGTGAATAGTACCGGTGGGACCCATTTTTAATATTTTTTAGTACATGAACAGTACATGCACAATGCATGAACAGTGCATGCACTGTTCATGAACTGCACCTTTTGTCTCTTAAAGTCAACCTAAGCGGCTGAAAAAAAAAAAAAGCGCCAATGCCAGACGCAGACTTGCAATCCAAACCGCAGAGTCTGTTTGAAATCCACTTATTTTGTTGAAATTGAAAACTTTTTGTTGAAAGTACTGTAGATAAAGGTAAAAGTTAATTGAAATAATATAAACCCATGAATAGTACTAAAAAGTGTAGTAAGACCCATGAATAGTACAAAAATAAGCTAAATAGTAAAATAAGTTGACAAAAATAATTTTTGTCAATCGGACACTTAGAGCATTCGCAGCTGGCATGGTATATGCCATATCTTGCCAAGATTTACCATTTCGGCACAAAAAAAGGTCAACAACTAGTCTGCTAAAGTTAAAAAAATTTGCAATACTGCTACAGTACCATCGCAAATTTGCAATAGTACTATAGCAACATTCTAAATCCAAAAATTATTATTTTATTCTACTTACAAAAATTTGCCTCCTCTCTTCACCGTCTCGTTTTCTCTATCTCTTCAGAATATATTATTTTATTATGTAAATATATTATTTTATTGTATATATATATTATTTTAATGTATAATATTGTAAAATATAAGTTGGGATGTTGATTGTATTGTAAAATAATATTATATAATTGATAAAGTAACTTTTTGATATAGTAAAATAGAATAGGATAAAATTATTTGATGGAAATGCTCCTACGTACCACTTCTTTGAGCTTTAGCTAAAACTTGTAAACCATCTCGTAAACTTCTTTTGTTATAGAAAGCTGAGTAGAGAGTGGAATTAGGCAATTAGCTAGTGCACAGAATTTTGTGCAATTGACAAGCACACAATTATATTAAGCATATCACTAATTAACCTTTCAAAAATTATTCCAAAAATAAAGTAGTTACAAATTTTCCAATTTAACTGAGAAACTAAAATAAAAAATAAAACTACCTAAAAGTTAAAAACTCTTGAGCCAGAAAAAAAAAAAAACAAAACAACCCTAGAATGCCGCTGTTTGACTAAACTTCCTATGTAATCACAAAAGTACTATTCTCAACAAAACTAGAGCAAAAGGAGCAGTCACAACCTAGCTCATGCTGCCTTGACTAGCTTGGCATGTGGCTTTTCCTCAACCATTTTGGTAGACCCTATGGCCAGTTTCTTCATTCCGTCCAGCATTACCACGAATTCGATTTGAGAAATCAAATCGTCCCTCAAAGTCATTTCTCCCATAGCCACGGCCTACACTAAAATTCCCACCACTGAAGTTTCCACAGCCCCTAAAGTTTTCATTTCGATAACCAACCCGTCCTGAAAACCTCCCTCTGTCACTGTTAGCTGCAAGAAACACCAGACCATCAATTCCAACCATATGAAAAAGAAAGCACAAAGGTAGCCATGGCCCATCCAGCAGGCACTCAAAGACTCCAGACTCTCATCACATAAAATAACCAAATCCATGAGACAAAAACACATAAGTTACTTCACAACATTAAGTTAACATGCGTAACACACATATCCACAAAGTATGAAAAGTTAATCATGACAGCCACACAGAAAACAGAGGATGAAGTTTTGTGTGTCCTTGCTTGGTGAAAAATGTGCGAATGAAGCTTAGACTATACAATGGTAGTTTAGACATGTAAGTTATTGTCGATTAAAAGGTTAATCCCCAATATACAAGATAACAACAAATTAGGTGGCGAAGAATATAAAACAGAAAAGTCAATACCTCAATAGCACTTTGCATCGAACTGGCAAATTCAAATTCCACAAAACCAAAACATGTCCCCTATTGCTGGATAGAAGATAGCAAAATAAAAAACATGTGAACATCATTATAAATAAAAAATCTAAATGGAGTTAACCAAGTTAAATAAGAAACATACCTTGCTACTTCTAACTTGAATACCATTATGCTTAATAGGCCCAAAATTGTTGAAAACCACTTCAAGTTGTTCAACAATTGCATTCATAGGCAAATTTGGTACAAATATGGCAAGAGTCTTAGCTGGACATGTACAATCATAGATATTAGAAGAAACAAGTTGGATATGAAAAGGGAAGTTTGTATAACATCTCAAATTGAACACCATTCCAGGCATCAATAAATAAGATCACAAGAAGAAATAAACACCTGCAAAATATTTCTGGACAAAATATAACATTACCATAATACTAATGAATCCAAAATATAACATTATTCCATAATAAATCCAAAACATGTCAATCAGTGTTGCATAACCATCCATAAGCACACTTACAATAACAAAACCCAAAGACTACGACAATATAGATAACATTAACCTATGAAGCATGGGTGGGTTTCGGGATTCGAGTGTGGGTGTGGTGATTAAAAATTTATTAAAAATATTTTTATTTATATTTTTAATATATTGCTAAGCATACTTTTTCACATTATATAAACATATACCATATTTAAGAGTAACAGTAGATAATAACTAAAACATGATGTTCATAAATTAAATACAACCCACAAGATTGAAACTAAAACATTCCATGATGTTTGAAAATTAGAATACAACTCACAAGTTTGAAACTAAAACAAAATAAAAGATAATCAACAAGACAATCAAACACCAACATCATCATCATCAAGATCAATAGCTTCACTTCAAATTTCACTTTCACTAGTAGTAACACTAGTGCTAGCATTCCCAATAACCATGGCCTCCAACTCTAACTCATCAAGTGTAAGGGCTGCATTCTCAAGAATTCCAGCTCCTCCATGTATGTCGCTCTCATTCCAAGAGTCTTTGCAATATCTCACATCTTTGTTGCTATATTTACGTACTCCTCATTGCGCTTTGGCAAGAGTCGAATATTAGAATGCACATATACCAACTCCTCAGCGCGTGCAGGAGCCATTTTGTTTCTTTTTAAGGAATGAATGAATTTGTATGTGCTCCAATTCCTCTCAGCACATGAGGATGTACAAGGTTGTCCAAGAAGTTTAAGGGCAAGGGTTTGAAAAGTTAGAAATGCGAAGCCATGGTATTGCCACCAAACCAAAGGTTGTAAGGCTCACCTATCTGTCAAGGCATCTGGTGAAGGAAACCTCCCTCCTGAAAATGCAGCAAACTCAAACTTCACCACCTTTAATTCATTCTTATCTTCAAAGTATCGATCCAAACACTTGCTCCTTTCCATAGAAATTTCATGATCCTGATGTGAAGAGATGCGTTTTGGATTCTCCGAAAGCCATTCAATGGAGTAATACCTAGTTAAAGATTAAAAAACAAATATAGATAAAACATGTGTTTTACTAGAAGGGTGAACTAAGGAAAATAGAAAATAAATGTACTTACTTAGGATTTAAGGAATGAGCCAAGCAATGTAGTGGTGTATAATTTTTAGTTCATCGATCAATGAGTATATCATACACCACACCCCAAAATGAGTTATACTGATCATCTTCTAAGCTTTCATGTCGATATATTGCTACCTTCACCTTCTCTATCATTGAATCCCACATATCATACACAAGATGAAGACAAGACTTATCTGTGTCGGCTACTCGTAGCATATCATAAATAGGTGCTGTGAATTCAAGGATATAATCAATATTATCCCACCAAAGATCACTTAGAATCATATCTTTCACCTTTTGAGCTTTTCCAACATCATCCTCCCTATAAGAAGCCCATTGGTCACTAATAGCCATGGCTTGAAGGCATTTTTTTATCAACTTCAACCTTTTCAGCATTACAACAACCGAAGCAAATCTAGTATCAGCAACTTGGAGCAGTTTTAATGGACAAAATTTATTAAACATTGCCAACCTCATTGAATGGTTCATGATAAAAACAGGTATGAAGGATGCATCATCAGCAATACATGTAATCCAACTACATTCCTCATATGTAACTTCATTCTTTTCAGTGTTTTTTGCTGCACAAATATTCTTCAAAGCTAGATTGAGAGTGTGGACAACACAAGGTGTCCAAAATATTTTAGGATACTCACCATCAATAAGAGCTCCAGCAAACTTCATCACACTAGCATTATCAGTGATGACTTGGACAACTTTTTCATGTCCAATCTCTTTTATAGCATCCTTCAACACCCCAGCAATATAATGTTTGTCTTTGAACTCACCTGAACCATCAATTGTCTTTATAAACACTGGACCTCCATCTGATACAGCAATAATATTAATAAGAGGCCTCCTTTGTGGATCTAACCATCCATCAAAAACTATACTTACACCATTTTCAAGTCAAAAGTCCTTAATTGGTTTCAAAAGTCTTTCAACATGAGCTCTTTCTTTTTGCAAAAGTGTTGTTCTCAAGGCATTGTGTCCAGGAGGAACATAACCCTGAATGCTATGGGTAGCAGCATATGCATAGGAATTACGATAATATGGGTTCCTTGCAAAGTTAAACGAAATCCCACCAGTGTAAAACATCCTAGCAATTCTACTATCCAATTCATGTCTAGCATTATTCTGGAATGCTCTTTCCAAATGAGAATTCACAGTCACCTTCCTCCTCTAACCATCAACCAGATTTGTACTATCACTCCCTTCCTATCTCCGAAATGGGGAAATAGGTATAAGCCCACGGCCTGGGGGAGGTAGGGGTAAGGGAATTTGACTTCTTCGTTCTCTCTCTAACTTATCATTCTCAACTTGATCATGCATTCGCTACATTTCCAGCCTATAGCTCGGTGTTACCTTAGGGCATGGTTTAATACCTTTATTAGGAATTTTTAATAAATGAGCCTTAACCCTAGAATAGGATCCCAAATAAATTACACCACAATAGTTGCACTTAAAGTGTGTGTTTCCACCTGATTTAACAATAGAACCAGGTGGTTTTTCTACTTTATTCACATATTGCCAAAAAGGAGATTCATCATTTGGCACTTCTTGATTAGATGAAGGTAAAGTTTTTGTGCTAGTAACTTCATCAATTGCAAATTCAATAGATTCAATTTAACCTACAAATAATAACTATTAACTAAATAAATTAATAATAAATCAAACCCAAGTTCACAGATTCACAAATCACAATGAGTAATAACTATTAACTAAATAAAAAATCAAACCCAAGTCACAACATTATTACATTACAGCTCATATAAAAAATTAAAAAAAAATATTTTAAAATCAGATTAGGTGAGATTCAGACTAAAAAAATCAAATCAGCTTGAGCTTAAAAAAATTGAAAAACTAAGATTGAAAGTTTTAGTTTGATACCTGAGTTGAGACTCTTGAGAGTTGAGACTTGAGTTGAGTTGAGAACTTGAGATTGAGAGTAGGTCACTGAGGTTGTGAGTAAGTTGAGAGTGAGATTGTGTGAGTGTGAGAGTGAGTTAAGAGTGAGATTGTGTGTGAGAGTGAGTTGAGAGTGAGATTGTGTGTGTGACTGAGTGGTCGAGTGTCTCAGAGACAGAGAGGCAGAGAGCACACATCACAGAGAGACGAGTGAGAGAAAGTTGAAGTTTGAACGAAGTGAGAATGCGTGAGAGATTTTAGGCCCTTTAGGGTTTGTTATTAAGTTCAAACGATGCGTTTTGCACCTTTTTTTTTTTTTTTTTGAATTTCGGCCTGAATCAGCCGTTTAGGCGATTTCGCCCGATACGACCCGAATCGGTGTGAATCAGCCCAATTCAGCTCGATTTGGCCCGAGTATGAGCCGCGTTGGCGCGAGTCGTGAAAAAAAAAAAAGCTGGACGCGACACCAACGTGTGAGCAGCAGCGTCCCTCGCGTATTGCCACGTCGCATGCGGGTGCGGCATGGGTTTTGCCGCGTCCGTGCATCCCAGACATTAACACATAACCTTCCAAAATATGGAATTGTTCCATAATTATTAATAACCTAAAGAATACCATGGTACCACTAACATGTTTTACACAACTATCCAACAACTGCAAGTTAGAAGGTTTTGTTGAAAATTTTCTCCAACCAAATCTTTCTCATCCTATCATTTTTAGCCTTAAAGGCCCTTCTTGCCTTTTCATCATTAACCAAATGATCAAAAGCTTCATTAAGCATGTCTTCTTCAAAGCCTTTAACATTCAAAATAGTGAAGATGACATACTAATCTAAATAGCATGGGGGACTTTTTCTGAGGTAAAGATAGATATATTATTGATATAGTTATACAAAGTAGTATAGACTCTGGGGCCAGTCAGGAGAAACCAAAACAGTACATGTAGCTGGAGCTAAACTACAACAAAACTAAAACTAGTGCTGCCAACTAAACCTAGTGCCGAGAGTGAAATTAGTGCAGAATAAGAAAACAACAGCCCACACGCTACAGGCAGCAGCAATCCAGTGCAGAAATCCAGCAGCTACCCAGTGCAGAAAATAGCATAAGGTACTTAATTTCATTTATTTATTATTAAAAAAAAAAAAAAAGCAAGGGGACCTACTATAAGGGACTTCTTAATGGAGGACAGTGGCCAAGTTTGTCAAATGATATATGTGGCACAACAAGCTTTTCTCTATTCAAATATTTTGGGGCAACTTCTTATGTATAACTCAACTTCTTAAATCCGAACCACCTAATTTTGATTGAACTCATGTACCCATCATAAACTAGTATACAATAACTTCATCAATAATTTCATCACAAAAATATCATAATGCCACACATAAATAAAACCCCCTAAAAAAGAGTCTCACAAAAAGAAGCAAGAATCTGATCACTGAAACTATCCAAATCCTTAAAAGTTCGCCGATTCCGTTCCTTCCAAATACACCATAGGATGCACAACGGAACTAAGTTCCAAATCTGAGACGAATGCTTCCCTAGCCAATTCCACCAGGCAAAAAGCAAATCTGGGATCGATCTCAGTATAACCCAAGACAAACCAAAAATTTTTAAGGCAAAGCTCCACAACCGATGAGCCATATCACAATAAAGAAGTAGATGGTCTACCGTCTCTCCACAATGACGGCACATAATGCACTAGTCTACAAAAACCAATCTCCTCAATCTCAAGTTATCGCCCATTAGGATCTTATTCCAAGCTACACACCAAATAGAAAAAGAAACCCATATAGGAGCCTTTACTCTCCAAATACCTTTCCAAGGAAAGACAATTGAGGGAGAATCCCTCAATTTGTTATAATACAACCGAGTGTCAAACTCCCCATTAGGTTTCAACTTCCATCTCATCCGATCTCCAACATCCAGTGGAGGGGTATTAGCTCCCAAAATATGAAGAAAATGCAGCCCTTCATCCAACTCCCATTCATTAAGATCTCGAATGAGACTAACATCCCAAATTCTCCTATCCTCCACCCCTTGCCTCGACAGAGAAGCTTCTACAGAAGCCTCCTTATCAAGGGCAATACTATACAGCCTTGGGAAAGCTAATTGGAAAGGTTGATCCCCATACCACCCATCCTACCAAAATCTCACTCTATTCCCCAACCCGACAATAAACTGATAATTTTTGCTAAAACCCTCCCATCCCATGAGAATACCTCTCCACAAACCACACCCATGAGCTCCCCTACCTAGCTTTGAGGTCCATCCCCCCCAATCTTCCCCATATTTTAAAACTACCACCCTCCTCCATAACCAATCATCTTCCTTCCCAAATCGCCACAACCATTTCCCCAATAAGGCCTTATTGAAAGTAGTAAGTTTTCTTATCCCCAAGCCACCATTGGCTATAGGCGCACAAACTTTATCCCATCCTACCAAATGAATCTTACTGTCACCCCATAGAAAATCCTTATGCAACCTCTCAATTTATTAGCCACATAAGTAGGAATGGTAAATAGAGATTGAAAATAGGTAGGAAGACTAGATAACGTACTCTTGAGTAGCATCAAATGACCCTCTTTAGACAAATACAACTTTTTCCACCCGGCTAATTTCAGCTCAATTTTTTCCAGAATGGGATTCCAAATTGAAGAGGAATTATGCGACGCCCCCAATGGCATGCCAAGATAAGACATAGGCAAAGTTCCAACTCTACAGCCCAAAATATCTGCTAGGGCATGCACATCATCAACCTCCCCTATTGGAACCATTTCACTCTTGTGCACATTGACCTTCAAACCTGTTACAGCCTGAAAGCTGAGTAACAACAACCGAATATGAAGAATTTGCTCCACATCTGCATCACAAAATAGGATAGTATTGTCTGCAAACATTAGATGTGAAACACTTTCCCCACCACCCCTCCTACCCTCAACTTTAAAACCACGGATCAAGCCCACTTCCTCCACTCTGCTCAACATCCTACAAAACACCTCCATCACAATCAAAAACAGCATAGGAGAAAGCAGATCCCCTTGTCTTAAACCCATTGAACTACCAAAAAAATTATTTGGAGACCCATTAATCAAAATAGAGAACTGAACTGTGGATATACAAGTACGGATCCACTTACACCACTTCACTCCAAAACCCATTCTATTCAACAAATCCAACAAAGCCTCCCAGTTCACATGATCATAGACCTTCTCAATATTAAGTTTACAAATGACTCCAGGAACCCTACTCTTCCCTTGGCTATCCACACACTCATTCGCAATAAGAACCGAGTCAAGGATTTGTCTCCTACCCACAAAGCTATTCTGAGTCTTCGAGATCAACTAATCTAAAACCACTATCAAACAATTTGTCAAAACCTTAGCCAAGATTTTATACACACTCCCCACCAAGCTAATAGGTCGGGAATCTCTAATATCAGAGGCATCATTCTTTTTAGGAATTAAAGCAATGAAGGTAGCATTAAGGGATTTTTCAAACTTGCAATGTTGAAAAAACTCTTCAAAGACTGCTAAGACGTCTTTCTCCACTACTCTCTCACAATGCTGATAAAACGCCATAGTAAACCCATCCGGACCTGGGGCCTTGTCCCCCTCCAAGTCACTTACGACTTGAAGTATCTCCTCTCTCTCAAACTTCCGTTCAAGCCAAACCCTTTCCATATCCCCAATAGAGTAGCCATTCGTATATATAACATTCTTACTTATCAAAAAAAAAAAAAACCCAGATCTGAAAATCATAAACCCTAACTCATATCAAATAGCCAATATCAAAATCATCAAATAAATAAATAAATATCACACAATTAAATCAACACCGAAAAACCCATATGAAAAATGATAAGAAATCAAATATGTGTAAAAATTATGATTCATCAAAAATAAGACCTGAAACTTTGAAGAGTTTTTCCAGCAAGGAGTAGAAATCGAACCTAAGAAAAATCAGAGAAAGGTTAGAGATGAAGAAAAACGAAAAGAAAAGGAGAAATCTAATCTAAAAACACAGAAAACTACTTGGGTTTCGCTAGTGATAAGCGGCGCCAGCGGAAGCTAGAGCTAGGGGTGGTACCTCAGACCTTGGAGCCAAGGATTGATGGGAGAGGGGACTGAAGGTGGCTGGGATTTTCTGGAGAGAAATCCGATTTGGGAGAGTTTGAGCGTAAAGTGACTATGGGTGGGAGTGAAAAGAGGAGTGATAAGTATCACGGTGTGGGGGGAGTGAGCAAATGTAAAATGTTTTACCAAAATTTTAAATGTTATTTTACATAAATTGTTTTAGGTTGGTTTGGTTGACTGAAAATATTTTACTTTTAACCAAATATTTTACTACAAAATAAACACCGTAAAATTAGAAAATATTTGTTTGCAAATATTTTATATCGAAACAAATTGATTTTTTATATATGTTATGAGTTAATACAGGATTTAACATTGTACAAATTCAAATATCTAGTGAGGAAGCTATTGAAACTGCTTAGCTGCTTGCCCTGAAGGAAGGTTTGCTGGTGGGGATTTCATCTAGTGCTGTAGTAGCTGCTGCAATAAAGGTGGGAAAGAGACCGAAAAAAGCTGGGAAACTTGTTGTCGTGATTTTCCCCAGCTGTGGGGAGTGTTATTTGTCTACTGCACTCTTTGATTCCATTAGACATCTGACATGAGGCGGAAAATATGACTTTGACTGATGTTTTCATTGAATAAGAGCATAACCTGCTTGAACTAATAATGTCTCCACAAAGATGAAGTATGATGAATTTGAGAGATAATCCATTATTGACTCTTATATTTAAACCTCTCTATGTGCTTTGAAGCACATGGAAAGGCTCAAATAGGATGGAAATTTAATTTAAACACTTGTAGTTTTATATTTGTTAAAAAAAAAAAAACATTGTACAAATTCGTGTATAAAAGTTCAATCTACCTGCCCCCATGATGGTGGGACTTCTCCATATTTAATGAAGAAGAGGCTAGATAACATTTCCATCAATTCATTAATTAAAAAAAAATGAATGCAAGAATAAATAAGATGCATTGTGGCTTAGCATTTGAAAATACATTACTAATTAGTTGATACAACCACAACAACTAAGTTTGAAACTAGGACGAGGTGGGGCAAAACCAGATCAACAACGACATTTACTTCCTCAAGTCACGTGAACTAATCCTCATCCCCTCTCACCATATTCGTTGGCCGAAACAATACTTTGATACATGCCCAAAGGAGAGAGTGAGTGAGTCAGAGAATGGATGAGAGAAGCAGGGGAAAATTTGTCATATAATTCCTCCACTATAAAACTAAAATGTAAAAAATTGAAGCTTTTTTTTTTTTTTTGAAAAAGTAAAAAATTGAAACATGAAAAATACTAAACTTGTAATCTTAACATTATAATAATAATAAATCACATTTTCATGTGAATGAACTCATGAATCTAATCTTGTTTAATTAAAACCAAACCCTTAAAAAAAAAAAAAAAAAAAAAAAAAAAAAAAAAAAACAACAACAACAACCAAACACAAATAACCACAAACCCCATTACCTATCCCTTCATTAAAACAAATGAACCATCATTCAAACAACAATTGTTAAAAGAAACAAAAAGAACAAGATAAATCTTAAATAAGCTGAAGAGCCCACCGCCGTCTCCTTTTCATTTTCACCCACCTCAAAGAAAAAAAAAATTAGAAAGAATAAAACAAAAACAAAAAACAAACACAGATTCCAAAAAAAGCTAAGAGGATTATTACCTCAATCAACCAACTGGATGCCATTTTTGTTTGCAATTATGACGATTCTTTCATGCTTGTTCGCTTCTGCGATGACTTTCACTCTTCCACTTCACCCATACTGTTCACGTAGAAGGATGACAATCCTAAGCTCCATCTTTGAAGACACTGTCATCGTCCTCCTGTCCGTAAAGAATCATTAACATAAGATCGTGTGCACCCTCCAACCAAGTTTGGATTTTCACAATGAATCCAACCGAGGTTGGAGAGTGCACTATCTAAATATTAATGATCCTTTACGGCCTCCAGTTATCAGCACCGCAAGAAGCGTTCAACAAGATTTCTCAATTCTTTACGGACAAGAGCATAGTGACAGTGCCTTCCAAGATGGAGCTTAGGGCTATCATCCTTCTACGTGAAGAGTATGGGTGGAGTGGAAGAGTGAAAGTTACCGCAGAAACGAACAAGCATGAAAGAATCGTCACAATGGCAAACGAGAATGGCATCCAGTTGGTCAATTGAAATCCTCTAGCTTTTTTTGGAATTTGCATTTGTGTTTTTTTTTTTTTTTTTTTAAATTCTTGCTTTTTTATTTTTTCTTTTTGAGGTGGGTAAAAGTGAAAAGGAGATGAAGTTTTTTAAGCTTTATCTTGTTCTTTTTGTTTCTTTTAAAATTTTTTGTTTGAATGATGGTTCATTTGTTTTAATGAACAAATAGGTAATTGAGTTTGTGGGTAATTGTGTTTGGTTGCTTTTTTTAGGGTTTTTAATTAAATAGGATTGGAATCACGAGTTTATTAATAGAAATGTGATTTATTATCATTATAACGTTAAGATTACAGGTTTAGTATTTTCCATGTCCAAGTTTCACTTTTTTTACTTTTCAAAAATAAAAAAACTTCAATTTTTTACATTTTAGACTTTTAGTCTCACAATGGGGGATTATATGGCAAATTTCCCGTTTCTCTCATCCATTCTCTGACTCACTCACTCTCTCCTTTTGGCCTGTCTAGCCTCTCTTACTCTTTCTTCCTTCCCTCTCAAAATAAAAACCAAACAAAATGCGATCTTGAGTTTTTGAGTCAATTTGATATGGGGTTTTTGAGGCGGGGTCAGGTGGTTGCAGCAGTGTGGGTAAGGTGGTTGAGGCGGATGTGGGCAGTAGGTCACATGGGTTGTGGGATGCTGCTGGGTTTTGGGTTTTGGGATGCTACAGAGCCAAAACTTGATAGGAACAAATACAAATATAGGTTTTTGAACAAAGAAGGGAAAATGCTAGAAGTTTGCAAGGTGGGAGAACACTAAAAGTCAGAAGTTTTAGCTTTGATCATTAATACTTCTTTTGCATGGTGGCTTGACAATGAAAAGCCAACTATAATTAATGTAGGAAATTCCCCACAAAGGTTTCCTTGTAATGATTCAAACATATTTACAAAAGATAACCTAATAACTTCATATTCAATCAAAGAGCCAATACGTTTTAGCTCAAATGACACCTTCTCCCCCATAAAACAAGGTGGAAGGGAGAAGGTGATAAAAAAAAATAAAAAAATAAAAAATCTAGTAGAGAATGGGAAGAACGAGAAGGTGAAAAAAAAATCTAGTAGATTTTTTTAAGGTGAAAAAAAAATCTAGATTTTTTTTCAAATGACAACTTCTCCCCTATATTCAACATTTTTTTAAGTTTTGTAAATTGAACCATTTTAAAAAAATTCACACCCTAATTATAACACAATCGATGGTTTCATTTCACATACGAAATTGAACACTTTCAGAAATGTTCCAAAAAATAGGTCAAAATGCAAACCTAGTAGAGAAAAAGCCCCAACAGGAATACAAGGTTTGTTATCTTCGTCAAGGTTGTCATTGTCGTTGTTGCCCTTGCCTACCTCGAAGCATGAAACGGGCTTGTTCCAGTCCAATGAACCCGAAGGAGAGAAAGACAAAATGCACCGTACCACAGTCAGACTTGCAAGGCTAGAAATCAAGTTGATGGCAGCGGTGGTGGTGGCGAAAATGGTGTGGATGATTAGGGTTTTGGGGGCTAAGCAGAGAGTGTGGTGAGGTTTTGGGTTAGTGGTGAGCAATGTACTGATGGGTTTGAGTAAGAAGTGAAGAGGTTGTGATTGTGAGGAAGATGAAGAGGTTGTGATTGTGATTGCGTCTATGGTGCGCCACATTTTGTGTGTGTGTGTGTGTGTTTTTTTTGCTTGTTGGGGTTTTTGGAGGAGACTTTTTAGAATGAAAGATGATACGTCTACAACATTTTTACAACATTTTCACAACAAATCACAGGTGATTAGTTGTCATTAGTTCAAATTTGAACTTAATACTAAGATTACTTTTTTAACCTAACAATAACAACCAGTAACAACCTGCCACTTAGAATTTATTGTAAAAATGGTGTAGACATATCATTTCTCTATTAGAATATATTTGTCATTGGGTGTCCACGGGTCGGGTCGGGTCGGGTCTGGTTTGGGTTTAATCCGGAACCGACTCGATCCTATCAAGTTGCAGCACGACAGACTTGCCACTAACCGTGAAAAACCACGGGTCGAGTCGGATTGGGCTCAGGTGAATAGTGGTCAGATCCGACTTTGACTGAAAGAGAAAGATCAAAGACCAAACTTGGTTCAAATTTCACAAATCTGAAAGAACACGAACAGATCTACAAACCCAAACACCAATAACCCATAAATCCAAAGAACACAAACAGAAATAGAGAGAGGTGATAGCAAATCTAAACTTGCAAAAGACTAAAATGAGAAAACAAAGAGAGAAAATGACTAAAAATCAAACCTAATAGAGAGATTTGCAGATCGACGATGGGCGATGGGGCGATGGAGGAGACCTGCAGATCAGCGATGGTGGAGAATCGAAGATTTAAAGATTCTGTACTGGAGAATCACAAATCGGCTGTTGAGAAATCGAGAGAGTGAGAGAGATCCAGAGACTGAGAGAATTGAGAAACTAAGGTCTGGGTGAGGAATCTGAGTTATATATCATGATCAGATCAGGTTTTGAAAGGGAAGACCCGCCACTCAACCCGCTGTCGACTGCCAGGTAGTCTGGTCAGGCGGCAGACAATTCGGGTCCGGTCAGTTTGGCCGGGTGGTTCAGATCTTCGGTTCTGTTGGACAGGCCTTGTAGTGTTTATCAATTGAGTTTTTTTGTAGCAAGATTTTTTTAGGGGTTTTGTGGTTTTCGTCTTCTTGCCTTCAAATGAGCAAGTTTTGTTTTCAAAATCTTTTGTATATTTTTAGTAACATATTATTTTAGTTGAAACTAAAAATTTTTTTTACAGAAAATACTATAGATAAAACTAAAAAGTAACTAAAATAGTATATTGAGATTCATAAATAATACCAAAAAATGCAGTGAAACTTGTGAATAGTAGTAAAAATAAGCTGAATAGTAAAAAAAACTGGCTTTTTAAGCCAATACCAAATACACACTTAATTGAGAATTGAGATCACAATAATTGTATATATATATATATATATATATATGGAGAGATAATAAATTATAATTATTTGACTAGATTAAGCCTGACAAAACACACTAAAAGCTAATTGTATCTACCACCGTTCAACCTTGATACGATAGTCACCCTATAAATATAAGTATTTGTAAAGCGTAAGAGGCAAGAGCGGGGTTCAAGTCTCGTCAAAATTTGTACAAGATAAAAATCAACATTCTCTCTTAATTCCCTTCTATTAAACTTTCAAATAAAATAAAATAAATAAATAAATAAACCAAATCAATCCATTCCAAATTTCCAATACACATTCATTTCCGTCTTCCAAATGGACTTGAAAATGTAAAACCCATTTACAAAAATTGGATTTATTTTGATTCAAAACTGAAACATTTTAACCAGAATCCAAACGGGGCTTGACTTGGGCTGTATTACTACTTACCCATGCTGTTCACTGGCTTAAGCCTATCCCAATTCCCAGCTAGGCTCAGCCCATTTCCAGTTCTAGCCCAACTGTATGCGATTTCTTTGCTCCCAAATTCAGGGTCCATAAAAAAGCTCTCGGGTATACCCTACCAATAAAGAACCTTTTTTTTTTCGTTGAGAATACTATGAATAAAGAGCTTGCTCATATCATTTTTCAGTGTTTGCAAAAAGTGTAAGAAAACTAATTAAAATAGATCTGCTTGCAATATGGTTGATCCAGTTAGGCCAAAACCAACTCCATGATTTTACTCATTTTGATATCATGTTTTCACTAGCAAAGAATGTAGCAGACAGAAAGTTTATATGTGACTTAAAATGTGCTTGCAATTCACAATCAATCACTTTAATTTAGGTCCATCATGGGATTGATTTGCTGGCTAATTTGGTGTCACTCTCCAGGATGAAGATTGGGTCTGCCTAACAATTCATGTTGCATTCATTTAAACTGCTTAGGATTTGCATGTCCTATTACTATTTTCCAGCCCATTGGTCATTCTAGTTTTGGGTTGCTATAACCACTGAAGCAGTTGGGTTTGAAATTGAATCATAACATGTATGGTTTCAGCCCTAGCCTGAACCACCATGGCAGCTCCACCAGCAACAAAGAGTAGGGCACTTTTTATGAAGGAGTTGATTGAGAAAAAAAAAAAGTAGGGCACTTTCTATGCGTTTATATATATGCTGTTACTATAACTAGTATATGCTGTTGGCATCTTTATTATTATTGTTATGAGTAATAGGGGCAAAACAGTAATATCATGTACTTTATATATAAATAATATTTTATGTGTTAGGGTTGACTCATCAAACCCTAAACACTTTCACAGTAAATAACATGGTATCAGAGCCACCAATCCGCCGCTGCCGTTAACCCTCCGACCACCACTCACTGGCAATCATATCCTTACTCGCTAGCTCCAACGACCCTAATAAAGACTCCAACGATCTTGATTTAGTGGCTGAAGGAGCTGTCCAGCGCCAGTGACCCTTTCTCCGGTCTCGCGACACCAGATCGACGTCGCCTGATTGCGAGAGAGACAGGGTTTTACTCGCCCACCTCCGGTGACCATTCTAGCTTACTCGCCGGTCCTCGTGCCACCGCTCCCGCACCCTAGCGCCGCTGCCGGAGTTTTTTTCAATTGAGGGTTTCAACCATGGTCTAATTTTCTTCTCTTCTTCAATACGTTCTCTGCTTATCTGTTCAGGCAGCCTTAGGTTGATGTTTAGTGGTGGATTGGGCATTTTTCTTTTTGGTGTTGGTATGGATTTGTTGCTGCCTTGTTTTTGGAATAGTTTGGTGTTGATTCTTTGATAGATGAGTTACTGTTGGCGTGGCTGATTGGTTGAAGTACATTGGTTACTGGTTGGAGTTTGTTTTAATTTAGTCCAGCTTATTTCTTTAGTGTTAGTTTGTTCTTCAGATTGCTATTATGGAGTCCAAAGACAGTGCTCAGCCCCCTAATTATTTCTTATCTCTTGATATGTTATCAATTACCTACATTCGTCTAAATGGTAGTAATTATGCTCAGTGGGCACAGGCAGTTGAAGTCTTTCTTCTTGGTAGAAAGAAGTTTGATTATGTGATTAAGGAACCTCCTGTACCTACAGGCCCTAAATTTGCTGATTGGAGAGCCGAAGATGCACAAATTAGGAGTTGTTTATGGAATAGCATGGAGTCTAAGATCAGTTGTAGTTTGGTTTTCTTACCAACTACTAAACTTGTTTGGAAACAAGCCAAGGAACTTTACTCTGGTGTTAACAATTTGAAGCGGATTTATGATCTTCATCAAAATTATTTCTGCTTGAGTTTGAGTGATATGTCTTTAGAAGACTATCATAACAAGTTTAAGTTTAAGGGTGTATATGAAGAACTCAATATTTATCAGCCTATCTCCTCTGATGTTAAAATTATGAAGAAACAACGAGATTCTACGCATGTTGCTCACTTCCTCTCTGGATTGCCTAAAAGTTTGAATCCAGTAAAATCACAAATTTTAGCTAGTCTAGACCTCCCTTCATTGAGTGAAGTTTTTGGTAGACTTTGACAAGCCACATTATCTGATTCGAGTACTGACCATTTCTCTTCCTCCAATACTGATGCATTACCTTCTGGTGATAAATCTACCTTTACCGCTTATATGGGGAGTAATAGAGGTGGTCGTGGAGGTCGAGGTCGTGGGAGCCGAGGCCGTGGAGGGCGTGACCAAGGGGGCCGTGGGAGTGAACAAGGGGGTCGTGGTAAAGGACGTGGTCTTCGTAAGTGCACTTATTGTCATGGTGAGAATCATACAGTAGACTTTTGTTGGGAGTTGTATGGTAAACCCTCGACTCACCAATCTAGTTTTCAAGTTCAAGAACCACCTTCACAGTCACTTCCACCAACATCCAGAGTAATCTCTATTCCTGAGGAAAAGTACAATCACCTCTTGACTCTGCATTCCAACTTTGTTGGGTCTGATTCTACTGCTACTTTGTCTCAACAAGGTACTTCCACTGCTTGTCTTGCCACTCAGGACCCTTGGGTCATTGACTCAGGTGCTACTGATCATATGACAGGTACCTCAGATTTACTTTCTAACCTTGAGCAATCTAGTAGTCTTCCCAATGTTAATTTGACAGATGGCTTAGCTGCACTGCCAATCTTAGTCCTAATCTTTCTCTCTCTTCTATCTTTATATTCCTGATTTTCCTTTTAACCTTTTGTCAATTAGTAAGCTTACTAAAATTTTGAATTATGCTGCCATTTTTTTATCCACTCATTGTATCTTTTAGGATCTCAAGACGGGAAGATTATTGGTAGAGGGCATGAAGCTGATGGACTTTATTACTTGGATCGATGTGGTTCTTCCCGTTTAGTGGCTTCTCATTTGTCTATCTTGCCTCTTCAGTATCATTGTCGCCTTGGTCATCCATCTCTCAAGAATTTGAAGTCATTAGTTCCGTCATGTCGTCAAATTGAGTCTTTACAATGTGAAGCATGTCAGTTAGGTAAACACCATAGGGTGCCTTTTGCCTCTAGGCGTGAGAGTCGTGTTAGTAGTCCTTTTCATTTAGTTCATTCTGATATTTGGGGTCCAATAAACACTCCTTTATTGTTGGGATCTAGATATTTTGTCATTTTTGTTGATGATTATTCTAGAGTCACCTATCTTTATCTTATGAAAGAACGGTCTGAATTGTACTCAATTTTCAAATCATTTTATATGGAAATAAAGACTCAATTTAATACTTCACTTCGTATTTTTCGATCTGATAATGCCCATGAATATTTTCATATAGCTTTGTTTCAAATTTTTGATGATCATGATATAATTCACCAATCTTCATGCCCTCATACTCCACAACAAAATGGTGTTGCTAAACGCAAAATGCGTCATTTGTTAGAGGTCACTCGTGCCTTAAAATTTCATATGCATGTTCCCAAATCATATTAGAGTGATGTTATTCTCACTGCCTGTCACCTAATTAATCGTATGTCTTCCACTGTTCTAGGTGGTCAGATCCCTTATACTATGGTCTCTCCTGATGCACCTTTGTTTCATCTACCTCCTAAGATATTTGGTTGTGTGTGCTATGTTCATATCTTAGGTCCAGGGAGTGACAAACTTGATCCTAGATCCATTAAATGTGTTTTTCTTAGGTATTCTCGTACTCAGAAAGGATATCGATGTTACTCACCTACTCTTCGGCATCATTTCATTAGTGCTAATGTCACATTTGATGAATCTCAGTCCTATTTCTCTCCTTCGGTTGCTAGTGACAGTTCTCCTCCTTGTCTTCCTCTCCTACCACCTATGTCTCCTATTGAATCTCTTCAGAAACCACTCCAGGTATATTGTCGTTGGCAGAAACCTCCAACCGAGACCTCTACCCCGCCTAGTGATTCGACTCCTGATCCTGCCTCTCTTCCAAATGCTTTGCGCAAAGGTAAGCGTTCTTGTACCTCTCACCCTATCTCTCAGTTTGTCTCTTATGGTCACTTGTCTTCAGCTCTTCATGCCTTTACCACATCCTTGAATTCTACTGTTGTTCCTAAGTCTGTCTAGGAGGCTATGTCCATCTCTGGTTGGAAATCTGCTATTGAGGCAGAAATGTCTGCCCTATCTGAAAATGCTACTTGGTCTTTAGTTACTCGTCCTCCAGGAAAAACTATTTTTGGTTGTCATTAGGTGTATACTGTGAAGTATTTGCCTGATGGTTCTATTGAGCGTTTGAAGGCTCGCTTGGTTGCCAAAGGGTATACCCAGACATACGGTGTTGACTATGCCGAGACATTCTCACCTGTTGCTAAAATTTCTTCTGTCCGGATTTTGATCTCCTTGGCTGCTAATTTGGGTTGGCCATTGTTTCAGTTAGATGTTAAAAATGCCTTCTTGAATGGCGATTTGAAAGAAGAGGTGTATATGGAGCAACCACCTGGGTTTGTTGCTCAGGGGCAGTCTGGAAAAGTGTGTAGGTTGCATAAGGCCATCTATGGTCTTAAACAATCTCCTAGAGCTTGGTTTGGTAAATTTAGTGAAGTAGTGTTAAAGTTTGGATTGCGACGTTGCCACTGTGATCACTCTATGTTTTCTCATACCTCTGATAGAGGAAAGATTTTGTTGATAGTATATGTTAATGATATTATAATAACTGGAGATGACAAGCAGGGTATTGATGATTTGAAAAGATACCTTCAAAACTCCTTTCGAACTAAGGATTTGGGTAAACTTCGTTATTTCTTGGGTATTGAGGTAGCACGATCTAAAGAAGGTATCAGTTTATCACAAAGGAAGTATGTGTTGGATATTTTGGAAGAAACTGGCTTGTTAGGATCTAAACCAGTGGAGACTCATATGGATCCTAATGTCAAATTGTATGAAGATCAGGAGGAGCTGATATCTAATCCTGAGAGATATCGTCATTTGGTTGGTAAACTAAATTATCTCACAATTACTCACCCAGATATATCATTTGCAGTTAGTGTTTTGAGCCAGTTTATGAAAGATCCTCGCCTTCCACACTGGGAGGCAATTATTCGAATTGTGAGGTATCTTAAAGCACATCCAGGCCGTGGTCTTTTGTATAAAGCTAATGGTCACCAACGGGTAGAAGCCTACACTGATGCTGATTGGGCTAGGTCACCGTCAGACAGAAAATCCACTACTGGGTATTGCACTTTTCTGGGAGGAAATCTAATTACTTGGAGAAGTAAGAAACAAACTGTTGTTGTTAGGTCTAGTGCAGAGGTTGAGTATAGAGCCATGGCACACACATCATGTGAGCTTATGTGGATTAAGCATTTACTTGAAGAATTAAGATTCGTTGTGAAGCTGCCTATGACTATGCATTGTGATAATCAAGGGGCAATTTACATTGCCTCCAATCCTGTGTTCCATGAGTGAACCAAGCATATTGAAGTAGATTGTCATATTACTCGGGAGAAAGTAGAAGATGGTGTAATTGCTACTCCATATGTTTCTACAAGAGTCCAGATTGTTGATATGTTTACTAAAGCTTTATGTAAGACTCGTTTGGGTTTATTATGTAACAAGTTAGGATTGTATGATATATACTCTCCAGCTTGAGGGGGAGTGTTATGAGTAATAGGGGCAAAACAGTAATATCATATACTTTATATATAAATAATATTTTATGTGTTAGGGTTAACTCATCAAACCCTAAACACTTTCACAGTAAACAACAATTATAAATCAATCACAACATGATACATTAATATTTGTAAAAGGAAAAAATCTTGTGTCACTGTACTTATTTGTAAAGAACTAGCCGAAAAGAGCTGCTCATAAGTATGCTTGCAACTTGGGTGGGTTGAAGTTGACCCAAGCTGTGACTGAACTTTTCAAAGGAATCAGGGCCTCATTTGGGTCGAAAATAGTGACCGAACCTTATTTTAGTATTATCCTTTTTGTATGCTTGCAAGTTTGCAACTTGGATAGGTTGAAGTGGACCCACCCGAATGACAAGAAAGCTTGAAATGTAAGTTTTAGCCACCGGGTTGGACCAGGCTAATGATATTTATAACTTTTTTGGGGGACACATTTCTAGGCTGCCAATAAGTTCAGAGCTCCAAACTCTAATTAGCCTACTCAAATGGTGGTGACTGTTTATCCATATAATGCCACATTTATTGAAGGTAATAGGCAAGAGCACTCATAACTTTGTGCTCCATCCATACATTATTAGCCAACTAAATGCAGGCCATTATTTTCTGAAACTTACATAATTTTTATCACAAACTCAAGGCTGGCCATGATAAAGGATAACTTGAAAAAAGCCTTTTATGACAGGCTATACAATATAAGATAAAACTGTTTTGGAAACTATAGCAATATATGCTTTATATTATAAAGATACACACCTGTACATAGTACAGACTACTATAAGTTCATCAAAAAAAGTACAGACTACTATAATTGGCTAAGTTGTCTTGCTTACCTAACCTTCTAAAGGAATAAAGACAAATGATTACATCTTGGTTTCAGCTCCTCCTATAAGTGAAGTACTTAGAAATGTTGGTATTTGATGCGGATGTGGTGGGTAAAGGAAGCAAGGGATTCTGGACAGAATTGATCTGGGGGTTATATGGAAAGGTAGCTGATGGAGCAGTACTCGTAGAAGAGGAGAATCCTGATGATGCTGCAATAGAGAATAAGGGTACTGGGGCAACAATGCCATTGCCTTGCATTTGCCATCCCCAGCTGGATAATCGTTGCGAAGAAACAGCTTCAACTGTCTTCTCTGTGGCCATTCCCTGCAAATAAAAGATTAATTAAGTTTTGCTATTAAACATGAAATGCAAGGCTTGTAAACAACATGCATGACACCCTAATAACCATAGGAAAGAGTGTCAAAAGAACAAGGAAAATGGTGTCCTAAAATAAGGTCATTTAGACCTTTTCTACTTAGGAAATGGCTTACTTCTTGTGCTAGACTGTAATATTAATTGAAGTTTGATACTTAGAATTGTATCAAAGCAAAGTATCAAACTGTCTGAATTATAATTAGCTTGTGGAAGGAAAAAGTAGTGAGCATTATAAGTGAAAATATAAATCACATTGTTAGTTCTTCTCAATCAAAAAAGAACTACATGTATATGTTGATCTTTCTCAACCCTGGTTGATATTTCTGCTACAACCCAAGAATTGTGGAAGAATTTTTTTTTTTTTTTGGTAATTTGAGGGCTAATCCGGTGATTAACTACCAACTAAGCAGATCACAACATGGCCTTCATCACTTTAAACTGGGCCAATTAAGAGTCAAGAAATAGTCACTGTAGATCATACTCCGTACATTGACATTCAGTGAAGCACAAAATAGCGAAGAAAGCATTGACAATGCTTGTTGTTACAGGGATCAGTGGTGCTTACACTAATATTTTTCTAAACTTCCACAGGGTAGAGGTAGTGTAAATTAACCAGTGTAACAAATCAAATTTTAAATGAAAGAAAGATAATTACCTCATAACTTTGTAAATAACCAGGACATATGCCAGACCATATGGGAAGGTGCTTTGATGCCATTGTCAGACTGTGAGCAGGTTGGCCATCCAGTGGTGCAGCACCAGAGTTATCAACCTGTAAAAGTGGGGCATCAATTATTAATGGCAATATGATAAGAATCCACATGCATTTATATGAGGGTAAAATTTAGGTATGGTTCCTAAGATTTTCTATCATAGGTCTTCCAATTTAATTCAATTACATGGTTGTATTGATTAATGCAGCAAAATAAGTATTATCCTTTCCAAGAATAATTTAACTCAACCAAGTGGTTCATTGATGAATGCAATCACATGATTAAATTTAATTGGGAAACCTAAGGTATAAATACCTACGAAACTATACCTAAGTTACACGGAAAAAAAAAAAGTGTAAGCATTGTAAAAGACTGAAGGGCTACCATTAATCTCTCTCTATTGCAATGAGAAAGACAATCCCCCGCATTGTCCTTGCCCTTTGAACCATTAGATATCCCAAGGCTTAGATCAAGATTGTGGCCATTTCCTGAACTCATAGAAACAGAAATTCATTCAACATATTTATTAGCAGAGAACTTGTTTTTTACTTGTAAATTGCAACCAAAAAATTAACATTTGAAAAATTAAATAAAAGACATTAATATCTATTAGTACCTTGAGTATTGCCATCTACAATGATCTCCCCTTCATAGGTGCTTGGCTCAAAGTTGGTTACTGCTTCCCTTCCATTGCACTTGATGGCTGCCATGTCATAGGCCCTGAATTCAACAACAACCAAAAAAAGGAAATGAAGATTTCTGTTAAGATTAAACCCCACCTAAATCAGATTTCAGACCACAAATTAGTGTCAAGGACAATAAATTCATGATCACAAGGACCTTGCAGCTTCTGCTTCACTGTCGAACAACCCAAGGTATTTATGCCTGCAAGCAAGCATGATAATCTCATGGGTAAAAGAGAGGATTGCCTAAGCATTTCATCTTTTGTATAGTTCTTTCTTATAGCCATATTACGCTTCATTTCATTAGCAGCAGAGCAAAATGACTAGGTCTAGAATTCAAGCTGGAGCGTAGGATAGGACTTATATAATACCAATTTTTGACAGCTACCGCTTGTTTTAAAATCATCAGAATTATGGTTTAAGGGAATGTTCTCTTACTTCTTCCCAAGGAATTGTCCCATTCGAGCTTCCCATCGACCACATTTGTGCAGGGTTACACCTCTGTATTTTGAGCTCCCTCGTGCGAATCCAGTGCTTTGACGACGAAGAGTATGAATAAATTCTTCCTTAGTCATATTCCTGGTCTGCGAATCAACCAAACCACAATTAATATGCAAAATAAAACTCAAAAAATTTCAGCCAGTAGCAATTAAACAAATCCCACTTTTACCTGTTTCATATCATCCTCATAATCGCTTACACTAAAATTGATATCAGCATCAATCCCCCGGAACTTAATTGCAGCTCGATCATATGCTCTGAAATCACAAGGTCCAAATTTAGGAAAATTTAACAAAAGCATGAAACAAAGTATGAACTTCATTCAAAACATCAAGCATATCAACTCACCTAGCCGCAGCATGAGCAGTGTCAAATCCACCTAACAAATCCCAACACCAGAATTCATCAAGATATCCCAGAACCAAAAAAGAAATCATTCATTGAATTAATTTCCCCAATAAAATCAAATTACACAAAGAGATCATCATCTACTTACCTAAATATACTTGCTTTCCACAATCCCTGTGTACACATAAAAAAGGAAATGAGTTAAGACTATTGAAGAAAACATATATACATACCCTCCAATACAAAGAAAACAGATAATTGATTCATTTGCATAGCACAAAACCATTTATGTAACTGCTTATACTATAAGACTCAAAGATCAATAAAGAACATTTTAAACCATTGATGACATATAAAAACAGCTTCTTTCTTTATGAATAAACAAACATATACTTTTTTTTAATATATATATATATATATATATACCATATATGTGATTCCCATCGCCCGGTTCTCCGGTAAAACGTTACGCCCCGGTACTGAGAGCTCCGGGACCTCGGTCCCCGTCTACTTTTCCTGGCTTGCTGTTGCTTCTGTTGCATAATTCTCAGCTCAGGCTGACCACTACCAGAGTTAGCAAACGACAAGTTCAACCATTGAGTCTTTGTCGACGACAACGAAGAAGATGATGATCCTAAGATGAACTCTGATTCCCTGGATTCTCTTTCTCCGGTGACCGGAAAAAGTGTCCTCGTAACAATTTCTGAACTTGGGGTTTTTTGTTTGACCTCGTTGGTGTCGTGGACACTGTATTTTTCTTTTCTCTTCAAGATGTCAAACATGAACTCAGAGGAGGAGTTGTTGGAAGAGTCCTCATCTCCGGCATTGGTTGGAGCTTCTTCAGCATTGACGATGGAGGAGGTGGAGGTGCCAGAGTCTTCTGGGAGCTTCACCAACTCCATTACCGTGTCTTTTTCATCACAAACTGAATTGTTTGAAAGGATATCAACATTGAGATCCAACATGGTTTTTTTAGGCTGTTGAGTGTTGATCTTTGAAGAAAAAAAAATGGGTCTTTTTGTTTTTTACTTAGTATTGTGTGTTTGACACGAAAACCCCATTTGCATAGCTGAATTTTCTTCAAGAAATATTAGCCAAAAAAGTTTCCAAAAAAGGAAATCTCTTTGAATGAAGACTGGGAAGGTTGCTTGAGCTAGCCTCTTATGTGTAATGCTAGGAGAGAGAGAGAGAGAGAGAGAGATGTGATCGTAAGGTGTTGAAAAAAAAAAAGGCAGTCTTGAGGTTCTATTAGGACAAATGGATCAGAAAGAAAAGTCCTGCAAAGGCGAAGAGAGAGAGAGAAGAAGAAGAAGATGAAGAAGAAGAAGGGAAAAGAAGAAACTGATGAGATAGGCAATAATAGATGATCAGAGGTTTGTGAAGCACAAGAAACTGGCTGAGCAACTTAAAAGAAGGAGATGGGGACGTGTTAACATTGTAGGTAGAGCATGGTTACACTTGGCCCTATTACTTCACAAATACTAGTACTTATATATTCACTCGGAATATTTTCTCACATAATTGGGACAAAACTTAGTTTAAACCTTGTATTTTAGGTTTTTTAATTACATTTAATTATATGATTTATTAGTCAATACAGCTCATTTAGGTGGCTAATTAGCTCATTGGCTAATGCAGTTTTTTGTTAATGGCTACAACTTTCAATTTACAATTGGTGTCATCTTTATTCACATTGCTTTTTTGACGTACTAAACCAGTTTCAAGTTTGGGCAAATTTTAGATACAGTTATTTAAATAATGATGTAAGTTAAGTTTTTCAATTAATTTTTAATTATATGGTTTATTAGTCCATGCAACACAATTATGTGGCTTATTAGCTTATTGACTAATGCATTTCTTTGTGTATAATTACATCTTTTGAGTTTTACCTTTCAAATTCCAATTCTTTATTGGATAATTCAATAGATGAGGGTACCGAAATTTAAAATCTAGCCGTCTTTTTTAAAAATATTATTAGTAAATTGAGTTACAAGACTCTTGACTTTTAAGTTTCATCTTCATTACTATTTCTATTAGGCTCTTTTTCAAGAATATTATAAGTTAGAGTTTAAAAGTACCCTACTTACCAAATTAGTAGAAAAACAATAACATAGTAATTATTAGCAACCAACTAGCTCACTAATGACATCGTTTATATGATTATATCCAAATACAAATCTTGACATAGTTTGACTTTGTGCAACTTGTGTAGTTGGCAATTAAGTATAATAATAAGTAATTAAGTTTCAACCATACAAATCAAAATTAACTTTGAACAAGTGGAATGTCAAATAGATCTTAGGTTGACGTGTCATGAACGTATGGATGTGATGTTACATGTTAATATTATTGGTAAAAGTTGTCACTTAGAAAAACAACTTCATGGTAGAACCGTAGAACTAGAAGACAATTAGTTTTCCTTAATCCAAAATCTTCTTGGGACTAAAGGAATATTACATTGTTGAGATTTTTTTCATGCAAGTTGATTGAAGTAAGTTTGGTCCACAAAAAGTTAATCTCACGACATAGACACCCTCGCCTCCAAACCCAACTTCACTTCTATCTCCAAATTTGGAATTTGTGATTTCTTCAAAGATTATAATATTAAGTTATTAACTTTAGCAAGTTCTATACGATAATATCAACATGACAGTGGCTTTGCATATTAAGATCCAAAAAATTGTGTTTCTTTATGTGACTCTCATAGATGGAAATAACGCGGAAATTACACTATTTCTTCCATTTTCAATATACTAATAGTATATATTAAAACAGTCCTATTCACATTACTAATATTTATTCATTTCTGGTTGTCCAGTCTTTAATGTACCTAAAAAAAGTTGACAACAGAGTGAAATACCCAAAAAAAAAAAAATTTAGGAACTTTCTTGGTTATTACAAGAGCCATCATGGCGTATAGCATAAATGGCCAAATGGATCAAAAGTTAATTATGAAACCGCCAAATCCTTGAGTCCAAATCCCAAATCCTATATTAGTATTGCTTGTTTTGGGTTGTATCCTACACCTTAATGTCTGGAAACTAGGAAAAGCATTTCCCTAAGTGGTAAAGTCATAGGTTTTAATTGCGAAATAGGTGGGCGCGTCTAATGACTTTAGACTTCATATGGTCACCGAATAGCATACGCGTAAGAGTGGAATTTCATTTTCCACGCGCGATATTATTCATCAAAATCTTTACACACCCAATTCGGAAACTTTTTCAAGAAAATGTTTACATTGATTTTTTTTTTCTATGATTTCAATACCTTTATGGTACTCCCCGTGTCAGTCAGTGATAGGTGCGAAACCTCCAGAGATTAATAGGGATATCAATCATAGCCTGATCCCAAAACTTGCTAAAGCTGGACAACGTTGACTGTGCAGTCTGTGCACTATATATGAAGGACCACCCCTTCCTTATGTGAGAATGGTCCCCCCACCCCACAATACAGAGATTCAATAAATCAAGCAGTTATAGGTTGGGTCACTCATCCCCTTAGGTAGGACGCCACAAAATAAATAGAACGTGGCCAAAACTACTTCAAATATCATAAGTATTTATTTACCTACTTCATTTTAATTTATGCTTTTATGTTCGATTATTAGTATGAACTAAGAACAACGTTTTCCTCCAAACAAGGTTGAAAAAATATTCTCTAATTCATACGTGGTAGTTTATAAGATTATATACATGATTATTAAGTAAGTCACGTTACTAAAAGACACGAAAATGTTTATTTAACTTACCATATAATGAGTTGAACAAAATTTTATCTTACTAGTATTTTATCTAATTCTAGATGATGCACACGATACCATTTGTTAACATGTCCAAACAAGCTTTGAAATACTTGCCAAAAACAAACGCACAACATACTAGTGTGGTACTGGTCAAGATTTTTCAATTAAATAATAGGTCCAGTTAACCGGTGCCCTTAGAGCATTTGTCAATAAACTATTTTTTAAAAGTTTTGATAGTGCTTTTATGGAAAATAAAAAAAGTTGTTAAAATATTGATTTTTTTTTTCCATCTTTTCCTATAAAAACTTTTCTAAAATGATATTAAATGTCCTTATAACATTTGTTTATACACCCTTTAGATAGATAAATAATGCTAGAGATAGATTTTATTTTATTTTATTTTTTGAGAATCAAATGGATTTTTTGGCATGCCTAATATTATATCCCTCGTATGGAAATTTTTTACAATATGTATATTGTTTTTATGGGTATGATATATTAATTTATTCTTTACTAGTAGCATTTTTTTTATTACTTTAGTAGTAACATGGTTACACGTTACAATAATTTCGTTACATTTATTGAAAACTAATGGTCACGGTGAATAGTTTTCTTTCTCAAAAAAAAAAAAGTTTACTATTTTTTATTATATTTTTTCAAATTAAATTGTAATATGATCAAATTAGATAATGTATACATTAAATCCAAGTTTTTGCAAACATCACATGTTAACACACATTTTTATTTATTTAATAAACAATAAAAAAATTCACATATGATAGTATTTTTGACACATTCATTAATCATTAATAACTTAAATCAAATTAATCAACAATTATTCTTTTCAGAAGCTCAACTAATACTTTTTGAAATTTTCAAAAAATATGTTCAAGATTCAAATTTTTCATTCCTCATTTACCAAATAATTTATTTTTAAAAAATTATTCTTAAAAAAATTATTAAAATATTAAAAGCTCTGGTATTGTACGGTGTACACAATAAATTATATATGAACCATGAAAGTACCATCTCCTATCCACCATTAATCTACCTATTATAATGATTTTATTTTAAAGAATTGATGCTCATCTATCTCCTAGCCATACATTTTAACTATCACTTCTTAAAAGTTAAAATAACCAATATATATATATATAATATATTATTTTTACTAGGTGGTAAAGACGAAGGAAATGACGAGGAGCTTCACATCCAAAAAAAAAAAAAAAAATGACGAGGAACTGTAATTTATACGGATTTGTCCTTTCCTTAAAAATGTGAATGTCGTGTCTTTGACATTTACAAAAGGAGGGCCTCTTGGTCTTGGTCTTGGCCAAAGTAAAAAAGAAAAAATAAGGAGGGCCTCTTGTGTGCCATTCTCAGACCATAATTTTGGATTTTTCAGGGGACCCAAATCCGAAATACAGATTCATTTGTGTACTTTACTTTATCTTTATTCACATGAAAAACAAGGCCATTAGATTTTCATTATTATCACTGTTTTTTTGATAGAGAGACTTTCATTTACTAGGAATCTTGCTTAGATGACCTAATTGTCCCTTTAATAATGTCAAAATCAGTAAAAATATCGTTAACACATGAAAAGTGATATCTAGTAGCTCTTTACACCACTTGATTTTGAATTAATATTTCAGAATTTTCATTGTTTGAATTATATATTATTTATGTTGTTAACGTTTATATATCAAATTTCATGTCAATCAAATGTTATTTGTAATTTCATTCGCATACTTATATATATAAATTTAAAATTCAAAAACCTTAAAAGTTACTCATTTTTTAATTATTGGTCTTTAATCATCTTGATAGTTTGTAAGTATATAAAATATAATCAGATTATGTAATCTAATTATATAATTGTAAAAAGAAAAAAATCAATAACAATTTATTGAGTGATGTAATGTTAACTAAAATAATTTTTTTTTAAATTTTTTTGGATAAGCTAATATAACACAAGACGTGACATAAACTCAACCATATTTTTATGAGCAATCTTATTAGAATATTTATACTAATTAAAATCATTTTACCAAATAATATGACATCATAAAGATACATGAAAAAACATAACATGAGAAGAAAAAAAAAGTTTAATTTCCTCATGTAAAAATATTGTAAATTATATATTATATTACACAAAACACAAAAGTAGGTGCAGTTACATTAATGCAAACAAAAGTGCCTAACATGATTATATTCTACTCTGGCATAGCAGCCTGAATTTAGTTCTTAAAATTAATTGCTTCGAAGAGAGTCAAAGATCTATTTTCTCGGGTAGAGATATATATATAGAGATCTACTAGATGTGTTTTAGCTCTTGATTTTATTAACATAATGCATTGTTTTAATGTAAATATGTAATGCAATATTATTATTATTTTATGTGAGTGACTGTGCTATAGATTATGCTTGCTTGACCAGGAGAGAATCACGTGTTTGATTTGCATAGTAAAGTGCCTCTTCCCTTGTTTCAAAAGGCAGATGTTCTTTGCCTTTCGTGGACCACAATGTCGTACCTATGAAATTACGTCTTTCACACTTCTGCTTTAGGTTTGGGGTTACATATTATATTACTATTATAATATATATATATATATATATATATATATTGTGGGGGGACGAGAATCCAAAACAACAGATAGGATAGGTATGGACATTTCTGAAGAGGTAAACTTCGTAGAATATTGGTGGTATGCCCTTGGAAAGTACTTACCTAACTTGTGAAGAGGTTGAACTACTACAGTTGGCAAAGGCACCGAGGACTCCAACCTAAGCTCGGAAAGTCAAAAGTCAGGGGTGAAGGGAGCATGACACAACTCGAAGGAGAAAAATGGTAACTTGGCACTGAACAAGAAAGAGAAGGGAAAAAAAAAAGGAAAAAGCAGTCATCTCCTCCGCATTAAATGCACTGCAACCACTTAGTTGGTCGCATTAATGAGGAAATAACCATGAATAGTGCTCCCACCTTGATGTAAAACCTTCTAGCAAGACCTTGATAGGACAAGTATCAAGAAAGTCTGATCTTAACCCACCAAATGTAGAGTCTAGATGCACTTTGGCTAACTATATAAAGTTAAGAAGCACCTGGACCAAGGGGAGGGATTCTTTTAGAGAGAGAGAGAAATGGACCAATTGTAGGCTTTGTAGCATCTTCCTCAGACTCAACTAAACCTGAGGATGAGCACTTAGCCATTCTAAAGCTTTTTCCAATTGAATGTATTCACTTCACCCTAGAGACTGGTTTGACTATTAATTTTTGTTACATAATGGGTACTTAAAGGTTAACATTGCATTCCATTTCTAAAAATTAATTGTGTGAGCAAATAGTAATACAATTAACACCTGCTTAATTTTTCTGTTTTACACTTTGCCCACCACACACACACACACACACACACACACACATATATTATAAAATTTAAGGTTTGCTAGCTTATGATAATTGCACTTTTTTACTTTTTATTATAAAAGCAAGACATTAATTGATTTTTAGTACAAGCGAAAATAAATATCAAATTTCTTATTTAACTATTAAAGACTTTACTTATTGAGTTACCTAAAACTCATAAGTTGAATTTCTTTCCAAAACATATTAACACATAAACAACGTAAAAATCTAAGAAAAACGTAAATTACAAGTTGTGCTTAGCAAGTAGCAACTAATAATTAATTGTATATATTATTTGCATTACTTGGTTATTGTCAAACCCAAAATGGTACAAGATGACGTCTGAGAAAAAAAGAGAACACAAAGTAGCTCGATTTTATCAAATACTATTTGATGGATTGGGATCTGGCAATTGCACCGTGCAATTTACCAAAGTCCTTCACAATTTTATTTTACTTTTTTTACATTTTTAGCTTTATTTTTTTACTTTTCTTCATTTTTTTTTTTTACTTAATGATTAAGATTTAAAGTTGCCTAAAGTATTGCACCTGATCTCAATCCCTATTTAATAATCACAAATCTCTGTTATCGTATTATAATTATTTTTCATGTCAGACTAGTTCTTCTTAAATATAATATATATTTTTCTTGTAAAAAATAAATATAATATATATTTAGTGAACAGATATGATGAGGCTTCCCACAATTTTTCTCTTCCACAATAAGTAGTTGACCTTTTTGTAAATGCATTATAATTCATTATAATTTATGGCATGAAGATGATGGTAAGGAAGTCATTGCACTTTGAAGAGAATGACTAGTATCAGCACCATACATAGTTGTCATGATTAGACCTTAAATCTTACCAATTATAAGCACAATGTGATGTTCACTTAAAAAACAAAAAACTTTTAATGATACCACGGTAAAAAAATTGCTTTCAGATTGGCTCAAATACACTTTCAGCCCTAAAGTTTGAGATTGTTTTTGTTTTGGCTATTTTACATTTTAAAATTTTTATTTTGATATCTTATATTTTGTTTGGTTGTCATATTGGTCATGTTACCTGAAAGCTCGAATTTGTGTAAAAATATAAGAACTGTTTAGACTCCCAAATTAAAACTTACGGCTCGGTTAATTTTACTCTTAACTTAAACTAAGTGCGGAATAAAGTAAATACGAGCGAACAAACAATAAAACTACTATAAGTCATATTCATCAAATCACACAAGTAAAATAAAAGCTAAAATAGTAAATAAGAAGAATGCAAACACAAGATAACACGCCGATGTGTTATCGAAAATGAAACCGAAGCACTCGACGAAAAACCTCTCAGCCGCCCTCCTTGCAGTAAATCGATCCACTAGAGAATAAGTTGGAGTACACGAATAACAAAAGACCCTTTAATCATAGTCTACCCCATATACTTGAGCCCTCCAAGCTCCTGCTACCAATTAACTTCACCAAGCCTTGTCTTCTTTAGCTCTCCGGATCACGCAATTCAGCCCGATTGCATCCACCAAAAATATGGCTTCTTCTAATGCTTCCCAGCAGTACCAAAACCTCACTTTACATTCATAATGGGTGTGGTAAGTGTTTGGGCTATCAACCTCTCAAGTATTTGGAAATGGAGAGGTAGGAGTTGAGGAAAACCACAATGGATTGTGTAGAGGATTGTGGGTATGACAATCTCTAACTCTCAAAGGTTGTGGTTAGGGTTTTCTTTCTAAAAAACACTCCTTAACATATGTGGGTAATGTGGGTATATATAGTGTGGGTAGGGATAGGATGTATCAGATATGACAAATTAGCAAAACATTCGTATCTCGTGAAAATGCCTTACCCGCGAGACACTCACGAAAACCAACTGTCACCATCTGTCATGACTCTTCGCATTCCAGTCATATGCTGAGCACATGCTTCACTTCGCGGGAAGGTTACTCGCGAGCTACCCACAAAAAATTCTTTGGTCTTTAATTTGCCTTGAGTCTTCACACTCTCTCTCACTCACAACCCTTACAACAAAATACCACATAAAATACAAGGTACAAAAGATTGAACATAATTACAATAAAATTTGACACGAAATTAAAGCCAACACAAAATAGTTGTAAATCACAACTTTACATTACCTATTTCTGTTAGTGATTTAACCATCCGTAATATGTTTTTCTATCTAATAATGGAGGTTCGGCAACCTAATAAGTATTTGATGAAATAGTTAAACATGAAGGATGTTTATTGGTCAAGTTATTAATGAAAATTGACAATAGAGTAAATATGAAGATGAACTCAAAACATGAAGGTCAAAATGAAATTAACTCCAAACTTTAAGGACCAAAAGTGTACTTTAGTATTTGAATTCTAATATTTAATTTTCATAGTGAAATATTTATATTTCAAATAAAAAGAATCCTAATACAATAATAACATCTATAAAAAAGGAGAAAATGAAAGTTCTTTTTCCTCGCTAAATAAAGAAGCAACTTCAAATCTAAAATATTTTATGGATCAATCCTCTATTGTCAAACTTGAATTTTTACCCATCATTCATGTAAAATGAGAGAATACCACATCATTGTATTCTAAAAATACTCTAATATTTTTTTCCTATTTTTTTAGATAAATATTTGTAAGGGCAACTTGTTGCATTAATTGACATTCTTATTTTATTGTATAATCTGATAGTTGGGGGAAGGGAGATTAAAATATTAGATGTATCTGTTGGAAACTTCAAGATATACTCGTTAAGCTACAATACTTTTTGTATTCTTTTTATTTTTTATATTTTATAATTCGATATTTGAGGGAGGGGGATTCAAATGGAGTCTTTGTTGAAAACACTAAGAAATATCAGTTGAGTTATAAGGATAACAGTAATTTAACAGTAATATATTAAAATTTAAAAAGTATGAAATATGTTAATGGGTGCTAGATTGCACTCCTTAAAAAAAATTGAATAGGTCTTATTATATTGAAAAGTAACAAAATCTAATAAATAAATACTCCTTTCACTAAATATAGTGGTGGGTGACTCTTTAAAAATAAAAATAAAAACTGATTGATTGTAATAACAAATCTCATCTTACCTAATGCATTTCAATATTTGTTGACCAAACTCTAAAGAGTAATTCTACTACTATATATATATATATATATATATATATATATAAATCACAACTATTTTACTAGACAGGTTATAATTAAGTGTTTGTCATTTTTACAGAACTCACCGTTTTTTTCTTCATCATCCATAATCCGAAACAATTTGTGATTTTTTTTTTTTTGGTTAGTGGGAGTAGATTTTTTGAATTCAAAAGGTATATTGTTGAGACTTTGAGAACATTGTAGAGGAAGAAGGGCATGATGGTAATCTAAGACAAAGTGAGAGAACCACCCAATTAATAAGTGGAGAGAAAAAAAGATCATCAATGGAGAAGAGCGAAAGAAACCTTAATGCCAATTGGGACAGGACGTCTTGTCAGTTGTCACTGTCACTGACACCATCTAACCAACCCCAATCAATTCAATTCTCCCACGCCAAATAAAGCAATGAATGTCGTTGGACAAATCTGAGCCGTCCAAATTTTCCTTATTTGTAAACAGAAATGGAAAGTAGCAATGGTGTTGATTGGTCACTGGAAAGTAGCACGAGAATCTTTCATACACTGTCACGACTCACGTTGGAACCTTTCCTCTTATGGTAATCCCTCTACCTTAAAAAATAAAAATCTTCCTTTTCTAAGATTCCTTTTCTGGTTGAAGTAAACAGTCCCCACTGGCCACTCCTTACTTGTTTTGACTATTAATTATACCAGCAATTACTAGGTAATCTTCAAGCTGTAAAGACCCCCCATCTTATTTGTAATGATGATGAGGACACTTTGGTAAATATCTACCCAAAATATCATGTTTGATTGATTAAAATAATAATAAATAAATTGTAAATATCAAGATATTTTAGGTAAGAATAAGGTAGCTTGCTCCGGATTCCAATATTTTAAGATTCTCAACCAAAACAAATAATAACAATGATACCAATTTTTTAATATTCACAAAAAAAAAAATCCAATAATTGAAATTATTTGGGGCAAATAAAAAGTCAACCAAATTTACACCATCAACTTTTGCTAGGTGATTGAATCAAAATTATTTTTCTTAGATTAAAAAGTCACACTTTTTTAAATTTGAAACATTTTGTTTGAGAATTTGAATTTTCATCCTTAATGTCAAATGAGACTTTGGTTTCATGTTTTTCCATTCATGCTCGTTCTTGAGATGGTTAAGTGTGACCTTTTAAAATTCTAGATCACCAATGAATGCAAAAAGCTAGCACCCACTATTGCATAAGATAAGATAGTGACGTGTTTAAAAAGTGTGCATTTTTCTACTATAATATCACTAAAAATCATAATAATTCAGTTAAAAATAGAAATCTTTATAAAAAAAACACAACATCCTTACCTACCCAAAAAAATATACATTTTTCCACAAGCAACCAACCACACACACCAAGCAAAACCCCAAAATCACCCTAATACCTAAATTAAAAAAGACAATAAGAGAATACTCTTAAAACTCATTTGCCTCTGTGGGTTCCAGTTAGCTCAACTGGTAAAATATCTAGTGGTTGAATAAGAGATCTGGGGTTTAATCCCTGCCTATACCAAAAATCGATTAGTGTCTTAGTCTGATAATAAAGAGTATCATCAAGAACGGATGTCATATGTTGAAACTCTCTTTCAAAAAATACTCATTTGCCTCTAAGTATTAGTACCTGGCATGCCATATGTCATATATTGGTATATTCTATTATCAAAGCACAAAAAAGGCCATTACTCAGTCTTCTATTTTTTTTTTTTTTTTAAATTGCAATTGTGCTACAATACCATTATAAATTTATGATGGTACTATAGCAACATTCTAAAACCTAATAATATTTTTTTATTCCCACATACAAATATCTGCCTCTTTCTCTCTCTTCATTGTCTCATCGTCTCTCTCTTTCTCTCTTGACAGAACATGGCTTCTCTCTCTCACATCTCTCTCACATTGGTCATTTTTTCCTGACGTGGGTCTGGTGGTTTCAGCAGCATGATCCTGTGATGGAGGCGCACAAGCTCACCTCCAATGATGGGTTGTTCAGCCTCTCCTCCGATGATGGGCTGCTCAACCTCGCCGACTATTGGATTTTGGGGTATTTATTTGAAGTTTATGATTTTTTTGCTTTGCTTTTAATGAGTTATTGTTTTTAAGTGTTTAATTTAGTTGTTGGAGTTTTTATTATTTTAAGATTGAGTTTTTGCTTAATGGGTTGATGGGTTTTTGTTTAAATGTTTAATTTAGTGGTAGCTTGTTTGAGTTTTGGTAGCTTTTTTTGGGTTTGTTTGTGGTGGTGGTGGTGGTAGCAGTGGTGATTTGGGTTTTGGGATTTATTTGGGTAATTGAGTTTTTGTTTTGGGATTTATTTGGCTTTGAGTTTCTGTTATGGTTTGAATTGGCAGTTGTGCCCGTGGCTAGTGCTATTGGGCTGCTCGGTAGTGATAGGTGGTTGAGAGAAAGAAAGAGAGAGGCAAAGGAAGAGAGACAAAAATTAGAGAGAGGAAATAAATGGGAGAGAATAGAGATGATTTTGGGTTATATTATTTTATTGTATAGATATTTTATTTAAATATGTTGTATAGGAATATAAAAGTTGGGATGTTGGTTGTGTTGTAAAATGGTATGGTATAATAGATAAAACAACTTTTAAGATGATAAAATAGAATAATCTGAACATAGCATATGCTAATGCTCCTCAATGTACTACACTGGTATAATATATAGTGGGGTCGGAAGTGACAAGTTTTGACAAATTCAACTTCAATCAAGTAGTGATGCAACACAAGTGGAAGGGAGTGTCACTTGTGGGATGACAGTTTCAAATGATTGACAAAAAAAATCATATCAGTTTGAGTTTATATGGCATATAATGGGCATGGCCACCTCATAAACAAGGTTGGGCATGGATGAAATGACACAAATAAAAGTGCTACATAATGTTAGGACCAAACATCCATTTTTTAAACATAAGAGATCAATATTGAATGATAAAAATATAGAGGATGCAATTTATAATTTAGTTTTTCTCCCTTTATATAACTTATATAAGATTAGCAAAATAGAGTAAAACTAATCAAGAAATTAGAAGTTGCTGTCAAGTAATGAGAGGAGTTTTGACTTTTGACTACATATTTGTAAAGTGACCAAATTGTTTATATATGCATTATTTGGAGTTGATACTCATAAGTTAACCACTCGCAAAATTCAAATTTTGTGCATCACACGAAACACTATTGATATTTATTGTTGACAACAAAAAAAGGATGGACTATTCGAATATAAAATCATTGTAGGAAAATCCTTAAGTTACAAGGTTTTTATCAAAACATTGGATGAAAAGAAAACTATAAAAACCTATCTCAAAGGTTGTGAATGATGTTTTATAATAATGATTATGACCCTCCATGTGATTATTTTAGTTTCTTATACCATGAATCTATCAAAAAATTGTCCAAATTGAAAACCAATGTGATGATGAGCTTTGCACAAGTTAAAAACTCATTGATAGTAACCAAAAAAAAAAATTCATGTGAGTTTCAGTTAGCTCAACTGGTAAAGTCTCTGATGATTGAAGAAGAGATCTGAAGTTCAATTTCCGCCTACACCAAAAACTGATTGGTGTCTTTGTCTGATAATAAAGAACTATTATCAATAGCGGACACTATAAGTTAAAACTCTCTCAAAAAAAAAAATTCATGAGCAAACCAAACCGGCTGTTCATGCGGCCGGTTTCAATTTGTGCCTCACCATCGACGACCCCAGCATAACCAATCATTGGTTGCCACGTACGCAACACAAACCTTTTATTACACAAAATGATGAGGTACGGTGGGCCGTTGAAAAAGAACGTTACAAAAACCCAACTGTTCAAGATTTAACACGCGCCAATCCGCGCGTGTGTTGTAAAAAGTCACTCTTTTTTTTTAGGAGGTTGTGGGATGTGACCGTACGATTAAGCAAAAAAAGAGAACAAAACACACACGATGAGTGCCACTCAGTTTTGTGGATACGTCATTGCTTAAATCATAGCATTCTTTGTGAACTGAAAATAATTAATAAAATATTAGAATAAAAAAAATTAAATGGAAATAAAATAAAATAATGGGGTACTATTTTTTTATTTATTAATTTGGTAAGATTAGGATGAGAATTGAAGATAATTTTTTCATAATAAGATTTAAATATTTTATGTTGTGGTGGTCATTATCTATCAATTTTATAATGAAACATGCGAGAGTATTTTATATACAAGTCCTAACATGGGAAGGAACAATAAATACTTTTCATTAATAAAATGGCAATAATGGTAAAGTGTTGAGAAATTTCAACGAGGAAAAAAAAAAAAAAAAGACTCGACTAGGTAATACCGTAATAGACAAAAGGAGAAACAAGAAAAGTGTCGTTGATTCTGTTCATCGTTTAACACATTGGAAAAATGCCAATCACATATTATTCATTTTTGTCGGAAGTGATTTACATGAATAAGAACATGAGAGCAGTGTCAAGATTCAAAACAATGGATTTACATTGATGTTGTTCAACGTATTACACGTTCAAAAAATGCCAATCACATATTATTAAATTTGTGAAACTAGCGAAGTGATTCACATGAAAAAAAGGAATATAAACCCAATAAACAAGATAATATTTAATATAGATGGGCCAACTCTAAGCTTTACCGTGCTTACGGGTTGTGCCAATCAAAATTTACTATTAATGATATAAATTACAAATTCGTTCAACCAAATCTTATTAACATAATTACTCTCAAAATCTCTCACGGGATGAGCCAATCAAAATTTACTATTAATGATATGGATTAAAATAAGTTCAATCAAATCTTACTAACATAATTACTCTCAAAATCTCTCACAACTAAAATTACTCGCAAACCTCACCTATCCAAACTCACAAATCTACTATTAATTATATCTAATGTTAATCTCTCACTCATAGATAAGCACTTTTCGAATAAACTCATTCATCAATTTTTTTTTTTTTTAGAATTTTATCTTTCCCCCAAATGGGATGATCAATTTTATCAAAATCTACCCTTTTTTTTTTTTTTGCAATACTATTTATGATTCTATATGTAAGATTTTGATACATATTCCTTGAATTATGAGAACATTTTAAGTCGATAAAGAAATATCAAATTACTTATCTAATAAAGAATAAACTTTTCCTTCATTCTCAGAAAACCTGAATCAAGTTAAAATAAGAATTTGAGATAATAATTTCTAATACATATATTGGAAAAAAAAGGATGATTGTTCCAATTATCATTGACTTTTAAGTTTTTCCTATCAAAATTCAATCAAGGGTTGGTTTAGTGCTTCCTCAAATTCATGAAATCTCATCACTATATGGTTTCAAATTCCACAGTCTCCACTAGTATCTAAACAACAATTTGGAATTAGTTTTGATAATTGCCTAATGTGCAGAATGGGAAACTACATTCAATTTGAGACTAGTTAGATAAGTTCTTAGCACTGCATTCCCCACCCCCCCACTCCCCCCCCCCCCCCCCCTAAAAAAAAAAAAAAAAAACGAGAACAGGGTTTGATTCACTGCATAAGTGGGCTTCAATTTGTAGCGTTGAATGCAAAGTCAATAATGTTACAATCATGGTAACCACTACCAATTTTAAGCATTAAGTTTAAATCATGAGTTAGTTGTTGAATAATTTGATCATTTGAGAGATGAAGTTTCATTAAAAAATTGACTAGATACTTGATTGAGACCAAAAAAAATCTCAAATAGAATGCATAGTGTACCTATCTTAATATTCCAAAAGAAATCATATTAGAGTAGAAAGACTAAATGTTGATTAAGTCTCAAATTATCTTTCCATATAAAAATAAGAAAATGCTAAAGGTACTATAAGTTTTACTACATAAAACTTACAAACTAATGTGACAATGAATTTTATCGGTGGGTTTCAACCATTTCATAAATTGAATTTTGAAGTGCCTCTTTCTAATTAGTAACACATTAGTTTGTAAGATTAATATAGTAAATATTGTAATACATGTAGCATTACTCATAAAAATAATGCACGAACTCTTTTGAAACTTATTGTGATTAGGCTGCCCATTTAATTGCACAAATGCATTTAAGTTGAAAATTTCGAAGTTTATAATTAGATTAAGGTCTTTAGAGTTATCAGGGTAACTTTATTATAAAGGTTATAAAATCATATCCTTTTTTTTTTGGGGTGAAATTGGAAATTTAATTAAGAAAATTAAGAAGTACAAAGTCCATGGTATACAACACCTTAAGCATTAGCTATAAACTGCTACAAAATAAAGGAGGGAAGATAAGAATGCAATATAAAATGATATAAAAGGATTAGAGGAAGAATTTCCTTCCTTGGCTAAAAGATTCGTGCAATGGTTCCCTTTGCAGTGGATATGGCTAATGTGAGCTTCCTCAAAATGCTAGAGGAGAGACATGCAATTAGTAATTTCCATTCATATTGAAATGGGTGGATTGAGTTTCTCCAAAAAAAAAGAAAAAAAAGAAAGAAAGAAAGAAATGAGTGGATTGTATTTTGCTACGTCATCAACATATAAACAGATGTTGATAATTATCATTTTGATACTTATTTAAATTATTAATAAATTCCATAAAATTTAATTCACTCGTATCGAATTGGATGGATTAGTCATCTTCTTTTTTTTAAATAAAAGAAAGGATGAATTATATTTTAGAATTTTCATGGTGGATTTATTCTAGAAATGTTAGACAATTCTATTCGACTGAGAACTATGCTTTCTCAAAATAAACATTGTATTACATTCTGAATTTAAGAAAAGTGCTATTTATTGTTTTTGTCAAATGATCCGAGTAGAAAATTTGCTTATTTAATCTCGCATTGTCTGAAAGCCCTTCAATAATGCATGACATACAACCATGAACATATCGGTAATGTTTAAAGTATACGTTATACATGTTTCAACGAGTTACTAAAGTTTTTTAGATTAAATGAGCAAATTGCTGCTCGGATCATTTGAGTATTTGACAAAACTTGGTAGAGAACTAAATGAGCTTGTTGGTTTATTATATAAACAGGCCCTATCCGTGTATCAAACATGCTTAATGTATATGCTACTAGTATTGTTTACGTATGTAATGATGCTTGTGAGACTTCTTTAATAAAAAAAAAAAAATATATATATATATATATATTAGAGAACTTTAAAAGCTCATCCTCAAAGGAGGTGTCATCAATAAATCAAATTCAAGCTCATTCTTTTGATAAAAACAACTGTAGGGTTAGTTTTTGTAGTCCAAACCCAAAAGATTCGAATAGTGAGCCCAACAAACCCGGAACAATGAATTTCTAGAGAGTGGGTGAAAGGGCTGGGCTAGTTGTGAATTGAACAATAGTTAGTTGTGGCCCTAAAGAACGAAGTAACATGAGATGGTACTTGAAAAACTGAATGAATGGACGTCCGAAGAGGTGTTTTATTGAATGAGAAATTATTACAACACTCAGAGCTACAGTGAAGTTATTCTTTCTCTTATTCACCTCTCTTTTTCTTCCCCCCCCCCCCCCCCTTTTATCAAGGGCCCTTCTTCTTTATATAGTCTCCTCCCTCATCATCCCAGTCATCCACTTGTCCTTCATCTGCGTACATACTTGAGTATATATCACATCAAGCATCTTCTCTAACTTTTTCGGAGTGGCGGTAGCTGAGGTTGCACTATTCAAGAGTCTTCTCCACATAAATGCGGTCAAAAAAGTTGCTGTAGTGCATTAAATACGATGGTAGCAGCTTTTCCTTGAGATATTTTTTCGTTCTTATTATCCCCAGGTATACCCAGAGCTTATCTTTGTCATTGGGATTGCCAGGAAGGTCATTCGGACCTTCCATACGTTTGTTTGATCAAGACTATTCGTATCCGAGAAGTAAAACCTCTTCGAAAAAAGGGGTGACCTCTTCGGATGGTACTCTTCCTCCATTTCCGGATTTGCTGCCTCCAGATGAACTCTATCACAACCCGTTATTTCTCTTCGGATATACAGTAATCTTCAAAACAGGGCCCTAGACCCAATAGGTAAGTCTGGGCTCCCCCCAACTATTCTAATGTACTTGGTATACTATGCCTTCCTTTTACGTAATTATAAATTCTATGTATGAAATCTATATGCGCGGTCAATTTTTATAAAAGAAGGCACGTCACATCTAATGTACCAAATAATTTTACCTTTGACAAAGAGCTGAGGTTTTACTCGGCAAAGAAGCCTTTTTAAGTTTTAACTCATCCTTAATTAAAAACCTTACTTACTAAAGAAGCACTTGTCATTTTCCACTTTTGAAGAAGTTTTTTAAGTTTCAACTCATCCTTAAATAAATCTTTATTTATCAAAGAGACACTAGTCGTTTTCCACATTTAACAATTTGAAATAAATTAGCATGTAATAAAAAAAAAGTATAATTAATTTAAACTTTTCTTTTAAGTAAAGGAACAATAATTGGATTAAAGACATAGGGACCTATGAAGGTTCCCCGTTCCCCTCTGCAACCGCAAGTGGGAATATAATAAAAACAAAGAGTATTAATTTAATTTAAATATTCATAAATTGGGAAAGTAGATAAGAAATTTATGTTTTGTCGGCAAGGATACGAGGTTTTAAAGCTATAGAGTGACGTGGCCCCTTCCTCTCCATTCAAATTAAGGCTTCTCTCTCTCTCTCTCTCTCCCTCATATTTCATGCCATTTGAGTCACATTTTGCCTTAATTTACCAAACTATCCTCTCCTTTTTCTTATGCACGTGATATTAGTGAACAATCCAGTGTTGATAAATTATGCACAACTGTTTGTTTTGTGGCTTAGGAGTTAGAAAAAGACGAATAGTCTTTGTTTTTTTTATAAACAATAATTTTTTTTCATTTTTATTATTCTACACTAGCTTTCTTTGTTCTTGTTGGAGATATAAATTGACCAATTGACCAATGGGAATGGTAACTGTTGTCGTTAGTATGTGGGGAAGGTTCTATGATATTCATATCCCACTGTTCCCACAAAGTCCAGTTTTAGAATCATTTAGATGTGCCATATACCAAACATAAAAATTGGAAGAATTAATCTCACATATATTATTGTTCTTTAATTAGTTAGTGTTACCACAGTCAGTCTACTGAATTTTTACTGGTAAGAGTGTCCTTGATAACATTTACTTGTTTCAATTTTTGTTATTGCAAATTTTTTTTAGAGGAAGGTTTGCAATTATTGCATAATGGATTATGTGGCAGTAAAAAGAAAGTAACATATGTTCAAGGGTCACGTGTAATGCACATGATCAGGAGGACTTTTAGACGCGTGTTACTTTCTTTTTGTATTAAAACTTTCCTAAAATGATCTATTAGCAAATTCCTTAATAAATGCGTTAACTGAACCCTTAACCTTTTGTATATTTGAATTTGTCTTGAACCAAAACTTAGTTTTGTATAAAACTTAAACCCCTTCATTAATTGGGCTACACAAACCCAAGATCCGAGATTCCTCGTTTCACAACAAACCTAGCAGTTCATTGGCTAGCAATTTGGAGCTTTTCCTTTTCCTTCACCTTCAAAGTGTTGTCTTGAGTGTTGCAAAATGTATGGGGCATGATTTGCGCATGGAATTGTCTAATCAAAGCACTGGTTTAGAACATAAAATTATATATAAGCTCAAAAGTTATAAACAAAATCTTTGACTTCTTGCTCTGCCTCTGTCTCTCTCTCATCAATTAAAACTTTAGTAGAAGATTGTAGAATTAGCCATGAAGTACACTTGCCTGTTTTGGCTATCATATAAATTTTGGCTGAAAATAAATGACAACATAAGACATGATTCGTATAATTTTTAGTTTTTTAAGTTTTTTTTAGTTTATTATGATGACTTACGTTGGTAAACCTTGTGTCTCTGTCTAGAAAAGAATATGTGACACAATAATACTTCACTCACCATGGATCACATCACATGACAATGGTCATTTTAAGAAGTTTACCCTAGTTTAAGGTATCACAAATTTCTAACATAAATGGAAATACAGGTCCCACATGTTACATCTATGGCACACAATTCTGAGCTGTAAAACTAGAACAATGCTCCAATGGCACTTAAGTATATGTTTTATGGCCACAAGACAAGACTTGGGAGAACCAAATTCCTTGCAATAAGTTATGTTTCTTGCCTTACCTTTTTTAAAGAAAAGCTTTGCCTCAGTAACACCTCCAAGTTTACATACCCTCATCATCAATAACCAAAGATTAAAGCCATTCTAAGGTGGATGCTTTGGATTTTATTATATTATTATTAAAAACTTTTGTCTTTAGAAGCTATCATCAGCAATGATTTAATAACACAAGTGAAAAAGGCTATACTAGATAAAGCCTTTCCAAGCTAAGGAAAAACCAAGGAAAAGCAACCACTGCTTGGTTTGGAGACACAAGCATGAACTCTTTAAGGTTGAAAGTGGCAATATGTATGGCAAAATTAATGCTTCATTTTTGTTAGGACTCGTTTGAGGAGAAATTATTTGTTACTCTAGAAAACCAAATAACATTCATTGGGACTGTTGGGTTTATCTTCATCTTCACTCAGACTCAAAAAATATAAGAAGAACGTATCGAGGTTTTGCTACAAACTAGAAAAATTAGAGAGTGGTATCGGTGATCAATAAGTTAATCCAGCAAGAATAGAAGAAAGGAATAATAATAGTGGGGTCTATTAATTATTTCTTGCTCTTTCTTTATTTTGTCTCTTTTTTTCTACGTGATATTCGCAAAGAGAAAAGTGATATATATGGTTTCCTTATATTTATCTTGAAATGCTAGACAGGATAAGAAAAATTCTGAATTGCAAGACGGACCGGTTCTTATTTTAGCAGCGATGTCTTGGTCGGTGACTCGGTGGTAATATCGTGACCACAAGGAAATAATTTATTAAATATCCAAACCAAACCAAAATATTTGCAAATGTATTAACCAGTCAGCGTCCTTTGAGTTCTGATGCTTGTTCTTACTCAAACCAAAAAATGAAAAACGTGGGACTACATGCACACTTCACACTCTGCATTCTTTACCTACCATGACAATTGTGCTTAGATTCAAACCAAAGCCAATATGAAAAACATTGTGAAAATATTAGTAACACAAACAGATGAAAATGGTTACACTATAATTTCATTCTTTAGGTTGTCACGCTGATTTGATCGTTTGTTGATACTTTCTATGGAACACCATTGAGGACTTCAAAATAACAAAGAAATGAAGACAAAAGTAGTGCAGCACATTAAAACCACACATACATTACTTTCCAAGGAAAAAAAGCACAGAATATTAATCAGAGTCCCTTTTATCCCATATCGACAAATATACAATCATAGAGACATGCATCGATTTTTATCTCATGATGAATTGGATATTAATTACGGCGTAACTCCAAAGGAATTTTCCGGTTGCCATCGGATGTAATCGTACCTAATAACCTTAGTATATCCAGTGTTTTTTTTTTTTTTTTGGTCAGGGATCCTTTTGTTTATCTTCACTCCATAGTCCATATGCCACTACCTTCTGATATAGTCCAAATTTAACCTCACCACATTTCGAGATGGCAGAGGGTAGTGCCAAAATGCTTGGGGTTCTTCACCATTGCATAGGAACATCTAATTGGATTTATGGTTGATGTACCAGTTGGAGAATTCCAGAAGCTCAAGGTAAATATTGTCAACAATTTAGCATTGCAAGACAATTACTTTTCACCTTTTTCTGCTGTAATAGACTCCACCACCTGAGTAATTATGATGCCGATGACGTGATCCACTAGCCCTACTACCAGTTCCTTCCCAAGTGTTGCCACGACTGGCAACTCTGCTGCCCCCACCTTGTGACCAGTTAATTGTTTGGGTACCCAATCCATTAAGCTCCTCCTCTTCTCGATCATTATACTCCAATACCAACCTCTTAATGTCTTGTTTCTCTTCAAGCTCAGCTGCTTCTTTCTGTTTTGTGCTCTGCACAAGTGAGCAATCCCGAGGGATCAACATCTGCTTTGTTTGTTGCTTGTTCCCACGCTTCACAAGAACTTTCACCGGAACCTCCTTGCTTCCTCCAGCTTCCTCATCTAATGTCTCGTCTCCACTCTCCCCTCCCCTTCCATGATGATCCTTTGTGGGCCCCTCAAACACATTCATTGGTATCATCATATTTAATGTAGGTCGACCCCGCAGCTCTAGACGGCGCTGCTCCATGCTCTCCTGCAGTCAGGGCATAAAAGTTACCAAATGTATCCCTTCAGTATATCATTCTAGAGAAATATAAAGACACTATTAATTTAGAAAACATAAAATGCAAACATCAGCAGAGCCAGAAGAATGCGATCGTCGAGGCAACAATTCCATTCCATGTAAACCAAATATTGGTGTCAAACACTAGCACGGATAGCATCATTGGTCACACACACCTCATGGATCTTGAACCCACGACCTCACCCTCCTAACTATGTTTCAAAATCAATTCAAACTATTCCGAAAATTTAGGTCCCCCATGGATAAAGAAATTTGGAATAGAAACCAAAAAACCATAGAGCATACTAATTAAGTCCCGTACAATATATTCCAAGAAATTGTAAAGATGACCTAATTCAACCTGAAAGTAAAACAAAAATATTGAGTAAATAACAATCTCAATCATACCTGCATTACGGCCTTAAGCTCCTGTTCAAAATTAGCTTCTTCCAGAGGGTCCACCTCAGGGGCCTTCTGCCTGACACGGACTTCATCGTCATCATCAGAAGCAGGTCCACCCCCATCATCATCATCCTCATCCTCACTATCACATCCATCATCATGATTCTCTTCATCCAACTCTTCATCATCATGTCCCTCTGGCTCACTGCCACTCCCCGACTCACTATCACTGTCCCCAATGCCTTCATGCACCCCGCCATTAATGCTCTGTCCATTTGCTGAGGTGGCATCAGAAGTACTCCTCCTTGAACGCTTTTCTGTGTCAGAGTGCTTCTCATTACTAACCTTGTCAGTTGAAACAGTATGTTCATGCTCCTCAAGTTCTATTATAGCTGCATTCACCTCTTCAATGGTAGAGTATCTAGTCATATTGGGTCGTAATTCAGCAAATAAGTCCTGAAAATGCTTCAATTTTTAGGACCTTACCATAATAGAAATGAAGTTGGTATTATCTAATAAATTCAGTACAGAAGGAAATTAACTTTCCAAAAAAATCCAAGTTTAAAATTCCTCAAAACCCAACAAAGATTCTTAAAAGATTAACGACAGAGGGCAGGGAGGAACTCCAAGTGTGCTACTTGTTGCATGATGAGTTACTCCTCTGATTCAGAGTAGTGCTAACCGGGATCTAAAATTACTGGATATTCTTACCACAATTGATCGCTAATATGTTAGTGATTAAATTTGCAGCAAATATGGGAGAATGCTATTGTGCTAATGATTTAGTGTATAAGACGGTAGAATCCAAATAATACAAACTTGTTCAAAACACTAAATTTAGTAATCCAAAAATTGTTTCTTCCTAACTCTTCACAGAATAGTCAGAAATAAATAAATGGTTTGTGTTTTATTTCATTAAAAAATAATTAATTAAACAGAAATCAGTCTTAAATTTGATAGCTGTTTGTCAAGCTCAAACTCTAGGACCTGAGATTGACAAGACCGGGCGAGGCAATTCCCACACAAAAATTTGGCATGTACTTCCTCTTCCCTTGCAAGAAAGAGCAAAATCTGATTAAGCCAAGGGGAAGTTTTTGGAAGCAAGTTTCCAGCCAATCAGCATGAGGATTTACTTCCCTTCAGACATGACAAAGTTGCAGAACCAATTTTGGTGCAGCAGTTCTTTAATGAGTCAAAAGAAAGAAAAATTATCTTGCTGCATTGTAGGTTTCAATGATTCCTAGCCCTCAAATAAGGCCGGGTTTGGTCCTACCTTATTGAATGTGCCTTGAGAACCAGATCCTAGCAGAACACCCCTTAGTCCCAGCTAAAAAGTTAACTTGACAGCAAATGGCTAGAGTTCAGCTGTCATTTCTACATATAAAAGTGTCAAAATCTTACAGCCTTTCCATTCCGGTTCTGCGCTAATATTGGTTCATCATGTTTGTATATAATCTACACCATTCGTTATTAACTCTCCCCCCACAGCCTTATTGCATAATATTTTAAATTTACTGCTCAGCAAGCTTAATAAATTAAATTCATATCAAATTGTGATTGCCTAGTTTCCTATAATATCAAGAATAGAAAAAGGAAGGGAATAACAAAAGAGATGTATGACTGACCTGTAAGTCAAATTCTATATCTAGAGGTAGTGCACCTTTGCTGAGAATATACCTCTGAAAATGTACTAAGAATCTATCAAGCTTCCTCTTGGAAGAGCCTCGATCAAAGTAGTGCCCACAGGTGTCAAGAAGAGTACAAACCATCCTGATGCGGAAGCTATCTTCTGGTGGGTCTAGTGCATCTTGCTAATAGCATTAAAAAGAAAAAGAAAAAAAAGGAAGATGCATTATCCATGCGTTATATATATAATCAGAAACATTCTTATGCTTTGTAAATCAGAGTGGCTTCTTATCCATGTGTTATACACACACATGGGGCCTGTGAATGCATACAAACACACACAAGCATGATCAAATTTAAATTGAGTGACCTTCCTAGTAAGCAACTTCATGCATAGAAATCAATATAATTATTATTAGTAAGACGCCTACTGGGAAGGCAAGTCAGACACATAGGACAGGACATCTCTATCCTAATCCAACACTCATTTTGAGAAACATTAAAGAATTTAACTTAATTTACTACCCAGAAATTTCATGCATGCAAACAAATTTTTTTTTTTTGATAAGTAAGAATGTTATATATACGAAAGGCTACTCTATGCATGAAGAACATAGAGCAAACCCAGAAAATACAAGAAGGAGAAAACAAAGAAAAAACAAAAAAGAAAACCAAACAACAAATTAATTACAAAGAGAAAGAGAGCTAAGGAAAGAAGGGAGAGAATCACTAGTCGTGAGTTCCCATGCCCGAGACCAATCAAAAAGAGTCCTACTAAAAGAAGCAAGCATCTGATCACCGAAACTATCCAAATCCTCAAAAGTCCGCTGATTCCGTTCCTTCCAAATACACCAAAGGATGCACAATGAAACTAAATTCCAAATCTGAGACGAGTACTTTCTCAACCAATTCCGCCAACCAAAAAGCAAATCTGGGATCGATCTAGGTACCACCCAAGACAGGCCAAAAGTTATAAAGACAAAGCCGATAAGCCATGTTCTCAAAAACTAAATCAAAAACTAAATACAAAGCCATGTTCTCATATCTAGATGATCAGGAGTTGCTTAGTCCAAGACTCATTTCCATATCTGCTAATCATGACATTATAGACCATTATTCATTCTTAAAGCAAGTCAGTCAATACAGACTTCCCACATCTACACAAAGAAAAATACCCATTTAAGAAAACTTGTGCATTCACATAATTCGTCTTCCACTTCCCTCACCATGTAGAAGTTGAAAAAATTTTAAAAAAAAATTCTATACACACCACAATTCTTGTGAATGCATATTTTGACCTTCAGTCTTCTACAAGCGTAAAAAATCCAAATTAATATTAATGAAAGCAATGTAAAGCAAGCAACACCTATTTTCAGAATCATTAATTCTGTTGTCGTGGATAAACTCACACATTATACAAATAGAACCATCATAACCAAGCCTTCATCCCAAAATTTTTGGGTCAACTATGGATCCTTAGTTGTCATGTATCCACCATTCTATTATATCTGAAATCATACTATCTTACCTCCTTAATTGGCATGTACTTTTTTACTATTTCTACTAATGTTATTCCAGGCCTTCCTTTATCATTTTTCTATTCCCTACACTTGAATCAACTCACTCTTCCTCATTGGTGTATAAATTACTTTCCTATGAACATGACCAAACCATGCAACTCTCCCAAATCTTTTCATCAAGAAAGGCCATTCCATTTTTTTTTATTGGTAAGTTACACACATACCCAATAGGTTTTGAATCCACAACCTCACCCTTCCCCTAGAACTTATAAGGGGATGAGATGCCAATTGAGCTAGAGCTCAAAGACTCCACCACAATCTTTAAGCAAATTTCTTCATTTTGAATATCTTTCCTTGTATTTTCACTTATCCATTTTAACATTCTCATTTCAACTACACCAATTTTATAAACTTCTTAATAGCCCAACATTCAGTAGCATAGTTGGTCTTATGGTAGTCTTATAAAATTTTTCATTTAATGTAATACATATTCTACAAACACACAATACACAATTCACCTGATTTGCTTCTCCACTTCATCCGCTATGATCTTACCCTATGATTCACATCCTCTTCAATCTATTCTCATCTATATTCTCATCTATTCTCATGAATAGTTGATCCAAGATATCGAAAACCCACTCTTTGGTATCTCCCGACCATCCAAACTTACAGCCTCTTCATCTTTGTTTCCACTTTTACTAAACTTACAATTTACATTCCATGTACTCTATTTTAGTCCTACTTAGCCAAAAGTATTAAGACTCTAAAGCAACTCTCCAAATTACTAACTGAACATTAATTTCATGTCTAGTTTCATTCACTAAAACTATATCATCTATAGAAAGTATACACAAAAGACTTCATGTTGAATCGATCTAGCGAGCTCATCCATCAATAGTACAAAAAGAGATGGACTTAATGCTGATGCAAACCTGTAATAATAGGAAATTCACTTGTGATGCCTCTGCTTGTTCTCACACTAATCCCAACTTTGTCATTTATATCCTTGATCAACTTAATATACTTTATGAGAACTCCTTTCTTTTCTAAAGCCACGACATAACCTATCTATGTATCCTATGATACGTTTTCTCTAGGGACAAGCCCCTACATAAAAACCATATGGAGACCTCTAGCCGGCATCTTGGAGCCACCCCAAGGGATTCACCCCTTTATTGACCCAGTGTGAGTGGGACAAGAGGACTAAACACACCTAGGGGATAGTCAAGCTCTCAAGAGCTCAAGAAACCCTCGTTAGTAAAAAAAAAAAAAGATGTTTACTGACTTCTCTATATTTTTCCATTAAACATATAAGAAAATAGCTTCTGGCATAAAACCAAATTGATTTTTCAATATTGTGGTTTCATGTTTTAACCTACATTCAATCACTCCCTCCCAAAATTTCACAGTGTGAAAGTTTCATAGTGTGACTCAAGCTTTATTCCATGATAATTTGTACAGTTTTGAATATTTCCCTTATTCTTGTAAGTAGGTAATAGAGTACTTCCCCTTCACTCACTAAAAATTTTAACACTAAAGCTCTTAATGAAAATGTTTGTCAACTAGCACATCAAACAAAAAAGAAATTAAAAAATAAAAATAACAGAATTCTTTTGATAGACATTCAAAAAAATAAAAAAGATACAATTCCATACCTCTGGAGTGCCATGGCCAAAGACAAGAATCAAATACAGTGTCTCAAAAATAACGGATGAGTCTACATGCTCATAATTATACAGCTCCCCTAAGAACCGCATATGGGCAATGCGTCTTTGTTGCATCCCATAATCATTTAATTCTAGCCCAAGCCTAATCTCCTCCAAAACCTGAATGTAAAGTCATCATCAATGAACTGTCAACAAAAACTCCAAAAAAAACACAGGAATGCCTACAATAATACACACTTCATATGTATGTGGAATTTTACAATATTTCCGATATTTTCCCCTTCCTTCTAGGGTATTTTCTTCAGAGCCAGTCACATCACTGATGAAGGAGGCTACTTTGACAGTAACAGAATCAAAAGTGTTGAGCAAAAACAGGAACAAAAATTTTTAGGGTTGATCTTATTAGAAGGCATTCTTTCCCCCAAAAGAGCATTTGGCAAGTTGTGATTCTAATTAGAGTATCTTCTTTCCTTTAGACAGAAGCCTTCCATCATATTCTAACAGTGGAGAGTTTAGAGTGGCTTTAAGCCAGTGCATTAAGCTCAAGAGCAATGAAAAACTGTTGAGCATCTATCAAAAGATCCATTGGGTGACAACATTACCTTGTTCATGGGTTTTTTCTTCCATTAGAATAAGAAATTCCACTCTTAGGAAGTGGACATGTTTTGGGACATCCCAAAAAGAAAAGTGATGGAGTCATGGAAGATTAATATGCTATTGCTTTGCAAATTCACCTATTCAAGATTATTTTATTGGGTCCTCGTGTGATGTCCAATTGAAGTGAAAGTCATGCCCTTTTAATGGTCTAAGTATGAATCTTTTAGGGTTAAAACAGTTTTTAATTTGGGTTTTTATTTTACTAGTTGTTATATTGGAAATTCTGTAATTTCTGCAATTCCTGCGAATTAAGGGTATTTTGGTAATTTAGTTGAGTCTAGAATTATCTTAGGTTTATTTACTTTGGATCCAAGTTAGTATTTATTAGGTATTATTAGTAGTCCTAATACTAGTAGGATTCCTATTACTACTAGTACAAGTAAGAGTCTTTATATATATTGAACTCAATGTATTAAAAAAAAAAAAAAAAAAAAAAAAGAGAATGAGTTGATTAATAAAATTGAGTGTTTTGAGCAATAGGCATGTTGGCCTTTGTTGTTTCTTTCTCCTTCTCTCTTCTCTTTATTTTCTCTTATTTCTTTCTAAGGTTATGGTTCACAGGTACTATTCACAAAGCCCCTAAACAGCCCTGAAATCTATCTAATTCTTCTTCTTTCCTAACCCAACTAAATGTAGCAAAATCCCTAATTTGTCCTACATCAACAAGTGAGATATTTAAAATGGGATGAAGGAAGTTAAAAGTCACAACATATTACTCAATGATGGATGAATTAATAGTGCTAAAGATGCTAACCACTTAATCAAGAATTAAAAAGTCAATGACCTTGCTCCTACTGATCAAACATCAACTTCAATGGTAGATATGGTAGAAAAGCTAACCACTGGATATTGCTCCCCCTCTTCGATTTTCCCCAAAATTCACCCAACCAAACAGCCTTATAGACAGCCACTTTCATTTTATATCACTATCCCAAGGACAAAGCTCTTGAACATGAATAAAAAAAGCTTCTCTGAAACTGTCAGCCCAAGTTGCCCACTGGAACCAACAACACTTCAGATTTTGCTCTTACATCTCAATATAGCAAGGAAAAGAGACGAGCTTTTATGATGAACAACAAATAATTGTTCCTATGAGATCATTTGGTATCATTTCAGTGTTCATATCCAAAGATCCACTTACGTCAAAAGGTTCTATCCATTTTTAAGTTTTTGGCCTTTTACTTCAAATAGTTGTAAACACCAATTGGGATTTTTTTTTTAAAATAAAATTTTCTTTTCAAAACACTCAGCTTATTCCAATAGAATGTAACTTCCCTAGATGCATTTTCTAACATTAAGCATTCCACATGATGTAAATTGAAAAATCCAAAATTCAGAAGCTTGCACCAGCAAAAGAAATATAAAATGGAGGAAATGTATATCAAGAAAAAAAAATTAGTGGATAATCTAGATTCTCTCTCAAAATTTAGATCATGTTTCTTATGGAAAACTTCAATCAACTGAAGAAATGGTTATCTGAATTGAAAGTTAACAAACCTCATCAACAACAGCAATGGCAAACTCATCATGATAGCGACTCAAACCAGCAGTGAGAGAAGCAATTAAGTGAATCTGACCATACTTCCCTCTGTGAACCTTCATAAAGCATTTTAAAAGATATGGCTCACATTCACTCCATGGCAATTTGCGAAGTTGCCTCAGGACATGCTCAATGGTGTTCTTATCAAGATCTGAAAATAGCAATTTCCTAATATACTGCCAAAAGATAATCAAACAAAAAGTTAAGAGTCAGATGGGGGGGATGGGGGGGAACCACTGAACCTGAGAAATTTGTCACACCTGATGCAAGGGAGGACGGACTTTAGAGACTCGTGCAGATCTTTCAGGTGGTTTGCACAGGTAGTAAGCATTTTCTACAAGGGTGCTGTGGCGAGGATCCAGATTTTTGACATTTTTCAAGCGCATCAAAATTTCCAACATGTTAGCCATCCGAATGGTAGTTTCAGGAGATCGATACAGAAAACGACCACATGTCTCAAGAAGATTGCAAGCAACATCAATGTTGTGATGAGTGAAATCATCTAAACAAGCCTGGTGAGAATATAAAGCATCAATACAAGAAACATCAGTTTATGATGAGAAATCTTATTAATGAGCCTGGTAAGAAGAGAAAGCATCAATACATATGTATCCAATATGAACTAAAGTATCGACCTTAATGAAAAATATTTATCTCAAATCTCAACAAATAGCATACACAGTTTCTTAATTCATCTTTCAACTAAAATTCAATAGACGAAGAGATGGAAGTTAAATAAGAAAATGCAAGTAATGGAAATGAAAACAATAAAGCTGATTTCATGGCAAGATATCTCCATGCTTGTTACTCTTTTGCAACCAAAAGGTATACAAGAACCACAGAGAACATTAAACATTGTAGACAAAGAAATTGAAGAGGATAACATCCTACCCATGCAAAGCATTTTTTTTAATGAATAAGTTTTGGCCCCAAGGAGGGGGGGACAGGACACGAAATTCGAACTAGTGACCTCCACTTCACGAGGCATGGTGCTAGGCTTAAGGACCCATATTGTCAATAACACAAAGTAATTGTCAATAACACACACACACACGCGCGCATAATTACCTTCAAACAACCAAAAACAAGGCCAGATGTTGCAATTTTAAACTTGCAGAGTTCTCCAATAAACCTAATATTCCTTATCTTTGTTTCAATGTTCATTTGATCCTGCAGCAAATTACAGTTCAAAAGGAAAATCATGAATAATTAATGAAATGAAAAAGGAGCAGGACATAAGAAATAACCATCAACTCCTATTTATAATAGAACACCTATTTGATATGTGAAACTTTACCTTTTTATTAATTAAGAAGTTAAACTCCTCCTCTAACATCTGCAACAGCATGGAAGAGACATCCTTCATACAAGTTGAAAGTGTGGCAACCATGCGTGAGTAGTATGGTAGTAGTTCTAGAGATGTCCTTGGGACATTAAACAGTGCCCTTACAAGCTTTTTCCGATTGGACTTTGAATTTAAATAACAGAATTCTACCTGGAAGTGAAAATATACAACGATAAGCTCTTCATTGCGAGGGTTTTGATACCAAAATATGAAAATTGGCAGTAGAAAATAAAGCTTAAAGATACAGAGATGATTACAGTCAGTTGATCGATAAGATCACGGCTCACACAACCCGGAAGCCTCTGTAATAAAGCATCCAAATTTGTGCCTTCAAGACCTTTTAATTTCTCCTTTTCATTTTCCCCCTTTTTATCTGAATCTTTCTCTTTCCCTTTCTCTTTGTCCATATCTTTAGTCTTTTCAAGACCTTTTAGTTTTTCCTTTTCATTTTCCCCCTTTTTATCTGCATCTTTATCTTTCCCTTTCTCTTTGTCCATATCTTTAGGCTTTTCTTTATCTTTTTCTTCCTTGTCTTTCCCTCTATCTAAGTTTTTCCCCTCCTGCACAGTGCTAGAGTCTGCAGAAACCTCTGTTGTATCTTGGGTAGCCTGCTGACATTGGTCTGATTCAGGTGCCAGTTCCTTACAAACAAACCAAAATTTCAATTTTATAGCATCTTCAAATGGTAGATACCATACCCTATGAACACGAATTTCAATAGCTAAATTCTAAAAATTGATGATTAAAAAAATATTAATTAAAACAGCACCTTTTATAAAATCATAACACAAACAACTGAAAATTTCCCAAACATTTTCCAATGATTGGATATTAGAAAAGATCAATTTTCACCACAATGTTATGGCTAGCTAAAAAAATAACCAAAGCATTAGATAATAATTCAGAATTTAAGCTTCTTACAGTCTGTTGTTCTTGTGTCTTTGCAGATTGTTCATTCACTTTGGGTTCTGCTTCTCCCAATAATACTGCTGGTACAAATGCTCTGAGAAAAAATAGATTCATCAAATCTTAACAACATATCAAGCAAGCAAATTTACTTTTAAGGGAACCACCATCTAAGGAACAAGCAACAAAAAAAGCATTCATAATTGTCAACAAACAACACTACAAAAGTGGCAAATTTTATTTAAAGGTGACTTTCAATTCACATAATAATCTGACCAAGACAAACCTGAGATCAGGTAAGCCTTCATAGAAAGCCCTGGTATCTTCATCATCCCACAAAGCTTCTAGAACAGAAGAATCTTTCCCAGAAGCAGGAGGTGAAGCATCCTCCCCAGTAGTAACCCTAGTTGTGTGACCATCCTCTGGCATCACTGGGGGCTGCATATCAAGTGCTTCTGCTAAACTGCAAAAAGAGGAATTCATACAATCAGATAAAAAAAGAAATTAAGTTATTAAACTGGAATTTTTATGAAGAACACATGTCAGTTGAGTGGAAGCTGAAGGGAGATCTAGTTTCTATTTAAGGAGCACGGACACTTCAAAACCCCCCGGTGTGTCTGTGTTCTACACAAACACTCCATCCTCATTGTGTTTGGAGGAAAAAAAATTCCTCTGATATAAAATATATTTTAAAAGGTTTGAAAGTTATTATTTATTTTGAAAACTTAGAATAAACATAAAATATGCTTACAAAGAAATAAATATTCCTAAAAGATACATATTAATTAATTAATTGTCGTATCCCCAGCATGCCGTCTCCTAATTTTACAAGAATTGCCAAGTCTCCATGTCCGTGTCCGTGTCCGTGCTTCTTAGATTTTTATTCCCCCCATTGAGTTTCTTTTATCTATTTATTTATATGCAACAGCTACAGCAAACAGCTATTATGCCATCATCCTCAGCAGCGGTAAAAGAATATTACAGTGTCCCCAGAAACAAGAACTCTTATCTTAAGAACTGATGGAACTTTTTAGGCTGACCACACTACAGCTCAGGAGTCTTGATGAGTTATGATTGAAGTGAAGACTAAGGGGGAAAAAAAAAAAAAACCTTAAGCAATCACGCAAGCCAGAACCTTCAAGAAGCATTAAAAGATCAAGAAAATTAGCAAGAGACTTGACATATACTTTAATTGCTGCATCTTTCCCCATGTTATACCAAAAATCATTAAAATCTACAGAAAGCCAATTATCCTATTCTACAGGATGGCTTCGGCAGTTCAGCTTTTACACCTCCCCAACAGCAATTCTCATCTTGAAATATACCTGAAGAATTCAAAGATTTTATGACCAGAGCTCCTTAATTGAGTTTCTGCAGCTCAGGGATTCCAAAACTTCCAGTCAAAGTATTATTGAAGCCAAAAATGTCAAAGATTGAAATAATTTCCACAAGTGAGTTTGTCCCTTTTTCCAATTCCAGCAGATATAGCATATCGTATAGAACAACTTCAACGAAATTTTCTTTGGGGTGGTCTGGGAGATGATTCTAAACGTCACTTGGTGAATTGGTCCAAGGTATGCTCTCCTATCCAGTTTGGGGGTCTAGCAATTCGAAACTTGAGATACTTTAATGAAGCACTATTGGGAAAATGCTTGTGGAGATTTGGGTATGAGAGAGAAGCGCTATGGAGAAGGGTTATAAGGGCTAAATATGGAGCTGAGGAGGGAGATTGGTGCTTTAATTCTGTTCCAGGCTCCTATGGGGTGAGTTTATGGAAAACTATCAGTAGTTGTTTGTCTACTTTTTCTCGCTACATTCAGTTTCAGATTGGAGATGGGACTTGAGTGAAATTTTGGCATGATGTTTGGTGTGGGGATAATCCTTTGAGTATGTGTTTTCCAGATTTATTCAGAATCAGTAATGATAAGGAGGCTTATGTGGCTGATTTCATGCAGTTTCCTAACGGGGTTCTTTTTTGGGACTTAGAATTCCTGCAAGAAATTCATGATAGGGAATCAGATTCTTTGTCTGTTTTTTGGAATGTTATATATGGAGTCTCATTGAGAGGTATTGTTGAGGATAAAATGTGTTGGACACCTGCTAAGAGCAAGGGTTTTGAGGTAAGCAGTTACTATCAGGCTTTGTTGGGTGTATGTACTCAATCCTTCCCTTGAAGAAGTATTTGGAAGCAAAAGGTTCCTTCCAGAGTTGCATTTTTTGTTTGGACTGCAGCTTTAGGAACAATCTTGATTATTGATAATTTACGTAAGAAGAAGGTGTTGATTCTAGATTGGTGTTATATGTGCAAAAGTAATGGAGAATCAGTAGACCATCTTTTACTACATTGTCCTATTGTTTATGAGTTGTGGTCTATGATGTTCACCTTGTTTGGTATCCACTGGGCGATGCCAAAGACTGTAGTTGAGCTCCTTGCTTGTTGGCAAGGAAATTTTGGTCATCATCGTAATGGTGTCATTTGGATGGCTGTCCCTCATTGTTTGATGTGGTGCATTTGGCAGGATAGAAACAACCGGTGTTTTGAAGATTTTGAAAGGACTATAGTTGATTTAAAACTTTTCTTCTTTAAAACTCTATCGGACTGGATGTCTATCATAGGAAGTCATTCTATTTCTTCGGTCTATGATTTGATGGATGCTTGTAATTTATGTATTTGATTATGTTGGTCCCCGGCTGTATACTTCCTGTATATTCAGGTGACTCATTATTAAGTTCTTGAATAAAATTTCCTTTAGTTACCCAAAAAAAAAAAAAAAAACTTCCAAACTTCAACAAAAATTTCCAAAGTTATGCCACCTTTATTGCATTAGCATCTCTGTGATAGATCTTCAGATCATACTAATTTCATGACATAAGCCATTAATTCACCAATTAGAAGAACCACATAAATCAACATGTCTGGATCATGTGACTAGTATCCTAAACGCCTTTTAGAAATATTGATGGTATCAATGCAAAGTCACAGAAGTAAATTAACTGAATTTAAAGTCCTTCATATAAACCCGAGATCAGCTATGATATAAGCAAACATTAGTATAGAGCATAAAGAATAAGAATTATCTAGTGAGACATCACATGATAAAAGCGTGCAAAATGTCAAAGCAATGAAATATTGTAGGTTGTAAATCTTACAACATAAATAAAATCCTATTGAGGAATTACCAACCCCATTGTTTGAGTCACTAGCGAAACAGATGCAACGAAGAGTATAAAATCATAAATAACTTACGAAGAGATATTGCGGTACAAATGGTCATAAGATTTCCGCAGCTTTTCATATGAAGAGACATTTTCATCACTGAGCTCTCCTCTAGCATTCAGAATCTTAGCATTTTCATGCTCCATTTGACGAAGTGACTATACAGAAATACAAACATAAAAGTCCATCAACTACAACCATTATGAAAAGATATAAAGAGGGAATAATATAAAAAATAACTCTTTATTCAAATAAATATAGAACACCAGGATCTAAAAAAAAGGAAGTAGGAAAAGTTAAAAAACAGCACCTAATTTTTTTTAAAATAGAAGTAACTTAAAGAGTCTTACAGCATGCTCGGACTGAAGTAGCTCAGCTGCAGCATCATAGTATGTATGGAATGCCTTCCTGAAAAACTTCTTTTGATCTGCTGTGATATTAAGGCCCTTAAAAAACTGTAGCACAATGTCAGTAGAGTAACTAGAATAAAATAACATTGGAAAAGTAATCCTTAATACCAAAAAAGGCCAAAAGAATGAAAAAAGAAAAAAGAAAAAGAAAAAGATAAGCGTGTTAAAGATTTTCATTGAAAAATAAAACCCTTTAAAACAAGAATAAATTTAAATGGAAATCACAAACAGCTCCAATTCTGATTTAAATGATGAAAAGCCATAAACAGAACAGGGATAACAAGGCTGATAAGATGCACTAAGTCATGTAAAGGACCAAAGAGAAATTGTACCTCTTCATGAATTTCTTGTCCAGAGAATGTAAGTCCTAGGAAAATTCTTCCTTGTCGAGCAAAACTAGCAAGAAGGGTCATATTTGTCTGAGTAGTATCCCTGTCCTTTAAATGTTCTAAGTTTGTAAGATCCTTAATGATATTCATGAAAATGCCACTGTCTTCTATAACTCCAACAAAGTAAAGTTCCAAAAGGAGTTTCAGAGTGCTGCGCTTTTTCATGGCCTTCAAGTTCTTATCTGCATCCAAGTCATCCCCAGACTTTCCAGGAAAAAAGACCTTCAAGAGCCCTTGAGTCAGGCTTGGCGAGAAATCTTTATACCTTTGATGAAGCAAAGAGCAGATCTTTCAAAAAATAGACAAGTGTCAGACACTGTGCAGGAGAACAGTTAAAATACATAAACGGTATCCATATGTTTGTCACTAAGCATCAATTAAATGAGTTCATATATGCACTAAACAAAAGAAAACAAAGCTTTCACTCATAGGAATGCATGAAACAAACCCACTCTAATATGTAGAAGTAAAAAAATAGCACGAAAAACTAAAGTCTCAAGATATTTAGTGCAAAAGAGTACCTGAACTGCTGCTTGTATATCTGAACTTCTAAGCTTGGCATCACAAATAGCTGTGACGGCTTCACTAACAAATTTGCTTAGGTTGACACCTCGCAAATCTTCCATCAGGCCTTCGCGCTGCTCTTCATTTATCTGCTTTAGTTTTTTTATAACTGCTGTATTGCGTTTAATGCTGGAGTCCAATGTCCTAAGAAATCCTGAATCTGGTTATGTTGACAGTGTCAATATTTTAAAAACACATAATATTGTCAAACAAAATAGAATGCAGTAGTCAATTTTAAAAGCAAAAGAGATTCTGCCAACTAAGCCTGGGGAAGTATAAAGACCCTGAAACCCTCACTGAGATATACTCGAAAACCCAATTAGAAGAAAATTCAAAGCAATGTAAGTGTAACCAATGATATGCAGAGATTGTTATAGCACGAAATGTTTACAAGAAACAAAAATTGAATCAAATGGGGCACTAAACAAGTTGGTTCACTCAAAAACACTAAAGCAAGTTCCTGAAGAAAAGAACATGAAGGAGAACTCAAAAGCAAGTGCCCTGAAAGAATTACAAGCGGACCCTCATGAGGTCCAAAAATCAACAATAGTACTACAAGACACCCCCATTCAAAAAGAGATCTCAAAAAACTATTTTTAATCCTTTGCTAGAATGCTGTTCATTCTAATATGTCTGTCGATTCCTCTCTCTCCAAATAGTCCACATAATACAATGCTGTGTAGCTTGCCACAACACTATTATGATGATACCAAAACACCCCTCTCCAAATAGTCAACAAATCGATTACCTGGCCTAACATAACGCAAAGAACCCCAAAAGCCATAAATGCAAAAGACCACAACTCTCTAACAATAGAGCAGTGCAGCAACAGCCAACAAGCGGTCAACAATTTCAATACTGCCCTTGCATGTTATGCATTTGTCAACCACCACTAGCTTCCGCTTTGCAAGGTTATCTATGCTCTAATAAGGAATTCAAAGCTAACTAAGGGGTACCTTACTACCCCATTTGTCTTTCTAATCGGACCCAGATTGACGGGCTCGTCGCAAACATATGCATAATAGGACCAAACACTGAATTGGCCTTTCCCATTTGGATTCCAATTTCCAAAACAAACAGTTCTTATTCCTTTCAACAATCTGTCTAGAGTAAAGTAATCCCATCAAGTCATTCACTCCTTCCAGCTCCCAGTCATGGAAATCACCAACGAATTGAAGATTCCAACACCCACTTCTGCCATTCTCACCAAACGTAATCAAAGAATGTACTGAAGCATCTGTGCCCACTGCAATGGAGTATAAGTCTGGAAACAAGGTCTACAAAGACTGATCTCCACACCATACATCATGCCAAAACCTAATTATCTTGCCATTCCCCACCCTAATGGATACAAAATCAGAGAATCTATCCCAATTAGCTCAAATTCCTCTCCACAGACTACAACCATGAGGTCACAATCACCGTATACCAATCACCCAATTGCTCGCTATATTTAGCCTTAATGATACCACACCAAGGCTGCCCTTGTTCAACCCCATATCTCCATAACCATTTACCCAACAAAGCTTTATTGAAAGTGGTGATTCTCCAAAATCCTAATCTCCAATTTACAATAGAAGAGCACACCTTATTCCAACCCACTAAATGAAATTTACCTTGAACATGGTAACTTAAAAGTAAAAACTCACACTCTGAGGTATACTCTTGAACCAATTGATCCCCACTAGCCAGTCTACTCCTTAATACTCCACTCCCATGAGGCTAAAGTTATATACACATTTCTAATCTTGGAATTGAAAATGATGCCACGTCCCATTCTATTAAAACCTTAATATTTGCATTCTCAATCCTAGCAGAACCTTTTAAAGCAAATCCTCTTTTCTCTCTCTAGTCCCAACACTGATTCAAGCTCCTTCCCAATAATGCAGATTTGGTGAACCAAATCTGGGCTTGGTAATTGAGCATAGTTGCACAAAACTTGAGCTAGTGACCTAGTACAAACTTTTTTTTTAAGAGAGACCCAGTAAAATTATGAGCAGCATACTATTACAAAAGATGTGGTTAGCTCTTATAACAAGGAAATTTTTTTGATAGGTCTTAATTAACAAGGTAATTGTGGGAGGTAAAGACAGGAAAACAGGATTTTCACCTGAAAAAAACTAAAAATCACATAGGGAAATTGAAAATAATTATAATAAATTAAAGCTACAGGTCAAATGCATGAGAGATGATCTGAACTGAAAAGACATGGTATATCTTCTGATACATTGTAAGTTGTGGAGGGAGGATTTGAACCTTGGATGACTCCATTGGAAACACCAGGAAATACCATTTAACCTAAAGGTCATTGGCAAAAAGACATGGTATCTTTGCACATACCTCCAGAAGAACAGTATAGATTCTTCCAGAAGTTCCAACCTCCTCTTTCTAAAATCCTAAAATCACTCCATTAAACACAAACACCTAAGATTGACTGTTCTGAAAATAACTCTTATCAGCATTGCTTTATCAAAATAATTTATTAGCCTTGTTCCTTTTATTATATGCTGTCTAATTAAGCATAAATTATGAAGTTCGTATCAAATTTTTAGCTTCTGTATAGAGATTTGCATCCTTTTAGATGACCATTCAAACATTGATATACATAGTAAACCCTGAAATTCTTGCAACATTCACTAACCAGGCCTTTCAGGATTCATATTGCTTTGACGAAGAGCCAATTTTGACTCAACTGATTTCTTCATTTCCTCAAGACGAGCAGCAGCTTCCTGCAAAAAGAAAATAACAGCCTTGAAAAGTCATTTCTATAAAGAAATACCCGTCCAAAATGAGCACAAAGAAGAAAACAGTAAGTTCTCAGCACATTATCAAAGCCATTTTCAAATATTTTCCATCACAACCCAAGTTGGAGCAAATAAAATCAATATCATCACGTGCCAGTTTTTGTGAATTGTAACAACACTAATAGACAAAAAAATATTATTAATCTGCATAACTAAACCAAAGTACAAACCAAGCAACTAAAAGAACGTGTCATCGTGAATCAATTTTCAGAACCAGATACACCAATCTCACCTCCTCATCTTGCTTGCCATGATTTTCAGCTCCAACACGGCATTCATCCTCATGGTGATCCATCTTCCTATTTGTATATATTAATAATTTATATATACCTACATAACAAGTCATCGAAGAATTAATCAGCAAAGCTTCAAGAATTAACGCGAAGGCGAAGCATACAATTGAATCCAAATCGTTCAATCTACAAACTAAAACAACATCCACCGAAGCAAAACCACCTCAAAATATCACTCAAAATTAAGCTAAAAATTGTGCAAGAAATTCCACTCCACTCTCATCATATCAAAATTTCCGCTTTAAACAAATCCTATGACTTCAGATATAACCAAAATCAGTTTTAACATCCACATACTTGAGCTTAATCATTCATATATATATATATATATATATATTGATAAATCGCATAATGTATAGTCAAAATAGGACCAAATTCTACAAAGCCTAAATATACAGCGCTTAGCAATTTGCTTTATACGGTTACAAACTTCCAAACCAGGAAAAAAAAGAGTACGAATTAGGTTATATGATATCAATTTCACATAGAAGAAAGAAACCTATGTGAGGTTATGGCATTTGCTACCGAGATCTCGCTCCTACAGAGTGAGAATACGCATAAGTACACGTGAAGAAGACGAAGTTAGGGTTTACCTTGTGCGAGATTTCGTCGGAGAGAGTCGCCGGAAAAGTGAGGAATGGAGTAAATAACTTCGAGAGAGAGAGAGAGAGGGCCGAGGCCGAGGTTGAGAGTGAGTTGTGGCGAAATGGAATATGGGGAAAAAAACCCAAAATCGGTAACCGATTTGAATTTTGTGTGTTTAGGGTCCGAGAACGGGTTTACCCGTTTGGATGTAATTGTAAAACCAGGTCCATTTTCTTAGCCCAATAGAGATTGAAAGAATATATATATAAGGCCCAGTAAGTGCATTGGGATGAATCAGATGTGGTTCGTCTTTTTTGAATGGGCTTGGGCTGCTCGCAGCTAAGGTATAATTTTTTTTTTTCCCTCTAAAGCTTCATTTCTACTTTTACTTAGCTTATTTTTTAAATCTCACAAAAAAAATTTATTGTTAAAATTAAAAAAACTAAGCAAATAAGCTATTTTAAATCACATGACAGATGAGGAAAATAATGTTAAGATAAATTATTTTTATAGGGCATTCTTGAAATTTCTTCTTTATTTTCTTTTTCTTTTTCTCTTTTTAAGGTTTTTTTTCCCCCCAAAAAGACTTTAACGTAGGGTTTTTGAGAAATTTACCTTTTGAATCCTACAATTAATGAGGTGTAATAAATAAAACCATGTAGTTTTAAAAGTAAAAAAATAAACTTAGAAATTTCAAACAATTTCAAATTAGACTCTATAATTTCAGAATTAACAAAATTAAACTTTGAGATTTCAAAAAGTAACAAATCAAACTCTAAGCCTATATTAAGCCCGAATTACAATGTTCACTTAAACAGTTTTAAATTTAATTTGTTACTTATTGAAACATCGAGATTTAATTTAATACTTTTAAAACTATATGGTTTAATTTGTTACACCCCTGATTCTCAAAAAAAAAATATTTGTTACACCCCCTAAGGAGAATACCAAAAGGTCAACATTTAAATAGACATTTCAAAAAGCTTATGGTTTATTAGTGCTTTTAACTTATTCTCTTATAAAGGAGGATTTGGATTCAAAGATCTTTTTCTATATTTTATTGTGGAAAAAAAAGAAGAAAAACAAACAAAGAAGAAGTCCAAAATCACGGCTAACATTTTACCAAATAGCTTTCATCGATACAAAGAATCGAAGCTAACTAACATAACATCAAATCACAACTATAGCAAACCTAATTTCTGTCACGTTTCTTCCACCATTGTAGGAATTCACATTGACCAATTCTTGATAATCAACAACCTCTAACTATACTGAACCAAAATTCCACAAATTTCCAAAGAAACTTTTGTTTTTTTGTTAATTGGTAATTACAAATGCACCCATTACATTATGGACCCATGAACTTCACATTCCTTCTTGTTTTTATAAGGAGAAGAGATACCGGGAGTATGGGAATTTTGCCCAAAAGTGAGTAGGGTGCTATTATAGACACGCCCAGGTAGGGAAGCTAAATTGGTCGCCTCCCTCTACCCATTTTTTGTTTACCAAAAAATAATAATAATAATAAATAAAAGAGATATCATTCAAGTTAAACATTATTAGCCAAAAAAAAAAAACTTCGAGGGGCAGCTGGTCAGTTTGTTTTAGGCTCTGCCCCTCTAGTTTTCTTTGATATAGTTATAACTGAGCGTGCGTTAGATGAAAATTTAGTGTTGTTTGTACAGTTTCTGCTGTTTCAATAAAATCTTCTTGATTTTCATGTATAAAAAAAATACCCTATTAATCAATTGCTTTCCACCATCGAAAATGAGCACAAAGAAGAAAACAGTAAGTTCTCAGCACATTATCAAAGCCGTTTTCAAATATTTTACATCATAACAGAACTTGGGGCAAATAAAATCAATATCATCACGTGCACCAGTTTTTGTGAATTGTAACAACACTAATAGACTATAACTATATATATATATATATATATATATTTTTTTTTTTTTAAGGAGAAGGTAAGACAGTCTTATTTGAATGGGCTTGGGCTGCTCGCTGCTAAGGTATAATTTTTTTTTTTTTGCTAAAGCTTCATATATACTTTTACTTAGCTTATTTTTTAAATCTCACAAAAAAAATTATTGTTGAAACAGAAAAAAAAACTAAGCAAATAAGCTATTTTAAATCACATGACAGATGAGGAAAATAGTTGTGGGGTCAAAAAATTTGGCAACCCCAGCCCATCTTGTACTAGGCCCAAGGCCTACGCCGAGGAGGAAGGAATGTCCGAGGATGAACGAAGAAGGTCCACACTGCTAAGAAACATCGCCGAGGACAATCTTGTCCTCGACCAGCCGAGATCATAGAAGGGGAGGGCGGCACGCCATCGAAGGCAGCCTCCCAGAACATCCCAAAGAAAATGACAAGTACAATGGGTCAGTCATGGGAGCATGGTGAAGGAGCAATCCAAGGAGGAACTGTCACCTTCGCATTAAATGTCCACAACTAACATCCTGGCCGCATTAATGAGGAAATAACCCCTGAATAGTACTGCCTTAGTTGCTGCGACTCACAGGAGGTTTGGTAAGGTGGCTAATGGGACAGACACTCAAGTATAGGCTTGGATGATCAACAAGTGAAAGACAAAGATCGTTTAAAGAGGACTATATAATAGGAGAAACCCACCATAGAGAGGGGGGATCTCAAGAACTCCTGTAACCATTCTCATTCAATAATTACTAGAACAAAACTCCTCGGATTGTGTCGAGGACAAACTTTTTTAGATAAACTCAGTTCATCTCTGTTTGATTGTCACGAATGTCATATTAACTGTTGTCCATACACTAAAACCTAGTTCTTTGGTCCACTCTCTACAAATTCATTGTATTGGGCTAGTTGGGTCTAAGTCCACTCATCCAACAGAAGTAGTGCTCAAATCTAGTCCCTACAATAGTGTTAAGCTAAATTATTTTTATATGGCATTCTTGAAATTTCTTCTTGATTTTGTTTTTCTTTTTTTACTTTTTAAGGGTTTTTTTTTTTTTTCCAAAAGACTTCAACATAGAGTTTTTTGAGAAAATTACCTTTTGAATCCTATAATTAAAGAGGTGTAACAAATAAAACCATGTAGTTTCAAAAGTAACAAAATAAACTTAGAAATTTCAAACAATTTCAAATTAAACTCTGTAGTTTTAGAATTAACAAATTAAACTTTGAGATTTCAAAAAGTAACAAATCAAACTATAGACCTATATTAAGCCCCAAATACAATGTTGGCTTAAAATAGTTTTAAATTAAATTTGTTACTTATTGAAACATCGAGATTTAATTTAATACTTTTAAAATTATATGGTTTAATTTGTTACACCCTTAAGGAGAATACTACAAGTTCAACATTTAAGTAGACATTTCAAAAAGGTTATGGTTTATTAGTATTTTTTACTAATTCTCTTAAAAAGGAGAATTTGGATTCAAAGATTTTTTTCTCTATTTTATTGTGGAAAAAAAGAAGAAAGACAAACAAACAGGAAGTCCAAAATCACGGCTAACGTTTTACCAAATAGCTTTGATCAATAGGAAGAATCAAAACTAACATAATTTCAACAACCTAAAGGATCCTAATTTCTGTCACGTTTCTTCCACCATTGCAGGAACTCACACTGACCAATTCTTGATAATCAACAACCTCTAACTGTACTGAACCAAATTCTACAAATTTCCAAAGAAACTTTTGTTTTTTTTGTTAATTGGTAATTACACATGCACCCATTACATTATGGACCCATGGCTTCACATTCCTTTTTATTTATTTATTATTATTATAAGGAGAAGAGATATCATTCAAAGACCGAGAGTATGGGGTCTTGCCCAAAAATGAGTAGAATGCTACTATAGTCACGCTCAAGTAGGGAAGCTACACTGGTCGCCCCCCTCTACCCATTTTTTTTAACCCAAAAAAAAAAATATATATATATATATATATATATATATATATCATTCAAATTAAACATTATTAGCCAAAAAAAAAAAAAAACTTCAAGGGGCAGCTGGTCAGTTTCTTTTAGGCTCTGCCCCTCAAGTTTTCTTTGATATAGTTATAACTGAGCATGCGTTAGATGGCAATTTAGTGTAGTTTATACAGTTTCTGCTGTTTCAATAAAATCTTCCTGATTTTCATGTATAAAAAAAAAAAAAAAAAAATACCCTATTTATCAATTGCTTTTCACCATCCATTTTGATAAGTAAAATGTACCGGCACCTCTTAATGATAAAAAGGAAAGGCAAACTGAACCATTGAAATTTGAGCTATATTTAGACTTCCTTAAAATAAATGAAACTACATGCATTTCTCCTTATAAAATCTCTGCCACCATATTTCAATTCCTTCTTCACTTAGAACTTCATTGGAGAATTTCTCAAAACAAACTTATGATGGCAACTTCTATGAAGAAGTTCTCGGTCGGGTTCCTTGTTATGTTGCTGGTGACCCTAATTATATGCTCTAGCTTCACAAATGCAGACGAGGAGTTTAAAGTCCAGGACGAGAATAGAGATTTCTTGGTTGGAATACCACTTTATAGGTTCAAGGACAAGCCCAATGTGCTGATACCTGCCTTTGAGATTGACTCAGTGTCACATAATAAGAAAGCAGATTCACCTTGAAATTATGCAACAGCATGGTGCTAGTGCAGTTCCAGTCATGTGTAATCAATGTTTTTTATGTTTGAAATTTGGAATTGGGTTTGACACAAGAAGGAATTCCCGGGTGGAAAAAAATGTAAGGACTATATGCAATACTATATATTGGATATATTTGAATTGAAGTTTTGCTTTGTGTATATTTGGGTAATGAAAAATGTGTGGCATAATGACTTGGAAAAATTAGAACCATATTGTCAGGGTTGGAAATTAGTACAATGATCAAATTATGGCCTTCAAGTTTTACCTAGATAAATTTTTTCTGTTCCAAAGAGATTATGGGCACAAGTCCCACCCCAAGGGTGTATATAATTTTTTATTTAATATATTATTAAATTCTTTATATATAATTTAATCTTATTACACGAATCTTATTTATAATTTATTTTGTTTATATATATTGCAATACCATCCTAAAACAATTTTTTTCTTTTCTTTTTAGCACTCACATGATTGCACATTCTCTTTCTCTTTTATCTCTACCTTATAAATGTCAAAACCACCTATAAATTACCTCAAACTTGCCCCATTATAATCCTGTTCCATACAGGTTTTTCCTGCCCCAAAAAGGGGATAGGTACATGTGTCCTTAAATTGATCCTACCCCACCCCCTTGCCATCTCAAACTATACAAGTTGTAACTTCGAAACCCCAAATCCATTATAAGGATACACAGAGGAAGCACATTATATGGACCATTATTGGTTAGAACTTAGAATCAATGCTTAATAAATAATTTTCGGCCGACTCCCCTCTACTTCCCCTCAATCTAAACAAGCCATTAGGATATCCACGCCAGGACGTGTTAATTTTCAGTGTACATTTTAGTTTTGCACTGATCTTCATCATTCGTGACTTGGAGCAAGTACATGGTTGCTTTGGACTAAGGTGCTCCACGGGTGGTATTTGCTTTTCTTTCTGTTTACTTTCATCATTCTTATGATATAGTGACACTTTTTTTTTCTTCATTTTATATATTGATAGTAACACTTTTGAATTGAATTATACCAAGTATTTAGCGAAATGGAATATAAAGAAAAAGAATAATTGGTGTAATTAATAGTTAACTAAAGTCACATATATCGTATATGTCAATTTAGTAGAACATATCGATCATTCTCGCATTGCTAAGATCATTCCAAGTTTAATTTTCAAGTGAATCTCTTTTTCCTCAAAAAAAGAAAAAGAGAAAAAGTTACCAAGACTATATAAAGATTAAAGATCTCACTCACACCAATATGAAGAGTTCTCTAAAAAGCTTGTCCTTGGAAAGGGATAGCTGATTATATCCTATGTGTTTGGGAAAGTAAAGGTGCCTTTTAGCAGGGAAAAGTTAGATCTTATTGCAGCAAATAATGATTGCTGTCACAACTCACTATCCCATACAGGCTGCTCCTTATTCAATGGTTAAAGGAACAACTATGATCACCCAGATACATGCTCCTTTAGTAATGACGTTGGTATGGTAGGTCCTGAATTTGAACCTTTGAGGGATGATGGTGAGTCTAGATTGGCTTAAGGATATTGCATCCAATTACTTGAAATCACTAGTACTTTTGGGTGGTGTTGAGGTCAAGCTTTGGCTCAACTCACTTGAAAGAGTGCCTACAGTCGCTATCCCGTTTAGACCACTCATTGGCATTGACTATTCAACTGGTAGTCAGTAGAGGAATTATTATGGTCACGCTAAGGTAGGATAGCCACAAATAATCTAGTAGGGTTGGGATTATGTCCAATGCATCAATGCATTGGGACACGTTAGGATACGAATACATGTATGTGTCCTAATGTGTCTAGTGCACTATACACTGGACACAAGCCGCGTCCAATCCGGTAATCCCCACCCTTTTCCATTACACAAAAAAGAAGAAGACAACATTGCTGTCCAGTTAAAATATTGATGTGCTAAGAAGAAAATTGAAAATTGTGAATTGTGATGCTCCTAAGGGAACCACCAGAAATAAAAAAAAATGGAACCAAATTTGATAAATCCCATGATCTGTTCTAGTGCTTCTATACAAAATGAGTGCACGTGGTGTTGTATTTTTTAAGTCGGAAAGAAATCTATCCAAATTGCATGTAGAAGATAAGAAATTATGAAACATGGGACTTGGTAATGATGTGGCCTTGTACCTAGTTATTCTTCAATTAGTGCTGCTCTAGTGAACATGTCAATGTCTTTGCATAATTAAGCTATACACGTGAGATATGACTTATATTGCTGAAGATTAGACTAAATAACTTCATAAATATGCAAGTTGTTTTCACATAGTCATAGGTATTTGTCACAAACCAGGGATTTTCTGTCAAAAACACTCAAGAAGTCAAGAAGAATCTAAAAAATGAAACCTTTTTTTTTTCTTATGATGCAATTTGTCTCCGAACTTGCACCAAACAACACACAAAATTCATTAAAAGTTTAATGCACTGAGAATTGATTGAGAGGTTTTATCATTGAAGAAGAAATACAAAATGCAAAGATTAGCTGGCTTCTGAGGAGGAACAGAATTCAAAGAGATTTTATTCCTGAATAGCTTTTGAATTTCATATTATTCAGTACATGCTAATATTTTGCTTTTGCTATGGCCTACTCTTTTTTTCTTTTTTTTTATACCCATTTGATTCTATGTAGATTGTAAAACATGACCGAACTTGTTCACTTTGCTTCCTTATTCTATTATTATTGCAAGCATTCATGCATAATGATTTGTTGGACACCAGACACCTCTTTTAGAAAAGTACTAAAGTACTAGGTTAACATTACCTTTCATTAAAATCAACATTATGTACTTCTCATCAATAGTGATGGTCATAACTTTTATTGCAGTACTAGTTTGGTTTTTCTTTATGAGATTTGGGTGTTCACCTCATGGTACATCTGAGATGGCCAATCCAGCCATGGGTTCTCAACAAACAGAATGACATCAATTGAATGGCATAAACTGTTTACCTGGGCTTTTGAACTGTCCTTTGCCCAATAAGGTGAAAGCGTAAACTTAACTATTTTAGTCTCTATCCACAAGACACTTTGAAAACCTCGTAGACTGATAATGCGGTAGATGGAAAGTTGACGATTAACATATTACACTCCTTATAACCAAAGTTTACTATTTAATCAAGGAAAATGTTAAAAGATACTACAAATTTTATTATATAAAATTTACAAAGTAGCATGAGAATAAATGTGATTGGTGGATTTTAACAGCGTAATAAATGAATATTTGAATTACTTTTTTTTGGGGGGGAATTGATGACACATCAATTTGTGAAATTTATTGAGTAAAATTTGTAATATCCCTATCATTACTCATTTAATCAAGGGAACACCCTGGTTTGATGTGAGCAAATATTAAGTGCATTATATGCTCAAATTAGGCCAGAACAGAACATGTATACAAAACATTGACTTAGCTTGTTTAGAGGACAATCTAGTGTCATTTGATTCTATGTAGATTGTAAAACATGCCTGAACTTGTTCACTTTGCTAACTTATTCCATTAATAATGCAAACATGTATAATGGTTAATTGGAACTGAATACCTCTTTTAGAAAGAAGTATTATGTTAACATTAGCTTTCATTAGAAACATCATTATGTACTCATCAATAGCGATTTTGACTTTTATTGCAGTACTCAATTTGGTTTTTTCTTTATGAAGATTTATGCGTTCAACTAATTGTTGCTTGGAATATCTGTGATAGCCATTAGCCAATCAGGCCATGAATTCTTAATAAACTAGTTCAAGGATTTTTCTAGCTCTAGAAAGCAAGGGAAGTCCCTCAATTAGCAGAAGGACATCAATGGAATGGCATAAATTGAAATCCTGGGCTTTTGAACTGTCTATTCTGCAATGCGGGGAAAGCACAAACTTAATTTAAATGGTTTGTTCACATTTATTTATGTCAATAATTAACATTTTATATACATCCCAGCCTTCTGGCCAAACTATTCCATTCTCTGCCTATGAGACATTCAAGAAACCCCATAGACTAATAGTTTGGTGGATGAAATGTTGACGATTTGTTTTTTTGGTGATTGGTAACACATCAATTTGAAAATGTTATGTAATAAAATTGATAGTATTTCTAGCATCACTCATTTAACCTTGTGAACACCTTGGTTTGATGGGGGCATATATTAAAAGCATTATAGCCTCAAATCAGGCTAGAAAAAACACACAAAAAAATTGACTTGGCTTGTTTAGAGGACTAATGACATTCAAAGTGAGTCAGGTCGTCTGTGAGGTCCAATTTGTTTCTATTTGAAAGGTGGAATTTTCTTTCGACCTTAGCATCAGTTTTATTGAGTCTTATAGGGTTGGTTAAACTTAAAATCCTAAAGCTGATTGGTGTGCTTTATCACATTTTCCACATCGCAATCTATCAAAATCAGATAGTAAAAAGCAATGACCATATCCCTTAAGAACACTTCTAATTTTCTTGTTCTCATCACTATCAAGGGACATAATTAGAGTGGCCTATTTGTCAAAGGTTTTCATATTCTTTATTTGCTACAAGCTTTAAGCTGTGTGTTATAGATGGTTAAGATACTCAAGCTGATTGGTGCACCTTCATCACATCTTTCTAATGGTCTTGCAATCTATCAACAATAAGATTTTAGAAAGCAGCAATTATTTCTCTTAATAACACACATCTAATTTTTCTTGTTCTCATCACCTATCTAGGGACAAACTGAGTGACCTATTTGTCCTCCCATATTTGTCAAAGGGGCGGAGGAGCTTTCATGTTCTTCTATATTTTCTAAACAACTTTTTAAAGCTCAGTGGGGCTTTGCAATGGAGTAGTTGTGCTTTTGACATAAGGAATCTATTCTGCTTGCATGAAAGTAGTAATTACTAAGTGCAGAGAAAGAAGTGATGTTGACTGTCAAAAATAGTTTCTCTTCTAGATAAAATTTTAAGAATATCCTTTCAAAAATCAACAACTTTGTGCTTGTCATTGATAGGCTCATAGGTACTCATGCTTTGGATAAAATGGTTACACCCAAATTAAACATGGCTTTGAAAAATCAAAGTTACTATTTGTTGCAAAGTCACTGCCTTATAAGGGGTGCCTTCTTTGTAATTAAAAATGCCTTTGGGGAAGGAGGTTCAAATTTTTAGCCTTTCTAGTTAAACAATATAATGCTTCTTCTTTTTTATACTAAATTTACAATGTTGTGTTTCATGATTAGGTGAATATAGATATGTAGGTGGATTTAGATTTAGATATTGTATTATGAGAAGAGGCTGCTTCAAATTTTTTTTTTTTTTTGTTTGTTTCCATTAAAGTCATCATGTCTTCAAAAGTAAATTTCTTATTGGCTGTTGACCACAAACTTGTGGGCACTACTGACACCCAAAAAGATTATTATAAATCATACAAATATGAAATGTCCCTATACCCATCAGTGTCAGATGTACTAAAAAAACTTTAAACTGAATGAAACAAACAGCTGTGTCACTGATCAGCTCTCTTGTAAACTATACCCCACATTAGAATTTTCCTTTCTTTCTTTGAATTCAAACTTCCAATTTTTTTTGTGTTAGTGTTCACACTTTGTGTGGGTGTGAAACCTTCTGACTTAAACTCTCATAAGTCATAAGCTCTATATTATATATATCCCCCACCACCAGACCTCCCCCACCAATTGTTCTCTTTCCTCTTTGTTTTTCTAACTGACATTGAAAATTTCCTTTTCCTTCTATCCTTTTGTCAGAAATCAGAGTCTGCACTCTCAAGTTCCTTGAAAGACTGTATTCCTCTGTTTCTTAATCTTCTTCTAAACAGAATTTCTTACTCTGTAGAAACAATGGATGCAGAGAAGAAGAGCCCAAAGCTAGTGAGACTTCCTCCACAGAGAGGCCAGGTTAAGGTGAGGATATTCAAAGAATTGGCAAAGGATGTGAAGAGTGCCATATCGGCGGCTGGAAAGAAACTTGGCTGCAGTGGAGTCTCAGCTTCGAGTTCCCGGGTTCTAGGCTCCTATGATTCAGAGGGGGGTTCATAAACCTGACCCAGATGATAGAATCACCCTTTTTTGTCCTTTGCACGATTTCTTTAGCATTGGACTTAGTCTCTTCTGGTTCCCCCTTCTTCTTTTACCCTGGTATTGGTCTAGAGCAGAGTTACTGATTACAATTTCTAGGTTGCATTTATAGGAAGACAGATTAGAAAGTTGAAGAAATAAAAAAGTGGGGTATGTCTGGCACAGATATGGCAATGTATTATTCTCAGACAATTAGAAGTAGAGAGAAGAGGGGTTTGGTTTATTGGGATGTTACTTTTATGTATTGTGTCATTATAGTTTATGACAGATATGGTTTGTAAATTATAGGTAATACTTTTGGTTTTTCAGATGTTAATTTTCTATGTGGGTAATAACATCTTGCAATTTACTTCTTCATTTCCTTAAGTTTTAGAAGGTGGGAAATTGTTTGGACTTTGGAGTTGGGGTACATATGTTACTACAGATTCCCCTGTTTCTTCAATGTACTGATTATTGAAAAAGAAAAAGTCATAGGGTGTTATCTTCTTCTTCTTCTTTTTTTTTCTTTTTCTTTCTTGGGTTCTGAATGAAGCTGATAAATTGTTGTTGGATTCTGGAATTTTGTTTTCTTTGAGTTGAAGAAAATTTTTTGGCCAAGTTTTTGTTTAATGCTTCTGTTTTGGGTGTCGACAATTATTGCCTAGTCAGAAGTTAACAGCACCTAACTAGCTCTCCTGTCTCCACTTTGTGGTTGGTAAACACAATTTGTAAATCTGGAATTCGACTGGCAATTGGAAAGCATTGTTATTGAATATAAATTACTGGTAGACACCCCTTCTCTCTCTTAAAACTCATTAGAAATTACTTTTTTTTATCTTTATTGAAGATAGTGACTAGTGCAAATGGTCTTTTGATGTGGGAATATATTTTTAGTAGTATCAATTCTATTAAGGTTTCAGTGATAGGTATAAAACTTATGGAAAAGCCTTACAAAAGGGGTAGGAGATAAGGGTTATGGAAATAATTTAATACTATTAAAAAAATATTGGCTTTCTGCACTTTGAGGCCAGTTAGGACGGGCTCTTTCTCAGGTAGTATTTGTTGAGCAAATCTGCTTCTTCAAACAAAATGGTTTCCAAATCCTAGTAATATTCCCTTTACTTATAAATAATATGATTGAAATACTATAAATTTTTTTTTTTTTTTTTTTTTTTTTTGAGATTCCCACATCTGCGCAAGGATTCCTTTTTTCTGTAGATGAAACAATGAGAAAGAGGAAAAAATATGACAGAGAAAGATTTGAGAGATCATTACTATACTAAGATACATCAATAAGAATAGCCTTGCCATTATAAAACATTATTAGAATGCATGTAGTTCAAGGGAAGTAGCATGTTCTGAACAAATGCCCCATTAAAAATTAGTATGGAAGTGTACTGATGTAGTCATTAGCAGACAATATCCTTAGGATTTTGTTTGCTTCAGTTGGACTTGTGCTCAAACTTTTTTAATGTGTACAACACGACATCTAAGCATGAGTAGTAGGATATATATGTTGTCATTATCTAATTTTGTGTTGTTAATTGGAAGTTTTAGCAGGCAAAAGTAGTGTACTAGATAAGCATTTGCTGAGTTTCTTTGTGCAAGAGCATGTGATGTTTGGACTCTAACCCTATCTCACTGTGAAGTTAAAACTTCTCTTAAATGTTGATATGGTTGTTGTCATTGGTGCATAAAAAATTGATATTACTCTAATTAAAACAAGTCATGTCAGTCATTATGAAAAATGTTATCTCAAACATTACTCTTAAAACTGAAAAGTTAAAACTACTTGTGCAAGGAAAAACTACTTTCCTTGGCCTAAATTGAAAAATCAAAGAGATCTTTATTTAGATATGGATTGTTTAAAAGGTCATTATCATAAATCTGTAACTCAATCCATTTCCAACTGGCCGGCCCTCATGTTTATCCATTCTCAACCATTCCTTATTTCACAAGAAAATCCTAAAATCACAGAGTAATAGTAGATGAGTTTGGTTTGGACAACTGGAGGAGGGCTTAAGAATAAATATTTTGATGTCTTTCTTGGATTTCTCGCACTAGTCCCTTTGTTTGTTTATGGATACAATCCCACAAAATAGTACAACTTGTTTATTACTTAAGAAAATGCGTTCACACCACACACACAAGCATGTGCTCTCCCGTCTATCTATTTCTATATATACATAGACCCCACTTGGTCTCATTCATACCACAGTAACCACACAACTATTTTTTTTATTTACTTTCTTGTTTCTTCTTCTTCTTCATCATCACTGACTTTGGAGTTTGGAGAGACTCATTTTCCTTTCTCTTCTTACAATCAAGGCCATTCGCTCCACCCTACAAACCAATATCATGGAAAATAAAGATACTAAGTCAGTGATGAAGAAAGAAAATGCCACCCTTCTTCCACCAAAAGAGGTCAGATCAAAGCAAAAATATTTGAGGAACTGGTTGAAAGTGTGGTCAGTATAACAACAGGAGGAACAGGAAAAAAGAGTGAACAAGACAGTAGCAAAAGCAACCACTCTTCTAGTAAGGAAAGCAAGGTTTGAGAACAAGCAAGAGGGCATTGCATTGAGGCCAAGTATACGTTGGCTCTTTTAATCTAGATAGTGAGATTTAAGGATTTTGGGTTTTGAAAATAGGAGGTGTTGAGTTTAAATTTTCATGAAAATGATGGAGGGTTTGTATTACTATTACATTATTCATGCATGTATGTAAGATTCCCTTCATCTTTCCCTGAATGTTCTCCTAGGTACTTGCTTTGCAACATGATAACAAGTTTATTTTGATGTTCTTTTAATGTAATCTTTTTTTTTTTTTTTTATTTTATTTTATGTGTGACATTTACTGATTTCACCATGGACTTTGTTCTCATTTTTTATCATTGCACTTCAATTTTTTTGTGGAGAGAGGAGGGTAATTGGAACTAACATTGCATCCGTTATCCGTAGGACAAGAGAATAGAAAAAAAGAGAAAAGCTTAATTTGAGTTTTTTAATTAGCTTTTTTTTTTTTAGAAACTTTAAGTAGCTTTATGGTAATAGTTTATTAGATTATCAGCATGTATAGTTCTTTAAAGTCTTATTCTTTCTAATTACGTTATATTATTGACAACTTTTAATAAATAAGAAAATAACACATACCATTATAGCTTATTGTGTTTTTTTTTAATAAAAAAAAAATGTGGAAAAAAGCTCTACCTAAAATAAAAACAAAAAGACTAGGGTTTTAACTTTTAAAAGCATATTTGGAAAAATGTCGTTCTAAACTGTCTTCTAGAATGGGGCACTTCACGGGCAAATCTTGGGCAGTGCAATGAATTTCGGTAATATCATTACCGAAATTCATTTTTTCTCCCTCCCAATCACATCACTCAACTTTCTTCTCTCTCATATTTTTTCTTACAATTTCAGCAACGGTGTTGCCGAAATTCAGTCTCTCTCCTCATTTTTCTAAATAACTTTGAACAGTGCCTATAATAACAATAAACTTCATTTTTTGCAATATTTAGCCAAAAGACTCATATATGTCTTGTTTGCAAACTCTATGGTTTAGTTACTATTTTATTTCCTAACTTTGTTTTACTTTTACCACATGTTTGGAAAGTCCACCCAAACAAAAAACCTTTCAACTGTAATCACTTTTTCGCAAAATTGGAAATTAAGAAAACGTTACTTCCTTACTTTGAAATTTCTTCTTCTTTTTTTATAGAAGATTTTGCTAGAATTATGTGGTTAAATAATTAAATTTACAATTTCTCAAATACTTACTATTTATGTTAAATTATTTATTCTTCTTAAGTATTTAGACAATTGGGTAATTTATCACAACATCAAAGTAGGGGATATTTAGTTCGATCATTGTCTCCTTCACTTTACTTTCTATTTAAATCTCACGTGTTGGATCTCGCCTAGGGGTCTCTACGGGTCGAGCCCGGTCAGGTTTGTGCCCAACCCAGACTCGACCCAACCTTCTCAAGTGGGGAAGATTTCAACCTACAACCGACCCGAATGCAGTTTTAGATCAACTGGGTCAGGTCGTATTGGATTTTGGGTTTTCCTTGATCGATTTCGGGTTTTCCAATTTTGCCAAATTTTGGCCAAAATCTAGCCAGATTTCGTCAAATCTAGCTAGATCTAACGAGATTTGGCCGATATTCCTTCGTATCTATGGAAATATGGTCGAGATTTGGCCGAGTTAGAGTCGAGCTTACCGGAGTTTGGCCGAGTTTGAGTAAATCTGGGCTAGATTCGCCGGATTTAAGCTTATCAGAGTGAGGATTTGAGCGGTTCTGAGTAAAGGAAGGCCAAACGTGGCCAAATCGGAGCTGAGAAGCCCAAATGGCATCGAATTTCAGCCTTCTTTTTGAGGTTTTGTCGGGCAGGTCGGGTAGATCGGGTTTTTGAGGATGGAATCTGCCACTCAACCCACCAGGGTCGGGTTTTGAAGATTGGGACCCGTCACCGACCCGTCGAAGGTGTCAGTCCGGCCGTGACTGGTCGGTTCCAATCGAATTGGTCAGTTCCGGCGGGTCATCAGGTACTCTAGACAGCCCTAATCTCGCCTATTAAAAGAGAGTTTGAGCTCACATGTGAATATATGTATTAGAATTATGTAGATTTTTTTTTTTTTTTTAGAATGTAGAATTATGTAATTAAATGTTTAAATTTATCAGTTTTTAATAACTTAAATTTTTTGGATGGTTGGTAATTTATCAAATATCCTAACCCTTTTTTTTTTTTTTCGAGGGAAAAAATATCCTAACTTGAGATGGCACAATTGAAGATAAATAATATTTTGATGTTACTAAAATATCTTGATAAGAATAATTTTGATTGACGGCTGCATAAGGAGCAGCACCATACGGTATTTTTCCTGTTTTCTAATTCGCAAATTTTGTTTCTTTATAATACAACTCTCTCTCTACCTTAACTGGCATTGTCTCTTGAATCAAATTTGGCATCTTCTATACATATTCCCACTAAAATTGATTCTAATCCAGACAACTATGGAATAAAATTATTTCAGTTTTAAATTAGTTTTATATTTGTTAGGTCCTAAAGTATTAGTATTGGTGTGTATCAAGTTGTGAGTTTGTTGTGTTTTAAAGTGGTTATTTAAGACCAAGTTAAAGATATAAAAATTGCTCAAGAAGTATGTGCTCAATAAAAGTGGAGTTTCTGCATTCTTGAATCTAACCTCAATAGTAGTTGATAGCAAGCTTGATTACAACCTCAATTCTACTCGATCGGTCGAGTCTTGAAGGTGAAGTTTATATTTCCTCGATAGCAACCTCTACACTGTCTCAATAGATCAAGATTGCAGAAATCAACAACACGAAAAGCTTAATACCTTGTTTATTTCAAACTCGATCCAAGCCCTACTTGTTGACATATAAAAGAGGCATTATAAATCATCCCCCAATAAAGGTTTTAAAAAGAGAGAAAATATACATTTGTGCGTTTAGGGTTGTGTAACCAATTTTCCCTCAATTTTACAATACCGGAAAATTCAAGAACATTTGAAGGTTGGTCAATGAAAAAGTCAAAGCCGCAACACCACAAAGATTTTTTTTTTTTTTTTTAAGTATATATTTTATCTTTTCTATAATTATATTTTACTAAAATCTCATTCTTAACACCATCCTCCCCAATTAAAAATAAATAACTTTTGAAACTTGATAACTAATATGCATTGGTGACAAATTAAGCATCCAAAATATATATACATATCATAAAATTATAATAATCTGATTATCGTAATTGATAACATGAAGTTACACTTGGTCAAATAAACAATTTTTTATGTAGTTACTTTTAACTTTTTATCCTTTTGACAACTAGTTATGTTTGTTGTTGTTGTTTTTTTCATAATTATGTAAACGGCAGAATGTTCTATTCATAGTGTGAAAAATGAAGACCATCGTATACAATAGTTTGGACTTTTGGAGACTTGGAGAGCACTCCTCCAAGTCCAACCAAACTAGAGGACAACTACTTCAAACCTTACTTTTTGAGCTCACAGATGGGGCTAAATTTCAAGTATGACAAAGTTGAATAAATGGAAATGAAATGGACAATGCAATTAAACGTGCTTGTAAGACACAACTGTGTGTAGAGCTAGCTGGAAAACCAAGAACAAATAAAGCCAGCCAATCTTATCCTCTCTTTCTAGTTGGGTTTGCTTCATTTCTATCCTAGTACAAATTTTTTTAATAAGAAAATTAAAGCATCTTCTTTATGAAGATTGTATGACTTCTATAATAATTTAATCATCCAAAACCAAAACAACTAAAGAAAAATAATCAAAAACATAAAGTTTTGTGGCCTTGAAAGCTGTGGCCAACTCATTTTTAATTATCAATGTGGAATATCATACGAGAATTATTCAATTATTCTGTATTAAACTGTTTTTACTAGTATATAACTATATTAGAATTTGATTTTACGTTCTAGAAAACGAGCATTTTATGGGGGACACGTAAACAAATATAAAATGTTATTTTGTATTATAATAACAAGTTTATTAAGATACCTACCATATTATTTGGGTTCATGGCTTTCAAAAAAGATGATGCATCATTAAAATTTTCAGCATATAATATAATATATAAGCAAGAGAGAAATATATGAATAAAAATACATAAAAGGCCGGCAATCTACTCACGTATGTATACTCTCTCTTTTTTTCTTTTTTAATTTCAAAAAATATTTTCCACAATAAACAATGGAATTTATTAGTTCTAGAACCAGAAATAAGCACACCATAATCCTGATTTTTGTGACAAACTAATCTTTAATCATATTAACTTTCTTGTAAGTGGACTAGAAAGAGTCCACCGACTCCACATACAACCAAGCCATAAAACATAGGCATGTAAAATTCAACAATTGTGTCACTTCAATCCTCAAGGGTTGGAGAGCATACTATATAAAATCAAACAATTTTGACAATGAAGCCTTGCCAGCAAGTTGGATAATGGATTGCTAACGTATTACATATGCATCATGCATGACATAAAGCCTGTGATGTAAGAAAGAAAGTGAAAGTCTGATCAAGATTTGAATTGAGTGAGTGAGTCCCCACTTGATTTGCTTTCCATCACTTGCATGAACGGAATAAGGTTCCTTAATTGGGTTGTATATATCCACCAACCCACACATTAAATCGACAATAATTATGGTATAAACTAGGCCCCACATATCCATTTTTATATGCTCTACCAAATTGACATTAAGCAAAACTATGGGTGATAGACCTTCTTAGGTAAAAAAAAAAAAATAGAAGAAACCATATATATTGAGATTTAACTCGTAAAAGACTTTGTTTTGAAAAGTGACAGTAATCACTGCGTATCTTTGATGTGATAGTCATTTTATAAGTACAAAATTTTTGTGTGATATAAAGGGGCAAAGGTTAGGGTTAAAGTCTTCCAGCGGGAAATTTATACACTCACACACTTAAATTAGGTTAGAGTAAAATTCTTATCTTATATCAATAACAAAAAGTGACAGTAATGTAATATCTAATAATAACTTTAAAAAAAAATTATGGAAGAAGTATAAAAGGAAATCAACCTTAAACATTAAGGATTCTTACCCTAATCTATATATATATATATATATATATAAACGTGTATGTTTCTCATCAAAGGATTTTCTTAATGAGTTGGCCATATGCATGAAGAATTGTCTTTAAATTTAGGTTTTTTATTCAAATACTTGAACGGTTGAACTATATATAATAACTAGAGGTTACGTGTTTCTAGGTTCTTCCACTGTCATCAATTTCTAACACGAGTCTTAGCTCTTAAGTCTTAAGTCTTTAGCTATTTAAACCGAAATGGATAGAGGTTGGTCAAGATCAAATTCTTTGATGAAATATAATATTACTTAACATATGGACCACAAATGTTCTATTTTCTCTTTTTCTCTTTATGATTTTTATGACCTCTCATAATGTGGGAAACTTTCAACTTTTTCAAACGTTAAGAGGAAGACTCTTGTGGTTTTTGCTCCATTGTAAGATATTGTGTGACATGGGAAAGAGAAAACCATCAAACACAACAGCCAGAAAACTAATGCATGTATTTATTTTACAAGCGTTGGACTGTTGTCTTTTTTCCCGAAGTCAAGCTTGGACCGTGGGGTTTGGATCGAAAGTATTAGGGTGTTCACACTTCACATCAAAATGTGGGATTAGTTGATACATTCTCTGTATGTGAACGCAGTAGGAAAATAAGCACGTCAAAACGTGATTTTATAGTTGACTGTTACTCTAATCAATTAATTAGACCACAGAATAAAAGTGAGAATTGACAGGGCAACATAGATTAGGCAGTACTTAGCACAACGACATTTAACTGCTTCTGATTTTTGAAAGGGCCTATGAGCTTGTTTCGATTAGTCCTGTTTATCCAAATAATCTAGAATCTAGATTTTCAAAGATAATATAAAAAGCGCATGCCACTCTTTTAAATGTGCCTTCGAGTGCAAGCCAAGTTTCTTTATTAAGTTCATATGCCCAAAAAATATATATATTTTCAAGGATTTTATTCTACACATACATCATCATTGATCATGAATTGAATTCTTAATCTTATAGATTATTATTGTTAATTGATTTACTTTATATCATGTAATTTCACGTGCAGTGGTCCAAAATGAATGCCACGTCGAGTATCAAATGGACCTTTAATAAGAAGGAAAAGTATTATGTGATCAATATTTTCTGTAATGAAAGAGTCCAAAGTCAAAATCTATCAGAATCATTCACATATTTTTCAATTTGAATTTTTGTCCTTAGCAAATGTCGCATATAACAGTCAGATATTATCTGTAATTTCATTAGCTAAGTCATATGGCACTGAAAAGCTACCCAACTTCCTGTCATTCTTCATGGCGTCTAATTTGACCATAGACCTTAGCATTAGGTCAATGAAGCTAAGCTCAAATGGACAATATCAGTAACGTTGGCCCCAGAAAATGACATATTTGCATGCCCCTGCGTGAGGGTGAGGGATGTCAACATCAACAGTCAATACATCAGAGTTCATACTTCCATTCACAATATTGTCGTATTGACGTATTGCAATTTATGGAGTTGGATTCATGAATGATGAAACTCATTGGCTATTGGTTTTATATATAAAGAATAGCTATGCATAGCAAATAATGGGGTTGCAAAGAATATAGAATTAAAGATCCCTTTTTTTTTTCCAAAACTAACCAATGAACATTTTAAATTGCAGCAATGCACATCAATACGGTTAGTTAAATGAAGACGAATTAGGCAAACGGGGTGGTATAACTATAATCTAGCTAAGTCGATCGCCATAGGATGAAGAAGAAAAGAATTCGACAAATAGAGATTCGACCATTTAAAGTATTTATCTGATAAACAATGAGAATTGATTGGTGCAAACATCTTGTATACCTTTCAATTTATAACACAAATGAGTCCTTAGAATAATCATTCTTTATTTAAAAAAACAAATAGATAAAATCCTCATACTTAAAAGTGGTCCCATCAAAAAATAAAAATACTTATAGTGGTATTAGGGTGTTCACACTTAACGATAAATCATATTTAACAGCAGTGTCTTTTGTGTGTTGGGGCCAAGTCAGAAAGGTTGCATTGAGAGATTTCAAGAAAGTAACTGACATCTGAACTTGATCAAAGGGGCAAACTAAACCAAAATTTGGATTCCACCCATACCACAGAATCTCACATTCCAAGTAATAAAATGTGCACATATGACGCATTATCCCTATTTATAAAAATAGTTTATTTCCCATACAACAGTAAATCAGACAGCCGATTCATAATCTCACAATCCCTTGGTAAAACCATGGTGGCAAGTTGCCAATCACGATCTCCCTCTCAAGATGAGGCCTCAATACCTGGCTCACGTATTTGAATTGATGTTTTTGACAAACTTGCTTCAAGCTCATCCAACTCATCTAGGTCCAGCTCATCGTCGTCGTCATCATCAAGAGGGTCCTCTTCAGAATCATTAACTGTGTTGGTTGAGGTGCTTGGTTCCCCTGCTGTTGAGTCATCTTTAACCTAAAATTTGAACACAATAAACTCTCCAGTAAGATTAATAAAGTCACATGTACAGCACACTTGAAAAATTGCACATTTTGGACATTTAGTTCCTTTTCGAACTAAAATGCATCCAAATGTCTTAGCAAAGATCTTGGAAATCAAATTATAAAAGGTTCGTATAGTCAGCAACTTAAGCAGTAACAGAAGCTCAAAAAAATATATATGTATATATGCAATGTAATCATGAGATATCAAACAATTAACTAAAGCAGCATTTTTGCAATCAATGATGTATGAGTCCATTTTTCAGTAAACACTAAACAATGCAAAATAACTCCAATGTGTAACTGGGAGGTTTTAAGTTATACACAAGCCCAAAAGAACTTGCATTTGTGACCTCATCCTCCAGCATCTTGCTTTTACAAGGGAGCCAACATGTTACGTCCAATTGAAGCAAAGTCAATATGGTGTCAAGCTTATTATATTATAAGTGTCTTAAGGTTAAAAAGGTTTTTTCATTTGAGTCATTAGAAGTGTCTCAGGGTTAAAAAAGGTTTCTTAAATTAAGTCATTGGTTTATAAGTTATGGGCGTTTTAATGTGCAGGGGAATCTAGAATTTCATAAAATTCCTGAGCATAATTTTTCTTTTAGGGTTATTTTCTTTCTTATATTTACTCTATAGTTTTCTAAAACTTCTGGCAGTATTAGGACTCTTATTGGGTTTTGTTAGGAATTTATTTATTAATCAATTCAGGAATTTTCCTTTAGAAAAACTTTTGGCACCTTTACAACTGTTTTGCTGGGGCAAAAGCAGCTACTAATGCGTTCAGTCAAAAACCACAAGGATGCTTCTCTGGAAGCAACAGCTACCATTGCTTCCCACAAGAGGTAGGTGGCACAAAATAGAAGCTTTAGTAGGCTCCTATACCAATTTTGACGTAGGATTTTTAAAAATTCAGCACTAAATAAAATTCTTTTTAAGGGTTCATGAGTGAGGTTTAGAATTTAAGGTTTTGAGAAAGGTTAGATAATAAAAGATTGGATTTTGAATGAATCTTGAGGGATTTGATGCTTGTTCAACATCGAAACAGTGAATTGAAGTAGAAACAAAGAAAGATAAACTGAAGACGATCACAACTAGATTCTCTAAGCAATCACACTTGGGAAGAAGAAGAAGACAATCACACCCTCAAAACCTGGAATAAGATGCTAGAATTTTATTAAACCTCTATCCATTTTATTGACTACATAGAAGTTTTTATATATAGGCTATTGCCAATCCATTCCTAGGAAGAGTAGGACTCCTGTTAACAAACAGAAGTGATTAATAACTTCTAAACCAAATAGAAACACAACACAAAACATAAAATCAAACTTATGGACCTCTGGTACAACCTATTACAGCCCATTCTAGAAAATACCAGATTATCCTAAACCTAGTAAAACCTAATTAAGATGAACCAACGAATTTCTAACCTAATCAAACTTAATATTAAGACTCAATAACAACTAGAGTAGCCTATGACAGGCTTCAACAAGACCCCATATTGAAACTAAGCCACAATTCTCGAATCTTTTGGTTTCTAATCTTGTTTTCCCTCAAACTCTTTGATGGCTACATCAATCTCCCAATGGCTGGACAAAACACAACCTCAAGTTTTGAAATTTTTTTTTTTTTTTGATAAGTAAAGGAAATTTTATTCAAGAACTTAATAATGAGTCACCCGAGGATACAGGAAGTATACTAAGAACAATTTATTAAGCAGGATACTAAGAACAACATTGCAAGACATTTTCTCAATCTAAATAGAGCAGGTTTTACATGAAAAAGATTTGGCTCAGCAGGCTCAACTCGATATGGGTAGGAGAAGAACTCAACTTGGTATTCATTTAAAAAAAAATAGAGAAATTATAGCCAAGTCAAGAGATACAGATCAAGGATCTTACCATTTTCGAAGGAACTGTACTTACATCCCTTTTTAATTTCCATTCAAGAGTTCTTATGTGTTTCCACACCCCTTAGAGACCCCAAAAAATGGACAATTTCATTTTCTTAACTCTTTTGTCAAAGATAGCATTGATGATATTGGAAGGTCTTCTAAACTATGTTATTGAAGTCATCAGAAATGACAAATCAAATCTGTTATTTTTCCATGCGTAATCAAAATTATTTAAAACTTGAATTGTGAATCCCATGCGCGCCAATCTCATCTTTCACATTCCAATTTCCAAGTTCCAATGATGCCACCCTCCAGCTCTTTAATCTCTTTTTTTCATACTATCTTCTTTTGTTTCAACTAAGGCATGTTGTGGAATAATGTGTAGCTGGCTGAGATGTACTTAGCATAATAGTAGGCTAAATAATTGCTAATTTGTCAATTTCTTTTCCCTGACAATAGCAGATTCAACCCCTTTTTATTGGCTGTCATGTTATTACTCAAAATTCGCCTCCTCATGAGATTCAAGAGTTTCTTTTTTGCAGAAATTTCCTACATTAACCTTTCATGTTGCTGTTTTGACTCATCTTCAGTTGCTGATTAGGCTCTTTTGCTTTAGTTATTTATTTTAATTTTCTGGGTGTTTGGACTTTGTTGCATGCTGCACTGACTCTTAAGCTTGTTGTTTAGGGTCTACCACTCGCTCCTCTAGCTGTTCTAGCTTCTTATCTTTTTCTTTTTTTCTTTTTCTTTTTTGATGACATGAAACCTCACCAAAGCAAGGTCCTTTGGACCCACCCTAAGGGAGTAAACCATGGATACATGACGCCGTTCTAGCTTTCCAGCAAGCCGTTCAGATTGTCAGCATCCTATTCTAGCTTTCCAGCTTCCGTTTATGGAACTTTAGCTCTTTGTTTTGAAGTTTCTGCTGGCTGCTTCTACTCTCTAGTCCTCCTTGTATGCAGTCTTGGAAATTAAGCATTATGTTTATGCTTGAAAATTGTAGATTTCTCCTTAAAATTCTACAAACTCAAACCAAATTGTTGTTTCTATAGCATCTTCAACATCTTTCAAATTTAAATGAGGCATTTCCTTCTTAATTTCATATCTCAGCCTACTTTTGATTGAACAATAGTCATACATGCACTTTCTACTACCAAACTTAATAAATAATTCCTTATATTTTCTTGCATTATCAATTACATGCAAATCACCTTACTCAAGAGTATATCCTATACATGCACTCTTTATCTCGATGTATTATGTATGAAATTGGAGATGGATGAAAAGTGCAATTTTGGCTAGATTGTTGGTGTGGAACTTCTTCTCTCGCAGACCGCTATCCTGAATTATATAGGATTTCCCGTAGCAAAGAGGCAAGTGTGGCGGATCTAATGAGGTACACCAATGGAGTCCTCCATTGGGAGATTCAGTTTTGTAGGGAGGTGCATAATCGTGAATTTGAAGCTTTTAGGAGCTTCATCAATACCACACTTATAGCACTCCTGTAAGGGGGATCGGGGAGGATAAGAGATGTTGGCTACCTTGTAAGAGTAAGGGGTTCACGGTTAGTGCATACTACCATCTTCTAGTTGGCCATAGTGAGCAGTTTTTCCCTTGGAAAAACATTTGGAAGCAAAAGATTCCCTCTAGAGTGGCTTTCTTTGTATGGAACACTGCCTTGGGAAAATGTCTGACAATTGACAATTTAAGGAAAAAAAAGGTTTGCATTTTGGATTGGTGTTATATGTGCAAGTGTAATAGTGATAGTGTTGAAAATCAATTCCTGCATTGCTCGGTTGCTTTAGAGTTGTGGGATATGGTTTTTGGTTTATTTGGAGTTTGTTGGGTTATGCCAATGTCCATTGTTGGGCTTTTTGCTTGCTGGCAAGGTCGTTTTGGTAGCCATCGTAATGGAGATATATGGAAGGTCGTTCCTCATTGTTTGATGTAGTGTATTTGGAAGGAGAGAAAAAGTAGGTGTTTTGAAGACAATGAGCGTTCCATGCCTGATCTCAAGCTTCTATTTTTCCAAACCTTACTTGACTGGTTCTCTATGTGGAGAAACCAACCTTTTTCTTCTATTTTGGATTTACTTGACCTTTTTTTTAAGTTTAACAAACACAATACAATTACTTGACTTTTGTAATGTTCATTTTTGATTTGTTCACCCCTGTATACTCCCTTTGTACTTGGATGTCTTTCTCTTTTTGAAATCAATGAATCTTTATTACTTATCAAAAAAAAAAAAAAAAGTGTACAGAGCTGGTCAAGAAAATCATCTGTAAGATTTCTTAAAAGAATTTCTTCTTTAAAAATCACCTTACCCTCTTATCCTCTTAGAAGAATTGCTCATAAATATCATCTTTAAGATTCCTTGTTTATTGAAAAGTCAAAATTATCCTAGCAATTTTCCAAAATTTCCAAGATCACACTTCATATTATTCTCCAATCGTCCTTGTTCAGGTCATTTCAAACATTCACTTCACTTTTTCTGTAGCATTACCAGACAATCAGCAAAGTGTTTCAACTGCATATAGCCACTTCTATAAAATGGTAAGTGAAAATTATTTTAGCCAAACCGTGACAGCAGCTTCTTCACAAAAATTTCTTCACATAGCCTTTATAAAGCTACAGCATCACTGAACTAACCCTTACATATAAGCTCAATGTACTCAGACATTTCAGGTTTGAGTAAACACCAAGTATCTTGAGTTAACTAAATTAAAAATTATGGCACACTTCGCAGCTTACTGTTTACAGAGCCTGAACATCCCCAAATTTCTCATCTCTACTCTATTTTCAAACCCAAAGCATACTTTTTCCCTCATACATTTGAACCCCTAAAACCCCGATTTTTCCATAATTTTTTAGTCAAATAGCCTATCAAATTAGGCCTAAAGTCCCAATCACAGCCACTAATCAGAATTCTCCTCCAACCTATTTTTTCAAGAAGCAGCCCCTCTTACCTTTTATTCCCTCACTTTTCAAAACCCTTGTTTGTTCTACAACCTGAAAGCCTTCGTTTTTTTTTTAATTGGTAATTACATATGCACCTGGTGGCTATTGAACCACAACCTCATTGGTAATTACCTTGCTCTAGCAAAGGAAGGAGATGCCATTTGAGCTAAAACTCATTGGCCTTTTTTAAGCCAAAACAAACCCTAAAAGCATAACTTCTTCTTCTTCTTTTTCCAAAAAAGAAAAATAGTAAGTTATACACACTTCATTAGGTAACTTAAAACCTCACCCACCACCTAGTACGTACAAGAAAAGGAGGGGCCATTCGAACTGCTTAAAAAGATTAGGTTCTTGGACTGCTTAACAATCTTGTTTTAAGCTTTTGAAAATATCTCCTAATGATCTGCGATAGATAAGATATGATATTTGATTTATAAATTTTACAAGACCTAGGATATTCTTCAGACTCAATAAAGAGAAGCCTCCAAGCAAAGAAACATGATACCTAAAAAGATCAGATCCATTGACAAACCCCTCCAGTACAAGTGAAAACTTTTATATTAGTCGAGAAGCAGTGATAGCTACTCTAATTACTATGTACAGAATAAGTAAATAACAAACAGTAGGAACACTCCACATTTCATTAAACCCTATTCCAAAGATATAAGGCATAAATGTTTCTAGCCAGATGTGGTGACATCAAAATTCAGATTCAACTACATAACTTTCTGCATTGCTTATACCACGGGATGAAACAGCTAGTAAGACAATAATGTATGATGACTCAATTCTCAATCAGCATATCACAGATTATGTGACAAATATCTAATAGAAAATGATAATTTATTAAACAGAAGATTTCATACAAATCAGCTGTGCCTAAAACAGAACACATTGTTCAGCCTATCATAGCATGTTAATATGGTCACCTAACATATTAAGGCAAATCATCTGTAAAAGATACATTTCATACAAATCATTTTTTTTTTTTTTTGATAGGTAGTTATAAAATAATAATAATAACTGATTTGTATAAATTTTTTTTTTTACCATGCACCATAAAAATTCCAGAACATAAAAGTTGGTGAAAGGGGAAAAGGAAAAGAAAAGGTTAATCAACCTTGGAAATCAATTCAAGTCCAATAGGTTCAGACCACTTCTTATTGTATAAAATTAAAAAGAAGCAGAATTACCTTCTCTTCAGCAGCCACAAGTTGTTCTTCTCTTTGGTATTTTTCATATGCCTCAGCATCATCCACAAACAAGCTAGCATCCGCAAGAAACAACTCCCGACCACTAAGACAGGCAGAAAATTAAATTAATAGCATGTTTAATGGGGACATTTAACTGAATGCAACATATAGAGAATGATACCTCATGCGGTCATTCTTAGCCCTGTCTGCTCTCTGTGCAGCTAAGCCAGCCTCTCTTTCCTCTGTCTTTTTGTTCTTCCATTGGAAGAACAGGTCAGGAGTCATTGGAGTAGTGGTTGTTACTTTTGCACGCTAAAAATTTTGCAGATGAACAATTATAAGAACTGAGTATAGAAAACAGAGCAAAGAAAACAATAGAACAGATGGAGCTGCAATCAAACAAACAGTTCCCACCACAATAATAAGATTAAAAGGAAAAGTAAAAGCCAACAAATCAAAAATGATTGTTACCTGATTCTCAATCTCTTCCTCGATGGGAATCTTATCACTCTCTGCCTCCAAAAGTGCCTTCATTTGAGATTTTAAGATATATCCTGGAGGTAGAGCATGTCTGTAGTGACATTCTTTGCCACCATTTGGGCAAGACCAGAACCATCCGTATTGTTTCTTTTCCACAGCATCCAAAAAGTATTTGCAAACCTGTATATAAGGTTTTTTTTTTTTAAGTAATAAGAATTCGATTTGTTGAAAGAAAAAAGGGGCACTACCCTAGTACACAGGAAGTATACTCAAATAAAAGGAAATGAGGGGAAATTAAAAAGAAAATATCTTTAAAAAAATAAAAAACACCAAAACCCAGCTATCTAGCCTTCCTAACCTTTTCTCAAAAAAATAAATAAATAAATAAATAAAGTGTAAAGAATCCAAAAACTTTCGCCTGAAGGCTGAAGTCCAATTGTAAAAGGGTATTTAGCAATTAGAATTTCAACTTAACCAAGTCTTGTTCTTCACCATCAAAGCAACAATCATTTATCTCCCTCCAAAGACACCAGATAATGCATAAAAGAAGTCCATTTGTAAAAGGGTCTTTAGCAATAAGAACTTCAACTTAACGAAGTCTTGTTATTCACCAGATAATGCCTTCCAAATCTTCCCATTAACCTGTTTACCAAAAGATCCCTCCCAACAAGCCAACAGCTCCAAGACAGAAGGCATAAAAGAGCCAATATACTAAGAACTTTAATGTTATTATTATTAAGAAGTAATTCTTCCTATGAAAATACAAATTTAGATAACCATTTAAACAATATATGTATAATTTAATGATTCTACCAACATGGGGCAGTTTCCACTCGCTCAAAAGCCCCATCTCTCTGACTAAGAGCCAATATGTCACCTTCAACTTGTAATGCAGCAGCAACCCACACAAAGAGAAGATAGTTAGTCTCCCTATTTGCCACAATTGAGCTCTCAGCATTTTTCACATAGGCTTCAACAATTCACATTACTCCAGCATTATTAAACAACTACAAAGAACTTAGAATTTTTCAATGCTACTTCAAAAACCTTCTCCTTCTGGAAGGGGCATAGACAATTTTCCACAATAAATCTCATTACACCTACCTGCACTCGGCTATCTAGTGCGACATAGTGACTTAACATCCCACCTAAAGCAGGGAACATGCCAAGTCTACACCCCCACAACGTAGCTGCTAGATTTGCCTACAGTCTACACAGTACACACAAACTCGCACATACGTTCATACATACACGTACATAAAATCTAAAATACCAGGAACTACCTTATTACCGTTAACATTGTATTGAAAGAAAAATAATAATTGAACTCACAATCTCAGTTGGTTTATTCTGGTTATATTCGTTCTTCTTCGACTCCACCACCTTCTCAAGTGTCTCTTGATCCCAATCCTCCATAGTGTCTTAAGTAAAAAAACACCCAACAAATCAAAATCATATAAGAGCTGAAATATACACTTAACACAAAAACACAAAATTGTGTATTCAATTAAAAATCACCTTCATCACGCTTATCACTGTAAATATCGATTTTCTCGCCCTTTCTCTGCACATTCAAATCATGAGAGAACTTGCATTTGAAACCCTTGGCGCACTGCCCCACCTTGAAAAATTCGCATAATATAGACTTTGGATCAACACCTATCCAAATTTACCAAATCACTCTATCACAAAAACACAATTCCATACATAAAACCCAAAAAAATAAAAAAAAGTTAATAGCTCAAACATACATACCAACTGGAACTTTGGGCTGACTAACAGCAACTTTGAACAAATCATTCAATTCCTTCTCTTTAGCTTTCTCTTCCTCCTTCTTTTTCTGCTCAATTCAAATCAAAATTCCCACTCAGAACCAAACAAAACCAGCAATCGATTAAAGTGAAAGGAAAAAAAAAAACTCGAACCTTAAGAGCGGCTTTGGCGGCTTCGGGTTTGGGCTGGACCGATTGTTTGAGATTTTGGACGTATTTCTGGACATTCTTGCTCTTGTTCTTGTTCTTGAGCCCGAAGGTCTTGTCCTCCACGACTTTCTGCTTCTTCGCTACGTCCGATTTGGATTGCTGCTGCTTCGGCGGCATATTTGTGTGATTGAAAGAAACAAAAAAAAAAATGCAAAAGCAAAAGCAAAAGCAAAAAATCTGTGAGATTTTGTTTGGGAAATGAGAAAATAGGAATTGATTTTTCAAAAAAATTGGGGGGAGATTGGGTCGGAGAGTGTGATTAGGGTTTTCAGTGGATTTAACAGAGCTATACTGTTATTGCCATCTGAGGAGGGAGATGAGGGAGAAGGGTATGCAAGATTTTTTGTTGTTTTGTTTTTGGGTCTAAATGCCCGATATGTCCCTGCTGGGCCGGTGAGTTGTGAAATAAGAACCCAACTTTTTTGTGAGATGGGTGGGATGGCAAATTGAGTAAAATCATTGGGGTATAAAAGTAAATCCAATTATTTGCAGTGAACAAGGTTGTACATAGGTGCTCCATTTGTTTCATGATGATTGTTTTGTTTTTGGGTTTAAATGCCCGATATGTCCCTGTTGGGCCTGTGAGTTGTGAAATAATAGCCCAACGTTTTTGTGATGGGTGGGATGGCAAATTGGGGGATATCTGGGCCTGTTTGGTTTTTTGAAAACCATCCCTCATCACTCAATTTTTGTTACCCGTCACTCATTACTTACAATACCTCAATTCCCTAAACCCCACACATTTGGCACCCATTACTCAGTTATGTTTTCAATAAAAAAACTAAGACCCACACACTAACCCAATGTCATAAAACATTTCTCTCTCCCTTTTTTCTTTTTTCTTTTCCCCTGACTCTCATCTTTCCCTGCCTCTCCCTTTCGTTTTTCTCTGCTTTTCTCTTCATCCATGTTAACACATATTTTAATCAAGCCTACCATGATCCTTATTTTTATGCTTTTCCCAGATCAAAGACCTCAAATCACAACCACCACCACCACAGCTGCCGCTACAACCCATAGTGACAAACAACGACGTTCCGCTCCTTAAAAACTCTGAAACCCACCACAATCACAACATCAACAGCGGTGAAAAGGAGAAAGGCGAAAAGGAAAAAAAAGAAAAAAGAAAGAAAGAACTGATGCTTGCAACGAAGAACAGAGAAAGAAAAGTTTGTTTCTTTTTTTTTTTTTTTTTTTATGGGTCTGAGATGAGAAAGGCGAAAAGGAAGAAAAGAAAATAAAGAAAGAAAAAATCGATGCTTGCAGCGAAGAACAGAGAAAGAAGAGAGACAAAAAGAAAGAAAAGTTGAGAAGAAAGAAAAAAGAAAAGAAAAGAGGAGAGTGAAGTCAAAAGTTGTAGCCGGTGGGTCCCTCAATGTGTGTGTATTTACAAGATTGTCATCATAACTCTATTTCCATAACTTGAAAACACCTAAAATGTGTTTTCAGTTTTTATAACTCATCACTCAAAAATCAGAGAATTCAGCGATGGAAACAAAACTTGAAAACAAATCCAAGCAAGCTTTCTCTCCGCGGGTCCCACAATTTTTGAGTTATGGGTGATGGAAACAGAGTTGTGGGTGATGGAAACACAAAAACCCCAAATAGCCGCTTGGAGACTAGCATAGTAAGGGAATAGAATATCGTTAGTTAGCAAGGTTTTGAAACTATTTAGGAAATTAGCAACTCGAGTCTTTGAAACTCGAGTTCGATGACAAAATTGAGCCTCAAAGACTCAAGTTTTAGTGTTGAGATGAAGGAATTTATCCACGTGGAACTCGAGAAATATCTGAAGAACGAAGATGAAGATGAAGATGATCTAAAGAACTGAGGGAACATATCCGAAGGAAGAAGAAGACACGATTTGGAAAATAAGATATAAAAAACGCAAATTCGAAGAAGAGAAACAAAGATTTGGAGTGGAGAACGCAGAACGATCTGAACTGGAAAACATTGATCCGAAGAACGCAACCAATTTGAACAGAGGAGTTGATCCGAAGAACGCAACCGATCTGAATAGAAGAGTTGAGAACGCAAAACTGGAAAACATGGAGAACTAAAAAACAAAGGAACTCGAGTTCTACGTGAGTTCCACGTGGATAATTTTTGTTTGCCAACTCTAGAACTCGAGCATTTAAGACTTGAGTTCTATCATGAAACTCGAGATGCTATTTTTCCACATTGTTTTGCAAAAATCACTATTAACGAAATTGTTAAAAATTTAAGGCCAAATGGGAAAAAAATTCTGGCAAATTGAGTGAAATCATTGGGGTATAAAAGTAAATCCAATTATTTGCAGTGAACAAAGTAGCTGCTTCATTTGTTTCATAATAATTATGACTCCAGCAATTTCGCTACGGATCATAAGTAGTTAATTGTTATTAGTTGTTACTTTTGGACAAATAAGTAATTTTAATGATGACCCAAATTAAGACTATTGTGAAAATGTTTGGAAATATTATTTCTCATTCTTTCATTGTAAAATTTGGTCCTACCTTAAAATGTTTTTCATTAACCATTGTAAAATTTTGTAAAACATTTTATAAAGTTAAAAATTTTAAAAACTTGGTAAAACATTTTACAAAAAATAGACAATGGTTCTCCTCCCCCTATTCCATGCCTAGCCCACTAGTTTCAATGGGCTAGGCTACTAATCTAGTGGCTCTAATCTAACGGGCTAATGTTGCAGAGGCATTGTTTTGCTGGTCTGTACTCAAAATTTTTTGTCCTACTAAACATCTAAAAATGTTTTCAAATGTAAAACGTTTAAAAATTTTACATTTTGAAAATATTTTACAGCAAATACAAACAAAGCATATGTATCTAATGGTATCTTGTTAAAACACTAATCCCTTGAACTTTTAAAATTTAACATCCAACCCTCAAGTGATTTTGTTTGATCTGAAAATTTAGTGTTATATTTTTTAGATCAAACAATATCATAGGGGTTTTGTATTACACTCAAAAACCTTAGGAGGTTAAGTGTTATGTTGCTGTCGCCACTCAACCATTCTTTTCCAATCTATTACATGAAAATTTATAAAATTATCCATGTGTTTTATTTAAATAAGTCACAAGACTCATTAAGAAAATTACGTGACTAGTGCTCCCTTCAATTGTCACGTAATAGGTTAGAAAAAATAGCTCCAAACCAGCTCTAAGTAAAACTTTTTCCATTTGAACGCAAGTCCTTTATCTAATGACAAAAAACTTTACTAGTTGAACTAATTGGAATTTGAAAACTATTTCTTCTTACCTATATTTACTTTCATAAACCATTTTGGTGGAAATTTTTGTTCAATGGCTAGGCTGGGGTCCTTTGGATCATTAGTATTCTTTTAAATTCATTATAGCAAGAACAAAATAATTAATAGTTATTTAAGTGATTACTCACCATATAACTGTTTATTATTAGAATCTTAATAGTAGGTTCCAATTAGTTCAACTTGTAAAGTCTCTAATGGTTGGATAAGAGATTTGAGGTTCAATCCCCGCTTACAGCAAAAACTAATTGGTGTCTTGATCTGCTATTATTTGGAGCAGACGCCATAGGTAGCCATTAAAGCTTTTAGGTTGGCATATGATGTCCCAATGCTTTCCATGCAAATAAATGACGATTAGATCCCAAAGCTTTCCATGCAGATAAATGATGATTAGATAATATACCAATCACATTCATTTTATGTTGGTTTTTTTTAATAATGAAATTGATAATAATTTTAGCATTTTTCTTATCTAATTTAAAAGCTAATAATGTGACATTACAAGTTATAACTTAGTATTCTCAAAAAAAAAAAAAAAAAAAAATGTTCCTAGGTTTATTTATTTTGACATAAATAAAAAATCCGTTACAAAAATTTTTATCATGTAAATAATGCTTTGCACCCTAAAAGTCTTAGTTGCAAATATCAAATATGTTTTTTGCCATACTTCTATTGGGGAGACTCAAATTGAGTAGTTAATATAATATATAGAGCTCCATTTAACTTATAATATATAGAGGTTCGGCTTAGAGCACCACTTAACTTGAAAGCTTAACTCTATGGGTTTGAGCCTAATTATGCGTATTGATTATGGCACCATTGACAATACTCTTTTGTTAGGCCTTTTTCTAAGATCGTTTGTATATGCTTTGTGGCTCCAAGTATACTCACACCTTACCCAAAAGCTTAGAAATGTTAACTATATGGGTAATTAATATAACATATATGAACACTACTTAACCCAAAAAGTTAAGCCTATGAGTTTAGGCATGTTATATTAAATATTCACTCATTTCGTTCCTATTCAATGTGAAACTTACATGCGTACACTCAACAAGTTCATTTACGCTAGTAGAAGAAAATGGTTATCTTTGGCTTTTAAGTTCTAACTTCAATTTGTTTCCCATGCACTCCTCGATCCTACATATATAAGACTAGTAAACTTCCATTATATTTTGAAGGTTCAACCATACATACACGGAAAAATTCAAATGGAATCAAATTGTTTTACATGAGAAGGCTTTGTAAATGGACATTATGATTCTAAGAAATCTCTTAGATGCTACTCAACGCAAAGAGTTAGAAGTTAATATAAAAAACAGAAAAAGAATAAAGAATGAATGATTGGCTTAGAATTGCCTTAGTCAATGTTTATCCATTTTTCGCCTATTGTATATTTGTATATGTAGCATTTTAAAAAAAAAATGATATATGTTTCGTTTTTAAATATACAACATATGGTAGTTACTTAGGGTATGTTTGGTACACTATAATGATTATTACATAGGAATAGGAATAAGTATTACAAGGAATACATTAAGTTGGAATGTAATAAGTATTACTATTCATTAATTTGGTAACCATTTAGAAATAGACTCTTGAATATGCATCCACAATTTAGTAAAGTATAAAAAGAATGTGTAATTAAATCATTTTTAAGTAAAATTTCCTAAAATACACTTATTTTAGGGTGTTCAAAATAGAGCTAATAATTAATAACAAGGAAAATTTATTTTCTTTCCTTTTGAAGATGTGGCAACTAATGGTTTTTTAGGAAAAAAATTTAAAAAATTATTACATAAGGTGAATGAATAGATATTCAGTACTTTTGATAAGGAATAGTTATTCCTCATTTTGAAGAATAGCTATTCTTAAGGAATAATTATTCATTGTAATAAAAACATAATCAAACAACCGAATAGTTATGCTATAAGAATATCTATTACATTACAGTGTTTGTTACAGTCTACCAAACGTACCCTTATATATTTATATATGCATCTTGTCTTTTCATAAATGTAAATGTAGATTATGAACAGCCTTTGGTTCTAATGATGACATTTCTTACGTCTCTCCATGGACTTTAAAATGATTTTTTTTTAATAATTCAGTAGTTGGGATGGAAGGATTTAAATTTTAATTACTGTATCCATTAAATATACTAGAAAATGTCAATCAATTCAGTTACAATGCTCTTAGTTAGAGGTGATTATTATTATTATTATTTAATTTATTTATTTATTTGGAGAAGAGGTGGTTAGGATTTAAATCTTAACATGGATATTGTTTATAATGGGAAGAGGAAATTTATGAATTTTACCCTATGGGTTGGGTGGGAATCTTGTATAAATTGAAATTAATTCCTATCTCTATACTCTATTAACCTTACAAATAGGCAAGGGGTATAACTTTTTGTAAGACTATATATGTATCCCAAGTAGCCCCTTTTTTTTTGAGAAACTCCCAAGTAGCCTCAGGAATTAGGCATAGATAAAATCCTTGCCGAAATTAACATTTAATAAAAATAAACCAATTCCTAAATAGTATATAATATTTTATTGAACTCTCCAACACACACTATAAATAAAATGCTACAAATTCTCAAACTTCAGCACATCCATCTCATATTCAACAATGTATATCTTAAAATCCACCTCGACTCTCTATGTACTAACCTTTGGTCTCCTTCTACATACTGTTTTTGGAGCCGATCCAATCTTCCAAATTTGCCAAACCTCAGATAATTTCACCTCCAATAACCCTTATGAATCGAATTTGAACAAGCTCATGGGTGATCTTGCCTACAAGCTCATGGCTTTAATCTTAGTTCAATGGGTGTCAAACATAACAAAACATATGGGCTTGGGCCGCGTTTAAAACGCGGCTTTAGACCGCAACTATGGCCCCATTTTTAAAATGGGGCTTTTGTTGTTGTATTTAAGTCTCGTTTTTGAAAAACGAGGCTTTAGTCCGTCTGGCTCCGCGTTTTTACAAACGCGGCCCAAAAAAACATGGCATAGTACTCTCGCGTTTTGTAGTGATAGTAATTCCCAACTATATACGGGAGCTGGACGGTCACATGCACCCATAGTGTGTGTTGTGTTTTTTCAATATGCTGTAATGTTTGTTCAACAAAAGTTACTTTTGATAATTTGGTTGTTGTGGCACTTGTTCAAATGTACCATCATGTGTTTAACTTTAAACCTTTAGTGGAGTTTCATGTAACACGTCCATATTGACAACACATAAAAAAGAAAAAAACTGATTAAATTTTAGAATTAGCCAAATGTATACTAGATTATCATGCATTTGCATTACATTATAACACTTATATTGAGTTGGGTGTGTTGATTCTTATGGCTCTTGCAGTCTGTTACGAATAACGTCATGGACATAATATATTTCACAACTATTGATATGATCTGTTACGATTGGAAGAACATCATTTTTTTCTAAGTTTACTACAAACACAAGTTTTATTATGCACCAATCACAATCGATCAACCATGTTAGTAGTTGTGACTTATGAAATAGTTGAAAAATGTTGTGTCGCTAAACTTATTTTTCTATTGTTATACAATTCGTGTAATATAATACAACCGATCCAATAAAAAATAGACACATTGTTTTTAATTTTCATATATCAATGCATGTAAAAATTATTATACAATTCGTGTAATACAATACAACCAATCCAATAATAAATAGACACATTGTCCGTAACCATTTTAATTTTCATATATTAATGCATGTGTCGATCGCGATTGCATTTCTTAAGATCTTGTTCTTATCATTTGATTTTGTGATCAAAAGGATGGGGTTCAATATTGCCTCAATAAAGAGGACTTTTGATTTATCAATGCTAAGATTACTGAGTTATGCTAAGTTGATCACTGAGAAAAATGCAAAGTAACAATCATCGATGGAAAGCAGTAAGTTGCTATTGAATTAAGGATTTAAGTTCTACAAAACTATAAGTTTACGATAAAGCCAAAGTATTTAAAGATCTACAAGGCTACGAAACTACTAATCTATATTAATACGAAACAATAAACTACAATTAAACGAGGGAGCTACTAACTTGCTATGAATATAACAATACTTCATAAATAAAGGAGTAATAATTACAAGCAAATTCCTTCCATTAACGGCTTACAATGATCCTAAACTCGAAACAAAGAACGTAAAATAACAAGTGAGAGAACTATCAACTATGTGTTGAGTGAATGGTAAGATGAGTCTTTCTTGAGAAATAAGTTGTCTATTGATACTTTCATCAATGGTTCCTTCAGGTCTTGTTGTCGATCTCAAATTGAGATTCAATGCAATACCACTCTTAAGGATTGATGAGATTAAAACTTGAAAAGTTCATTTTTAATCTCAACCCTTTGATCAAATCTTTTAAATTTAACCTTTTTACTTTCTGACCTTGATACTTTTTACCTTTGATTATTGCACTAGATCCATATCTATCCCCTTCTTCACATGTTTAAATTTTGCTTTAAATAAATGATCACTTTATAGTTTATACGTGTCACTCCCCTAAGACACCACTTGTGGACAGCTGACAAATCAAGAGATTTGATTAATTAATCCAACACAAGTCAAATTAAAAAAAGAAAAGAAAAAGAAAACAACAACAACTACTACTACTAAAGCTGAGCTCCATGACCTTAGCAACATTGACGGAATTTCTCAGATTCTTTTTTTTTTTCTCCCCCACTCTCTCTTTCCATTAATTTGTTTCCTTATGATGGAGCAATTATTGAACTTCCCAACTATTGTGATGAAAAACAAGGTAGGTGAGTTGTTGGTGGGAGTTGTAATGTTAGATATGAACTTTAACTTATTCCCCCTCCTCTAAAAAAAGTTATTTCAAATCTACAATGTACTATGTTAAAAACTAAATTATTGTTTAATACTCTTTGCTTTTGTCAATGTTATGCATCCTAATTTTGGCTTAAAATCTCAACAGAAACCATTTTGTTAGATTATTTTGTCCAAGTTTGGTAATGTAACTCTTCATAAATTGGCTGTTCAAGTCATGCTAAAATCAACCTAGCTTAAGTGCTTAACCAAAGGACTAAATTTTGATTTGGTGGTGTGTGAGAGAGAGAAAACAGCAGGTTGTTTGCAGGTAAAGTTTTCATTTTTGTCTTACTACTAGTGATATTCTAAAATTTTCAATCAAACTGCTGATACTATGAACAAATTTGAAGCCCCATATGCATATGGATTTACCAAAAGTGTCAATTATTGACTAATAGAAGATCCAATTTTACTTAATGCGCCACCTCAAGTTGGACATAATAATACTATAATAGCTCTAACCAATTATATGCATAGCAAATGGAGCCAGATGATGCCAACATTTTCGTTTCAGCTTCACAATCTTCTTTATATATTTCCTGCAGTCAGTGGGTTGGATACATGGGTTAGCTAGGTACGTGTCTAATGAAGTAGTGTCTTGGTGTCTTTCACATGGATGCCATCAACCACTATGTGAATAGCTTTTGCTTGTTCTTATATTAAATTTTGTCTTGGTGTCTTTCAAATTATGCTTCACAACTTCAAGGTCCAATGGCAATTGTTCCAAGCCAAGTGATGTAATCATATAATCAGTTCTTAGGGTATCATCTACCAGAAATACAAGTACAACCACTTCAGGTAGAATAGGAAATATACTGTATTGTCATATCTAACTTCAAGATACTTAGTTAAACCAACTCCAAAGACAAATGTATAAAATAGCAATATCTTCATTATGAAAAGGCTCAGACCCTTGCCCTTCTACCACTATATATAGAATTCCTAGCTCAAATTGAAAACCATTCCGATCATTTCTCTGTGATTGACTTCCTTCTTTCGATATCAATCATTCTCCATTTTTTACTTCTAAGCCAGAAATTAATGGCAATGCTGAGAGCATTAATGAGCTTGGCTATTTCAGCCATGCTCATCAACTTAGCTATGGCGGCAAACTACACAGTTGGAGGCCCAAACGGTGGGTGGGATACATCGACTAATATCCAAACATGGGCATCATCTCAATCATTTTTAGTTGGAGATAATTTGAGTAAGTAACTTGCATCTTCATGATATGAGTATATGTTATATGTTGTTTTCAATATTGTGCATAATAGCTAATCCATATAGTTCGTATTTGGCTCTCTCCATTTGAAATATTACCTTTCATAGTTCAGATTAAATATTGTAAATCTAGTGGTAAATTCAGTGTCATATCATTTAAAATGACGTGACATTCTCTACATAGTTCCTGAAAGTAAAATTTTAATCATGAAATGGAGTTCATTTTAGGCGAAAGAAAGTGAGAGCTGACTAATTCTATTCACACAGTTTTCCAGTATGCACCAAGCCATGATGTGGTGGAGGTTCCCAAGGCAGACTATGACTCCTGCCAAGCAAGTAACCCAATTCAGTCTTACAGTGGTGGCACCACAACCATCCCACTCTCTTCACCAGGCAAGAGATACTTCATCTGTGGAACAGTAGGACATTGCAGCCAAGGAATGAAGCTTCAAATAAACACTCTTGCAACAACAGCTCCACCAACCCCATCTCCTACAATCCAACCACCAACTTCAGAAGTGACTCCTTTGGTTCCTACTCCAGCTCCAGAAGAAAGTGATGCTCCCTCACCAACACAAACGCCTGCGGAATCCACTCCCACAGTGCTGCCTCTTTCGCCATCTGACTCGCCAACACAAACGCCTGCGGAATCCACTCCCACAGTGCTGCCTCCTTCACCATCTGACTTGTCTTCGGAGGATCCTTCATTATCACCCTCTTTTACTCCTCCAACTGAATCTGATCAATCCCATCAAACTTCTTCAACTGGATCTTCAGCTGAAACAACTTCCTCATCAGCTCACAAACAAGGCAGTTTTCTTTTTAATATCACAATGGGGGTCATCTTTGTAATGATTATGCTTCAGGCATACTAAGCATATCGGATTATTCCTTTGTGAAAAATTAATGTAATCTGTGGCCAAAGTTTATTTTACCTGATGCATTTGGGGAACAAGTTCATGACAAAAGCATACAATGTTATCTCTCTCTCTTTTTTCTTTTTTTGATTTCTTTACAAGAGGTGCATTAAATTAAAAAGGGTTAAGTAAAAAAATAGTATGGATTATACTACACCCAACAGTTTTTCAATAATTGGCTTACCATAAAGGAGGAAGGTAAATTTGATACATGAGAAAAGGAACCATCAAAGATGCAGCCCTTCTTAACATTAAACTCTGCCTGATAGTACAATTGTAGTTGCATTTAAACCGATTCATTGATATATATTCCACACTATACTGTAAAAAATACAATATTATTTTTAGGTGATGCAACACCAAACCCCAACCTACAGGCTATAAGATAACCATTAAAAATCATTGATTAACTAATAACCCGTCACTAAACAAGCTCAACAGCAACACTTTTTGGAACATGGTAGAAGCTTTAGGTGATCCAAGATTCCAAATGAAACCACTCTATGTTGTTTTCTTAAATGCAATGCATATTCTGCTTAACAAATTCCACCTAGCACCCACCGTTTTCTCTCTCAGTTAGCACTTACATATATAGGCACAGCATGCTTTATGGTTTTCAATTTCATGCATGGGGAAGGCAAAAATCTACCAATATGTATCTGAATTATTCTCAAGAAATGGATTTCTCAGTCATAAAAGATGACAATTTAATTCTAGAATCTATATGTATATCACATTGGATTTTTTTTTTTTTTTTTTCTCTAGATGACTGAGAGAATATTATTGTACAACAAAAAAACCTCAACACTATACACAACTATTTCGAGCTTATGTAAAAGACACTTGAAGGAATGATTTCGGATGCGTAAAGGTCAGGTTAGGGTTTAGCCGTCTACATTAGCCACAATAGTCTTGAAAATAAATTTCTTGGATTTTCATTTAACTATAGAACCTAACTTCAAAGTATATGATATATGTTGAACTGATCAATATAAGTGTTCAATTTTTTTTTTTTTTTTTTTTTTTATGAGTTTGAAAAATTATTAAATTTCTCTCATTAGCAAAAACCAATCAAATCAGATAAATTTTAATTATATATAGAATTCTTACGTATGGTTATGGTAATAGGTGGCCCTGGTTTCTTAAGAAACTTGTTGATAGATTTTTTTTTTTAAATTGCTAATGTTAATTATGGTTCTATAAACGTAAATATTATAAGGTATTTATGCTATATCTTAACATCTTTTTCTTTCATTTGAGTTTTTATACTATTACTATTGTTATTTTTTATTCAATCCAATTTTATTTTACTTTTGACATATTATTATTAATGTTATAAAGCATAATTAAAATATATGACATATTTCAAGTTACAAAGATTTTTGGAAAGAACAATTGCTTCTTATATGAGATTCATAGGCTTTCTAAAAAGAAAAATTTTAAAAGATTCATAGGCAAAAAGAAACATGAAGGAATCTAAAACATTCATATATTTAACCAAACTAATCCTTTAACATGCTTACAATACGGACCATTTATATATTATTTCCTAACATCATATTTAAAAATAAAAAAAAAAAAAAAAATCTAGACTTGTATAAGAATTTCCTAATGTTAGGGGTAATAATTTATATTAAAGGGTCAAGTTTATGTTCATGTTCATATTCATATCATATTAAGGTAAAAGTTTTCAAATAATTTAACCCTAATTCAACCCATTTTTTTAATTAGCTGAAATTCTTCATTCTAGCCCAATCTGTTTATTTATTTTTATTTTTTTGAGAAACGCCCAATCTGTTTATTAAGTGGGTATGAACATATTTCTACCCTTTTAACATAACATACATATACTCTCGAAATGAGAAATTTCTTTTCTTGTTTTTGGTAAAGGCTGGGACATTAATTCGGAATTTTGAAAAAAAAATATATATATATATATATATATATTATTTTCATTTTATAAATTTCCGTTGCACTTGCACCGCATCCAATTTTTTCTGTGAACTCCCAAAAGTAGTGTGAGAGTTACCGTTGATTTTATTCACAAATTAGAAAACAAGGGGGGAGAGAGAAAGAGAGAGATGAGATTTCGCGCGGCATTTATTGTTTGTGAGAGCAGGAACAGAGCGCCATTGCTGCTTCAACCTCAAGCTTCGCGTTCCTTCTCTCAGCTTCCATTATTTAAACCCCCAACGGCTCGTGTCTCTTCTCTGTTTATATATATTTTTTTAACTATCACTTTGTTTGTTTGCTGGGAAAATTGAGTAGAGGAGGAAAGAAAAATAGAATTCATGATATGTGTTTAGTGTTTTTTTTTTTTTTTTTGGGGGGGGGGGGATTTTGGAAATTCATCTTAACTATTCTGAAATTGTTGTGAAATGAGAACTTTGAAAGAGTATAACATTTAGATATTTAGTAAATTGATTATCGAAATTAGGAAGGTTTGTTATCCAAAGGTTGTTTTAGTTTTCTCATTTTGGGAATGGTAATGTTTTTCACTGCCTTGTGAAATTCAGTCAATTTAGCACTACCTTTGCTTCAGTCGTATATCCTGCATTGAAACTTTGTTAGATTCTGTCTTCTACTATTCTTCTGCATCTTTTCATTCTATTTTAAGCAGCTGAGATCTGACTAATCTGAATTAGCATTATCTTTTGCAGCATTTTGAAGTGCTAGACATGTGTGCTTATCTCATACTTAATCTGTTCTTTAGAAATGAAGAAGGCACAGTTTGTCACAGTACAAAATGCAAAGTTGCAGCAGTGAGTTAAAGAATTGGAGAAGCAAGAGGCCCAAATTGATCTGGAGGAAAATTTTACTCATTGAGAGGGAGAAGGTGAGCATGAAACTTTGTAAATGATCCCTTATGTATGAGTGTAGCCATATATGGGCTCTATCCATTTGCAGTGCTAGATATATGGTATTGGTAATATCATCCAAGATTGGTTGTTTTTTTATAGTGTAAAGCTGGTCCTCTTTTTTTGTTATGCCTATAGGATTACTTGAACAGCATATCAACCTTTTGTATCATATGCATTGTTTGTCATCTACAAGTATTGTTTTCCTTCATTTGCTATGGAACAATTTAAATGTGTTTCTGTAGCAAAAAAATGGTATTCAAATTACAGTTTTATGTGCATATTTTGCCTTTATCTGCTACCCAGTTTAGAATTTAGATTCAATTCCATGAATCCATGTAGTTCTAGCTAGAACTTGTTTAGATTGAATTCCATGTGGTTCTTGCCAGAACTTCGTCTGCCATTTACTTGATGATAGTTGTTGTGAACCAACTACAACAATAGCTTTACATTAATCTAACATCGTAACTGCTATAGTTGAAAGCTCAAAGCTCTACAAAACATGACTATATATCAACCATCCAAATTGATGCCCCGAGAAAAGAATTGGAGGAAAAAGTGGATGAGTTGCAATCCATGGACACCCTTAACCAAACTCTGATACTTAAGGAGCACAGGAGTAACCTTGAGCTGCAACATGCTCACAAAGAATTGATATATGTAAGATTTTGCTTATTTTCTTCTGCACATGGTTAATGTTTACTGAAAATGCTCAACTTTTTATGTATATTATCAACTGCCATTATGTTTTGCTAACATCTGTCCTCTCCAAAATAAAAAAACAAAAAGATGTGATGTCTTCGTGTTTTCCATACAGGGTTTGCAAGATATTTGGAATGACCAAGACCTTTTAGGAATCAAAAGAATGGGCGAGGTTGATGAGAAACCGTTTAAAGGTGTGTGCTTCAAAAAATACCCTATTTATTGGGAGCTAAAATCAGCAGAGCTAATTTCATCGTGGCAAGCCAATGTTAGTAATCAAATTTGGCATCCTTTCAAAACATAATTTGTTTATGGAATTTTGCAGGTACTTTTCTTTGCCTTCTATTTTTTTTACTTATTTCATATAGTTTAAAGTTCTCTTTGATGCTTTGCTTTAATCTCTATTGACAAGGCAAATATGGATACCTGAGACCCATAGAAACTTCAGATGTTTCTTGGATAAAAATACGTTGGGTTGTTGTTGTCAAGGAGGTAGTAAAGGGACATTGGTTTTTTCTATGACAATAGACAGTATGAAGAATTTTCCAGGTTTTTCCTTGCAGAATAAAGACCAACTCCAATAAATGGAATTATTATCTGTTTTTTCTCTTATTATAGGGTGCTTTCAATTCTTCAAATCATGAAAAATGAAATAAAGTTGGTTTTAAATTCCAAAACATTGTAACACAAGTGATGTTTTGTAACCAATTCATCAGCAATCTTATTGTGAAAAATTGAAGATAGAGTTACAGAACATTCTAGACAACAGTGAATTAGCACTGTGACTGTCCCAATTTGTTGAAAGGCAGGAAGTGATAGATAAATTTGATAGTAAGCTAAAGGAGTTGAGGAGTGTATGGAGGGAGGAAGTGTACAAAGCTGTAGCAGATGCTTTGCTGGAATTGAGTGACTACAACTCATGTAGTTCCTGAACTTTGGAACTTCATTGAGGGAAGGAAAGCCAGTCTGAAAGAGGTAATTAATAACATGATCGAAGAGTTGAAGACACTAAAAGTCTCTTAAGCGTAGAAGATGATGACAATGATATCTGGTCTAGCAGTGTTAGTTCTACAAAGATAGAAAACTTTGAGAGCTCTTAGTAAGCCCACCAACTGGTTAATCTTACCAAAAAGTAACCCTGCCTTTGCCTTGCAGGTATTGTGTTGAACTCTGGTGATGGTGTCAGTCATACAGTTCCCATATACGAGGGGTATGCCCTCCCACATGCCATTCTTTGTCTAGACCTGGCTGGCCGTGGCCTCACAGATCTCTTGATGAAAATTCTTACGGAGTGTGGGTATTCTTTCACCACCACAGCCTAGTGGGAAATTTTGAGGGACATGAAGGAAAAGCTGGCTTTCATCGCCCTTGACTACAAGCAGGAGATTGAGACCTCCAAGACCAGCTCTTCAGTTGAGAAGAGCTATGAGTTACCAGATGAACAGGTCATTACCATTGGTGCTGAGCAGTTTAGATGCCCTGAAGTTCTGTTCCAACCATCCATGATAGGAATGGAAGCAGCAGGCATTCACGAGACCACATATCTCCATCATGAAGTGTGATGTTGATATCAGGAAGGACATGTATGGAAACATTGTCCTCTCAGGTGGTTCAACCATGTTCCCAGGTATTGCTGATAGAATGAGCAAGGAAATCTCTGCACTAGCCCCCAAGCAGTATGAAGATCAAGGTGGTGGCTCCACCCGAGAGGAAGTACAGTGTCTGGATTGGAGGATCTATCTTGGCATCACTTAGCACCTTCCAGCAGGTATGTTTTGATGCTCGTATCTCAACGAGTTCAGTTCCTTTTGTATGGTTACTGATGAGAGGATTTTGCTTCTTTTATGAGTGCAGATGTGGATGGCAAAGGCAGAGTATGATGAATCTGGGCCATAAATTGTGCATAGGAAAATGCTTCTAAATGTTCGAGAATAGGATCTTTGAAGAAACGAAGTTCTGTTTTTATTTCTTAGAACAAAGTGGTGCTTGCAACTCTTTGTTCTAGCTTTGTTATCACTTTATGTTATTCTCATGTTGGAGTGATGACTATTTTTTGGAAGTGAGGAGTTGAATTTGAAAATTTTGTCCATTTCTTATTTATTATATATTTTGAGAAGTTTTTGACTTTTTCGTTTCAATTTAGTTTTTTTTTTTGGGTAAATTGCTTATTTAGTCCCTAACCTTTTAAGGTATGTATCAATTTGGTTTTCAACCTTTCAAATGTGTCAATTTAGTCCTTACCATTTTGATGTTGTGTCAAAATAGTCCTTACCGTTAAGTAATGAATGTAAAATATTAATGTGGCTATTGGTCAAAATAAAATATTATTTTCATTTCACGTGTACTACCATGTCAGCATAAACTTAAAAAAATATTTTTAAAAAATTACACATCAAATATGGTTAAAATATTCATCAATTTTTTTTTAAAAAAATTAAATCTGAAAAAAAGAAACCAGGTACCGTCCCTCTCTCTCTCTCTTCTCCCTTAGCTCATATTTCACCAGGTCCATGTCGATCTCCACACCCCTTGAGTTGTCCTAGCCCAACAGAGATCTCCACCATTAAGGCAAGCCAATCTCTTTTCAGTTGGTGGGTTCCACAGCCATTTCTTCTTGAATTCAATGGTGGGTTGAGTTCTATGGCAGTTTGAAGCGAATCAAACTTCACCATGTAAAATACTATTTCTTGAGAATAAGGCTAAGATTGGTTTTGGTGGCTAGGGAGTGGCTAAGATGGACCTTGAAAAGAAACTTTAAAAATAATAATAATAATAATAATAAAAGAAAAGAAAAAACTCCCTTCTTTGTTCTTCATCCAAGTCTTCAATGTTATTGCTGATCTGGAAATTTTTTTTGTTTTAAAAAATGTGGAAACTCTAAATGGGATAAAGATTGGATTTGTTTTATATATACCCTTCTTTTTTTTTTTTTTTGAGAAAGTTATAAATACCCATTTGAATTCAAGAAATTGATGGAAGATTCATTATTAGTTTGTTAGCTCGAAATGTAATTTTAATGTCCTTTGTCCTAATAAAAGAAACTGCCTGCATTTTTTATATTATTCTTAAGAGTCTTTGTAAAGTTTTCTTATTCTTTTGATTAATGAAATTCAGCTACCACTTCTCAAAAAAATAAAGAAAAAAGAAGGAATTTGTGTGTTACATTTTGATCATAACGTGTTGAATAATATTATTTGTTTGTTTGCTTTTTTTTAATTTTAATGTGAGATGACATGGCAGTATAGGTGTTAGTTGACATGGCAAAAATATAATATTTTATTTGAACTATTAGCTGTATCAATATTTACCATCCAAAACTTAACATCGGATACCAAATTGATACAGTACTAAAAATGTTAGGGATTAAATTGACACAATCAAAAGGTTAGAGATCAAATTGACACAATCAAAAGGTTAGAGATCAAATTGACGTATGATATAAATAATAGAGACCAACTTTGTAGTTTACCATTTTTTTAATAATTTTTTAAAAAATTTGTTAAGATTATGTTCGCATCATTTGATTTCGTGATCATGTGGTTCAATTCTACCTCAACGAAGAGGACTTTTGATTTATCGATGATGAGATTACTAAGTTATGCTACGTTGATCACCGAGAAAAATGCAAAGTAAGAACCATCAATGGATAGCAGCAAGTTGCAATTATATTAAGGATTTGAGAGATCTACAAAAGTATAAGTTTACGAGAAAGCCAAAATATTTAAAAATCTACAAGGCTACGAAACTACTAATCCATATGTTAATTAGAAAAAAATACAAATCTATATTAATAAGAAACAATAAACTATAATTAAAATAGGGATTTAAATTCTAGTGAACTACTAACTTACTATGATGAATATAACAAAACTTCATAAATAAATGTTCATTTATCAAGAAGGTAGATCTGGTGTAATAATTAGAGTTATTACATCATGCAATTGTATATCAACAGCTGAGATTAAAAGTTGCATAAATCACTTTTAATCTCAATCCTTAAATAATTTTTTTTTTTTTTGCTTTCAAACTCTTACACTTTATTTTTTGAGTAATGATGAGACTATCGAATTAGGCACAACTTTGTGCCGCAACTCGCAACTCGCAACTCACCACACGGTGAGTTATAATTGGCAAAGTTGTATCCCCATACGGCCTACTAACACACCTTTGCCAATCACAAGTCACAACTCGCCATGTGGCGAGTTGTGACACAAAATTGTGGCCAATTCAGTGATGCTAGCATAACTCTTATTATTTTACCTGTTCCTCTCGGATTTAGATTCTCTAGATTTCCTAGGATACTCCACCAGTAGATTTTTTTAAATCATAACCACTCTTTTATGATTTAAGGGTCTAGATTTTGCCATATCAGCATTCCACTAACAATACTTGCTGATATGACATAATCTAGACCCTTAAATCACAAAAGAATGACTAAGATTTAAAAAAAATTTCCCAGAAAATCTAGAGTACCGAATCTCGTACACCATCATTAATTGCAGGGTGAAATGGCTCTTTGCGATTGCTTGCACTGGATTTGGAAAATGACTTAAGGTTACAGAAGGTCTTATTCACGTATGCCAATGAAAAAATGAAAAGAAAGAAGCAACACAGAGAGAAAACAAGAAGAAAGAAGCGACACAGAGAGAAAAGAAGAGAAGCAGAAGAAAGATGAATCGAGAAGAATGGGATTGCGTCAAGAACCTGAAGAGCATTTTGGAAATCCAATCTCAGTGGGAGAGTGGGCACAACCTGGACGTTAATGATCCTCTATGGTTTGCAGTCATCGACAGCGCAAGAAACGATTTCAACAAGCACTACAAGAAAAAAGGCATGTTACAACGGGAAAAAATCGCTGCAATAACTACAAAGTCGTTGCAATAAGGTGTTATTGCAATGACAAAAAAGCTATTGGGAGTTGTTCTAATAAATTCTGAGACAATAGGTTTATGCAACAAAAAAATCTCGTTGCAATAAATTTTACATATTGCCACAATTTACTTTGAAAATCTTGTTGCAATAGGTTGATTTTTTTATTAAAAAAATAATTGCTGCCATGACAGCATTCCACTAACAATACTTGCTGACATGACATAATCTAGACCCTTAAATCACAAAATAATGACTAGGATTTAAAAAAAAAAAAAATTCCCTAGAAAATCTAGAGAACTGAATCTCATACACCATCATTAATTGTAAGGTGAAATGCCTCTTTGCTATGGCTTGAACCGGATCTGGAAAATGACTTGAGGTTATAGAAGTCTTATTCACGCATGCCAGTGAAAAAACGAAAAGAAAAAGAAAGAAGCAACACAGAGAGAAAAGAAGAAGAAAGAAGCGACACAAAGAGAAAAGAAGAGAAGAAGAAGAGAGATGAATCGAGGAGAATGCGATTGCGTCAAGAACCTGAAGAGCATTTTGGAAATCCAATCTCGGTGGGGGAGTGGGCACAACCTGGTCGTTAATGATCCTCTATGGTCTGCAATCATTGGCAGCGCAAGAAACGATTTCAACAAGCACTACAAGAAAAAAGGCATGTTACAACGGGAAAAAAATCATTGCAATAACTACAAAGTCGTTGCAATAAGGTGTTATTGCAACGTTGTAATAAACTCCAAGACAATAGGTTTATGCAACAAAAAAATCTTGTTGCAATAAATTTTACATATTGCAACAATTTACTTTGAAAATCTCGTTGCAATAGGTTGATTTTTTTATTAAAAAAATAATTACTACCATGACAGCATTCCACTAACAATACTTGCTGACATGACATAATCTAGACCCTTAAATCACAAAAGAATGACTAGGATTTAAAAAAAATTTCCCTAGAAAATCTAGAGAACCGAATCTCGTACACCATCATTAATTGCAAGGTGAAATGGCTCTTTGCTATTGCTTGCATCGGATCTGGAAAATGACTTGAGGTTACAAAAGGTCTTATTCACGCATGCTAGTGAAAAAATGAAAAGAAAGAAGCAACACAGAGAGAAAAGAAGAAGAAAGAAGCGACATAGAGAGAAAATAAGAGAAGAAGAAGAAGAGAGATGAATCGAGAAGAATGGGATTGTGTCAAGAACCTTATGAACATTTTGGAAATCCAATCTTGGTGGGAGAGTGGGCACAACCTGGACGTTAATGATCCTCTATGGTCTGCAGTTGTCAGCAGCGCAAGAAACAATTTTAACAAGCACTACAAAAAAAAAAAAGGCATGTTACAACGGAAAAAAATCATTGCAATAACTACAAAGTCATTGCAATAAGGTGTTATTACAACGACTAAAAAGCTATTGGGAGTCATTGTAATAAACTCTGAGACAATAGGTTTATTCAAAAAAAAAAAATCTCGTTGCAATAAATTTTACATATTGCAACAATTTACTTTAAAAATCTCATTGCAATAGGTTGATTTTTTTATTAAAAAAATAATTGCTGCCATGACAACATTTCACTAACAATACTTGTTGACATGACATAATCTAGACCTTTAAATAACAAAAGAATGACTGGGATTTAAAAAAATTTCCCTAGAAAATCTAGAGAACTGAATCTCGTACACCATCATTAATTGCAAGGTGAAATGGCTCTTTGCTATTGCTTGCACCGGATCTGTAAAATGACTTGAGGTTACATAAGGTCTTATTCACGCATGCCAGTGAAAAAATGAAAAGAAAAAGAAAAAGAAAGAAGCAACACAGAGAGAAAAGAAGTTGAAAGAAGCGACACAGAAAGAAAAGAAGAGAAGAAGAAAAGAGATGAATCGAGAAGAATGGGATTGCATCAAGAACCTGAAGAGCATTTTGGAAATCCAATCTCGGTGGGAGATTGGGCATAGCCTAGACGTTAATGATCCTCTATGGTCTGCAGTCATCGGCAGCGCAAGAAACGATTTCAACAAGCACTACAAGAAAAAAGGAATGTTACAACGGGAAAAAATTGTTGCAATAAGGTGTTATTGCAATGACAAAAAAATTGTTGGGAGTCGTTGTAATAAACTCTGAGACAATAGGTTTATGCAACAAAAAAATCTTGTTGCAATAAATTTTACATATTGCAACAATTTACTTATCTCAATGTAAAATAAGGGCTACCTATTACAACACATTTCATTGTAATTATTGCTACAATCTCATATTGACGTAATAAATTTAAGTTACTATTACAACAAAAAACACCTTATTCAAACATGCTAAAATAAAGAAAAATAACAAGATAAAGCTTAAAAGCTGCAGCGCCCGCCATCTTCATCCAAGAGGATTATCTCAGTTGGTCAACTGAATGTCATTCTCGGTTGCAAATGTGGATATCCTTTCATACTTGTTCGCCTCTGCAACAATTTTCACCCTTTCGGTCTATCCATGCTCTTCACGTAGAAAGATGACAGCCCTAACCTCCTTCCTGCCAGTCACCACCAGTTTCCTCTTCTCCTTAAAAAACCAGGCAACCTTCACTACAAGGAAAAAGACATAATACAACAAGTATTATTACCAAAAAAAAAAAAAATGAGGTAATATATATACTATTGCATCACTAGGTTGTTTTTTTGTTGTAACAGTAACTTAAATTTATTACATCAATATGAGATTGTAGCAATAATTACAATGAAATGTGTTGTTGTAATAGGTAGCCCTTATTTTACATTGAGATAAGTAAATTGTTGCAATATGTAAAATTTATTGCAACAAGATTTTTTTGTTGCATAAACCTATTGTCTCAGAGTTTATTACAACGACTCCCAACAGTTTTTTTGTAATTGCAATAACACCTTATTGCAACTTTCAAGAAAAATTTGTAGGTAGTAGATAAATTTGAATTTTGAGATACGCTTAAGAGAAAGAGGGAAAGTGAGATGAGAAAAAAGAAAGAAAAAAAAAAAGGAGACGTGGAGAGAGAGAAACTGAGATAAGAAAAACATGGAGATAAATGTGGGTGAGAGAAAGAGGGAAACTAAGATAAAAAAAGAATAAGAAAAAAAAAAGAGGTAGGCATGAGATAGAGAGAGAAAGAGAGAATTTGAGATTTTTTTAAACAAAAGCAAAAAAATAGGAGATAGAGGTGGGTGAGATAAAGAGAGAAACTAAGAAAAGGGGAGAGAGAGAGAGATAGGCGTGGGTGTGAGTGAAATTTGAGATGAGAAAAAATAGTAAGATAGATGTGGTGAGAGAAAGTGGGAAATTAAGATTAGAAAAAAAAGGAAGACATGCGTGGGTGAGAGAGAGATATTGAGATGAGAAAAAAAAAAGGGATAAACATGGGTGAGAGAGAGGAAATTAATGAAAAAAATTAGCGCCAAATTCTCAAAATTTCCTGTTACTCAATTACTCGCCTCTATTACATCAACAAAATTTGATGTGAAATAAAGATTTAACCTATTACAATGATATAAATCGATGTAAAATAAAATATTAAATATTGCAACAACATATCTCAATGTAAAATAAGGGCTACCTATTACAACGACACATTTCATTGTAATTATTGCTACAATCTCATATTGATGTAATAAATTAAAGTTACTGTTACAACAAAAAACAAACTAGTGATGCAATAGTATATATATTACCCCCTTTTTTTTTGTAATAATACTTGTTTTATTATGTCTTTTTCCTTGTAGTGAAGGTTGCCCGGTTTTTTAAGGAGAAGAGGAAACTGGTGGTGACTAGCAGGAAGGAGGTTAGGGCTGTCATCTTTCTACGTGAAGAGTATGGATAGACCAGAAGGGTGAAAATTGTTGCATAGGCGAATAAGTATGAAAGGATATCCACATTTGCAACCGAGAATGGCATTCAGTTGACCAGCTGAGATAATCCTCTTGGATGAAGATGGCGGGCTCTGCAGCTTTTAAGCTTTATCTTGTTATTTTTCTTTATTTTAGCATGTTTGAATGATGTTAATGGGTAGGTAATGGTGTTTGTGTTATTTGTGTTTGGTTGCTTTTCTGAGGAACATTTGTGTTTGGTTTTACTTAAAAAGTATTGAGATCAGGAGTTGATTTCTTATAATTATAATGTCTAGCCTCTCTTTCTCTTTCTTCCTTCCCTTTTTTTGAGTCGATTTGTATGGGGTTTTTGAGGCGTGGGTTAGGTGGTTGTGGCGGCGTGGGTTTTGGGTTTAATTTGTGGTGTGGGTTGTGGGGTGGTCTCTGATGGTGGCGGGTCTAGTGTGGGTTATGGGTTTTGGTGGATGTGCAGTGGTGGGTCTGGTGTTTGGTGTGGTGCTGTGGAAGAGAGGGTTTTGTTAGGGTTTTGGGTTTGAAAAGAACGAAGTGCGTTGTTGTTGAGTTTTGGGTTTAATTTTTCTTGGATGACATTGTCTTCATTAATGAGAGAAGATAATTAGGATTTTCATATTTTTATTTTTTTTATTTTTTTATTTTTTATTTTTTGAGAAGATAGGCGGTTAGGATTTAAATAGAGAAGAGGAAATTTATGAATTTTACCCTACGGGTTGGGTGGGAAGTCTTGTATAAATTGAAATTAATTCCTATCTTTATTAACATTACAAATAGTCAAGGAGTATAACTTTTTGTAAGGCAAGACTTAAATACAGTACTTAGATGTTGCTCCTTAGGTTCCCATTTCAAGATTCTGCCATGTGAATTTTTCCTTATGGGATAGAAGTGTATTTTTTAGTTAAGTACCTATATGGCTAAATCTTAAGAGGGGAACTTAAGGAACAGCACCTAAGGTATTGTATCTAAATTTTGTTTCTTTTTGTAAGACTATATATGTATCCCTAGTAGCCTTCTTTTTTTCCTTTTTTTTTTAACTCCTAAGAAGCCTCGGGAATTAGGCATAGGTAAAATCCTTGCCGAAATTAACATTTAATAAAAATAAACCAATTCCTAAATAGTATATAATATTTAATTTGAACTCTCCAACACACACTATATATAAATGCTACAACTTCTCAAACTTCAGCACATTCATCTCAAACTGAGGTTAATTTGATGTATTATATGCATAATTTAATAAATAATACTAACTAAAACAAAGGTTAATTTCATATAGAGAATTGAATATCATAATTGGAAAATAAATTTAATAAAAAGAAAAAAAATATCATTTTTTAAAAAGAAAATTAATTTATCTTGAATATATGACGATACATGGTTAATTACATTTATAATCTAATTTGTAATCTATGATATTAATTGATGTGTGGTTTTGTAGTAGATTAGTTTACAAATATTAAAGTTTCAAACTATTAAGGGAGATAAATCATCATTGATGATCTAACACATTTGCAAATATTTTTTTAAAGCCTTGTTAGAAATAAAAAAGGAAAAAGCTAAAGATACTACAAAATGTTCACAATATAACGTGACAATAACAGTGATTGAGAAGCTTCAATAATGTAATTAATGAACATTTAAAATATTTTTTTTTTTCTTTTTGTGATTGGTAACATGTCAGTTTGTAAATCTATAGTAAAATTTGTGATATCCCTAACATCACTAATAATAAAAAGTGCACGACCATTCGAAAAAATTTATATTTTTTAAATAAAATTTTAGGCATTTTACAATAGGATGGGGCCTTTTTTGTAAAGAGAAAATACTTTTTTGTGGTGGGGGCCTTAGGCCTAGGCCTTGGGCCGGCCTTGAGCAGGAGTCACAATTTATTATAGTAATTCCCAATTATGGGAGCTGGACTCTCACATGCACCCATTACGTACCCTTAATGTGTGTCTTATATTTTCAATACGGAGTAATGTTTGCTCAATAAAAGTTACTTTATATTATTTTGGACCATTGCAAATATACCATCATGTGGTTAACTTTAAACCGAAGTTTCATGCAAGTAAAAGTAATGCAACACGTCATGACTCCTTATGGACAACCCATAACAAAAAAAGAAAAAAAAAACATATTAAATTTTAGAATTAACCAAATATATAGTAGATTATCATACATTTTTCTTATTGTTATAACACTTATATTGAGTTGGATGCGTTGATTCTTATGGAGCATAATATTAGAGACATAATATTTTTTTTTTTTTATTGTTGTTGATACTTTTATCAATGGTTCATTCATGTCTTATTGTCCCAGACTAGGATTCATTGCAATACCACTTTTAACATTTAAGGATTAAAATAAATACTTAAAAAATTCATTTTTAATCTCAACCTTTTGATCAAATTTTTTTAACCTTTTAAATTTAACCCTTTTACTTTTTCACCTTGATGCATTTAAAAGGTTAGATACTTAGAATATGTTCAGTATTAGTTACTAAGCATTACCTCAAAAACTTCTACGCTCTAACAAATATTTTTGCAAATAACTTGCCTGCATATCCAAAATCAACATACATAATTAATACATTTATTATCCACACAAAGCAGTTGCACCCATTACAAAATACATAAAAAGTATAAATATCAAACTACAACATTCTATAGCTACAACATAAGCAATCTCAAGGCATTTAATAGTTTGCAAGTTTAGGTAGAGTTTGCTATATTGTCCATGTAAGCAAAGGGGAGTTTTCCGATGAGGATAAGGTGGGAACCCTGTAGCCGCATGATGATGCCCTGGTGGTTACTCTCAAGATTGGAGGGTATGATGTGAAGAGGGTTTTGGTAGATCAAGGCAGTGGTGCAGAGATCATGTACCCTGATCTATTTAAGGGGCTGAAGCTGAAACCTGAGGACCTGGCTTGCTATGACTCTCCTCTAATAAGGTTTGATGGGAAAATAGTCTTTCCGAAGGGCCAAATCAGATTACCTGTTCAGGCAGGGTCGAAAATTGTAGAAGTAAACTTCATTGTGGTAGATGCCTACTCCCCCTACACTGCTATTGTGGCAAGACCTTGGCTTCATGTCATGGGGGCTGTATCTTCCACCCTACACTTAAAGGTAAAGTATCCATCAAGGGATCAAGTCGAGGAGCTGGTTGGAAGTCAATCTATGGCAAGACAGTGTTTAGTGGCTGCAATTAGGCATCAGACTGGAGGTGAATCCTTGTCCTCTGCAAAGAGGGATTTATAGCAATCAAGGGGAATAGTCTTGTCCACAGACGTGGTGATAGAAGGTGCAAAGTGTGAAGAATTGGAAAAGATCGTTATTGATGATGACGATGAGAAGTTTTTCCAAGTATGAGTGCAATTACCTCCTTGGGAGAAGGAAGAATTGGTTGTCTTCCTTAGAAAAAATGTTGACGTGTTTGCATGGAGTGCTTATGAAGCTCCAAGGGTGGATCCAAATTTTATTTTGCCATCATTTAAATGTCAGTCCTTCTATCACTCCCAAAAAGCAACCACATTGGCACTATTCTAAGGAACATTCTAATGCTATCAAGGAGGAGGTAATCAAACTTAAGCTGGCATGGGCAATAAAGAGGTGTTTTACCCTGAATGGTTGGCTAATACGATGGTGGTAAAGAAGAAGAATGGGAAGTGGCAAGTATGTGCAGACTTCACTGATTTAAACAAAATTTGGCCAAAAGAATGATTCCCAATGCCTCGGATAGACCAATTGGTGGATGCAACTGTGGGTCATCCTTGGATGAGCTTCTTGGACGCCTTTCAAGGATATCATCAAATACCGTTAGCTTTGGATAACTAGAAAAAGACTAGTTTTGTTACGCCCACTGGGAATTACCACTACAAAATGATGCCCTTTGGACTAAAGAATGTAAGATCTACATATCAGAGGATGATGACTATGATGTTCGAGCCTTAACTCGACAAAAACATTGAAGTCTACATAGATGATATGGTGGTAAAAAACAAGGTAGAGTCTAAGCATGTGAATGACCTCGGAAATATTTTTGAGTTACTAAGAAAGCATAAACTACGCCTTAATGCTTCTAAGTGTTCCTTTGCCGTTAGTTCAGACAAATTTCTTGGTTATATGGTCACTCACCGTGGAATTAAGGTCAGCCCTGATCAAATTAAGGCAATAAAAAATCTGCAGCCTCTTCAGAATCCCAAAGAAGTTCAGAAGTTAACAGGAATGACTGCCGTTCTGAATCGATTCATCTCTTGGTCAACAGACAAGTGTAGGCCTTTCTTCCAGTTATTGCATAAGCGGAAGGGATTTGAGTAGACCGAAGAATATGTCTTAGCCTTTCAGTAGTTGAAGGAATATCTTTCTCGGCCACCCATTATGTCCAAGCTCGAGGAGGAAGAGATTCTTTTTGCTTATATTGTTGTAGCCTCTCACGCAATGAGCTTAGTACTGATAAGGGTGGATAATGGAGTGCAAATGCCAGTTTATTACATGAGCAAGTCATTGCATGATGCAGATGTTCGTTATCTTCCACTGGAAAAAGCTGGCAATGGTACATGCTACGCGAAAGCTCCTTCATTATTTTCAAGCTCATACAATTATGGATTTAACCCAACTTCCTCTTCAATTGCTACTTCGGAAAGCTGATTACACAAGGAGAATTGCCAAGTGGGGGACAATCTTAGGAACTTTTGATATCAAGTATATACCTCGGACCTCTGTTAAGGGCCAGGTCTTTGCAAATTTGGTGGCTGAGTTTACTGAATCTCCACTGGAAGGGGAGAGCGGGAAGTAGAACTTGGGAGGAAAACCAGTTGAAACAATCTCTGTACAGGAACCCTTTTTCTAGAAATTGTATGTTGATAGTGCATATAATCAAAGAGGATTTGGAGTGGGGCTAGTTGTGGTGTCTCCTAAGAGAATTACTATTGAAAAATCCTTAAGGTTAAGTTTTTCGGCCACGAACAATGAGGCCAAATATGAAGCTTTGTTGGAAGGTATGGTTATGGTTCAAAAAATGGGGGGAAGGACGGTGGAAGTGTTCTCGGACTCGAGATTAGTTGTGGGCCAAGTAAAGGGAGAGTTGGAAGCCAGGAATTTGAGAATGCAAGGGTATCTGACCTAGGCTAGGCACTTACAGTCAGGCTTTAAATCTTGCACTTTGCAGCAGATCCCGAGGAGTAAAAATACGCATGCTAACTTTCTTACCACTCTGGCAACGTCCTCGGCATAAGCTTTACCTCGAGTTATCTTGGTTGAAGATTTATACAAGCCCACTGAGGCGAGGAAGGAGAAGGTCCAAATTCATCAAGTTAGGATAGGGCCTAGTTGGATGGATTCCATAGTTTTGTTCCTCAGGGAAGGTACTCTACCTGGGGAGAAGGGAGAGGCAGATAAAGTACGAAGGGAAGCTGCTCGTTTTTGGTTGTCCGAGGAACAAAAATTGTACAAACATTCATTTTCTGGACCGTACTTGTTATGTGTCCATCCCAAAGCAGTGGAGCCACTCTTGGAGGAGTTACATGAAGGAATTTGTGGAAGTCATACAAGGGGCAAATCACTATCTCACAGGCCATCACTCAGGGGTATTGGTGGCCAAATATGCAGAAAGAGGCACGGGAATATATGAAGAAGTGTGACCAATGTCAACGATTTGCTCCAAACATTCATCAGCCAGGAGGTGTCCTAAATCCTCTGTCTAGCCCATGACCTTTTACTTAATGAGGCTTGGATATTGTAGGGTCATTCCTTAAGGTAGCAGGGAACAGGAGATGGCTTCTAGTCGGCACTGATTACTACATAAAGTGGGTTGAAGCTAAGCCACTATCTAATATTAGGGATGTGGATGCAAAGAGGTTTCGTATGGAAAAATATCGTTACTCGATTTGGAATTTCTCACACCCTCATTTTAGATAACGAGCTTCAATTTGATAGTAAAACTTTTAAAAGGTATTGCTGTGAATTGAGTATTAGGAATAAATATTCAACTCCAGCTTATCTTCAAGGAAATGGCAGGCCGAGGTTGTTAACAAGGTTATAGTGAATGGGCTTAAGAAGAGGTTGAATGATGCAAAAAGCAAGTGGGTGGAGGAGCTACTACATGTTCTCTGGACATATCGGACTACTCCTCGTCGGTCAACTAGGGAAACACCATTTACCATGACTTATAGGTCCGAGGCTGTGATCCCTCTAAAGACTAGATTTTCAACGTTGAGGACGAGCTTGTTCACTCCAGACAACAATGACAACTTATTAGAAAAGAGCCTGGATTTTATTGAAGAACAAAGAGAAACTGTCATGGTTCAGTTGGCGTATTATCAATAGAAAATCAAACATGAGTATGACACAAGTGTGAGGCTAAGGCCATTAGCACCTGGAGACTTAGTGTTGAGTAAAGTTGTGGGTACTACAAAAAACCCAACATAGAGAAAATTGGGACCTAATTGGAAGAGGTCATACCGTATCACCTCGGTAGCCAGTATAGGTGCTTATTTTCTAGAAGATTTAGACGAAAATGTTGTACCACACCCTTAAAATGTAAATAACCTACAAAGGTATTATTATTAATGAAATGCACATTTGCCAAGTTTTTATTTAGGATATTATGTGTTGTGTATATTATTTGTCTAAGTATTAAACAGAACATTGGCCATGTTTGGCTCCTCGGATCACATATCTTGGTTAAATTAATACTCCTTATTATTAGTTTAAGTATTAAACAAAATCTTGGTCATGCCTGGCTCCTCGGATCACATACCTTGGGAAAATTAATACTCTTTATTATTTGTTTAAGTATTAAATAAAACATTGGTCATGTCTGGCTCCTCGGACCATATACCTTGGGTAAATTAATACTCCTTATTATTTGTTTAAGTATTAAACAGAACCTTGGTTATGCCTAACTCCATGGACCACATATCTTGGGTAAATTAATACTCCTTAACAAATATTCAAGTGTTAAACAGAATCTTGGTCATGCTTAGTTTCTCGAACCATTTACTTTGGGTAAATTAGCACTGCTCAGTATCTCTCTAGGAGTTAAACAGAACCAGAGTAATATTTGGCTCCTCGGCCATATACGATGGGTAAATTAACACCTGCTACAGTCTTGATTTGCTGCTAAGTTGATGAGTACGTGAAACTTTGGGTAAGTAGATGTTTTACCATTGTTTGAAATTAAGAAGGAAAGCCTAAGGCATATATAATCATGTGAGCTGCTTATGTCAGATACATAAGGTATGTTTTTGAAGTCAAAATTACACTTTATTAAAGGTTATAAACTTGGAAAAGTTAACCTGTTATATTATTGACTGCATAGAATGTATTAGTTATACTACCACTTGTATGGACAATTGCTAAATTCAAGAATGATGCTATATCTTGAATTATTGGAAATTAAATCTCATACTTATGTCACTTAGGGTCCGTTTGGTTGGAAGGGTGGAAAAGTAAGAGGATAAAAAATTGTGGAATGGTGGAAAAGTGGGAGGATAGAAAAAATTTTATTTTCTCTCCTTTTTGTTTGGTTGGGAGTGGAAAAGTGGAGGGATGGAAAAAATGAGTTTGAATAAATTTACTCATATACCCTTATTAAAGAATGATGCCAAATTTAAAAAAGTGACAAATAACCACACAAAAAAGAGCAATCACCCAAAAAATTTTATAAAAATAAAAAACATGTTCCAAAAAAAATCACATCCAATAAAAATAAAAATAAACTATCAAGCCCAAGCCCTAAAAAATCAAAAGAAAAAAAAAAAAAAAAAGAGGCAATGTTAATGCCCAAGAAAAAAAAGTGACAACTAGCAACGTGATTGCCCAGAAAAAGAAAAAAAAAATGGGGGCAACGTTGCTGCCCAAGAAAGAAAGAAGAAAGAAAAAAAATGCAACTTAAATTGAGGGTATTTGTATAAAGTGCATCTTTCAGCACTTTTCCCTCCTCATTTTTCTCCCAAATTTGGAGGATAAAAAAAGGTGGGCCCAGAGGGAAAATTTCCCCCCTATTTTCTATTTCTCTTATTTTCTCTCCTCAACCAAACAGTAGAAAATGTCATTTTCCACCCTATTTTCCTCTCTCTATTTTCTATTCTCCCTGTTTTCACCCCAACCAAACATACGCTTAAGTATAGAGTGGAAAAGAAATTATGTCTAAAATTGCATAAACTCTGGGAAGTAAAAAGAAATTTGATATTTTCCATTAAGTAAAGCTTTGCCAAAGCAAAGTAAGTACAATTCCAGAAACATAAACAACAATTACATATTTTTTTTTTTTTTAATTATAAAAAAAACTACTACAAAATGTGGCTTAGGTTCTACTTGGATTGAGGAGGAGGGTTGTCTTTGGATGGAGCCTTGGCAGATTTTTCAGGCACAGCTGCTGAAGAAGCTAGCCCTTTGCCCTAGAGTCATCCTTGGCAGGGATGGGGAAAGTTGCCAAGGCTATCTCTCGGCTCTGAGAAGTCCCCTTTTCCTTAAGAGAATCCTTGGGTACAGCTAGAGGTTTTGTGGCCTCGAGGGCTACTTCCTTGGCCTTTTTTTTTTTAGCGGAGTTAACTTGCTATACCTCTTTAGGAGGACTGATAGGAGAAGGGAGAGCCTTGGCAGGTACATCCTTGCTGGGATATGACTCCTTAAGGGCCGTTTCAGCTTTGAAGCCTGAGGAACCTGACGGTCGGATGGCTGGAGGGTAGTAGACATTTTTTGCTTTCCTTAAGGCAGAAGAGGCCTCCATTCTAGCTTGGTTAAGGGCTTCATTCCATACTTTGAGGCAATAGGTTCTACAAACCCCAGAGACCTCAGCCCTAAAGGTTTCCTCAGTCTCTACCAGCCCGATGTCGTAACCATCCTGCTCGACTTTCTCCGTAACTTTTTCCGCCTCCTCCAATTTTTTCTTTAAAATCTCTATCTGTTCCCTAGCTGCAAATAGTTGGTCTTCAGTCTGACAAAGTTGCCTACGTTGATTCTCCGCCTGCTTTTCAGCCCCATGCAAGGCAGACTTGGCACTCTTCCTCTCTCGGTCAACCTCGGTCAGCTTCGTGTTCAGCTCTTGGATTCTCTTCTCAGCTAAGGAGAAGGCTTCCACAACAGTAATTTGCCTTCCTTCCTCCTATTTCATTTGTCTGTGAGAGTTGTTCACTAACTCCTCGGCCATATGCGCAACTTGAACAGCCTTTAAAAAATAAATATGTATTAGTAATGACATAAAACAATAAAAATGATACTAATAATAATAAACTAAAAGTAGGTAAAAACACTTACCAGCGCGAGGTCTCTTTTCAAGGTAAGAAACATCTCATGTTTTTTCATGGTCCGGAGGTTGGCCATGTCATCGGACAGCAGGGGGGGTTGCTCCAAGGCATTGGCTACGTACCTAGCCTTGCCTTGTTGAAAATCCCTAATAGAAGAATCCATAGGGAGGGGAGATCCATTCAACACCAAAGGGGGGTTCCAAGCCTAAACCTTAATGCAACGATCACGCCCCTTCTCCATAACGGATCCTTCGATTGAGGACCTTGTTTGAGCAGTCTTGGCCACTTTAGCCCCTTTCTATGGCTCGACGGAAGACCCTTTCCTTCCTCCACAACCTCTTTGCCCTTCTAGTCCCGCTTTATCTTCTTGTTAATAGGGTCAGGCTAAGAAGCTTGGGAAGGAGGAAGGGATGGGGGTTTGGCCTGGATGGCCACCTCAGGCACATTGCCCCCTGCATGGGACTCCAAGAGCTCTAGAAGACTTGTTCTAATTTTGCGTTGTAGCACCATTGCGTCAGGAATACTTGAAATTTCCTAAAGGTTCCTTACTTGAGCTAGGGGAAGATGGCTAAAATCACCAGCTGGAGCTTCTGGGGATTGAGGCTGGTTGAAAATCTCAAAGTCGTCCTCAGAGTCTAAGACCTCAACCACTTGTTCTCCTTCCTTAATAGCTGGTTGGGAAAGAGTTGCTTCTTCCTCGGCCGTGTGCTGAAAGGGTAGTTCTGCTTGTTGTACGCCTTCTAGAACAGGGCCCGCGTCAAGAAAACCCGGCACGGCGATGTTAATCTGGTGTAGATGGATATCTTTCGCTTTAATCACGTACTTGGGCGCTTGGAAGCTGGACAATATGGGATCATAGCTGAGGATGAGGTGGGCTGCTCTTAATTGTCCGTCTTTATGGACAAAGATCTCAACCGTAAGTATTTTTGTCAAATCAGGCTCGTTGACAAGATTCAAGTTCGGGATAGCAGAATATTTATCTACAAATTCATCAAAAATCAAAAACATTATTAGGAAACAACACAGGTAGAATAAGAAACAAGTTGTAAATAGCAATTAAAAAGGATAAATACAGGATAGGTTAGTAAACAAAAGGATGTTGTTAGAATAATAGACCTAGACCTAAAATACCCCACTTGGTGTCCCTTCTCGTGTTAGACAGTGAAGCCCATCGTGCCACACCCCTGAGATGATTAGATAATCTTTATCTATACCCTTGTTGGACTCAGGGAGACACGATATGAGCCTAACCGCGGGAACTCTAGTTTTTAAGTAATATCCCTACCCTGTTAGTTTGTGATGATTGTAAATCCAATTAACGTCATGTATATTTGTTTATAAATTAAGTTGAAATACTAGTTCATGTATATTTTTTTTATCAATTTAGGAGTCAAATGAGAGAGAGAGAGAGAGATATATATATATATATATATATTCTTAATTTAATAGTAATAGTAATAAATAAATAAAAACTGTCAAACTCATGAGTTCAATTTGACTCAACCCGATTCATGTGGGTTGGGTTAGATTTTCTTCAACCCGCCGTGGTGGATTTGATCAAAAAATTCACTCAGCCCAACCCATACACACCATAGGGCTTAGGTTATGCAATTGGAGTAAAACATAAAATGACATGCAGGCCAGCCCGAGACATTTTGGGGCCTTAGGCGATAACTAAAAATTGGGTCTTTTTTATACTTATATATTAATTAAATTAATGTTTATTTAATATTTTTATATTATAATATATTTCATTTAAAATCTATTTTTCTTGCTTTTGAGATGCAAATTGACTAATTATTTTCAATTTTCTTTTAGTTGAACATCATTATGGTGAACTTGTTCATTTGTGACATTTTCATTTTCTTCTAAATTATTTTGAAGTTCATTATCAAGATTTGTTGTATTGCAAAATTGAACATCATTGTTATCTTGCAATTATATCATTTCATTATCTTCTAACTCTTTTTGGTGAATTTCTTGCTCATTTGTGATATTTTCATCTAAATTTTGTGTTATATTTTGTTTATTACTAATAACAAATTTATCCATTGATCTTTTTTTAGACTCAATTAATTTTTCTTTTTCTTTTTTTAATTTTTTATATTCAGATACATATTTTCTAGTTGACATTTTTAATCAAACAATATATTTATAAAGACTAAAATAAAAAGTAACTTTCAAGTGTAGAGCAAATGAGAAATAGAACCTGATTTATATAAAAAATATTGTTGTAGTTTCACCGAACAATAATAAGTCTTTAACAATCTCAACCTGCATAAATAAATACTTATTCAATATATTACCACTAATTAATATATATATATATATATATATATATATATATATAAACACAAGATTAAAATTAAAAAAAAAAATTTAAGTACAAGTAAAACAAAAATTTAAGCACAGCCATAACACAAGGCTTGTTAATAAGACCAACCCACAAAAAAACACAAAACAAATAGTATCTAATATAATATAGTAATATCTATAACCCAAAAAAAAAACTTGAAGGCCCAAACCAAACAAACGTGAAACGTCCAGGCAGGAGGAGGCAAGCCCAATCTTTTTATCTTAACAAATAAAATGAATAGACCAATTCCCAAATAAATTATACCTGATACGCTCATACGCAGAAAACTCAAAACGACAAAACCTAGAGCAACTGCAGAGGCGCAGAGCACTGAGCACTGAGCACTGAGCGAGGCGGAGAAAGCTGTGGAGGGAATCAGAGAAATTTTGGGCGCCAGCAATGGTGGAGCTGTGGACAGAATCAGAGATAGAATGAGATGAGAGAGGCCGGAGGCGGAGAGCAGAGAGAACGGTAAAACTAAAAATTTTAGGGATTTAAGTTGTTTTATTTGTTTTGATTTGTGATTGTTTTGTGATTAATCTCTTAAACCGGATTTATAGTTTGTCTGGTTGATTTTCCCCCTACTCCCTTGTCCTTGGGCCTTAGGCAATTGCCTAATTCACCTAGGGGTTGGGCCGGCCCTGATGACATGAAGGGCAAAAATGTAAAGTTAAGTAGCTTGTTATAAAACTATAAAAGCACAATTCCTTCCTATTGACGATAGTGCCGAAAACAAAAACAAAAACACAATAAAGAAGAGAGACACGATGAAGAAGAAGCAAGACACAGCGACAGAGATGAAAGCTGTTGCGAAGATCTGTGCTCGGTGGAAATATGCTCAGGCTCTTAACATTGCTGATCCTTTACGAAGTACGCTAATCGGAGACACAAGAACCGACCTCAATAAGGTTTCTCGATCCATTATGGGTAAGAAGGTAGTCGCTGTGTCCACAAGGAAAGAGCTTAAAGCTCTCGTTTTCCTGCGTGAGGAATATGGTTGGACTGGAAAGGTTAAGATCACAGCACCTGATGAGAATAAGAAGGACAGAATCGTTAGATCCGCAAACCGTAATGGCATCAATTTGGTCGACTAAAGTAATACTACTCTAGGTTTTTTTCGGAGGCCGGCGGTTCTGCAGCTTCCACTATCTTGTTCTTGTTATTTCTTTCTTTTAGCTTTTATGTTTGTTGCTTGAATGATGGCGGTGGCTTTGTTTTATTATAGACTGCGTTAGAATGGTGCTGGTATTTGTGTTTGGTTTTAATTAAACATGATTGGAATTTTTATATCATATATTGCTAGTGGACTACAATTCTTTTTCATTCTCTCCAAAGTTCTCTAGAAGAACTGAAGCCTATGTATTGTGCTTGCTCACAGCAGCAAGCAAGTCTGCCTCCTTTGCAATCGTTTGAGAAGTAGCACCATGATCAATTAAAGATATATAATGAGTTATTCACATGGCAAGTTGATTTCAAATTTTTTTTTTTTTTTTGATGTTTTGTATATATTTTGTTTATAACTCTTGTTAATTTTTTTTTTTTTTTATATTTTAATTTATACAAGATTCTATTTTAACCTAAGACTTAAATTTCGGCCGTTTTTCCTTGACTTGACAAAAACTATGGTAAAATTGCAAAGGTGTACATAGGTTTTGATTTAGGGTTTGGATCAATATGGTTAGGGCTATTGCATGCACCATGCAATAATTACCATCAATTATAACCTTTAATTTCGGAGTTAAAAAAAAAAATGTAGTAGGCTCAAGCCCTATTTTTCATCACACCGCTAGACCCAATCCCATGGCTTGTAGTTCAGTACTATTAGCCTCAGAGAACCACTTTGGCATTTAATTGATTCCAAAATAGGTATAGCTCTTACTTAATTAGGGAAAATTATTATACCATATAGGCCTCCCTCTCACAGCAAGTTCGCTAAGCTAAAATAAATAGATAATTTTTTTCTAATTTTTTTCAAATTAATAGTGGATATTATCATTAATTAAGTAACAACTCAAGGAAAATCGCTAACAACATCTATCAAAGATTGATATTAAATTAGTTTTTTTTAAGGAAAGATATTAAATTAGTTGAGTGTGTGATGAGATCCAACTCAAGCATATATTGGGTCGATCTTGACTTTATAAATACCTATAAGGAGTCTCAATCAATGCAAATTGACTAGTTCTTTTATGGGTGTAAGCGCAAATTTGGTTATTACTTTTCTCGAATTGTTACTAATGGTATCAAAGTCAATCAAGTATCCCATTGTTGTATGGCCTCATAAACAACTATAAAAAGCTTATATTGTGATTGGAATAGTTCTTTTGGGCTATAATGCAAACATGGATAACAAATATTTCTTGTTTTGTTATAGAAAACTCTTTGAAGGAGAACCAAACTTTCTTTTAGGCTAGACTAGGGACCCCTTCAATTTAAAATTTAGATTTTTTTTTTAACACTCCTTCTATCAATGAGTTATAGTGGTAGCTATTGTTGAAGTACTGGTTTACAACATAAAAATGAGGATGGTGTAGCTATGAAAGAAGCTACAGCATCTCACCTTTACAAAAGGGCTTTAGAAGCTCACCTATGGGCTCTTGACGGTGGAAAAATGGAGGAAAAGGGGAAAGAGAGAGAAAAATAGATCTAGAGAAAAGCCTTTTTTTTTTTTTTTTTTTAAAAAAAAGAGAAGGGAATTTTTGTACTTGAATTTTCTAAAAGGGGGGAGGGGGGGGGGGGGGGGGTTGTATTTATACAAGTTTAGGGGGGTGAGGAGGTGACATACCCCCTTAGCTGCCCCTCTCAAATAGGCCGCTTGAGGGGTGTGGTAGCTCCACATCACTTGATTTTATCCACTTGTCTTTATATTGTTGTCAGTGATCCTATAGATTGGGCAGCAACATTCAGGTAATCCCAACTTTATTATTTTGAAAATCACATTGAGTCAGTAGGTGCATTACTGCATTGTATTATATTTAACTAGGCAAATCATCTACTTACTTCTAACTCTCTCTTTCTCTCTTTTAACTATTTTTCTTAACTTATTATTACACTTTCTCAAACATTTCATCCTCCAATTTTAAACCTTTTTGAATCTATGTTTGTCACATGGAATTAGCACCCTAAATTATACTCCTAATTACACCTTACTACTTTAAATTACACTCTTGATTACACTTTGCACCTTAATTTTTGAATTTTCATCCAACTTAACAAAATACTTAACATGAGGTATAAAGTGTAACAAAAGTAATAGTTTAGAGTATAAAACGTGCATTCAAAAAATTTTAAGCGGTAAAGTATAATTTTTCAAAAACCTAAAAGAGTAAACGACATGTCGAATACTAAAAGAACAAACGACGAGAATGCAATGTCCTTCAAGTAGTGACACAATACCCATATCCTCACAACTTGGAGGTCATGTCAAACTTTGCAATCCCTAATCTTAACTATTTATGACTCATGAAAAAAAAAAAAAACTATTTATGAATATAAAATATTGATTTCATGCCTATTTTGAGGGGAAAAATTTTTTTTGAGAGCTAGAAAAATAATTAAAGACTAAAGAATATCATAGAAAACCTATACATGTTTCTTTTTTTATTTTCATTTTATAAAAATTTCCGTTGCACCGCACTCTATTATTTCTTCCAACTCCAAAAAAGTAGTGCGAAAGTTACCGTTGATTATATTCACAAATTTAGAACAGAGAGAGAGAGAGAGATGAGATTTCGCGCGGCATTTAGGGTTTGTGAGAGCAGGAACAGAGCGCCATTGCTGCTTCAACCTCAAGCTTCACGCTCCTTCTCTCAGCTTCCATTAAACTCCCAACGGTTCGTATCGCTTCTCTATTCTCTATTCAATGTTGTGTTAACTATCATTTTGACTAAGCCTTTACTTTTTGCGAAACTGTAAAGATACCGTGATTTTGAATCTTGATTCAAACTTTTTTGTCTTATCATAGCATTAAAAAAGCGAGAAATAGCTCAAAATTTTAATTACTAGTAGTTGATTTTTGTTAATTTTTAGGCCTTCTTTTGGAATTGCGTTTGACATAGATGGCGTGGTTCTTCGCGGTCGTGTTCCCATTGGAGGCTCTCCTCGTGCTTTGAGAAGATTGTACGGAGATCCTGGTACTTCACAACCTATTCATTTCTCTGTATGCGTGTGTTTAAGTGAATTGTGAATTTTCTATACAACTAACTTTGTTTGGTTGCTGGGAAAATAGAATTCATGACACATGTTTAGTGTGTGTATGTGTGTGTGTGTGTTTTTGTGTGGAAAATTTGGGAAATTCATCTTAACTATGCTGAAATTGTTGTGAAATGAGAACTATGAAAGAGTAAGGAAGGACGGTTATACAAAGAATGTTTTAGTTTCTGGTTTTGGGAATGGTAAGTATGCTATTATGGTTGCCAGTCTTAATGAATAATGTTTCTTTTTATTCTGTTGTTGTATCTGACTCGGTTGATTTCCGCTGCAGGTGCTTTGAAGGTACCCTTTCTGTTCTTAACGAACGGTAAGTCGTTTAAGTGATTCAGTTTGTGGTTTATTAATAGAAATTTTAGGTGCTACTAAGAGGATGATGGGCTTATTGTAAAGATATATGTGATTATGGGGTTATTAGTTATGGTTTGTGAGGTTGATATTGACAAACATGCGATGCTGTATATTGAACCTTAGAACATTTGAGGCTTGTTTCTTTTTTATTGTAAAAAACTCTTTAGTCTGTCCTTCTGTTGATATTTCTTTGAATTATTTGAGACCGAAAATAGATATGCCTAAAACATTGTGCTCCATAATTATCAACATGATTTTTGTGCAAGAAAATGTTATATTATTATTTATTGTCTTTACCTCTCAAGAGTAATGTATACAATACAACAATAAAATGAACAATACTATTATTTAATTTGAATAGGAGGTGGCGTCCCTGAATCTAGACGTGCCACTGAGTTAAGTGAACTTTTGGGAGTGCACATTTTACCTTCTCAAGTAGGGTTTTGTTGTTTTTGCTGTCTTTTATTTATTTTTATTTTTTAGTATAAATAGGAGATTGAATTTTATCTATTCATGATTGTTGTGGCTGTCATTTGAATGGTGGAATCTTTAGCATAGCTGTTCTTTTTTATGTTATCCTATTGCAGGTTGTACAGGGTCACTCAACATTCAAAACTTTGTTGAAGAGGTATATGTATCAGTTTGGTGTGAATCTTTTCAACATTAAAGTATCATATTCTTTTCCAATGCTGTTGTTGTCAACTAGGCATTATGTTAACGAAGAGACCACACCTTACAATTGAGTAATTATTACTGATGTCATTGATAAGTCTCCTGCTTGGCCAGGAGTGAAATTGTGAGAAATCTTGCATTGGATTTGGAAATGATGCCGTAAAATGAGATTTTGTAGCTGGTTGAGCAAATGCATGGTCTGCGATCAGAAAAGACTGCATCTTTAGGGGATGCATCCAGTTACTTGTCTGTTATAAATTATGTACTAGTCTTATTTCTCTTCCCTGAATTAAGTGCAAAAGCTGAGCTTGGATAGGTCTCACAGCATTTTGTTTATGAACTTCTTGTCATAAGAAAGGAACTCATCTTAAAAGAGTGTCAAACATGTCTAGAACTACTGTTACCTAGGAGGATATTTAGAATGTTTCTGTTTTGTTTTTGTTTTTGTTTCTAATGTTCGTTAAAATATCCTTTCAAAGCTCTAAGTTATTTGTCTTTTTATATCAAATTGTTCTACAATGATTGCCAATGTATTTTCAATGTGTATAATGTATTTTCAATGTGTATAATTAGGATTTTCATATTATTTTTTTATTTTTTTTTATTTTTTATTTTTGGAGAAGATAGACGGTTAGGATTTGGTTAGGATTTAAATAGAGAAGAGGAAATTTATGAATTTTACCCTACGGGTTGGGTGGGAAGTCTTGTATAAATTGAAATTAATTCCTATCTTTATTAACATTACAAATAGTCAAGGAGTATAACTTTTTGTAAGGCAAGACTTAAATACAGTACTTAGATGTTGCTCCTTAGGTTCCCATTTCAAGATTCTGCCATGTGGATTTTTCCTTATGGGATGGAAGTATATTTTTTAGTTAAGTACCTATATGGCTAAATCTTAAGAGGGGAACTTAAGGAATAGCACCTAAGGTATTGTATCTAAATTTTGTTTCTTTTTGTAAGACTATATATGTATCCCTAGTAGCCTTCTTTTTTTCTTTTTCTTTTTAACTCCCAAGAAGCCTCAGGAATTAGGCATAGGTAAAATCCTTGCCGAAATTAACATTTAATAAAAATAAACCAATTCCTAAATAGTATATAATATTTAATTTGAACTCTCCAACACACACTATATATAAATGCTACAACTTCTCAAACTTCAGCACATTCATCTCAAACTGAGGTTAATTTGATGTATTATATGCATAATTTAATAAATAATACTAACTAAAACAAAGGTTAATTTCATATAGAGAATTGAATATCATAATTGGAAAATAAATTTAACAAAAAGAAAAAAAATATCATTTTTTAAAAAGAAAATTAATTTATCTTGAATATATGACGATACATGGTTAATTACATTTATAATCTAATTTGTAATCTATGATATTAATTGATGTGTGGTTTTGTAGTAGATTAGTTTACAAATATTAAAGTTTCAAACTATTAAGGGAGATAAATCATCATTGATGATCTAACACATTTGCAAATATTTTTTTAAAGCCTTGTTAGAAATAAAAAAGGAAAAAGCTAAAGATACTACAAAATGTTCACAATATAACGTGACAATAACAGTGATTGAGAAGCTTCAATAATGTAATTAATGAACATTTAAAATACTTTTTTTTTTTTTTTTTTGTGATTGGTAACATGTCAGTTTGTAAATCTATAGTAAAATTTGTGATATCCCTAACATCACTAATAATAAAAAGTGCACAACCATTCGAAAAAATTTATATTTTTTTAATAAAATTTTAGGCATTTTACAATAGGATGGGGCCTTTTTTGTAAAGAGAAAATACTTTTTTGTGGTGGGGGCCTTAGGCCTAGGCCTTGGGCCGGCCTTGAGCAGGAGTCACAATTTATTATAGTAATTCCCAATTATGGGAGCTGGACTCTCACATGCACCCATTACGTACCCATAATGTGTGTCTTATATTTTCAATATGGAGTAATGTTTGCTCAATAAAAGTTACTTTTTATTATTTTGGACCAGTGCAAATATACCATCATGTGGTTAACTTTAAACCGAAGTTTCATGCAAGTAAAAGTAATGCAAAACGTCCATGACTCCTTATGGACAACCCATAACAAAAAAAGAAAAAAAAAAAACATATTAAATTTTAGAATTAACCAAATATATAGTAGATTATCATACATTTTTCTTATTGTTATAACACTTATATTGAGTTGGATGCGTTAATTCTTATGGAGCATAATATTAGAGACATAATATATTTTTTTTTTTATTGTTGTTGATACTTTTATCAATGGTTCATTCATGTCTTATTGTCCCAGACTAGGATTCATTGCAATACCACTTTTAACATTTAAGGATTAAAATAAATACTTAAAAAATTCATTTTTAATCTCAACCTTTTGATCAAATTTTTTTAACCTTTTAAATTTAACCCTTTTACTTTTTCACCTTGATGCATTTAAAAGGTTAGATACTTAGAATATGTTCAGTATTAGTTACTAAGCATTACCTCAAAAACTTCTACGCTCTAACAAATATTTTCGCAAATAACTTGCCTGCATATCCAAAATCAACATACATAATTAATACATTTATTATCCACACAAAGCAGTTGCACCCATTACAAAATACATAAAAAGTATAAATATCAAACTACAACATTCTATAGCTACAACATAAGCAATCTCAAGGCATTTAATAGTTTGCAAGTTTAGGTAGAGTTTGCTATATTGTCCATGTAAGCAAAGGGGAGTTTTCCGATGAGGATAAGGTGGGAACCCTGTAGCCGCATGATGATGCCCTGGTGGTTACTCTCAGGATTGGAGAGTATGATGTGAAGAAGGTTTTGGTAGATCAAGGCAGTGGTGCAGAGATCATGTACCCTGATCTATTTAAGGGGCTGAAGCTGAAACTTGAGGACCTGGCTTGCTATGACTCTCCTCTAATAAGGTTTGATGGGAAAATAGTCTTTCCGAGGGGCCAAATCAGATTACCTGTTCAGGCAGGGTCGAAAATTGTAGAAGTAAACTTCATTGTGGTAGATGCCTACTCCCCCTACACTGCTATTGTGGCAAGACCTTGGCTTCATGTCATGGGGGCTGTATCTTCCACCCTACACTTAAAGGTAAAGTATCCATCAAGGGATCAAGTCGAGGAGCTGGTTGGAAGTCAATCTATGGCAAGACAGTGTTTAGTGGCTGCAATTAGGCATCAAACTGGAGGTGAATCCTTGTCCTCTGCAAAAAGGGATTTATAGCAATCAAGGGGAATAGTCCTGTCCGCAGACGTAGTGATAGAAGGTGCAAAGTGTGAAGAATTGGAAAAGATCGTTATTGATGATGACGATGAGAAGTTTTTCCAAGTATGAGTGCAATTACCTCCTCGAGAGAAGGAAGAATTGGTTGTCTTCCTTAGAAAAAATGTTGACGTGTTTGCATGGAGTGCTTATGAAGCTCCAAGGGTGGATCCAAATTTTATTTGCCATCATTTAAATGTCAGTCCTTCTGTCACTCCCAAAAAGCAACCACATTGGCACTATTCTAAGGAACATTCTAATGCTATCAAGGAGGAGGTAATCAAACTTAAGCGGGCATGGGCAATAAAGAGGTGTTTTACCCTGAATGGTTGGCTAATATGGTGGTGGTAAAGAAGAAGAATGGGAAGTGGCAAGTATGTGTAGGCTTCACTGATTTAAACAAAATTTTCCCAAAAGAATGATTCCCAATGCCTCGGATAGACCAATTGGTGGATGCAACTGTGGGTCATCCTTGGATGAGCTTCTTGGACGCCTTTCAAGGATATCATCAAATACCGTTAGCTTTGGATAACTAGGAAAAGACTACTTTTGTTACGCCCACTAGGAATTACCACTACAAAATGATGCCCTTTGGACTAAAGAATGTAAGATCTACATATCAGAGGATGATGATTATGATGTTCGAGCCTTAACTGGACAAAAACATTGAAATCTACATAGATGATATCGTGGTAAAAAGCAAGGTAGAGTCTAAGCATGTGAATGACCTCGGAAATATTTTTGAGTTACTGAGAAAGCATAAACTACGCCTTAATGCTTCTAAGTGTTCCTTTGCCGTTAGTTTAGAAAAATTTCTTGGTTATATGGTCACTCACCGTGGAATTAAGGTCAGCCCTGATCAAATTAAGGCAATAAAAAATCTGCAGCCTCTTCGGAATCCCAAAGAAGTTCAGAAGTTAACAGGAATGACTGCCGTTCTGAATCGATTCATCTCTTGGTCAACAGACAAGTGTAGGCCTTTCTTCCAGTTATTGCATAAGTGGAAGGGATTTGAGTAGACCGAAGAATATGTCTTGGCCTTTCAGTAGTTGAAGGAATATCTTTCTCGGCCATCCATTATGTCCAAGCTCGAGGAGGAAGAGATTCTTTTTACTTATATTGTTGTAGCCTCTCACGCGATGAGCTTAGTACTGATAAGGGTGGATAATGGAGTGCAAATGCCAGTTTATTACATGAGCAAGTCATTGCATGATGCAGAGGTTCGTTATCTGCCACTGGAAAAAGCTGGCAATGGTACATGCTACGCGAAAGCTCCTTCATTATTTTCAAGCTCATACAATTATGGATTTAACCCAACTTCCTCTTCAATTGCTACTTCGGAAAGCTGATTACACAAGGAGAATTGCCAAGTGGGGGACAATCTTAGGAACTTTTGATATCAAGTATATACCTCGGACCTCTGTTAAGGGCCAGGTCCTTGCAAATTTGGTGGCTGAGTTTACTGAATCTCCACTGGAAGGGGAGAGCGGGAAGTAGAACTTGGGAGGAAAACCAGTTGAAACAATCTCTGTACAGGAACCCTTTTTCTAGAAATTGTATGTTGATAGTGCATATAATCAAAGAGGATTTGGAGTGGGGCTGGTTGTGGTGTCTCCTAAGAGAATTACTATTGAAAAATCCTTAAGGTTAAGTTTTTCGGCCACGAACAATGAGGCCAAATATGAAGCTTTGTTGGAAGGTATGGTTATGGTTCAAAAAATGGGGGGAAGGACGGTGGAAGTGTTCTCGGACTCGAGATTAGTTGTGGGCCAAGTAAAGGGAGAGTTGGAAGCCAGGAATTTGAGAATGCAAGGGTATCTGACCTAGGCTAGGCACTTACAGTCAGGCTTTAAATCTTGCACTTTGCAGCAGATCCCGAGGAGTAAAAATACACATGCTGACTTTCTTACCACTCTGGCAACGTCCTCGGCATAAGCTTTACCTCGAGTTATCTTGGTTGAAGATTTATACAAGCCCACTGAGGCGAGGAAGGAGAAGGTCCAAATTCATCAGGTTAGGGTAGGGCTTAGTTGGATGGATTCCATAGTTTTGTTCCTCAGGGAAGGTACTCTACCTGGGGAGAAGGGAGAGGCAGATAAAGTACGAAGGGAAGCTGCTCATTTTTGGTTGTCCGAGGAACAAAAATTGTACAAACATTCGTTTTCTGGACCGTACTTGTTATGTGTCCATCCCAAAGCAGTGGAGCCACTCTTGGAGGAGTTACATAAAGGAATTTGTGGAAGTCATACAAGGGGCAAATCACTATCTCACAGGCCATCACTCAGGGGTATTGATGGCCAAATATGCAGAAAGAGGCACTGGAATATATGAAGAAGTGTGACCAATGTCAACGATTTGCTCCAAACATTCATCAGCCAGGAGGTGTCCTAAATCCTCTGTCTAGCCCATGACCTTTTACTTAATGAGGCTTGGATATTGTAGGGCCATTCCTTAAGGTAGCAGGGAACAGGAGATGGCTTCTAGTTGGCACTGATTACTACATAAAGTGGGTTGAAGCTAAGCCACTATCTAATATTAGGGATGTGGATGCAAAGAGGTTTCGTATGGAAAAATATCGTTACTCGATTTGGAATTCCTCACACCCTCATTTTAGATAACGAGCTTCAATTTGATAGTAAAACTTTTAAAAGGTATTGCTGTGAATTGAGTATTAGGAATAAATATTCAACTCCAGCTTATCTTCAAGGAAATGGCAGGCCGAGGTTGTTAACAAGGTTATATTGAATGGGCTTAAGAAAAGGTTGGATGATGCAAACAGCAAGTGGGTGGAGGAGCTACTATATGTTCTCTGGACATATCGGACTACTCCTCGTCGGTCAACTAGGGAAACACCATTTACCATGACTTATAGGTCCGAGGTTGTGATCCCTCTAAAGACTAGATTTTCAACGTTGAGGATGAGCTTGTTCACTCCAGACAACAATGACAACTTATTAGAAAAGAGCCTGGATTTTATTGAAGAACAAAGAGAAACTGACATGGTTCAGTTGGCGTATTATCAATAGAAAATCAAACATGAGTATGACACAAGTGTGAGGCTAAGGCCATTAGCACCTGGAGACTTAGTGTTGAGTAAAGTTATGGGTACTACAAAAAACCCAACATAGAGAAAATTGGGACCTAATTGGGAGAGGTCATACTGTATCACCTCGATAGCCAGTATAGGTGCTTATTTTCTAGAAGATTTAGACGAAAATGTTGTACCACACCCTTGAAATGTAAATAACCTACAAAGGTATTATTATTAATGAAATGCACATTTGCCAAGTTTTTATTTAGGATATTATGTGTTGTGTATATTATTTGTCTAAGTATTAAACAGAACATTGGTCATGTTTGGCTCCTCGGACCACATACCTTGGTTAAATTAATACTCCTTATTATTAGTTTACGTATTAAACAGAATCTTGGTCATGCCTGGCTCCTCGGATCACATACCTTGGGAAAATTAATACTCCTTATTATTTGTTTAAGTATTAAATAAAACATTGGTCATGTCTGGCTCCTCGGACCACATACCTTGGGTAAATTAATACTCCTTATTATTTGTTTAAGTATTAAACAGAACCTTGATCATGCCTAGCTCCATGGACCACATACCTTGGGTAAATTAATACTCCTTAACAAATATTCAAGTGCTAAACAGAATCTTGGTCATGCTTAGTTTCTCGAACCATTTACTTTGGGTAAATTAGCACTGCTTAGTATCTCTCTAGGAGTTAAACAGAACCAGAGTAATATTTGGCTCCTCGGCCATATACGATGGGTAAATTAACACCTGCTACAGTCTTGATCTGCTGCTAAGTTGATGAGTACGTGAAACTTTGGGTAAGTAGATGTTTTACCATTGTTTGAAATTAAGAAGGAAAGCCTAAGGCATATATAATCATGTGAGCTGCTTATGTCAGATAGATAAGGTATGTTTTTGAAGTCAAAATTACACTTTATTAAAGGTTATAAACTTGGAAAAGTTAACCTGTTATATTATTGACTGCATAGAATGTATTAGTTATACTACCTCTTGTATGGACAATTGCTAAATTCAAGAATGATGCTATATCTTGAATTATTGGAAATTAAATCTCATACTTATGTCACTTAGGGTCCGTTTGGTTGGAGGGGTGGAAAAGTAAGAGGATAAAAAATTGTGGAATGGTGGAAAAGTGGGAGGATAGAAAAAATTTTATTTTCTCTCCTTTTTGTTTGGTTGGGAGTGGAAAAGTGGAGAGATGGAAAAAATGAGTTTGAATAAATTTACTCATATACCCTTATTAAAGAATGATGTCAAATTTAAAAAAGTGACAAATAACCACACAAAAAAGAGCAATCACCCAAAAATTTTTATAAAAATAAAAAACATGTTCCAAAAAAAATCACATCCAGTAAAAATAAAAATAAACTATCAAGCCCAAGCCCTAAAAAATCAAAAGGAAAAAAAAAAAAAAAAAGAGGCAATGTTAATGCCCAAGAAAAAAAAGTGACAACTAGCAATGTGATTGCCCAGAAAAAGAAAAAAAAATGGGGGCAACGTTGCTGCCCAAGAAAGAGAGAAGAAAGAAAAAAAATGCAACTTAAATTGAGGGTATTTGTATAAAGTGCATCTTTCAACACTTTTCCCTCCTCATTTTTCTCCCAAATTTGGAGGATAAAAAAAGGTGGGCCCGGAGGGAAAATTTCCCCCCTATTTTCTATTTCTCTTATTTTCTCTCCTCAACCAAACAGTAGAAAATGTCATTTTCCACCATATTTTCCTCTCTCTATTTTCTATCCTCCCTGTTTTCACCCCAACCAAACATACGCTTAAGTATAGAGTGGAAAAGAAATTATGTCTAAAATTGCATAAACTCTGGGAAGTAAAAAGAAATTTGATATTTTCCATTAAGTAAAGCTTTGCCAAAGCAAAGTAAGTACAATTCCAGAAACATAAACAACAATTACATAATTTTTTTTTTTTAAAATTATAAAAAAAAACTACTACAAAATGTGGCTTAGGTTCTACTTGGATTGAGGAGGAGGGTTGTCTTTGGATGGAGCCTTGGCAGATTTTTCAGGCACAGCTGCTGAAGAAGCTGGCCCTTTGCCCTAGAGCCATCCTTGGCAGGGATGGGGAAAGTTGCCAAGGCTATCTCTCGACTCTGAGAAGTCCCCTTTTCCTTAAGAGAATCCTTGGGTACAGCTAGAGGTTTTGTAGCCTCGGGGGCTACTTCCTTGGCCATTTTTTTTTTTAGCGGAGTTAACTTGCTATACCTCTTTAGGAGGACTGATAGGAGAAGGGAGAGCCTTGGCAGGTACATCCTTGCTGGGATATGACTCCTTAAGGGCCGTTTCAGCTTTGGAGCCTGAGGAACCTGACGGTCGGATGGCTGGAGGGTAGTAGACATTCTTTGCTCTCCTTAAGGCAGAGGAGGCCCCCATTCTAGCTTGGTTGAGGGCTTCATTCCATACTTTGAGGCAATAGGTTCTACAAACCCCAGAGACCTCAGCCCTAAAGGTTTCCTCAGTCTCTACCAGCCCGATGTCGTAACCATCCTGCTCGACTTTTTCCGCCTCTTCCAATTTTTTCTTTAAAATCTCTATCTGTTCCCTAGCTGCAAATAGTTGGTCTTCAGTCTGACAAAGTTGCCTACGTTGATTCTCCGCCTGCTTTTCAGCCCCATGCAAGGCAGACTTGGCACTCTTCCTCTCTCGGTCAACCTCGGTCAGCTTCGTGTTCAGCTCTTGGATTCTCTTCTCAACTAAGGAGAAGGCTTCCACAGCAGTAATTTGCCTTTCTTCCTCCTATTTCATTTGTCTGTGAGAGTTGTTCACTAACTCCTCGGCCATATGCGCAACTTGAACAGCCTTTAAAAAATAAATATGTATTAGTAATGACATAAAACAATAAAAATGATACTAATAATAATAAACTAAAAGTAGGTAAAAACGCTTACCAGCGCGAGGTCTCTTTTCAAGGTAAGAAACATCTCATGTTTTTTCATGTTTCGGAGGTTGGCCATGTCATTGGACAGCAGGGGGGGTTGCTCCAAGGCATTGGCTATGTACCTAGCCTTGCCTTGTTGAAAATCCCTAATAGAAGAATCTATAGGGAGGGGAGATCCATTCAACACCAAAGGGGGGTTCCAAGCCTAAACCTTGGTGCAATGATCACGCCCCTTCTCCATAACGGATCCTTCGATTGAGGACCTCGTTTGAGCAGTCCTGGCCACTTTAGCCCCTTTCTATGGCTCGACGGAAGACCCTTTCCTTCCTCCACAGCCTCTTTGCCCTTCTAGTCCCGCTTTATCTTCTTGTTAATAGGGTCAGGCTAAGAAGCTTGGGAAGGAGGAAGGGATGGGGGTTTGGCCTGGATGGCCACCTCAGGCACATTGCCCCCTGCATGGGACTCCAAGAGCTCTAGAAGACTTGTTCTAATTTTGCGTTGTAGCACCATTGCGTCAGGAATACTTGAAATTTCCTAAAGGTTCCTTACTTGAGCTAGGGGAAGATGGCTAAAATCACCAGCTGGAGCTTCTGGGGATTGAGGCTGGTTGAAAATCTCAAAGTCGTCCTCGGAGTCTAAGACCTCAACCACTTGTTCTCCTTCCTTAATAGTTGGTTGGGAAAGAGTTGCTTCTTCCTCGGCCGTGTGCTGAAAGGGTAGTTTTGCTTGTTGTACGCCTTTTAGAACAAGGCCCGCGTCAAGAAAACCCGGCACGGCGATGTTGATCTGGTGTAGATGGATGTCTTTCGCTTTAATCACGTGCTTGGGCGCCTAGAAGCTGGACAATATGGGATCATAGCTGAGGATGAGGTAGGCTGCTCTTAATTGTCCGTCTTTATGGACAAAGATCTCAACCGTAAGTATTTTTGTCAAATCAGGCTCGTTGACAAGATTCAAGTTCGAGATAGCAGAATATTTATCTACAAATTCATCAAAAATCAAAAACATTATTAGGAAACAACACAGGTAGAATAAGAAACAAGTTGTAAATAGCAATTAAAAAGGATAAATACAGGATAGGTTAGTAAACAAAAGGATGTTGTTAGAATAATAGACCTAGACCTAAAATACCCCACTTGGTGTCCCTTCTCGTGTTGGACAGTGAAGCCCATCGTGCCACTCCCCTAAGATGATTAGATAATCTTTATCTATACCCTTGTTGGACTCAGGGAGACACGATATGAGCCTGACCGCGGGAACTCTAGTTTTTAAGTAATATCCCTACCCTGTTAGTTTGTGATGATTGTAAATCCAATTAACGTCATGTATATTTGTTTATAAATTAAGTTGAAATACTAGTTCATGTATATTTTTTTTATCAATTTAGGAGTCAAACGAGAGAGAGAGAGAGAGAGATATATATATATATATATATTCTTAATTTAATAGTAATAGTAATAAATAAATAAAAACTATCAAACTCATGAGTTCAATTTGACTCAACCCGATTCATGTGGGTTGGGTTAGATTTTCTTCAACCCGCCGTGGTGGATTTGATCAAAAAATTCACTCAGCCCAACCCATACACACCCTAGGGCTTAGGTTATGCAATTGGAGTAAAACATAAAATGACATACAAGCCAGCCCTAGACATTTTTGGGCCTTAGGCGATAACTAAAAATCGGGTCTTTTTTATACTTATATATTAATTAAATTAATGTTTATTTAATATTTTTATATTATAATATATTTCATTTAAAATCTATTTTTCTTGCTTTTGAGATGCAAATTGACTAATTATTTTCAATTTTCTTTTAGTTGAACATCATTATGGTGAACTTGTTCATTTGTGACATTTTCATTTTCTTCTAAATTATTTTGAAGTTCATTATCAAGATTTGTTGTATTGCAAAATTGAACATCATTGTTATCTTGCAATTATATCATTTCATTATCTTCTAACTCTTTTTGGTGAATTTCTTGCTCATTTGTGATATTTTCATCTAAATTTTGTGTTATATTTTATTTATTACTAATAACAAATTTATCCATTGATCTTTTTTTAGACTCAATTAATTTTTCTTTTTCTTTTTTTAATTTTTTATATTCAGATACATATTTTCTAGTTGACATTTTTAATCAAACAATATATTTATAAAGACTAAAATAAAAAGTAACTTTCAAGTGTAGAGCAAATGAGAAATAGAACCTGATTTATATAAAAAATATTGTTATAGTTTCACCGAACAATAACAAGTTTTTAACAATCTCAACCTGCATAAATAAATACTTATTCAATATATTACCACTAATTAATATATATATATATATATATATATATATATATAAACACAAGATTAAAATTTAAAAAAAAAAATTTAAGTACAAGTAAAACAAAAATTTAAGCACAGCCATAACACAAGGCTTGTTAATAAGACCAACCCACAAAAAAAAACACAAAACAAATAGTATCTAATATAATATAGTAATATCTATAACCCAAAAAAAAAACTTGAAGGCCCAAACCAAACAAACGTGAAACGTCCAGGCAGGAGGAGGCAAGCCCAATCTTTTTATCTTAACAAATAAAATGAATAGACCAATTCCCAAATAAATTATACCTGATACGCTCATACGCAGAAAACTCAAAACGACAAAACCTAGAGCAACTGCAGAGGCGCAGAGCACTGAGCACTGAGCACTAAGCGAGGCGGAGAAAGCTGTGGAGAGAATCAGAGAAATTTTGGGCGCCAGCAATGGTGGAGCTGTGGACAGAATCAGAGATAGAATGAGATGAGAGAGGCCGGAGGCGGAGAGCAGAGAGAACGGTAAAACTAAAAATTTTAGGGATTTAAGTTGTTTTATTTGTTTTGATTTGTGATTGTTTTGTGATTAATCTCTTAAACCGGATTTATAGTTTGTCTGGTTGATTTTCCCCCTACTCCCTTGTCCTTGGGCCTTAGGCAATTGCCTAATTCACCTAGGGGTTGGGCCGGCCCTGATGACATGAAGGGCAAAAATGTAAAGTTAAGTAATTTGTTATAAAACTATAAAAGCACAATTTCTTCCTATTGACGATAGTGCCGAAAACAAAAACAAAAACACAATAAAGAAGAGAGACACGATGAAGAAGAAGCAAGACACAGCGACAGAGATGAAAGCTGTTGCGAAGATCTGTGCTCGGTGGAAATATGCTCAGGCTCTTAACATTGCTGATCCTTTACGAAGTACGCTAATCGGAGACACAAGAACCGACCTCAATAAGGTTTCTCGATCCATTATGGGTAAGAAGGTAGTCGCTGTGTCCACAAGGAAAGAGCTTAAAGCTCTCGTTTTCCTGCGTGAGGAATATGGTTGGACTGGAAAGGTTAAGATCACAGCACCTGATGAGAATAAGAAGGACAAAATCGTTAGATCCGCAAACCGTAATGGCATCAATTTGGTCGACTAAAGTAATACTACGTACTCTAGGTTTTTTTCGGAGGCCGGCGGTTCTGTAGCTTCCACTATCTTGTTCTTGTTATTTCTTTCTTTTAGCTTTTATGTTTGTTGCTTGAATGATGGCGGTGGCTTTGTTTTATTATAGACTGCGTTAGAATGGTGCTGGTATTTGTGTTTGGTTTTAATTAAACATGATTGGAATTTTTATATCATATATTGCTAGTGGACTACAATTCTTTTTCATTCTCTCCAAAGTTCTTTAGAAGAACTGAAGCCTATGTATTGTGCTTGCTCACAGCAGCAAGCAAGTCTGCCTCCTTTGCAATCGCTTGAGAAGTAGCACCATGATCAATTAAAGATATATAATGAGTTATTCACATGGCAAGTTGATTTCAAATTTTTTATTTTTTTAATGTTTTGTATATATTTTGTTTATAAATCTCATTAAGTTTTTTTTTTTTTTAATTTTATAATTTATACAAGATTCTATTTTAACCTAAGACTTAAATTTCGGCCCTTTTCACTTGACTTAACAAAAACTATGGTAAAATTGCAAAGGTGTACGCAGGTTTTGATTTAGGGTTTGGATCAATATGGTTAGGGCTATTGCATGCACCATGCAATAATTACCATCAATTATAACCTTTAATTTCAGAGTTTAAAAAAAAAAATGTAGTAGGCTCAAGCCCTATTTTTCATCACACCGCTAGACCCAATCCCATATATGGCTTGTAGTTCAGTACTATTAGCCCCAGAGAACCACTTTGGCATTTAATTGATTCCAAAATAGGTATAGCTCTTACTTAATTAGGGAAAATTATTATACCATATAGGCCTCCCTCTCACATCAAGTTCGCTAAGCTAAAATAAATAGATAATTTTTTTTCTAATTTTTTTCAAATTAATAGTGGATGTTATCATTAATAAAGTAACAACTCAAGGAAAATCGCTAACAACATCTATCAAAGATTGATATTAAATTAGTTTTTTTTAAGGAAAGATATTAAATTAGTTGAGTGTGTGATGAGATCCAACTCAAGCATATATTGGGTTGATCTTGACTTTATAAATACCTATAAGGAGTCTCAATCAATGCAAATTGACTAGTTCTTTTATGGGTGTAAGCGCAAATTTGGCTATTACTTTTCTCGAGTTGTTACTAATGGTATCAAAGTCAATCAAGTATCCCATTGTTGTATGGCCTCATAGACAACTATAAAAAGCTTATATTGTGATTGAAATAGTTCTTTTGGGCTATAATGCAAACATGGATAACAAGTATTTCTTGTTTTGTTATAGAAAACTCTTTGAAGGAGAACCAAAGTTTCTTTTAGGCTAGACTAGGGACCCCTTCAATTTAAATTTTAGATTTTTTTTTAACACTCCTTCTATCAATGAGTTATGGTGGTAGCTATTGTTTAAGTATTGGTTTACATCATAAAAATGAGGATGGTGTAGCTATGAAAGAAGCTACACCATCTCACCTTTACAAAAGGGCTTTAGAAGCTCACCTATGGGCTCTTGATGGTGGAAAAATGGAGGAAAAGGGGAAAGAGAGAGAAAATAGATCTAGAGAAAAGCCTTTTAAAAAAAAAAAAAAGAGAAGGGAATTTTTGTACTTGAATTTTCTAGGGGGGGGGGGGGGGGGGGGAAGGGGTGTATTTATACAAGTTTAGGGGGGTGAGGAGGTGACATACCCCCTTAGCTGCCCCTCTCAAATAGGCCGCTTGAGGGGTGTGGTACCTCCACATCACTTGATTTTATCCACTTGTCTTTATATTGTTGTCAGTGATCCTATAGATTGGGCGGTAACATTCAGGTAATCCCAACTTTATTATTTTGAAAATCACATTGAGTCAGTAGGTGCATTACTGCATTGTATTGTATTTAACTAGGCAAATCATCTACTTACTTCTAACTCTCTCTTTCTCTCTTTTAACTATTTTTCTTAACTTATTATTACACTTTCTCAAACATTTCATCCTCCAATTTTAAACCTTTTTGACTCTATGTTTGTCACATGGAATTAGCACCCTAAATTATACTCCTAATTACACCTTACTACTTTAAACTACACTCTTGATTACACTTTGCACTCTAATTTTTGAATTTCCATCCAACTTAACAAAATACTTAACATGAGATATAAAGTGTAACAAAAGTAATAGTTTAGAGTATAAAACGTGCATTCAAAAAATTTTAAGTGATAAAGTATAATTTTTCAAAAACCTAAAAGAGTAAACGACATGTCGAATACTAAAAGAACAAACGACGAGAATGCAATGTCCTTCAAGTAGTGACACAAAACCCATATCCTCACAACTTGGAGGTCATGTCAAACTTTGCAATCTCTAATCTTAACTATTTATGACTCATGGAAAAAAAAAAAAAAAAACTATTTATGAATATAAAATATTGATTTCATGCCTATTTTGAGAAAAAAAAAATTTGAGAGCTAGAAAAATAATTAAAGACTAAGAATATCGTAGAAAACCTAAATATGTTTCTTTTTTTTATTTTCATTTTATAAAAATTTCCGTTGCACCGGATTCTATTATTTCTTCCAACTCCAAAAAAGTAGTGCGAAAGTTACCGTTGATTATATTCACAAATTTAGAACAGAGAGAGAGAGAGATGAGATTTCGCGCGGCATTTAGGGTTTGTGAGAGCAGGAACAGAGCGCCATTGCTGCTTCAACCTCAAGCTTCACGCTCCTTCTCTCAGCTTCCATTGAACTCCCAACGGTTCGTATCGCTTCTCTATTCTCTATTCAATGCTGTGTTAACTATCATTTTGACTAAGCCTTTACTTTTTGCGAAACTGTAAAGATACCGTGATTTTGAATCTTGATTCAAACTTTTTTGTCTTATCATAGCATTAAAAAAGCGAGAAATAGCTCAAAATTTTAATTACTAGTAGTTGATTTTTGTTAATTTTTAGGCCTTCTTTTGGAATTGCGTTTGACATAGATGGCGTGGTTCTTCGCGGTCGTGTTCCCATTGGAGGCTCTCCTCGAGCTTTGAGGAGATTGTACGGAGATTCTGGTACTTCACAACCTATTCATTTCTCTGTATGCGTGTGTTTAAGTGAATTGTGAATTTTCTATACAACTAACTTTGTTTGGTTGCTGGGAAAATAGAATTCATGACACATGTTTAATGTTTTGTGTGTGTGTGTGTGTGTTATTGTGTGGAAAATTTGGGAAATTCATCTTAACTATGCTGAAATTGTTGTGAAATGAGAACTGTGAAAGAGTAAGGAAGGACGGTTATACAAAGAATGTTTTAGTTTCTGGTTTTGGGAATGGTAATTATGCTATTATGGTTGCCAGTCTTAATGAATAATGTTTCTTTTTATTCTGTTGTTGTATCTGACTCGGTTGATTTCCGCTGCAGGTGCTTTGAAGGTACCCTTTCTGTTCTTAACGAACGGTAAGTCGTTTAAGTGATTCAGTTTGTGGTTCATTAATAGAAATTTTAGGTGCTACTAAGAGGATGATGGGCTTATTGTAAAGATATATGTGATTATGGGGTTATTAGTTATGGTTTGTGAGGTTGATATTGACAAACATGCGATGCTGTATATTGAACCTTAGAACATTTGAGGCTTGTTTCTTTTTTATTGTAAAAAACTCTTTAGTCTGTCCTTCTATTGATATTTCTTTGAATTATTTGAGACCGAAAATAGATATGCCTAAAACATTGTGCTCCATAATTATCAACATGATTTTTGTGCAAGAAAATGTTATATTATTATTTATTGTCTTTACTTCTCAAGAGTAATGTATACAATACAACAATAAAATGAACAATACTATTATTTGATTTGAATAGGAGGTGGCGTCCCTGAATCTAGACGTGCCACTGAGTTAAGTGAACTTTTGGGAGTGCACATTTTACCTTCTCAGGTAGGGTTTTGTTGTTTTTGCTGTCTTTTATTTATTTTTATTTTTTAGTATAAATAGGAGATTGAATTTCATCTATTCATGATTGTTGTGGCTGTCATTTGAATGGTGGAATCTTTAGCATAGCTGTTCTTTTTTATGTTATCCTATTGCAGGTTGTACAGGGTCACTCAACATTCAAAACTTTGTTGAAGAGGTATATGTATCAGTTTGGTGTGAATCTTTTCAACATTAAAGTATCATATTCTTTTCCAATGCTGTTGTTGTCAACTAGGCATTATGTTAACGAAGAGACCACACCTTACAATTGAGTAATTATTACTGATGTCATTGATAAGTCTCCTGCTTGGCCAGGAGTGAAATTGTGAGAAATCTTGCATTGGATTTGGAAATGATGCCGTAAAATGAGATTTTGTAGCTGGTTGAGCAAATGCATGGTCTGCGATCAGAAAAGACTGCATCTTTTGGGGATGCATCCAGTTACTTGTCTGTTATAAATTATGTACTAGTCTTATTTCTCTTCCCTGAATTAAGTGCAAAAGCTGAGCCTGGATAGGTCTCACAGCATTTTGTTTATGAACTTCTTGTCATAAGAAAGGAACTCATCTTAAAAGAGTGTCAAACAAGTCTAGAACTACTGTTACCTAGGAGGATATTTAGAATGTTTCTTTTGTTTTTGTTTTTGTTTCTAATGTTCGTTAAAATATCCTTTCAAAGCTCTAAGTTATTTGTCTTTTTATATCAAATTGTTCTACAATGATTGCCAATGTATTTTCAATGTGTATAATGTTTTTCTAGCTTAAAAAATTCTCTCGCAATAATATACTTAGTTTTCTTCATCATCTTATGCAAAGTTTATTGGTTTCCTCTTCAGATTTGAGAATGAGCTCATAATTGCCACTGGAAAAGGGGAACCTTCTGTTGTAATGTCTGAATACGGTTTCAAGTAAGATACTTACCTTATACCTTGGTCATAGTATTTCCTGATTTGAAGGCCAGAGGTTTCTAGGTTTTGTAAGATTCACTTATTACTTAAGTTTGTTTGTGGTGGCAGAAAAGTCCTTTCTTTAGATGAGTATGCTTCCTACTTTGAGAACATTGATCCTGTTTCACAATATAAGATGTGGACAACTAAACAAGAATCGGGTAATGGGAGTGACCCTAAGAAATTGGTTCCAAAATACAATGCTACCTCTGACAGAGTCAAGGCAGCTTTTGTTGTCAGTGATCCTGTAGATTGGGGCAGGGACATTCAGGTAATCCCGACTTTAGTGTTTGGAAATCACAATGAGTCAGTGCATTGTATTGTATTTGACTGGGCAAATGGCATGCAAATTCTAATCTATGTAGATATATGTAGTAAATAGGGAGAAAGGTTTAGAATACTGCTGCAATGGAGGGTGGCGAATTTGAATGCAATCAAATTTTGGATATATTTTGCTTTTGATTGGTAGTAGCAGCCTTGGTTTTTACATGAGTTCCCAAGAACAAAAATATACCGTTGAAGTTCTATGTAGTGGATCTATTAATTAAAATGCACATAAGTTGTCACTGTATTTGTCATCATCTTATTCCAGATACTTTTGAATATCTGTACCCCTGAAGAATCACTGAAGTAGTTGATTTTGCATTAGGTTCTCTGTGACATTTTAAGATCGGGAGGCCTTCCTGGACACAAGAACACACAGCAACCACCTTTGTATTTTGCTGCAGATGATCTTGAATATCAGGTTGGTTATTAAGCTGATTCAGAAAATGTTAATTTGGGTGTAATTCATAAATTATTTTCATTTAGACTTGAAATAGGATCTCCAGAATTGCATTAGAATCCAAATTTCATGACTTAACCAAGAGCAATTTGCTAATTATGTAACATTTCTACACAAAACTCATAAATGTTCTGATCAATCCCCAATTTGATGGCTTTGGAAAGAGGAATTTTGTCATCAGTATTGAGTAAAGCAAGAAACATAGATACTGGTTAGCTCAAATGGTTGAAAGGGAGTATAAGAGCAAAAACTCATCAGGCAGATCTTATATAGCCTTGCTGAGTCAAGTCCATACCATACATAGGAGTCAGCACTCAATATGGGCTTCACTTGTTGGAACCCATCAATATGCCCAATTCGTTGGCCTGGATTCTAGATGCGCTTTTGCTCCCGCTGTTTTTGCCTATCTATGGGAAGCAGAGCTTGATTCTATTGCTTATTTATTTACTTGTATATTTTACCTCAATATTTGAAGAAAACTTAAGAATGTTATTGATTGGTTTCCCTACTCACTACAGGCTGCTTTTCCTTTTGAGCGTCTCGGAATGGGTGCTTTCAGAATTGCTCTAGAAAGTGTCTTCAATAGGTAACGTTAGTGTCTCAGGTTTAAAAATGATTAGGTCCTCAGTTTCCATCAAATAGGGGTACATCAGATTGAATGTTAACTCATTGACACACCTCTTGGTTTACATGTCTATAACAACTCATAAGTCATAATCAGAGAAATCAAAGTCTCTAGATTTTTAAAATCCAAGACACAATTTCCTTTTTCTTAGTTGCTTTTAGAACCTATTTGGAGGAAACAACTCCTTGATGGTGCAGTGAAATTATTATATTCCTTGAGCATCACCTATATACAAAAAATCTATGGGTTATCAATCACCCCTCAAATTTAGCCATCCTTGTAGACTTGGTGGTAGTGTCTTCCTGTGAGTGACCAAACACAGTGTCAAAGGTTTAAGGCTAGCAGATAGAGGAAGAGAGAAAGACTCACCCTTCAAGAGCACAGAAAAATAATAACATTTTTATTATGCATTGGGAAACACATTGCAAGAGCACCATATGGAAAAACATAAATTGTGATCGTCATCAGCACCCAATAGTATATGAATTCTTATGATTGGCTTTGGTTTGCAGAATTCACTGTAATGCTCTGGAATATGTTTCTTTTGGGAAACCAAATCCATTTGTATTCAAGAATGCTGAAGCCATATTGAGACAACTTCAGTCATCATGTAATGATAATGCCATAGATAAGGGAGACGTTGGATCAAATCCTTTCAAAACAATTTATATGATTGGTGATAACCCTTTCGTTGATATCAAGGGTGCACGACAGGTTTGTCTTGCTACTTGTTTTGAAATCCAGTTTTTTTGCATAAGAATGCTAGATTATTATTATCATTAAATGAATCAATTGTTATTTTATTTATGGGGACACCTTTTGATTCTCAGGCAGGACATCCTTGGTTTTCTATTTTGACTAGGACTGGTGTTTTCAAGGGAAAAGATAATCATGCAGAATTTCCAGCCGATCTGGTAAGTTCAATGCTGAAATTTTAAGATGCATGTCAGTGGTTATGCTTGCAAAACTATAATTTTCTACTATTGTCATGGTGAAAGTGTTGTAGAGATGGGGGATTTTTGTGAATCTGAAATGTGTTTTAGTAATACTCTACTATGTTTTCTTCTTGATTCTTGTGCAGGTCGTTGATACAGTTGAAGAGGCAGTGGACTATATTCTGAAAGAGGAGAGTACTTCTTAGGTCCCATGCAAAGTGGAACCCTTTTTGACTTTTGTATTGCTCTCTGTTTCTCGTCTCTCGCACCATTGTATGGCAGAAAGAAAGTCTAATACATCCAGAAAGCTTGGCAAGTTTTTTAAATCAAGTTCTTGGAACTCAATGAAGTCAATTTTGTCCCTTTTTTTTTATATAAAAAAAAAATTCTCATGTTATTCAGCAATTGCTTATTCTTTTTTTTTTTTTTTTTTTTGAGAAACGTTCTTCAGCAAAAGAAAGTTTAATACATCCAGAAAGCTTGGCAAGTTTTTTAAATCAAGTTCTTGGAACTCAATGAGGTCAATTTTGTCCCTTCATTAAAAAAAAAAAAAAAAAAAAAAAAAATTCTCATGTCATTCAGCAATTGCTTATTCTTTTTTTTTCTTTTTCTTTTTTTGAGAAACGTTCTTCAGCAATTACTGACTCCAAAATATGGCTAGTCATTCTTGTTACACTTGGAAAGTTCCTATCATGTTGTTATATAGTCTTATATTTTGGATATACATTTTGACTGTAAGCAATATCAGATTGTTTAGAAGTGTAAAAATTGTGATGCTTTGACTCAAAAGTCAAATCCCTTTGTGTTCAAGTTTTTATTAACTGGGGGGGATGTCATTCAGTTTTAAGTATCCATAAAATCTGGATCTTCAAGTCCTTGTTTATTTAATAAACATATTGAACTCAAACTTGAAAAAAAAATTCAATTTAGGTCCCATACACTTATGAAGCGGATTAGTTGATCAAGTTATTTCTTATTCCAAATAGGTAAGCACAAACAATTATTTCAACCACACTAAAAAATCACCAAATCTAAAGTAAATATGTCAACCATTAAAAGTCACACAAATTTGGTAACAAAGTAAAAAAAATCAAAGGAAAAGCCGCTATTAGAACCCAATCCCATATAATTCACTAAAAAAATAATTACAACAGTTTACTTGCAAAACCTTTGCGGGCAAACTAGACTCTGACCCAGTTTGGATAGCGCTTAAAATCACTTAATTCCGCGTTCCACGTTTTGCACTGGGACCCACGCGCACGAGCTGTTGAGGAAACGCGCAAATGAGAAAACGCAAGTTTTGCTGTAGCGCACCGTTTCATTTAAGAAGATCTCTCTGTAGCGCACCGTTTCATTAAAGTTCTGCGCACCGTTTCATTAAGTTCTCTACGCGTGTTGCAAGAGCTGAAACAAATATCTCCTGTAGCCTCTTCTTGCGCGTACTGTTCATGGATTTAGCTGATTTGGGAACCCTTGCGTGTACTATTCATCACAGAAGCTAAGAATAATCTCTGATCAAAACGGTGCGTTGCCTCTCGACGGCTAATTCCATTCTCCAAGCTTTCTGATTTTTCTCTCCAACTACCATGGCAGAATGCCTTCAATCCCCTTCAATGCTCTGTCCAAATCATCTTCAATGTCTTGGCACAGGCATTAGCAAGGGTACGGGTGAGGAGTGAATGGAGAAGGAAAGGAAAAAAAGATATAAAATTTGGTATTTATATGCTACAATACTTTCACCTTCGCTACAGTACCCGTGTTTAGTTACTTAATCCGCGTTTTTCTAATTATTTACTACAGTATTTTCAGCAACAAATTTTCAATTTCAGCAAAAATAAGTGCCATCCAAACAGACCCTCTATTGTAACCTTACCAAACGCATTGCTTGCCTTCCCACTACAGTGGCTTCAAAAGTCAAATTCTTTGGAATCTTTCTAGGTAAACTTCCCTCACGAATGAATCTCATTAGTAACCCAAAACCCAACAACAACACAAACTATGAGGCTTCAAAAATGATTTAAGCCTAAGGTGAATGGGTCATAATTGGTTTTGTTTAGACACCTAATAACAAAAATGGATTTTTTTTATTAAAAAAAAAAAAATTAAGGTTCAAGGAGAAAGATATTAGATATACTTTGTATAAAAACTCTTGTGCTTGAGATGTTTGATACAAGTACGTTAAGGTTTAGCAAATTTCACACCGTCACTTGAGCTAGTGTTCCGTGAATTTTTTTGGAGAGAGAGTTAACTTGAAATCTTCAATCAACAGCTTAACAAATTTTTAACTAATCTCAAAAGCATCAAGTTTAAAACCTTTTTTGACTCCATGTTTGTGACATGGAACTAAGCAACATCTAAAACCTAAAAGAGAAAACGACATGTGGATTACTAAAAGAATAAAAAACGACGAGAATGCAACGTCGCTAAGGGAGTAACAAAAGTCAAAACCCATATCCTCAAAAGTAAAAGATAAGCCCAACAAAAAACACACACACTCACATCCTCTCTTTTCCTTCACCACCATCATCCACCAATGGCAATGGAAGCCACTCTGCTCAGCTTTCCCTCTCACTCTCTCACCCAAACCAAAACCAAAACCAAAACCAAAACCAAAACCCAAACCCAAACACATTTCCTTTCAAACCCACCTCCATTCCTCTCCTCCAAACCCATAAGACCCAGCAAGCTCTCGATCCGCTCAGCCATTTCCCGCAACAAGAAGGAAGCAACAGTTGAGACTGTGAAAACCCAGCTCGATGACTGTCAGCTCCTCGCCGCAATAAAGTACAAAGGCTTCACTGTCAAACAGTTCCAAGATCTCCGGAGATCTTTACCCGAAACCACAACACTTGTCGTTGCGAAAAACACCCTTGTTTACAAAGCCATTGAGGGCACTCCATGGGAGGCTCTTAAGCCTTGTATGACGGGGATGAATGCTTGGCTCTTTGTTCACAGTGAGGAAATCCCAGCCGCACTTAAGCCTTATAGGGATTTTCAGAAGGAGAAGAAGCTTGAAGAGAATGACTTTAGTGGTGCAGTTTTTGAGGGAAAGTTTTATGCGCCTGGTGACTTTAAGACGCTCGAGAATATGCCTACGAGAGCTGAGATTTATGCTAAGATGTTGGGGTCTATAAAGAGTCCCGCTTCGAGCTTAGTCGGGACAATACAGGCGCCAGCGAGGGAGTTGGTGATGGTTTTGCAGGCGTATGTGAAGAAGTTGGAAGAGGAAGGTGGTGGTGGTGGGCAATAGTGGCTGAGGAGAAAAGGAGCAGCTCTTTTGAGTTTCTGCTATTCTTGTAATTGTAAGTGTATTTTGGAACCAACCCTCCCTCTCTTTTTGTTTTTCTTTTTTACTTGTAGCAATGTTGTTGTTATGGTTGAAATTGAGGGAGCAATTGAATTGAAAAGAATGCAAGTTGTAGAGTTGTGTCAAATTGGAGGTTGACTTAGTTTGTCTCGAAACTGATTAGTGAATATGTTGCAATATGGTTTTATTGGTCCTGTTGCTGGCTCCTAACATGTAAATTATCAGAACCAACTCGAGGAATAGATTCAAACTACGGTTTTTGTTGTAAATTGTGATTGTAGCCATAGAGACAAAGTGCCCATTTGTTAAGGTGTTTCCGAACTGCCCTTAGTACAACTTTTTTTCCCCTACCAATAGAATGACATTTAGCTGTGTAGTTGGGGGCATCCATCTGTGGAAATGGTTTATGACTTGGGATTCATAAAGTAGGCCTTTAAGGGAGAAAGACGGGGAGGGAGAGGAGAGGACTGCAGGCTCTGATATATCTATAGCAGTTTGTTTTATGGGTACCATAGCCATAGGGGAATGAGAGAGCATACTGTCATCAGTTCTGGTGAGAGAGTAGAGTTAAGTTTGGAATGAGTCGCTGAATTGGGGTTGTATAGTGATGATGTTCTTTAGGTCAGGTGTTAGTGGGATTCTCTCAGAGCCAAGGAACATTTGCTAGGGTATATGTGCAACTTGTTCACATCAAGTACAAGGAATAAAGAATCAAAAAGGGATCGGTATTAAACTGTTATTTATAGAGTCACTTTGTACACTGTTTGAAAACTGAAACTGTACATCAGTGCAGACGACTGTTTTCCTTTCTTGGGTGATAACTGATAGTGATACTACATTTTGTTTCAACTAATAAAATAGAATCGATAAAGTAGTTGGTGTCCTTAAAATCTCAATTAGTAACCACAGTTAACCCTTTCAGTTGAAAGTGAGTGCTACTATGAATATGGAAAGGTTTAATTGTGTGAGGAGGAAATGCTTATGGGCTTTTCCCAAGAGGATGGCAATAGGATAAGCATATAGTAGCTAGTACGTTGGAGGTGCTTTGTGTTTTGTAAAACTGATGCTTGAGACAGAGTCCTGCAACATTTCATAACTGAAGTGCAGAACAGATGATAACTTCACTAAATGTTCTTCGAGGAATTGTGCCATGACTCGAAATCAGACTCTGACATATTATAAACTGAGTATTTGGCAACGAAATTTTGTACCGAACGATTTCCTTTTATGAATCCCCTAGATCAAGTGAGAGGTTATTAACTTATTATGTTTGTTATATTATGAATGCATTAATCTTTTCAACATAAGATTGCGTTGGATATGGAATTGCTTTTGAGAGACCTACACTCAACACTGGAAAGATGTATATCAGTATGTGTATGGCCACGTGGCTGGCATTTGGGCTAGATTGGGAATGGAACTTACATACTGAGCGCATCACCGAGAAGGTAGTTTAGGCTAAATTAACTATGTTCTCAGAATGCTATGCCAAAAAGAGATGGTCTTGAGAGTTGAGTCGCTTTATTTTTTGGTAGCTGAGTTGCTCGTTTAGAATAAACAGTGTGGAATCAAATAATGAAATGTGAAAAACTATCACTCTAGTTGACTAAGATAACAAAAGCAAAATGGTTATAAAATCAATGCAGTTATGTCCGAAAGGTTTAGAAGAAGCAGTTAATCCTTGATCTCATGAAATTTCCATAATGTTAGTTGATAAAGCCTATACAGCATCATCCAAGATGCATATATTCAATAAAATCAGTTGTTATGAGCCTACAGATTTAGATACATCAAGGATTTGCTTCAGGAATTCAGTTCATATAAACATTATTGTTAATAACACTCTAGAGGTACTTGGCAAAGATTGATTCGACAACACCTTGAGCTATAGGATGATAACAGTCACGAGCCTCTGCAAACACTCTTTTAGCCAAAATCTTCTCCTCTTCCTTTCCAGTGCCTTGTACAAGAGCAGTGTAGAGTGGGCGAAGGTACTTCATCCTTCCAACTGACTTCAGCGTTTTCTCCACCTCACCATAATAATCTCTGCACTTAGCTGAAATGGCCAGTTGGAGAAACGCAACCTTTACTTCATAATCCTTCGATTCTGACAGCCTATAGCGCTCATCCAAGGCCAAGATCTGCATATCAAATGCAATAAATGATAACTGTAAGAAAACATCAGCTTACTTTCTGACCCTGGATATTTTTGGGTCCATGGGATCAAATATGGGAACAATAAGAAATACATCAAAAAGCTTGAAATATATGGGCACGAATCAACCAAAGCATTACAAGCAACAATTGGCAATAATGGATCTTTGATTCTTGAAAAAACAGATAATACATTTTTTTTTTAACATAAATATAGCACACATTCGAGATATTTATAAAAAAAAAATACAAGAAAATGTGCACTGCTTGCATAGTGACCCAGTGGATCTAGCTACTTCCATGTAGGAGGTTAAATGGATACCGCCTTTGAACACCAACAAGAACTCTTGATGTGGGGAGGGTGCCTAGACATTTCGTCTTCAAAGCTTATTTCTAGTCTAATAAAACCCCTTTTACTTTGTTTTTTCCCCCTCTCAGAAGAAATATAAGGCATTATTCAGCTAGTTCTGTCACACCAAGTAAAATAGTGATAATTTTCCATAAAAACACTACTAAAGCACGAGTCTTAAATCAGCATACACAAATTGCCTCAACATCACTCAAAATCCATTTCTTCCAGTCAAAGACATCCTTTAAATGATGTATTGGATGGTAAAATTACTATATTCAAAGGATAAGAAAAGAGTAGATGAACTGGAATAAAAACAATTTGGAAACTCTAACAAGATCAGAACCATCACCTGTGAAGCTTCAACAGCTTTGGGCAGGTTCTCCAAGTAAAGTTCCCATTCCTGCCCTTGCCAATCTGCAACTTCATCCTCCCTTGGCATCCGCCCAAGCTTAAACTCATTGGCAAGAGATACAATCTTCGTGTATATATTGGAAACTGGTTCATAAGCATCTGGAGGGATACCAGTGCCCTCGGTCCATAATTCTAGATCAATGTCTTTCTCTATTCCAGGGACATTGACTTTCAAGAAGTCCAGAAATGTCTCCGTATCAATTGATTTGAATTTAAAAGTGTTAATATACTTCTTGAGGAATTCATCAAATGCAGGCCTTCCAATCTACACATCCCAGAGGATAAACAAAATTGGTCAGGATATTCTTTACACAAACAACACCCAGTTACTCAAGTATAAGTGGACATTGATTCATATAGACTCTCAGGATTCTTGCTTCATGGGTAAGACTCCTATAACTATTACAACGCACAGATAACAACTTTAATTTGGTAAAGACTCTAACAATATGACACTATTAATATGTTTCCAGGAGGGGGAAAAGAAACACACACATGAAAGATGCACTAAGATGCAGTAAAAAAGTGATTCAACACACCTGACGTTCAATACGCCACAGAAACTGGAAACCTTTCTCATATGGAACTTGAGAATATACATCATCTGGGTCCACTCCTTCCTGATTGGTTTTGAGTTTTGTGAACTCCATGTTGTCCTTGAAACGCTCCATTTCCTCATTTAACCCCTTCCAACCAATTCCAATATTCAATGCAGCTCTGTCCTCCCCTTGTACGGCTTCAACAATCCTTCTCTCCGCATAAGTCGTAAATCCCTATGACAACAAATAAGAAAACTAATCCCATTTGCAGAGTACAAAAAGGCAACAAAACACACGTAATAATGATATATCTCAACCCAGTAAACCAGTTATTCATCATCTATGATTTTACCGTATATTTCATATTCAATGCCCCAAAATCTTTTTTTCTTCTAGTTGAAATCAGATCCCCACAACAACAGAAAAACGAAACCAAACCTTTAAACTGCACTTTGGCTATCAACAAAGTCAACAAAAAGGAAAGAGACACTAATTTGACCTGTTTTCTTAAGCAGCTAAGCAATTCAAACATTTTCAACAATTTTCCTCTTCCTGCCTCATACTTCCAAACATCCAATAACAGGGTAAACAATTCTCATAGCAAGACACATCAAACATAGAAAATAAACATACGTACAAAAGGATCACCCAAGTCAGATATGAATTTACTCATCCCTAACAGAACACAGAAAACCTTTAGACAATTTGCCACTCAATTAAGTCAACAACCCCATGCCACTTGACAGTAAAAATAATACCACATGTACCACCAGAACCTTGATGGGAGTGGGCACAACATCAATTTGTAAGCTTGCATTTTGTAGTAAAAAAAAAAATAGTGGTGTGGCTGACTATATGAGAGTGACATTCCACCGCTACATCTCTAGCATTTGCTCAAAAAGATAAACTTGAACAAATCCAGTTACTCCAAAAACACACACAATTTATAAGCCATACCTCGTTCAACCAAAAATGGTCGTTGGTCTTGTTAGTGATCAAATTCCCAGTCCAACTATGAGCAAGCTCGTGAGCCACAACCTGGGCTCCACTAGCATCGCCTTTAATCACCGTCGGCGTCAAGAACACCATCCTCGGATTCTCCATGCCACCGTACGGAAAGCTCGGCGGCAACACCAACAAATCGAACCTCTCCCATTCGTACGGTCCAAAAAGCCTCTCGCCTTGCAGCACCATCTCCTCCGTGCCGGCGAACTCCCTCGCCGCCTCGTCCAGCACCGGCCCCGCCGCCTCCGCATAGACCCTAGTCCTCGGCCCCACCTCCCTGAACCCCAGCTCCCCGACGGCGAAAGCGAACAGGTACGTCGGGATGGGCTGGTCCATCACGAACTCCTCCACCGCCCTCCCCTCCGCGGCCCACGTCGCGTGCGGCGGCGGCGGCGGCGCGTGAGACAGAGAGGACTCGTTGGGGGACCGGCGAGTGACGCGGCGGGCGGACATGACGGCGGAGAGGGAGGAGGGGACGTTGAGGAGGCAAGTGTAGGTCACGCGCGCGGCGGGGGTGTCCTGGCAGGGGAAAACCGAGCGCGCGTGGATGGACTGGCATTGCGTGTAGACGAAAGGCAGGGTCTTGTTGAAGGTCTGAGGCGGAGAGAGCCACTGGAGGGCGGAGGAGGAAGGCGAAGGCGAGGTGGAGTAGACGACGAGGAAGGAGGAGTGGTTGGAGAGGGAGAGGGTGAGGTGGCGGCCTCTGATTGGGTCCTGGTCCGGGGAGAGAGAGAAGGGGATGGGAGCTTGGGACTGTGGGTCGAGGACGGAGTGGATGGTGAGAGAGCGCGTGTCGAGAGAGAGTGGGCCGGTGTGGGGGTTGGAGAGAGAGAGGAGAGCGGTGGCGTGGATGGTGGAGGATGGGAAGTCGAGGTAGAGAGAGAGAGAGATGTGGGTTGTTACTGGGTGGGTCGAGTCCGTGAACGAGTGTGGGTCTATGGGTGCCATTTTTTTTTTTTTTTTGGGTTTGAGAGAGAGAAAAGAGTGTGTGTGTTTGTGTTTTTAGATTCGAAGACTGAAGAAGAAGAGTTGTGGAGTCAATACCGGAGAGGAGTTCGAGAAAATGAGCTATGACTGTATTTTCACTCGTGACATTAATGCCGTGGGGTTGGTTTAGTCTTTTAGAGTAAAACAAGGGTTGACTCAGTGGATTTAAAGGCTGAGGTTTCGAGAGATTTCTTATTGTTTGCTTTTTTTGCATTAATTTATGGAACAAGTTTATCTTCAAACCGATTTAAACAACAAAAATTTACCCAAAAAATGGCATTTTTTAATCGTCGCAGCAAATCCTATATTTTACAGCTTATTACAAGTACTAAATTGCAACAAAAACAACATTATTTCGACCTGATTGTATTATTGACGTTGTTTTTATTATGAATAGATTATAGCATTATGAAAAAAATTTATATTTTAAAATTATATTGATTTATTATCATGTACTAATTATAATCTATCACTTTAGCGTAATAATTTCTTTTTTGTTACTTTTTTATTGTTAGTAATTTATATGAGAAGGTCCGATTGGTACAATTATGCATCAATCAGATCATAAATAAGCCGTCTGGCTATTATAAAAAAAAAAAAAAAAAAAGTCATAGTATTAATCTTGTTTGGCGAGAGAGAGTGTGGCAGTGTGTGTTTTTTCCCACCTTCTTGCGAGTAGTGAGATAGAGTGGTTGGAGGGATTTTGTTAGTGCTATTTTTGGGTACCTTTTTTCACTCTTTTTTCAACAAAGAAGATTTGGATGAAGAATAATAACTGATAAGTGTGCATTCCACTAATAAAGTCCCACCATGGAAGATTTACAGGCATGCGTGGTATCTATTCTAAAGTTTACTTCTCACTAAAGCTATTAAATCTATTCTAATATTCTATTAGAAGCTTACTACTCACTTGAGCTATTAAAGTAGGGTCCGATCAACTTATTGTATTATTTTTAAGGAAAAACAATAAAACAAAAAGGAGAGAATTTTATGGTGAGGTGATGACTGTGATTGGTATTATTATGTAATAAAAGTGATATAAGTTGAGGTGTCATGTAAATTTAATATTGCATTATTTTTATTTTATTACGTCAATAAGCTATGAGTGAAATTTGTTTTTTGTATCATTGTTGTGTTGAATATTATTTGCTCAAGTATCACTACTGTTAGAATTGTTAGAATTGTGTAGTTAAAACTACCTTGCACCCTTAGTGCGATAGTCACTTCATAAGTATAAATGTTTGCAGAGTGTGAGAGACAATGGCCGGGGTTCAAATTTCTAGAAGGGAGCTTCACAGACATATACAATTAGATTAGGTTAGAGTAAAAATTCTATCTTGTATAAAAATAAAAATAAAAAAATTTGTGTGGTTAAATAATTAAATTTATTATATCTTAATAACTTAAACTTTTGGGATAATAAAAAATTTAACATGGTATCTGTGGGGTCAAAATTTGTAGCCCAAGCGTAAAAGGTAAGGGATTGAAGCTCAATAAGCCCACTGCAATGAATTTGTAGAGTGTGGGTGAAACAACTGGGCTGTCCGTGAAATAAACAACAGTTAATTAAGATATCAAGAGATGAACCAATGCGAAAACACACTTAAAAACTGAACAAATTGATGTCCGAAGAGGTATATTATTGATTGAAAGGTTAATACAGTTTTTAGAGTTACAGTAAAATCGTTCTCTTCTTCTTCCTCTCTTTTTCCGATCCCCCTTCATCAAAGGTCTCTTCCATTTATATAACCTCCTTCTCAACCATCTCCATCGTACACTTGTTCTTAATCTAAGCATTCACTTAAGTACATGTTACATCAGATATCTTATTTAGTTCTCCATGAGTGGTGGTAGCTGAGATTGCATTGCTCAGGGGTCTTCTCCACATAAATGCGGCCAGAAAAGTTGCTGCAGTGCATTAAACACGATGGTAAAATCTTTTTCTCTAGATATTTCTTTATTTATATCATCTTCATACGTGGAAACAGTTCATCCTTATCGTTGGATCCTCCTGGAAGTTCACCTAAACTGCCCAAGTATTTACTTGACCGATATTCTTCAAGTCCGAGGAGGGTATACTCCTCGGACTATACTTCCTCACCCTTTCCTTACTTGATTCTCCATTCTGGGGTCTTTCTCAATTCTTTACCCCTCCTCAGACGTACTCATATCTTCAAATGGGACCTGAGGCCCAACATACGTGTTTGAGCTTTCACCCCCTACAATATCAAAGTAAAAGCTCTTGAGTTTGAGAATATCTTAACACCACCACTCACTTTTACAAAAGAAACAAAGAGAGTTCTTGCTTCCCACTTTAAGGTATTGGATTCCAAATTTTATCAACATACCTTCTTTGATAAAATTCTCATTATTCACACACACAAATGATGCAATCACATTTTTACATCTATCATAATAAAATAAAATTTTTCATAACAAAATATAAATAAATAAATACATTTCATTCCGCATTCTATAAAATTCCCTTAAGATTTTATTCTTTAAAAAAGAAAAGAAAAAAATTCCTCCTATAAATCATTGTTTTCTTCATTAATTTGTTAGAAATTGGAATTACCTTTTCTCCTACCCTTGGAACTTTGGTTCCCGTGATTCTTCTTGCCATCATTATTGTATAATACTCTCGTGATTCGTTTTTCAAAAGAACATCGCACGCACCGTTTCTTTTAATTTTTTTATTTTTATTTTTGCTGAATACCATTTTCTTTCAAGAATTAGAGTCCGTTTGGATACAACTTATTTTGCTGAACTGAAAATTGAAAATATTGTAGTAAAATAAATTTTAAATGTGTAAATAGTACCGTAAAACCTATTTTTAACATTTTTAAATGCATGAACAGTACATAAACAGTGTATTTACTGTTCATAAACAGTAAAATTTGTCTCTAAACAGTCTAGAAACGCGTGAAAAAAAAAAAGCAGCAAAACGCAAACGCCAGATGCATCTTCCTATCCAAATCCAGCCTTAATCCATTACGTGTATGTTTGGTTTGCGCATCCACGTTGGGCGTTTGCGTTTTCAGTTTTTTTTTTTTTTTTTCACACGTTTCAGCCCAAAATTTTACTGTTTATCACTGTTGCGGCTACTATTCATTGAACAGTAGCAGCAATATTTGAATTTCCCAATGAACAGTACACGATGTGCACTATTCATGAACCCACAAATTTAACTTTTTAGTAACTTTTTCATTAAAAATGAGTCTCACGATATTATTCACACATTTAAAAATTATTTTGCTACAGTGTTTTTCAGTTTTCAGTTTCAGTTTTCAATTTTCAGCTGTATCCAAACGGACCCTACATTCATCCAGATCCCAATCCCACTAGTTAACACAACATTGATAAACTTGATTGGTATGTTTGGTCTTTGGTGTCAATTTGATTCAGCTTGCACCAAAACTTTGACTTTATAACATTCTCATTATTCCCTAATTATTAACGGGGAGCATGCACAATGAAGGAGAACCTTCCATCACCATAAGCCATGAAAACCAAAAGGAGCAAGGAAAAAAAAATCACCATTTGAAAAAAGTGATCAGTTTCATTATTTAAATTGCTAGCCTTGAAGACTAAAGATACAGGTTGGCGTTGTACGGTCTACTTATTACAAATGCGCGTGTTTTTCAGTTTTCAATATTTAGCTGTATCCAAGTGGACCCTATATTCATCCAGATCCCAGTCCCACTAGTTAACACAACATTGATAAACTTGATTGGTATGTTTGGTCTTTGGTGTCAATTTGATTCAGCTTGCACCAAAAATTTGACTTTATAACATTCTCATTATTCCCTAATTATTAACAGGGAGCATGCACAATGAAGGAGAACCTTCCATCACCATAAGCCATGAAAACCAAAAGGAGCAAGGAAAAAAAAATCACCATTTGAAAAAAGTGATTAGTTTCATTATTTAAATTGCTAGCCTTGAAGACTAAAGATACAGGTTTGGCGTTGTACGGTCTACTTATTACAAATGCGCGTGTTTTTCAGTTTTCAGTTTCAGTTTTCAATATTTAGCTGTATCCAAGTGGACCCTACATTCATCCAGATCCCAGTCCCACTAGTTAACACAACATTGATAAACTTGATTGGTATGTTTGGTCTTTGGTGTCAATTTGATTCAGCTTGCACCAAAAATTTGACTTTATAACATTCTCATTATTCCCTAATTATTAACGGGGAGCATGCACAATGAAGGAGAACCTTCCATCACCATAAGCCATGAAAACCAAAAGGAGCAAGGAAAAAAAAATCACCATTTGAAAAAAGTGATCAGTTTCATTATTTAAATTGCTAGCCTTGAAGACTAAAGATATAGGTTTGGCGTTGTACGGTCTACTTATTACAGGTGCGCATGTTTTTGAGAGATATTTCTTTTTTTCTTTTTTGAATTATCCTACTCTTCGTGCGAAGAGGAAAGGTAAAAAATAAGGGTGTGCATGGATCGAGTTGGGTCAGGTTGAGGAGATTTTTTGACCCAACCCACCATGGTGTGTAAAAAAAATTCAACCCCGGGTTGAGTTGGGTCAGGTTGAACCCATGGGTTGGACAAATTTTTTTATTACTATTATTATTAAATTGAGCAGAAAAAATATATCATACTTACCACCTGAGTTGACAAACAAAATATACATTAATATTTCAACTAATATTTCAACTGAGTTGTAAACAAGATATGTTTAAGTATCCAACTGAGCTGATAAACAAAATATAAATGAACTAGTATCCTAATTCACTTATAAACAAAATATACATGAGTTCCTAACAAAGTTATAAACAAAATATATCTAAAATTTTTAAATTTTTTTTATTAATTATATAATATATTTAAATATATATTAAAAGAACTAATAGGATTTTATATTATAAGTGCTCTATAGCTGGTTTTTTTTTTTAATCTATTAAATATATAATATTTTTTAAACAAATATTAAAATATGGGTGGGTCGGGTCAGGTTTGGCGAGTTTGTAATTTTATAACCCAAACCCAACTCGACCTGCTATAAAATAAAAAAAAAATTGTAACCCAACCCAACCCACCAAGCTCTAAAAACCGACCCAACATGGCGGGTTTGCCGGTTTTTTGCACACCTCTAGTAAAAAAGTTGTGCATTGTTTAGCTAAGTTAGCTGCTAATTTTTCAGATAGTGTAATATGAATGAAAGATGTTCCACCATCAGTTTTATCTTTTGTTCAAACTGATTTAACCTCTTTTTCGAAATAAAGTTAATTATCTACTTTCTTCAACAAAAAAATGCTAAGAGCCTTATATCTCAACTAACACCTCGTACTATATACAACAAAAATGCCTGGATTCAAATCTCCCTCAACCAACTACCGAATTATCAAAAAACAAAATATCATTAATCAAATTAAATATTATATGCGTCAATTCAATGATGTCATAGTGATGTAATATATATATATATATATATAATGGGTTCCACTCTCAAAAAAAGAACTCTATGGTTTGAAACATATGTAATCTAATTGGGCCAAACAGTCAAAGTCCTTATTAGCATTGGGCTCTTAAGAATCACTGACTGGGCCCAGATCCAGCTACACCCACCACCTTTGCATTGGAGGTGTAGAGCCCACATTTACCAAAAATAAACCCATCATGACACCCAACCCCCCACGCTCTCCATTCATGATTCATCTCTCTCCCTCCATTCCTCTCTCTCTCTCTCACCTGAAAGCAAATCTGTGAGAGCGAGTGAGCAAAACAAAACAACCAACCAAAGAGAAAGAAGCGAAACCCTAAAAAATGGATGACTATACGAGGGAGATGATGGACCTCAAGACCCTCGTCACTCGGACTCTCGAGAAGAAGGGCGTCCTCGCCAAGATCCGGGTTTAATTTCCCACTTTACCCTCTCTCTCTCTCACTTTTTCGTTCAATTTCTGTGTTCGTTTTTCCAATTGGTAATTTTGCACCTAAATTTGTCTTTTTTTTGAGCTAATTGTGTGTAATGCTAACACTTAGTTGATGTTGATTGGGTTTTTGGATTGGAAGATCATCCATTTATTTAGGTTCAAGGAAATGTGGTTATTTTTGGCCTAAAATTATTAGGGTTTTTGATGTTGTTTAGTTTGGAGCTGAGCTAGGTTTTTGAGAATGTGAGTTAGTTTTTTTTTTTATAAAAAAAAAAAATTAGGTTTTGATTATGAATTTTAGTTTCTCGAGCAGTTGATTAATAAAGCTCTAGCTCAACTGGCACCTAGGTGTAGTTGAGGTCGCGGGTTCAAGACCTGCGGGTGTGTGTAACTTACTAATCTTAAAAAAGATCAAGGAAGATGTTTGATCTGTCCCGGTATGCTTTTATATGTATTAGTCTGTCTACCAGTTGAAACTTTCTTGGTTTTTTTATTATAAAGTAATGCTTTTGTTTAAAGATTGGGGTTCGATTTGAAGGGCGAACAAAAGTCCATAAAATAGCTTTAGTATAAGAAGTAAAAAAGGACATGTCAATTAAGGAAGAAATGGAGAGTATGGCTTAGGATAGAATGGTGGAAAAGAGTGCCCACAATTTTGGGACTAAGGCTTGGTTATACTTGTTGTTTTTGTTATCTATGGTGTGTTTTTTGAATAAAACCGGGAGGTGAAAATTATGACCTTTGATGGGTAGATTTTGCGAAACATAATAATATAAATGACCCTGATTACAGTTGATGAAGAATTAGTAAAGTGACTCCAATGAATTGGGATTGAGGATTAGTTGGGTTGAGTTTTATGCTTTATTACCAAGAGGAATTGAACGATTCCATCAATGTTAAAACTTTCACTAATTGATTCATGTTGTTGGATATTTGCTAGGCTGAACTCAGAGCAAGTGTGTTTGAGGCAATTGAAGAGGAGGATCGGGTAGTTGAAAAAGAAGAAGGTTTGCCTCCTGCATTACTTGGTAGCTGCAACGATCGTGCAAAACAACTTCATGCTTCTCCCTCAGGTTCCTCCACGCATCTATATTCTTTCCTATTTGTTTAATACATTCAGTCCAGTTTGGATGGGTCAGGTGTAAGCAAAATTAAGGTCTTAAAGCTTCAGTCTATGCATTAAATAAGAGTCAAAATTAATATTTTGCCTTTGAAACCAGACGTTTGGCATGTTATTTAGGTGATCCTTTCAGAGTAACTTTGATTCTTAACCAATATTATCCGAGTTCTTCATGTAAAGAATGAAATGATGTGAAATGCGCCAACATGGCTTCTGTTCCACCTTAAATGTTAGGTTTTAATTTTTCATTGTGATTTCTTGATTTTCTTGCCTCTTCTTTTACTAACCATACAATTGATGTGGAACATATGAAAATGGTGATGTCTTGCTGCAGAACATGATGCATCTGCATGTTACTACTGTAATTATGAGGGTTTAAAGTATTATTTATGGCAATATTTCTAATTTATTCCTCTTTCATTGCACTCTTTTAATTGCAGGACGGCTACTTACTGCTCTTATATGCGAATACCTAGACTGGGCGCAATTAAATCATACACTAAAAGTTTATTTGCCAGAGTGTAATTTGGTAATTGATGTGGAACATATGAAAATTCTCTTGTGGTTATAGTATTGCTGATTTTGTTGCAATAATTTTTGAACTAATTTTTTCAATTTGCTTCTAACTTATATGGGGATTATTTTGTAGCAAAAAGATTCTTGGAAAGCAGAGTTGAAAGAATTTAGTAGCAAGAATGGATATGATCTCAACAGGAATGGTGATAGTGGTCCTTTGCTTTTGGATGTGCTTGAAGGATTCTTAAAGTTTGAGGTTTGATATTAGATCTCATATAGACATCAATATTTTCATATTCAATTGAAAATGTGTGTGGTTCAACTGACACTTCCTTGTGTTTTCAATTAAGACATTTAAGGTTCAAATCCCCCATCCCCCCACAACTATCAAATTATCCACAAAAAATAATAAATAAAGTGTGGTAACTAACATGATAATGCTAACTTTGTGCATCAAGGTTGATTAGACTGTCCTATGTAGGAGTACTATGTAGGATTTTATGCATGTATGTTTCCATGCATTTATGATTAATTTCTTCCAAGGATGCTTAATTTGAAGGACTAGGAGATAGTGGGTTGTCTGATCTAGATGTGTGCATTTTAACATCTCCTCTACCAAGTCATCTTTGTATGTTAAGAATAGTAGCAGCCTTCTTGATGTATATAACGGTAGCCACAATGAAGCTTTAATTTTTTTTTTTTTAAATTGATGAGTGTGATTTGCAATACTGATGCTCTGGAATTAACTAATGATTGGTATTTATATGAATGTTCAAAATTTGAGATTTGGTCTTTTAAAAAAAAAAAAAAAAATACCTATTTCTCAGGGATTGTATGTATGTAGATATATGTACTATTCAATTTTGATTTTTTGTTTTTAAATTGATTAATTGTTCCTTTGAATCATGTTTTGATAGAACCTATCCCAAGCAAGGGGTACTGGAAGAAGGTTAACTGCTCAAGAAACTGAGTCCTTATCCAATTTAGAGTCCAGGAACATTCGAAGGCCTTCTTCATCATCAGTTGGTGGGGGCTTGCCTCCACTGGGAAGGTTCTGCTCCTACATCACTTTTCATTCTCTTAGTCTAACTTGTTTAATCGCTCTTTTCTCTTTCCCCTTTCTTTTCCTTCACTCCCATTGATACTTTGGTTTGTTGTTGTGCAAATTCTAGGTCTGTTCCTTCTTCCCAGGCATCGGGTAAGTAATGAAGCTATTTGTGATTTCCTTCCAGTATCTGCTTGCTTGTGATTTTCTTTACCTGATATGTTCTAGCATTCAGATCGTAGAGGAGGCTCCTCCATGTCTGGTTACAGGAAGGATGAGTACAGTTGGAGATATGACAGTGACGAGCACCCAGAGGATGTAATTCGAGCTTCAGCTGCCTTGGAGAACCTTCAATTGGATAGAAAAGCTCGAAATCTCACCACATCTTGGCGGTTTGTTCTGATACCCCAATCAACAAATTTGTTTCTATTTTCCATTTGTTACAAGTGAAAAATAAATAAAGGATATTGATTATTGACTCTAGAAACATCCAACATGTCTACATACTGTTCCCTTGAGGACTGCTAGAAAATTAACTCTTTGTGGGAGATGGAGATTGCTATTTCCATCATCACCACCACGACCATCATTATTTAGCAGGAGGTCAATTGTTAAAAGATGTAGTGTAGGCTAGGGCTAGCTATGCCTCATAATTGCCTATCTTACTGCCTGAGTAGTAATATATATATTATTAATGTTTGGTCGGAGGAAAAATTTCATAGCATTGCTGTTTTCTTTTGAAGAATTTAGAGTTTGTTGATGCATTTTGTTTTGCTAGGAGATTGATTAATGAATGAACAAGCATGTAATATTCTTTCCTCACTCTAGTTCAAATGTTGGCATCTCCTGTCTTTGTAAAGACAAAATGAAAGGCTGGATTACAAGTTCAAGACCCATCATATATGCATGTATAATTATTTATCAAGAATGATTTAAAAAAAAAAAATCCATGTGGTAGCTGATAGTAAAGGAAGGCAACTTGTGCTCTCTTGGCCCCCTTTTTGTTTTGTTTTGTTTTTTTGTTTTTATTTATTTATTTATTTATTTTAATTAAAAAAAAAGTGTCAGCATAGCTTGTGCCTGTCTTAAACTACCTTAACCTCATAGCTCATGCATATTGTATTCTTAGCTTATTTGATGGATTTGGTTTCAGGCATGCTGGGGATGGAATCAGTGAGGATGATGGCAGGCCAGACCATATGTAGCTGAGTGAATTCCTTTGTACGACTGCATGTGTATTTCAATGTATTTTTTTTTTTCAACGTTGAATGAGGGTAGTGATGATATGTAAGATATTGTATTGTGATTTGATTTAGTGCTTTGATTGAGCTTTATTTAGTTTTGTTTTATTTCTGACCCATGAATTTCATATCAGTGACTTTGCCCTGTGTAAAAGTTCCTAATTTGGAAGGATTAAATATTGTGCGAGTGTAAAAATTAAGTGGCTATGTAGTCCCTAGTCAGCTGATACCACCTGCTTGAAGGCTTTCCCATTTGGATAGAATATGATGTATCCCACGTTCTAGCTCTTGATCTTGGATTCAATCCATATACTAGTCTTGACCATTCTGGTGAAGTTTCTCTTAAATATTATCTAAGCACTGCAGTCCCTTCTCTGAAAACAATGTAACGGAGTAAAATGAAGGAATTTGGTGTAACCTGGAGAGAGAGATAAGGAGGGTTGAAATTAGTTTTGCTTCGTTTTCCTTGAGGAAACCAATACTTTAATGCGTAGGTGACCCGTGACTGCTTCTCAGTTCTCAGGAATGCCTTTGCTCCCTGCGTAGATGTGACTCATCATTATATGGCCTTTGTTCCCTACTGTTGTAATTGTAAGATTCAATTATTGTGAATAATGCATATATATAAAGGAGCGGATAAAAACTAGCGTAAACTCTCTTAACTAGGATATAAAGGAGGATACAAACTAGCATAAACTCTCTTTTAACTAGAACAGGGATCCAAACTTCATGTTCCAAATTGTGTTCCATCGATCCTCAATTTAAGTTGTGGACCACGAGCTATTTCTAGGTTCGATCCTCAATTTGTGCTTCTTGTAAGTTAAAGTCTCTAAGTTCGATCCCCATTGAATGGATTAGTACTTTCTTGTTCTATCATAAAAAGCTAAAGAAAAGAAGAAGAAAAAGATGGATGGTTGGCAGGGCCAGCTAGTAGCTTCAAGGTAACCCCACATAGGAAAGTATCACATGATATATCCTTCACGACAACCTAAACACCTCGTGGGCTAATTCAAAGTTAAACAGTTGACACACACCGTGGCTTTATTTCAAACGTCAAAAACTTCCTGCAGTCCTCACTTTCAGGAACAGGAACACAAACACAATAATCCACACTTTTGCCACGCTCCCCCAAACTTCTCTCTCTCTCTCTTGCTCTGCAACAGTCAAAATTTGGAACACTATTCCATGGCGGTGTTGAACCGCTTGTTGTTGGGAGTGAGAGCGAGAGCCACAACTACAAGCCACTCCAAATTCCGTGCCTTCTCTTCTTCTTGCTCCATGGTAAACCCCGAAGCTGACCTCAAAGCTTCTCCTCCGTCTTCGTCTTCTTCTTTGCTAGGCTCGAAGCCCCTCTCTCTCCGCCAAGACCACCACCACCACCACCGCCACCCAGTCCAATGGGTTTTCCTTGGCTGCCCAGGCGTCGGAAAAGGCACCTACGCCTCTCGCCTCTCCAAACTCCTCCGTGTCCCTCACATCGCCACCGGCGATCTCGTCCGCGACGAGCTCTCCTCCTCCGGTCCCCTCTCTTCCCAGGTTCAATTCCAATTGTTTTAGGAAATTGAGTCTTGACTTTTTTGGTTTTTTTTGGTAAAGTGGACTTTGAGTTACAAGTTACAACAAAGACAATTATTGTTGTTAGTTCTGCACTAAGGTTATAAATTGATCCATGTTGGTGACTACTTAGTTTATTGTAACAGCCTTTGATATGATATGTATCCATTAGCCAACTGCTTTTGTCAGTGTTACTGACCAGCTCTTTACTTAATAAGATCTAAGTATATATCAATAGGAAAACTAGAGAATCCCTTACCTTTGTAGCAATGAAAATGACATAAACAGCAACTTTGATTCGCTTCTCGATGAATAAGATTTCCCTTTATATCTTAACTTACTTATATATACTGACTATTATCACAATCATAAATTCTAGAAATTTTTTTCAACTCATACTAATTTTATCATAAGGTTGTTAACAAGCCAAGGCTACAAAAAAGGTAGAGGAATTCTTAAGTTCACATCAGTAGAAGTTGTAAAAAATGACAAGTCAATTAAGAAGGGGGCAAAGAATATATATATAAATAGGATGGAGTGTCAAAAAAATTATGAGATATGTGACCAATCCATATTAATCTGTTAAGGATCCACAGCTAACCCCCAAAGTTGTGGAACTAAGGCTTGGTTGTTGTTGTTTTTGAATCGCCTTATATAAATGTTACACAAACCCTTATTATTACACGCTTGTAATAAATCCTCCCTTAAAGCTCTAGTTTCAATCTTTGGAATAGGAATTCACCTTTTTACCTTTTACCAAGTGCTAGAACACACCTTCACTCCTATTCTAAAGTCTAGAACCATCAAAATTTATTTTAAACCACCCATGTATTGGAGGATACCATTGTATGAATCTCTTTATTTTCAATACCTTTTTATGAACTTTTCTTCTTCTTAAAGATTTGCAGGAGTAAAATAATCATTATACATTCTGGCAGTCTTTCGAAATTATACAGAGCATTCTTGTTGAAATAACCCTCATTTCTTTTACACCATAGTTGTCACAAAACATCAACAAAATTTTCTGCTACAATCATGTTAGAAAAGAATTTTCCTTTTTTTAAAAGATTTAAAAAAAAAAAATTAGAATCATTGAATATATCCAATTTTTGAATGATGTCGAACTATTGGATAGTTGAGCATGTGCTTTCAAAGCTTGTAAGTTATACGCCAGGAAAATCTGTAAAAGATTTTTTTTTTAAAAATGAAGATTTGATATCCTGAGAACCATTTGTCTTTAGTTATTGCAAAATTAGGATAAAAACCAAAATTTCTCTGACTTTATGCTACATAAGATGTGTCTAATTTTTTGGCTGAGTAATGATTTTTTTTTTGCTTGGTTTTTAAGGTGTTTCTCTGAATCGTCTTTATTTTATTTATTCTTTTATATGCAGCTTGCAGAGATTGTTAACCAAGGGCAATTGGTTTCAGATGAAATTATAATAAATTTGTTATCCAAGCGTCTTGAAGCTGGTGAAGCTAAGGGTGAATCTGGCTTCATTCTTGACGGTTTCCCTCGAACCATAAGACAGGCGGTGAGCATTTCTTCTGATGAATTTCTTGAATAATGAAGCATTAATTTAGCAATCTATGATATCTTGTTTGATATTGTATGAAATGAACATTAATAAATGAAGTAGAAAAAGAAAAAGACAGGGGGAAGAGGAGGCGGGGCCGGGGGGTGGAAGGCTAATAGAGTTATTGGTAAAGCTAATAAACTTCTCATCAATCTTAGTACCTATTGTTACTTATCAAAAAAAAAAAAAAAATTGTAGTACCTATCATGATGGTTAAGAGGCTTTTCCAAATGAGACAGAAAAAGAAGCTCTCTTGATAGTTCCTAAAGGTAGATGTCTAAGGTTATGGGAAATTACCATGGATTTAGTTATATTAATATCCTAGTCTGCAATGACACATTGATCTCGACACCAGCCAAAATGAATGCCACTTTTTGCCGCTTAAGCAACTGGGGGACTTGTCACTTTTTTTTCAGTTACTCTAATATTACACTCTTTTCCAAATAGCATATATGTGCAATTCAAAAACATACACCCTTTCAGTTCTGTGTCATATTGGTTTCTAAGGTGAAATTATTAACAATGATAAGAAGAGTTGAAGATTAAAGTGGAATCCTTCTCTTTTCCAGCTTATTCATTTCCTTCTTATTGTTCTGACTCCATACTACATCTAGTGTCATTTTAATGGTGAAGAGGCCTAATAAATTATCTAAACATTATGTTTTGGCTGTTGTCCAGGAAATTCTGGAGGGGGTAACAGACATTGACTTGGTGGTTAACCTGAAGCTTCGAGAAGAAGCATTGCTTGCAAAGTGCCTTGGAAGAAGAATATGTAGTGAGTGTGGAGGAAACTACAATGTTGCCTGTATTGACATAAAGGGTGAGGATGGGAGTCCTGGAATGTACATGGCTCCACTTCTTCCCCCTCCACATTGTGCATCTAAACTTATCACTCGACCGGATGATACTGAAGAAGTTGTAAAGGAACGCCTTCGTATATATTATGAAATGGTATTGCTCCATAATCTCAAATGTTCATTGTTCAACATATTTTTATTAAAATTCTTCTTTATAATATTTTGTATTTCAAAAAATATTAATAAGATAGAAAGCAACCACCTATGATGCATGTACACTTTTCCCTTCTGAGCCCTGCTGAGGATTGATGTGTTGGACACTTTGCTGCACTAAAATTGGTGTCTAGCATCTGTTTTGAGTCTTCTGACATTTAAAAAATCATCACCTATTTTTATTTATGGTACTGTTCATAAGATGAGGCTGTAATAGCATATTGCTGTAGAAAATTATTGTCTATGATACATGAATGTTCACCAATGCTATGCCCTAATGTCTACATTTTTGGAAATTGTGTCCATTAATGTCCTTCTCCATTTTTCTCCCTTGTCTATCACCATAATTTATGGAGCTTCTTTATGTGAATTCAATATAGTTACTCTACTAAAGACTGTCTCAATGTTAGTACTGTATTCAGTGTAGCCTGTTTTATTGTTCATTGTCATCATCATTGGGAACTCAATAGTCCATAGGATGATATTTGAGTCAATGACTGGGAATTTTATGGTCTATCTTCAAAATAGAGAATCCTTTTCCAAGTTAAAAAGAATTAAATAAAGGTGCTGGGGAAGGGGCTTAGGGTTGCTCCTGAGAATGAGGTATTGGATTTCGGTTCTTTATTTTTTATTTTTTACTTATCAAAAATAATTGGTCCATGGTGTTTCTTAAATATGGTCACCTAGCGTTTTGATTTGCAACTGAATATTTTACTACAAGTAATTGGTGTCTTGTTTTAGAGTGTTGGATGCCTTGAGCATTAGTATTGGTGGTGCTAAAAAGCCATATTGCTATTTTTAGCACCATCAACACTAAAAAGCATGCTGCAATGGTGGAAGGAAAGCCAAAAAATTTGGCTTTTAAGCTACAGTGCGCTGTGCACCGTAGCTATGAAGGGGAAAAAATATATATATATATATATATACTTTATTAAAAATTATATTATTTTATTGTGTTGGTGGTGGTGGTGGTGGTTGTTGTTTATTATAGTAGATATATTATTTTATTGTGTTGAAAGCTAAAATAAAACTACTGATGTTAAGTGTTTTGTAAAGTGAGGTGGTAAAATAGATAAAATAGATTTTTGTGGTGTCAAATTGCTAAATTTATGTCTCCACCAATGTGGATGCTCATCTGTGAGCTGCTTTAGAGGAGAATCACAATCATGTGGGGTGGAAGAACATATTAGAATGGAGACATGAACATCCCTAGCTGTTGGGAGTGGGGTGCAGAACCTCACGGTCAATGGTGAATGCAACTTGGACCATAGAAAAATATGTTTCTCTAATCCGTATCATACTTTAACATGGCTAGTAATATTTTTTAACTTAATCAACAATGATATTATCCATTTTTTGTTCAATCAGTGAGTTTTGCACTGAAATTTCCTCATTCTTGCAGACTCAACCTGTGGAAGAATTCTACCGCAGTCGTGGGAAGTTGTTGGAGTTTGATCTGCCAGGTGGGATCCCAGAATCCTGGCCAAAGCTGCTTCAAGCTCTGCATCTTGAAGACCATGATGACAAGCAGTCTGCAGCAGCATGAATTAAGTTACATTTCTGCAATCTGTAGTATATTTACGTAGTAAGCTAGTTCATTCTTTGCATGTTGAAGATATGTGCATGCATATCTGTTTAAAAACGAAGGGCAACATCATTTATGTCCAATAAGAAGTGATACATGCATAGGCATCTACAAGGAAGCTCCCTGTTAGGAGATACGTGGAATTTGTAAGATAATTGTTTGGAGAGCAAGGAGGAATTTTTATATTTTTTAGCTTGCCTGAATACAACTGGGCCAGTGAGGGCAGCTCTACTGAGAACTTGAGGATTGAATGTCCTATATAGAACAGAATGGCCTACTTGTGAACTGGGTCAGAGGTCCTAGTTATCCCGATCCACACAATCTGGTGCATCTTGAAACTATCTTAATGAGTTACCATGAGTTTAGGCCATGTTGCTCATATGCAAGTAATCTGTTTTTTCTTTTCTTTACCTTTTTGGGAATTGGGATAATTACGTGAACCATAAATAACTTGTTGTGTCACCTTTTTAACCTAGTTTTCTACACACACACACATTGATTTAACAGCCAAACCTCATTGAGTAAAAAATGTTCTAAATTCCTCCCCATAATGTCTTTCTCCTTATGCATTTTAAAGAGATTTTGTGTTCTTCCAAACCACAAAAATCTAAATATTCTGCCAGTGAGTTCATTTGGTAGAAAACCTCGAGGGAAATCTTTGGAACACAATAGTTTCAAATTCAATGTAGTCGAGGTTTGTTCATGGAGGGACTATGTAGAAAATTTTTATGGACCACTATGGTAAAAGCGAGCATGGCATTTGCTTGCATAGAGCATTTTGGATTGCAAAGTTTTTGTAAGTGTAGGCTATTGTAATTGTATTTTTCAATAGTGCATTTTCTATGGAATGGATCTCATAGGACATAGGGTGGTTTTTTTCCCCTTGAAGTGTTGCTTCATTAGTTTACCACTTTCATCACCAAAATTTGTATTTTGCTTTTTATTGTTACTAGTTGTAGACTTTGACAATTTGTTTTTTTATTAAGTAAAAAATGAAAATAGTAGATGAATCTATAAGTGTTAGTTTCAAATCCTTCTTAAACTAATATGATTATATTTTCTAACAAAATATAGTTGATACAATATATTAATATATTAGATTTTCTAAATTAAACTATCTGTAATTCTATATTAATTATTTGAAAATTTTGTAAATTTTGTAAATTTTTTTTTCATGGAAACATAAAGCATGTTATGTTCAATTATTATATAAGACAAGACATTTTGTAAATAATATAATGTGTGATTGGAATTTGTTTCTAGTGCTCCTTAAATGGTCAAAAGAGGAAACATATTTAAGTAAATCTATCACTCACATTAAAAAAAAAAAAAAAAAAAAACTTTAATAACATATACGAAAGATGTAGTTTTATTAAGAACTTACTAACATTACGAAGAGAATGTGACATAATTGTTAATAAAACAATTTCTATTTCTACACAAACCTCTCATCTTAAGCATCACCAAAGTGAACCGAATGAAATAAAGTGAACCAAAATATATTGAAGTGGACCAAAGTGGATCAAGACTGAATTGATCAACAAAAGCGTAGCAACAATAAACTAGGCTTTAGCTTTTAGATATTACTAGTAAGTTTCCCGTGTGATGCACGGATAATATTATAATGTTTTATGTAAATATTTTTTTGGAAAATTATACATATATTATAGCATATTTATTATAAAATTTTGTTAGTAATGAGTTCATCATAAAAAGTAACAATTATAAATTGCACACATATATCTATTATAATTATTTTGTTCAAGTAATAAGCAATAATGAACACAACTCGGAGTAATATTGTATAATAAAAGTTGATAAAAGCATATTGTAGGGTCAGTTTTTGCAGCCCAAGCCCTAAAGAGGTGGGTTAGAGGCCCAACGAACCCAGCACAATGAATTTGTAGAGAGTGGGTGAAAGAGCTGGGCCGGATATGAATTAAACAAGAGGTGGTGGTAGTACGGGCGAATAATCTGACATGCAATCACGTAAAAACCATGAAAGGACTAAAGGTCCGAAGAGGTATTTTATTGAATGTTCTTAGATTACAAGTTTCAGAGCTACAGTAAAGTGATTTTATGTTCTTCTTCCTCTTTTTTCTCGACCCCCCTCTATCAGGGGCTCTCCTTCTTTATATAGCCTCTTTCCTAATCATCCTAACCCTCCACTTGTCTTCCATCTGCTAACATACTTGAGTAAGGGTCACGTCAAGCACCTCCTTTAGCTTCTTGGGAGTGGCGGTAGGTGAAGTTGCACTGTTCAGGGGTCCTCTCCACATAAATGCGGCCAGAGAAGTTGCTGCAGGGCATTAAATGTGGCGGTGACAGCTTTTCCTTGATATATTTCTTCATCCTTATCATCCCCAAGAGTGCCCAGAGCTTATCTTTGTCACCCAGATTGCCAGGAAGGGTACTCGGGCTTCCTGTACATGTACTTAATCAAAACTACTCGTATCCGAGGAGTAAAACCTTTTCGGACAATAAGTGACCTCTTCGGATTATATTTTTCGGCCATCTTTGGGCCTGATGTCCGCAGGAGAACAGTCCCAGCCCGCTATTGCTCTTCGGACGTAGGATGCCATAAAGAACAGGACCCCAGGCCCAATTGATAGATCTGGGCTTTTGCCCCCCACAATAGCCCCTCAAAATCTCAATTTTTCCCTCACATCCAAAGAGAAAAAGTGAGATTTTGACTTGCCATGGGGTAATTGGCTTGGGAACAGACAAAAATTCAAACTGGCACGTGTGTAGATATGGATGTGCGCGTTCCATCATTGCTGCAGTTGTTTTCCGTATTCCCAAAGCGCCACATTAATTACTTCAGGCGGCGTCTGGTCCTTTGCATCCAACGGCGGACTGCTGATCCAACGGACAGGGTTCTTTCTTGGGATCCGGGCAAAATAACTTCTGCCCCTTCGCTCATCCTCATATAAAATCTCAGAGGTTAGTATCTCTCTTTTACCTTGCAATTTTCATTCTATCCAACAAGAACAAGCATCCAAGCGCTCCGAGCTTTCTCAATCGCTGACCCTGATCCTTCTCAGAGCCCTCAAGAACCTCTCTACGAGGTCAAAGATCGATCCCTAGCTTCGTATTTGTAAGTTCTAACTGCCCCACGCCACCTGTTTTCTCTTCGACTGCCTTTTACGTCGCATTTACATTTTTCCGTTTAAGAAAGATGGGCAAACTCGAGTACATGGTAGATAGTCCTGCCCAATTGGAGAAGTTTAGGGCCACATACTGCATACCTCCAAATGTGGGGGTGAGATACTGTCCTCCCGAGAAAATACTGACTGATCGGAAAACCGGGGAAGTGGTGATCCCCCTCATTGCTTTCCTGGAGGGAGGAATGACGATCCCTATGGGTCCCCTCACCACTAGTTACCTCCGAAACCATAGGATTACCCCTTGGCAGTGCGCGCCTAACATGTTTAGGATCCTAGGAGCAATTGAAGACCTTAATCTTCACCTAGGATTGGGACTCACTTGGCTCGACGTGGTGCACATGTACGAGTTCCACAGCCAACAAGGGGCGGGATATTATTTAAAATCCCGGTCCGACATTGTTCGGCTAATTTCCTGCCTCCCCAAGTCCAACAAAGGGCTAAAGGACGACTACGTGATCGTCTTGGGTGCGTGGCATAACGGCCCTCACTGTCCGACCAAGCATGGAGAGCCAGGTGGGACTAGTTTTAGGCACTCTGACCATAGGCTTAGGATCCGTTTTTGATTATGTGTTTTGCTGCTTCCACTTTTCTAATCAGACTTTGCTGTGATTTGTAACAGATAAAGCACACATTACTCCTCGGCTCAGCCTCACCAACGTCGCTGCGCTGAACTTTTTATTGCGGTCGGAGATCTTCGTTAGCGAGGACGGACAACTCCGATCGGCTCCCCTCATCTTAGGGTACAAAGCGAAACCCAAAGACTTCCAACCGGTGGGCAACGCGATAACTCAGGGAGATCGCCGCCTCAACCGTATTGACGTGTCTTGGAAGGGCTTTTTAGCTCCGCACGAACTTCCACCCGTGCCACATCCAAGCCCTCAGAACATACCTCCTCTCGTTCAACCCTTTCAACAAGTTCCCCTCGGACAAGAGGTTGAGGGTGAAAGAGTTGGATCCTCTAGTTCATCACTTGAGGAACAAATAGACCAGTTCCATTTCGAGGGGGAGACTCTAGGGGGAGAACAAATGGTAGAGGTCTCGGACGCCGAGGAAGAGATCGACAGGCATTCAAGTATACATCCTGTTCTGATTGCTGCCGGTCCTGAAGCATCGTCGGACGAAGACATGGACCTAAGGAATTTAATGAAGAAGAGGGGCCAAAAGACTGAGCACAAGGATGCTGGGACGTCTAAAGTGGTGGTGACCTTACCCCCCGTGCCTACCCAGGTCTCTGACCCAGGTTCGAAGCCCATACCAAACCTGCAGAAGAAGAGGCCATACGAGCCTGAAGAGAGGGAGGGAGTTATGCCAACTAAAACTAATAAACAGCAAAAGATGATACGAGACCACCGAAGCAAGAGGGCCTCCTCCACCGAGAGCCGAGAGGACGTGATTGGGGCTGACGTCCGCCGAGGAGGGGGAACTCGCATTTGGTTCCCGAGTTTAGAGCTGGATGGCGCTCCCTTTCCTTGGGACACCTCCCTCCTTAACTACGATGGGGGAAGGGCAGGGTAAGTTGCTGAGGCCCTGCAGCAGCCACTTCTCCTTCCTCATGACATGGACTCCTATAAACGCTTCAACCAGAAGGAGCTTTTCTTGTCCCTCAAGAGGGACGTGGCCATGGTAAATACTCAATTCTTAATTTAGGTTTTATTCGTAATTGACTTTGCCTCCCTTCTTTACTCGATGTTGCAAATTCTGTCATGTAGATCACTCAGCAAATTTACGTAGCCGAGGAATGGAATAAGAAGTCCTATCTTGAGGCTCAAGCAGCAATGCAGTCTCAATCTGAGGTAGAAAAGTCTCTGGGTCAGTTGAAGGAGGACTATGCTCGCATGTCAGAGCAACTGAAAGACATGACCAATCAACGGAACAGCCTCAGAGCCGGCCTAAATAACGCCGAGACCCAAGCCGAGGAGCAGCGCAAAAAGCTGCATATGACGGAGATCAACTTGGAGACTGAAAGGGAGATAGTGAAGGGCCTCAGAACTGAACTCCAAAAAGCCAAAAAGAGCGCCCTAGCAGCCGAACAAAAGGCTCAACTAGCCAAGGAGTCAATTGAAGCTGAAAGGAAGGCGGCGTATCAGTTGGGGGTAGATGAGACCGGGCAGCAGCTTACTGAGCAATTTGCCTCGGTTGGTCGCGATTATTGCGATATAACCTGGCAAAAGGCGCTGGATGCTGCTGGGGTCCCCTCGGATTCCACCCCTGAGGTTACCTGGGAGCATATATTATGATCCCGAAATCCAAGAGCTCCCAGGTCCTGACCCTCCTGCTCTACAGCTTCCAGGGATTTCAGAGCAAAACTTGATCAACCAAGCTCCCCCCTCCATCCTTGATGTCCCCAAAGAAACTGGTCAGCCAGGTGATAAGGATAAACCGGCTGAACCAGAAAAAGACAAAGGCAAAGGGTTGGAGGGAAAGAAGACTTCTGATGCTCGGATGGGCCAGGCTGCTGACAATGTGATCTCTTCAGCGAAAGAATAGATTGATAGGATTTTTCTTTATTAACTTTTTTATTCTTATTATAAGAGATTGTAAGTTGGTCTTTTTAATCAATGAAGTAATTTTTCCTTTACTTTTGTTATAAAGTCTTGTACTTTATTGTTATGGTACCCCAATATTATGTTATCAGCGTACATGATTATGGTTGTTGCTAAAAGTAAGCAGAATGTGCAGGAACTATCACTAAAAGACAACATGAGCCATTGATAATTTAGATATACTTAGGAGTTTCAATCATGGATCATCAGAGAATGATATTTCAGCCGTGGCAGTTACACTGATTTTAGATTTAAACAGGCATGATAGGATTTAGGTTTAAACGCTCAAAAGCACAGTAACGGAGTGTTAACTAACCCAAATCATCTGGTCCGAGAACTACAGGCATGATAGGATTTAAGTTTAAACACTTAAAAGGACAGTAACGGAGTGTTAACTAACCCAAATCATCTGGTCCGAGGACTACAGGCATGATAGGATTTAAGTTTAAACACTTAAAAGGACAGTAACGGAGTGTTAACTAACCCAAATCATCTGGTCCGAGGACTACAGGCATGATAGGATTTAAGTTTAAACACTTAAAAGGACAGTAACGGAGTGTTAACTAACCCAAATCATCTGGTCCGAGGACTACAGGCATGATAGGATTTAAGTTTAAACACTTAAAAGGACAGTAACGGAGTGTTAACTAACCCGAATCATCTGGTCCGAGAACTACAGGCATGATAGGATTTAAGTTTAAACACTTAAAAGGACAGTAACGGTGTTAACTAACCCAAATCATCTGGTCCGAGGACTACAGGCATGATAGGATTTAAGTTTAAACACTTAAAAGAACTGTAACGGTGTTAACTAACCCAAATCATCTGGTCCGAGGACTACAGGCATGATAGGATTTAAGTTTAAACACTTAAAAGAACTGTAACGGTGTTAACTAACCCAAATAATCTGGTCCGAGGACTACAGGCATGATAGGATTTAAGTTTAAACACTTAAAAGAACTGTAACGGTGTTAACTAACCCAAATCATCTGGTCCGAGGACTACAGGCATGATAGGATTTAAGTTTAAACACTTAAAAGAACTGTAACGGTGTTAACTAACCCAAATCATCTGGTCCGAGGACTACAGGCATGATAGGATTTAAGTTTAAACACTTAAAAGAACTGTAACGGTGTTAACTAACCCAAATCATCTGGTCCGAGGACTACAGGCATGATAGGATTTAAGTTTAAACACTTAAAAGAACTATTTATATAACATGTTGTTATATTGATTAAAAGGAAAATTCGATTAATGATAATACCTTTTGAGGTTATTTACATTCTAGGGGCGTGGTATCACATGGCTATCCAAGTCTTCAAGGAAATACGCCCCAATGCCAGCCCCTGAAATAATGCGATATGGCCCTTCCCAATTAGGTCCTAATTTTCCCCACGCTGGGTTCTTCGCAGTGCCGACCACCTTTCTTAATACCAGATCACCAGGTTCCAAAGGTCTGAGCCTTACGTTGACGTCGTAACCCTGCCTGAGCTTTTGTTGGTAATGTGCCAATCGGACCATCGCATTTTCCCTCCTTTCATCAATTAGGTCTAAACTCTTCTCTAGCTGCTCATTGTTGCCCTTCAGGTTGAACGCGCTAGTTTTCAACGTTGGGAATCCAGTTTCTAGGGGTATGACAGCTTCAGCCCCATAGGTCATCGAGAAAGGAGTCTCTTCAGTAGACCTGCGCGGAGTAGTTCTGTAAGCCCAAAGCACACGTGGCAATTCCTCAACCCATTTGCCCTTCACGTCGTCAAGTCTCTTTTTCAGGCCACTCACAATGACCTTATTCACAGCTTCTGCTTGGCCATTACCCTGGGGATACGCTGGGGTGGAATATCTGTTCACGATTCCCAGCTCGCTACAGTAATTCCTAAACGCTTTGCTATCAAACTGGAGGCCATTGTCCGAGATAAGACTGTGTGGAACTCCAAATCGAGTAACTATATTCTTCCACACGAACTTCTGCACATCTACGTCTCGGATGTTGGCCAGAGGTTCTGCTTCAACCCACTTTGTGAAGTAATCAGTGCCGACCAGCAGATATCTCTTGTTTCCTGCAGCCTTAGGGAACGGCCCCACGATGTCCAAGCCCCATTGGGCAAAAGGCCATGGGCTAGTTAGCGGGTTAAGAGTTCCTCCGGGCTGATGAATACGTGGGGCAAATCGTTGGCACTGATCACATTTTTTAACATAATTCAGGGCTTCTTCTTGTATGTTGGGCCACCAATAGCCCTGAGTAAGAGCTCGGTGAGCCAAAGACCTACCCCCAGTGTGGCTTCCACAGATTCCTTCGTGCAGCTCTTCTAATAGTAGCTCAGCCGCCTCAGGAGGCATGCACAATAAATAAGGCCCCGAATAGGAACGTTTATATAACTTCTGATCTTCAGACAACCAGAACCTGGTCGCTTTCCTCCGAATTTTGTCGGCCTCCCCCTTTTCTTCAGGTAAGACCTCTTCCTTTAGAAATTTAATTAAAGGGTCCATCCAGCTGAGTCTGGCCCTGACCTGATGTACTTGGATTACTTCTATTCTTGCATCGGTAGGTTGATACAAGTCCTCGACGAGGATAGCTCTCGGCAAATCCTGTGCCGAAGAGGTGGCTAGTGTGGCCAAGGAGTCAGCATGTGTGTTACCACTTCTGGGCACATGCTGCAGGCTGAAAGATTCGAACCCGGTTTGCAGATGTTTAACTCGGCTCAAGTATCCCTGCATTCTCTCATCTTTTGCCTCAAACTCCCCCTGTACTTGTCCCACAATCAACCTTGAATCCGAGAACAGCTTTACTGCCCTTCCTCCCATCTTCTGGACCATGCTCATCCCCATCAGTAGGGCTTCGTATTCCGCCTCATTATTTGTTGCCGAGAAGCCTAGCCTTAGTGCTTTTTCAATAATGACTCCTTCGGGGGATAGCAATACTAGCCCCACTCTAGAACCTTTTTGATTCGCGGCGCCATCCACGTACACCTCCCAAAGGGAAAGACCTTGTTGAGAGATCATGCCAACTGATTTTTCATCCATGTCTGAAGTCGACTTTACCTCTTCTAATTGCGGCTCCGTGAACTCAGCTACCAAATCAGCAATCACTTGACCCTTGATCGAGGTGCGTGGCATGTACTTGATATCAAAAGCCCCTAGGATCGTCCCCCATTTAGCAATTCTTCCAGTATAGTCTGCACTCCGGAGTATTGCCCTGAGTGGAAGTTGGGTGAGAACAATGACCGTATGGGCTTGGAAATAATGAGGGAGCTTTCGCGTACCAAGAACTACGGCTAGAATAGCCTTTTCTAGGGGTAAATAACGGATTTCAGCTTCATGCAGGGATTTGCTTACACAATAAACTGGTTTTTGTACACCGCCATCTGCTCGGACCAGCACCAAGCTTACCGCATGGGGAGCTACAGCGATATACGCAAATAAGACCTCGTCCGGCTCAGGGCTGGACATAATTGGCGGTCGAGCCAAGTAATCCTTCAATTGCTGGAATGCCATAGCACACTCTTCTGTCCATTCGAACTCTTTCCATTTGTTGATCAAGGAAAAGAAAGGCCGACACCTGTCTGCTGACCGTGAGATAAATCGATTTAGGGCTGCGGTCATCCCCGTCAGTTTCTGAACTTCCTTGGGATTCCGAGGAGCTTGTAGCTCATTAATGGCCCTTATCTGGTCTGGGTTGACCTCAATTCCTCTGTGAGTCACCACATATCCTAAGAACTTGCCTGATCCCACCCCAAATGAGCACTTAGAAGCATTCAAGCGCAGCTTGTATTTTCTGAGAACTCTAAAAGTACTTTCTAGATCATTTACATGCTCGGCCACCACTTTGCTCTTTACCACCATGTCGTCTATATAGATCTCGATATTTTTGCCTAGCTGTGATTCAAACATCCTCGTCATCATCCTCTGGTAAGTGGAACCCGCATTTTTCAAGCCGAATGGCATCACCTTGTAATGGTAATTACCAATGGGAGTTACAAAAGCGGTCTTTTCCTGGTCATCCAGGGTTAAAGGTATCTGGTGATAGCCTTGAAAGGCATCCAAGAAGCTCATCCGGGGGTGTCCGACAGTAGCATCCACGAGCTGATCGATTTTTGGCATAGGAAACGGATCTTTAGGGCACGCCCTGTTTAGATCAGTGAAGTCAACACATACTCGCCATTTCCCGTTCTTCTTCTTCACCACTACAGTATTTGCCAACCATTCTGGGTAGAAAATCTCTTTAATAGCTCCGGCCTGCTTGAGCTTTGCCACTTCTTCTTTGACTGCTTCGGCATGTTCTTTGGATGGACGACGAGGAGGCTGCTTCTTAGGAGTTACCGTGGGATTTACTTTCAAATAGTGGCATATGAATTCCGGATCCACCCCAGGGGCTTCATAAGCGTTCCAGGCGAATACGTCAAGGTTTTCCTTAAGAATTTGCACTAACTTCTCCTTTTCCTGTAAAGGTAAGTGGGATCCGACCCGAAAGAATTTTTCAGGGTCGTCCCCAATGACGACTTTTGTTAAGTCCTCACACCCCGCGCCCTTATCCGGATCTTTAGTGGGCGATAACCTATGCTTTCGTTGCTACAAGTTCTCTTCGGTTTTTGCTGGTGACTTTGCTTCTGGCTCATGTTGAATGGCAGCCACCAAGCATTGCCTAGCCATGAATTGGTCCCCGCGGATTTCGCAAACTTGGCCTTCGGATGGATATTTGACTTTCTGATGTAAGGTAGAAAAGACTGCCCCCAGAGCATGAAGCCAAAGCCTGGCTACGATTGCCGTATAGGGCGAAAATACGTCTACCACTATGAAATCCACTTCCACCACTTCTGAGCCAGTCTGCACAGGTAATCGTATTTGGCCCTTAGGGGTCACGGCCCTCCCTTCAAAACTGATCAATGGAGAACCATACGGCGTTAGGTCACTGGATTTGAGGTTCAGCCCCCTGTAGAGGTCAGGGTACATAATTTCTGCAGCACTACCCTGATCGACCATCACCCGCTTCACATCGTATCCGCCGATTCTGAGGGTTATGACCAGCGCATCATCATGCGGCTGGATAGTTCCCACCGTGTCAGCATCCGAGAACCCTAAAACTGGATGACCGTCCACTTTGCATCTCTTCGGACCCTGGCCAAATTGCCCCGCAGGCAGCCGATCTACTGACATAACCTTAGATGGCCAGGATCCTGTTCTTCCTGGTGCTGCAAAGATAACGTTGATGGTTCCCAGAGAGGGTTTTAAAGGATCGTCCCTCCTAGGCTCCGAGCTCACGTGGCCCCCTCTACCACTGGAGTGATGCAAGAGATGTCTCAATTTCCCTTCACCGACCAGCTGATCCAAATGATCCCACAAACTCCTGCAGTCTTCGGTCGTGTGTCCATGATCCTGGTGGTACTGGCAGTAGAGATTGCGATTGCGCCTATCAGGATTCCCCACCATTTTATTCGGCCACTTGAAGAATGGCTCATTCCTGACCTTTTCCAAAACTTGGTGGACTGGATCTCTAAATACTGTGTTGACTGCCTGGGGATTAGCTGACCCTGACTGCGCAGGGAAATCCCTCCTCGGTTTGTTATTATGGTATCGATCTGACCTGAAGTCCCTCCTCTCTTGGGGGATAACCTTGTCCTTGCCTTTTCCTTGTTGCTGATCTTCTTCGACCCTCTTATACTTCTCAATGCGATCCATTAGCTGACGCATGCTAGTAACAGGTTTGCCGGACAAAGATGTCCTTAAACCATGATCAGTAGGAAGACCGAGTTTAAACGTTTCTAGGGCCATTGCATCAAAATTGCCCTCCATGTCGTTAAACATCTCCCAATATCTATCCGAATACACCTTCAGGGTTTCTCCTTCCTGCATGCTTAAAGACAACAGTGACGACAAAGGTCGGGCCACCCTTCGGCAGGTAACAAAACGTGAACCAAAGGCTTGGGTGAGCTCTTTGAAGGAGCTGATGGAATTGGGGATTAGTCCATCGAACCATCTCATCGCCACTGGTCCAAGACTAGAGGGGAAAACCTTGCACATCAGGGCCTCGTCCCTGGAGTAGACAGCCATCTTCTGGTTGAAATGGCTCACGTGTTCCACGGGGTCCGTCCTACCATTATAAATGGTGAATGTTGGTTAGTTAAAGCGCCGAGGAAGTTTCGCCTCCTCAATCCTACGCGTGAAGGGTGATCTAGAAATCTGATTTAGAGCCCTGCTCATGGCATCATTTCCCATGTCTTCTTGTGATGGGGTTCTATGTTGCTCCTTACGATGGGCTTCTTGTTCATAAGAATAGGATTCGCTGGCTGGTGTCCTGGACTTATGTTGATAAGTAACGTCTGGCTCATCATCAGGGTCCTCATCGGAGTACGAGGAAGCCCTTTTCCTCTTTGCATGGCGTAACTCCCTTTTTAGTTTTTCAACCTCTCGCTGCAAATCTCGATTCTTTTCTGCATGGGATATATGACTCCCACCGTGTGATCGACTTTGGTCAAAGGGCACAGTGTGTACACTACCTTCTCGATCTTGTCTTCTCTCCAAGTTGAAAAAAGGGTCCACGTGTTGAGGTGCCCTAGATTCTGCTTCTTGCTGATTTGGTTCAGCCATCACCTACTGTTGTTTTCTCCCCTGCACAAGCTCTTCCCATAGACGGCGCTAATTGTAGGGTCAGTTTTTGCAGCCCAAGCCCTAAAGAGGTGGGTTAGAGGCCCAACGAACCCAGCACAATGAATTTGTAGAGAGTGGGTGAAAGAGCTGGGCCGGATATGAATTAAACAAGAGGTGGTGGTAGTACGGGCGAATAATCTGACATGCAATCACGTAAAAACCATGAAGGACTAAAGGTCCGAAGAGGTATTTTATTGAATGTTCTTAGATTACAAGTTTCAGAGCTACAGTAAAGTGATTTTCTGTTCTTCTTCCTCTTTTTTCTCGACCCCCCTCTATCAGGGGCTCTCCTTCTTTATATAGCCTCTTTCCTAATCATCCTAACCCTCCACTTGTCTTCCATCTGCTAACATACTTGAGTAAGGGTCACGTCAAGCACCTCCTTTAGCTTCTTGGGAGTGGCGGTAGGTGAAGTTGCACTATTCAGGGGTCCTCTCCACATAAATGCGGCCAGAGAAGTTGCTGCAGGGCATTAAATGTGGCGGTGACAGCTTTTCTTTGATATATTTCTTCATCCTTATCATCCCCAAGAGTGCCCAGAGCTTATCTTTGTCACCCAGATTGCCAGGAAGGGTACTCGGGCTTCCTGTACATGTACTTAATCAAAACTACTCGTATCCGAGTAGTAAAACCTCTTCGGACAATAGGTGACCTCTTCGGATTATATTTTTCCGCCATCTTTGGGCCTGATGTCCGCAGGAGAACAGTCTCAGCCCGCTATTGCTCTTCGGACGTAGAATGCCATAAAGAACAGGACCCCAGGCCCAATTGATAGATCTGGGCTTTTGCCCCCCACACATATTAATTCATTCTATATTATTGATTTTTATTATGTGATGTAACAAAAAGCTTCATTACGATTTTTTTCTTCTTCAATGCTTTGTTATTGTGGTATGATGACGCTTGTTGTCATTATCAGTTTCTCCATCTTCAACATTTGAAATTTAGTATGTCCATATTTGTTCAATTTTTGAGTTTTCATCATTTTTTCCTTTTGTTGCATCATTTGTGTTAATTACTAATGAATTGGCACCGAGAGATTCTTGATTAGATCTTACAAAGTTTGGACTTTGTCGCTAAGATTTTTCATAGGTATTTGTATTTATATTAAATTTCAATTATGTGACAGTTTTTTGTAAATTTTTTATTTTTGTTATTTTTGGAATAGTGCAGCAAAAAGAATTAACATAGCGTGTTGAATTGTGTTTTTTTTTTTCTTCCATACCTTTTTATCATTTGAAGGGGATCAAAAATTTTAGCAACTATATAATTTTCAAAATCATCTTTTAGATTGAATTCATTCAAATGAAATAGAGAAATCCATTTTTTTCCTATTTTTTTTTTCAAATAACGTGAGATTCCTTCTCCAATATCAATATTTTTACAATAATTTAAATAAGTTGTACCTTAGTTTATTTTTCAGCAAGATCTCTATCTTGTAGATTTATTTAGAATTTTCTCGGCATCTCGATCAAATATCACAAACTTTGTTTTGTTAGTTGCATTAAAAACTTCAATTTGAATCTTGTATCTAAAGTAGTTTGCAATTGTATATATATAGTAGTTATAGTGAGATAAATATATTATAAATATTTGGAGAGTATGTAGTTAATGTGATTGCCTCTAACTTTGGGATAGAAAGATTTATGTTTGTTTTACATTTTGCACACCAAAATGATCCTGTTTGTAATTTGACATTCTTTTCACAAAGTACGCACAAAATGTAATACCAACCCATTGTTGTATCAATGTTACTTATTATTGCAATACCCTAGCAGTTCACATCTTGCAATGAACTTTGAAATTAATATTTATTTTTTTTAATGTAAATAATATGATCTATTATTATTTTTATACATAAATGATGAGTATAATTTGAAATAATTAACAAACCTTTTTTGTAGGATCTCATTCAATGCATTTTATCTTTACTATTACCTTCATATTATTTAAAGATAAATCCTCCTATGAAAATTGTTTTGCATGTATTTTTGGTATTTCTTGTATAGGATCATGTTTTTTACCATTCCTATCATTGAATTTTTTTAAAAGAAAATATTAAGTTAATGGCATTTTGTGAGATAGTATATGCTCTTTATTAGACTTTTTTGTTATTATAAATTTTAGAAATATGCACTTGTCAATTATTTCAGCAACCTGAGGGATCTCAAGATTTATATATATTTTTTTGCACTGGTCGATGACAGAGAATTTGTCTGCATAAATTGCATAGAATATTATTAATAGACAAAAACATATTGAATTGAAATTGGGGAAAAATGAATAGATATTTCATGAGAATGAGATTTTCTAGAAGTATCATCTATACATGGGGGAGGAAGAAGAGAGTTTGTAAGAGGGTAAGAGTTTTTGCTTTTATTTACACATGGGAATGGTCAAACTTGGGTCATAATATGTAAGGAAAAAACTGGGCCTGAGTTTTTCATAAGGTTTGGTTTACTTTTAAAAGATAATCAATTTTACCGTGAATAACTTTTGGTCTAATTGGTCTAATTGTCAAGAACAACTCATATCAATATAATAGTAAAAAATAAGTTACTATGATCTATTGGGTAACAGTAAAAAAAAAACTTAATAAAAAGAGGAAAAAAATGCTAAATTTATATAATAGTAAAAATGTTACTATGATTTATTAGGTAATAGTAAAAAAAAATTAATGAAAAAAGGTCAAAAAAAGGTTAATTGCAATAAGTTACTATGATCTATTAAAAAAAAAAACTTAATAAAAATAGGTAAAAAATACTAAATTTATATAATAGTTAAAATAAGTTACTATGATTTATTGGGTAACAGTAAAAAAAATTTAATGAAAAAAGGTAAAAAGAAAAAGTTAAATGCAATATTAGATTGCCATTTGGCAGGACCTCATGCACTCTCACATGAGGTCTCTGCTTTTATATATATATATTGATTATATATATATATATATTTTTTTTTTTTTTTTTAATTTGGTGATTTACAACTGTTGTTGTGCAATTTATATGTGCTAATTTGCATAGAATCATTCGATAATTATTCAATTAATCTGTTGTTTTAAGTTATTTGGGATCAAAATACGTCCATTTATAAGCATCATTTAAAGAGGCCACAAATCTCAAAATGTGACACTCTATGAGGATGTTATTTTTCATTTTGGTCCAACTGACACTCTATCTCTCTACATTAGAATAGCAAAACTTGGTATATTAAAATGTTTTTCATTTAGGTCCAACTGAGTCTTCTGTCAAGTTAAAGAAGATTACAAGAAATTAGGATTGTTTGGGATCGTCAAAATCGTACGATCCTACCGATCTTGAATGATCGCAAAGATGCTTGAAAGATCTGAATCATTTTAGGTAGGTGGAATTATAAAATCGTAGGATTTTAAAATCCAAATCAAGATTTTGGCAACAATGATTATATATATAATTTTTTTTTTTAATTTGGTGATTTACAACTGTTGTTGTGCAATTTATATGCGCTAATTTGCATATAATCATTCGATAATTATTCAATTAAGCCGTTGTTTTAAGTTATTTGGGATCAAAATAGTTTTTTCCACATGCGTGTTAAGATTTCAATTCTCCATACGAGGATTGAAGACACTTCTAAAAAAATTGAAATGATATGAACGTGGCTCATTCTTAATCCCCCCTAACTTTGTGGTTTTGTTGGAGAATCAAGATGCTAATTTTGAAAAATGCTATATCTATGATATTTTTACAATAAATCATAAATGTTGACAGATTATTAGTGAGCTAAAAAGTAATTTTAATGGTAAATTCAAATTAGAACCAATAATGATTGGACAAAGTTTAGCTATGAAATTAGTTGTAGCCTAAGACTACAACCTTACTCAATAAAATAAACATTATTACATATTTTGAAAATCTAACCGTTGAATTTCATGTTCTTTACGGTCTTAATACACATGTCAAATTTTGTATTAATTGGATATTATTTACTATATAATCTATAAGTTTATATTCTATGCATAATTTTAAACTACAAAAACTTGCAATTCAAAAAAATTTATTGATGATATAGCTATTGATCTTTAATTTTTTAGAAACTTTACAAACATGGAGAATACAAGAAGAAGATGTCATCCAACAGTAAATTTGTCAAAATTCTCCTCAAATAAAAAAATATTGGGTAAGGTTGTAGTTTAAGGCTACAACCAATTTTGTAACTAAATTTTGTCCATAACAATTTATCACATATAATTTGTTGTAAAAATGTTGTGTACATTGCACTTCTCGCGAATTTTATGCTATCTAAGCTAGAGCCTACAGGAATTTATTATGTGTTGTAAAAGTCTTGGAAATTGTTGGAGCATTTTAATATTAATAAATTAAAAATGAATAAATATTACAACATAAATGTAAAGATGTGGGAGTAAATATGGAAAATAAGGAGTTAGTGAAAATGTTTAAGCCTACATTGAAAAGAAGAGAGACTATTTTATTCTTTTTAATTGTGGTGATTAATGGGCTAATATGAATTGACTCAAATATTGGACTAGATACGTACGTAAAAGGGAGGTGAAGGGTGGAGGTATGTAGAATAGAGAAGGTTGGTTCACCCATCTTTTGACATCTTGAATTCCTTTCTAGCGAATTTTATGCTATCTAAGCTAGAGCCTAGAGGAATTTATTATGTGTTGTAAGAGTCTTGGAGACTGTTGGAGCATTTTAATATTAATCAATTAAAAATGAATAAATATTACAACATAAATGTAAAGATATGGGAGTAAATATGAAAAATGAGGAGTTGGTGAAAATGTTTAATTCTACGTTAAAAATGAAAGATACTATTTTATTCTTTTTAATTGTGGTGATTAATGGGCTAATATGAATTAACTCAAATATTAAACTAGATACATGTGTAAAGGAGAGGTGAAGGGTGGAGGTATGCAGAATAGAGAAGGTTCGTTCACCCATCTTTTGACATCTTGAATTCCTTTCTGAGTCCGGACTACTATATTGAGGAGATGCCTATCAATTTCGATTTTGCTGGTGGTTGGTTCACCCATCTTTTGACATCTTGAATTCCTTTCTGAGTCCGGACTACTACATTGAGGAGATGCCTATCAATTTCGATTTTGATAGAAGCTATGTGGATCTAGTTCTTTCACTCGTTTGGCTCACAATAATTTAATAAAGGGACGAAATCTTTATGTTTGGAATATTCCCATGTGGCACCCAAGTGGGACATACCAGTCTTCCAACAGAGACACCCACACCTGCTCCTAATTTAGTGTCCGTAAGAGTTTTTTTTTTTTTTTTTTTTTCTTTTTTCTACCGTGTTTTCTCAAGGCTTTCAATCAAAGACTAATCACTGTTCGCGTCGGGTGGGCCCACAAAAAGGTAAAGCGTTGGCCCAAGAAATTCTTTTCAAAGTGCAGGTAGCAGGACTCGAACTAGGGAGCACACCTAGTCGAGCCCAGTACAAGCACCTTGAGACTGAGAGCCCAACCAACTCAGCCAACCCCCTGAGTTTGTCCGTTTAAGAGTTTAAGAGTAATTTTTCTGACTTTTTATTAAAAGTGTATTAAAATATACTAGTGTCTTAAAAAAAATTTAAGAATGAGAAAATGTCAAAAAAATGAAAATTTAAAAAACTGTACATAAAAGCTGAGCTTATAAGTTAATGCCAAACTTGGGTTATAACTTGTTATTGGATTTCAACCCTTACACACGAAACCACCATAGCTGAGCTTATACTTGGGTTTCAACTTGTTATTGGTGGATTTCAACACTTATACACAACCACCACAGATATTTGCTGAAAATAAAATTTAAATGCACCAATCACAACTAGACAATTACACATACTGTGGATTTGAGTGTCCCTATCAATTTTTCTTTGGCAAAAGCCCACAGAGATTGAGATTTGAATGAATCTTGACAATTTAAAAATTATTCGTCAAATTAAGAGTAAATGAACAAATTTTTTTTGTCATTTTATTCTTCACCAATTACAGTTGGCATCTTTTTTTTTCTTTTTTCTTTTTTGTTCATTTTAAGCTTTAATTATTTTATAAGAAAAATGAAAAAAAAAAAATTTCTATGATGAGTTATGGGGCCGCTTTAATTATTGTGATTTGTGAAACAGAGGCCGCTTTTTAATTTCCAATCTCTCCACCTCTTTCGGTAAATTAAAGTTATTGACTTTTTAATACATGCTCATGATGATTCTAACCAAATGTTATCTTAGGAATTATGATGCTATCCATCATCTGAATTCAAGCCCACCAATATTCTGTTCAGCTATGAAAACATTCAATCTGGCATTAGTCATAGTCAAGACTCAAAGCTAGACTTATAACCATGGCTCCTGTTGGTCTGAACTTAGCTTTCTAGTGAAAAAAAGATGGCATTAAAGATTAACTAAAAATAGTACTAAACATTATAAATTTTAGATAAATTAAAAAGACATTGCAAATAGCCTTGTAACTCAACTGGTTAGCGTCTCCTAACGTAACTTTAATGTATCTGTATGAATGGTGTAGTTCAACGATTTGGATGTGAATAAGAAGTAATATGCAATCATCAACATTTAGATTATGGATGGAGTTAAAGCTAGTACATGCCATTCTTTAACACTCGAACCACATCCTCAACGTTAAATTCCATCTCAAACAACAACAACAAATGTGGTACCCAAAATTTGTCGGCATTTGTGTTGTAGGGTGATCACATCAAAATAGTGTTGCACTCCAACACATCTTTCTCTCCTAAATAGGAATGGTAAAGGTTTCTCTCCGAACTAATTTGGAGAGAAATCTTTCAAACTCCTCTTATATCTTATTATTATATGTAAATTTTGAAAAAAATCTAACAATTGGATTATATATTTATATGTTATTTATGTTCTTAACACGCATGTTAAATTTCATTCAAATAAGATATTATTTACTATTTGATCAATAAAATTATTTTTATGCATAATTTTATATCACAAAAACTTGAAATTTAAACATTTTATTGATAACATGGCTATTAATCTTTTATCTTTTTGAAATTTTGCAAGCATAAAGGATATAATAAGAACATGCAATCCAAAGATTATATTTACAAAATTCACATCCAATAAAAAGATATAGAAAGAATTTAAAGGATTATATAGAGAGAAACCTTTTTGATAGGAACATAGGATAACTTCCTATGTCGGAGGTTAGATTGGAGAAGTAATACAAATCTTCTTGAAAGTTTGCATTATGAGTTATAGCCCTTGGTGAAAAGGCATGCATGATGCACCATATAAAAGGAGTGCAAGACTCACAATTTGCAAACAATCATCCGCAACACAATTAGATATTTTGTATCTAATGCCATTTCATTTCTCTAGAACCAACAAAAGTAGCAGCTAATTTAGGGAGCGTTTGGTTTGTTGTAATGTACCTTTGATGTGATACACATTGCGATGATATGACATTAAAGTTTTTGGTTTATTTTATTTTTTTTAACATTATCATAATTTAAAATTACAAAATATATCTCATCATCTTAATCTTATTAGTTTCCTAAACAATGTAATATTGTATTCTTGTATTGAGATTACATTAACGTAAGATTATAATAATGTAATATTACGGCGTAATGTAACATCACGGCGAACCAAACGCCCCATTTGTTGGAAATTCAACCGAAATTCCAACCTGTGAGAAACAAAAAAAAAGAAAAAGAAAACACACGTCAAAGAAAACAATCACATGCACAAGACAGTATTTACGTGGTTCAGCAATTTGTCTACGTCCACGGAGTTGCAAGGGTTTCACTATTATCAGGGAAAAATACAAAGTGCGGCTACAGTGTTTTTCTCTCTTTCTAAAAACACGACAACAGTTACAAAACCCTAATCGCATAAGCGGCTTTTATATCTTGCACACAGGATTAAGCCTCCGCTTCATGGACTAAGTCTCAGAAAATCTCCCATTAAAAAACCACGCAACATTATTCGGGTCGGGTCGGGTTGGGTTGTCAACCGGATCAAACATAAACTAGGCTCCACAAAATGCAATACCCTTAAGGCGATCTGTTGCATCCCACAAAAGAGAAAATCAACCCACACAAAAAAGGAAGGAAAAAAAAAAAGGTTCTACTATATAGCTCGCTGTAACGTGGATTTCAAAGATGAAAAAGGTAAGGAATCGAACTTTTTGCTCTTGAAGTGTAGGTTCAAAAATAGGAGTACTACAACGAAAACTCAAACTAATAAGACCATAGAAAAGGTATAAGATGCAAAGGTTTTAATGAGAAAAGTAAAAGTAAAAACATAGCACGGACAGAGTCTCGCAACAGGTCGCATTCTACTCCCACTACAGCTTTTTACGGGAATCAACTGATAAGGTGAACATTGATAATTTTGGCCGCAAATACAACTAGAAATTGCTGTTGGAACTAAAGAAACGCATTGTCATGAACAGAAGTTACTAGAGGATGTAAACCTTAGAGAGAGAGAATTCATTAATATATAAATCAAAGGAAAAAAAAAAGAAAGAAAAAAGGAATGCCTTACATTTATTGTCATGTGAAAAGTTGGAATGAGATCCTATACAACTTTGCTACCGACAAGTGTCAGCTCAATATAATTTGAGGCTTCAAGTTGAAAACTTTAAAGGAGTTTTTTTTTTTTTTTTTTTTTTATGTATTTAAATATCACTTAAATAATCTTTAGTTTACTAATTATTAATTTAGTTAATATGTTCATTATTTTTACTTTTTAACATGACTAATTCACCTTCTTTTTATAAGAATGATTAATTCATTTGAGTAATGCTAGTGATACGAAATTTTTTTACTACATAAGCCATACAAACTAAAATGTCACCAATAAAAAAAAAAAAATTGATTCAATCATTCATTTATTATTATATTATTTAAATGACAATAATCATATTCTTGCCACATCAGTTTGTAAGTTTTTTGTAGTAAAATTTATAGTGGTTTTAGCATTTTTCTATTCACCTAATGGTGATTTGGTTGGATTTCTTTTAATCTTTTTTTTTTTTTTTTTTTGGTGAAAAATGTTAAAACTACTATAAATTTTACTACAAAAACCTTACAAACTAACGTGAAAATTAATGTAATTGATGGCACTTCAACAAGATAATAAATAAGTATTTGTATGTCCTAAGTAATGAAATTTGATATTTTATCATCACTCAATTTTTATTTATTTATTTTTGATTTCTTAAAATTAAAGGAAAAAAAATATACAACTCACATTAAAAAAAATAATAGAAAAAGAAATCACTTATTACCCCCAATTTGGGACTTTTCTCTAGTAGGGGCCCTAAGCCCAAGCCAACTAGTTCTACAAATTCTTTTTCCAATTAACCTTAAATATCAAACAATTTTGTTAGCTATCGCGTTTCAAAACAATCTGGAAAACTAGTATCTCGAGTGTCTAAAACTCAAGTTTCAAGATAAAAATCGAGTTTCTAAGTCTCGATTTGTAAGTTGTGGTATCTGCTGTGGAAAAAAATCCATGTGGAACTTGAGTTTTTAAGACTCGAGTTCCACCATTTTATTTCCCTTCTTCTTCCTCCTCGTGTCTGTTCGTTATTCCTCGTTGCTGAAGACTAGATCATCCACCCAGTCGCTAAAGATCAGATCGTCCACCAGCATTCTTCTCCAACCAGATCGCCCACCCAGCATCTCGTCATTCTTCTTTGGCGCTGCATATCTCCAACTAGATCGTCTTCCTCTTCCTTTGTTCTTCTTCAGGTTTGTTCTTCTTCAAGTCTTATGGTGCTGCAGATCTCTAACCAGATCGTCTTCCTCTTCCTCTATTCTTCTTTAGGTTTGTTCTTCTTCAAGTCTTATAAACCGAGTCTTCAGATTTAGCCAGTTTAATGGAATTTCCCCGACAAAAATCGAGTTTCGAAGACTCAGTTTTGCTTTTTAGAACTCGAGTCTTATAGACTCGAGATCTATGTGGCTAAATTGCTCCACGGCAGCAGTAGAACTCGAGTTTGAAAGTCTCGATTTTCGACATCAATCTCGAGTTTTTAAAACTCAAGATGTTAGTTTCCAGAATTCTTTCAAACGTATGTTAACTTATTATATTTTTTCTCCTCACTGTACTAACCTACAAAATCCCTCCTAGTCCTACCCTGCTATGGACATAAGTTTTCTATAATTTTTTTCCTTAACTTATTGATGTATCGATCAAAATGAGTATGGATAGTCATTTTTAAATGGATCCACCAACCACCATTATTATCACAATCTACTATTCATTACAATATAGGTTTTGTATGTCTTTTGATTGGCCAAGAACCTTGTAACTTAACAGGTTGACACATCATAGTATTTTCAATAGAAACATTAAATGTTCAAATCCACTATCCACCATTGTAACTATTGAATTATTAAAAAAATATATGTGGAATAATATTCAGTCGATTAAAACATGTTGGTCATAAGTCAGTTAGAACTATGTTGTCCATAGGGGGCTATGGCCCCCACAAACTTTTATAAAATCTCTCCAATTGCAAGTAAAAAGTAGATTCCATATCCTATTTATAAGAGCTAGCCCCTCCAAGTGCAAAGTTTGGCCACCACTCACCATCATGAGAACTTATTAGGTCCACCAGAAGAACTACTGATGAAATAATGTCACTTATGCAAATATGTAAGTTAGATTTTCAATCAACACAAAAATTAAAAATAAAAAATATTAGGCGATGTCACATTTGTATAAATGATAGCATTTTATTGGTTAAAAATACTAAGAAAACCACTTTAGTAATCCTCCTGATGAACCTAATAATTTCTCCCCCATCACAGCCACAAAATTTAACCCCTTCCCAAATTCCAATTATTTCAACTTTTATCCCACTCCTCTTCCCAACATGTGAAAGGAATGCCCATATATATTTTGTCTACTAACTTTCATCACAAACTTTACTAACTTTTAGGGCTTGCTTGGTTAGGTGGATTTTGAGGAGGATGAAAAAAAGTATAAAGAAAATGATAGTTTTTGTGTTTGATTAGGACAGAAGAAAACTAGTAAGGTCCAGGAATTTTCTCTTTTGGCCCACCAAAAATAATCTCCCCAAAATGGGGGAGAAAATGTGAGACTACCATTTTGGAAAAATTCGTCCCCACATTCTTGCTTTTTTTTTCTTTTTTCTTTTTTCTTTTTTCTTTTGACTTTTGTCTGTTTCGTTTTCTCCTTCTCTTCACTTTCCTTTTTTTTCTTCCTTCTTCTATGCAACCTTATATAGCTTTTGTCTCTTTCACTTTGGACAAAATTGTCCCCTTGGCAACAATCTCTCTTCTTCCTTTTTATTTATTTATTTTTTATATATATGATTTGGGTTTTTTTTTATCCTTCTATTTTCCCTCATTTGTTTTGGCTTTTTACACTTTTTTTTTTTAAATGAAGTACCATCCAAAAATAGTTGTTTAAAAATAATAATATGTTTTTTTTTAATCTAATAGGGGTATTTGAGTAAATTTATACAAACTTTATATCTATCCTCCCATTTTTCTTCTCAACCAAAAAAAAAAAAAAAAAAATCATCCCTCCAACCTAACACAAATGAGGGAAAACTCAATCTTTTCTATCCCTCACTTTTCCATCCTCCAACCATTTACTTACTTTGAGCTTCCCTTCATTCATCTTTCCCAAAACCTCAAACTTTTTAAATTTCTAAGTTCCAACTCCCCTTCATTTCACTTTTCTATTTTAGTTCAATTTCTATTTATTTTTCTTATAATTTATTATTTTCTTCTTAAATTCAATTTATATTTAGTTGAGGTACGAAAATGGTTTTGAATTTACTTTTGATCATAGCAGTCTAGTTTAGTTTAATTTAAATTCTATTTATTTTATACTTTGCTTATAGTGACTTTGTTATATTTAATTTTTATCGATAGTATGCCTTCTTGTACAAGTAGTCTAATTTTGTTATATACTTATATTTAATTTTTATGAATATTATGGACTTATGATTGTTCAAAAGAATATGAGAAACTCAAGGAAAAAATGACCTCAAGGTACTCAATTGGTCGTTTAGCTTTGTTAGTATTTTGAGTGCTAATAAATAATAAGTAGTACACTAATTTAAAATCCCTAACAATAATCTTGTGCTATTATATATATGAGTTATGGTTTACTTTGGATTTAATATTCTTTTTTGAAATAATGCACAAAGACATATGTGTATGTAAGTATGTAGTACTATAAGTTTTTCTTCAATTGTGAATCAATAGGATAGTTTTATCTCAACTCTGCAAACAAAAATTCCTAATTCCACCATTTCCATCCAAGCTCATTACTGGCTGCTTTAATCGTCCCTACTATACATTAAATTCGTCACAAAGTTTCCATGAAATTAACCTTAGAAAGACCATGAATCCAACCATTCAAGTCCCACACGAAAATGGCTTAAAAATTTTATAAAAAAATAATGAAAAAAGAAAAGAAAAGAAAGCTTAGCATGGTTATTTTTCAAAAAGAAAATTTGTAGACACAACTTTTGTTTTAATCCCGATGTGATTGATTATGAATGATAGAAAAAAAAATGCGAAAAATTAATATGAAAATGATAAGTAAACCATTTATAATTTACCACGATAGAATTGTAGCACAAAAATTGAAGTCTTAGGAGAACTCTTTTCAAAACTCTCTTGCTAGATAAGCCCACACCAACATCGATGGTGGCCCAAAATTTACCTAGGGTGGTTGTGATCAACATGTCCATGTACTGTACATGGCACAGAAGTAGGTTTGTTCAAGCTTCAAACAGGCATTGTTGGAAGTTGAACTCTTCAGAAAACTCCACGGACTGCTTTGTGAATATAAGATGGATCCCACCATACTTGATCATTTACTCTGATCTCATTCCGAGAGCTCCAAAGTTTTCCATGCAAGTACATATATAATAGACCAGCTTCTTCTAGATTGAATGACAAAACACTAAACTAGTTTGGAGAGAAATTTTGTTCATACTTGAATAATGTTTTGACAAGTTTCATTTACATATTTTTGATTTGGACAAATTACATGAACCTCATTTAAGATTTTATGAAATGACTCTCTCCTTTAAACATTTCAAAAAAATGACTGTCTCCCCCCTTAAGTTGTATAAATACAACAAATAAGTCTTTATCCTTTCATACTATGACTTCATTAACAAAAAAAAAAATATTTTGAAATAATTATTCAAAGTATAATTGACATGACTCTCTCTTAGGGTTTGTAAATATAATTGAGTAAAAATCTTTGATTTCTTAAAATGAAACATTTCCATTAGAAAAAAGTAACGCAATAATTATAGCATGTTATTTTATTTTTTTGAGAATCCAGATGGAGTTATATCTTCATGTACGTCTTTGAGCCAAACCTGCAGCTAGGGGTATAATCGGTTCGGTTCGGCTGGTTTTCTATGTGTTTGGCCAACCGAAACTGAAAATTTCGATTTGTGAAATTCTTAACTGAAACTAACTGAAATAGTTGGAAATCAATCGGTTTCGGTCAGTTTGAAAAGGAAGCAAGAAAACTCAGAAAAGTGAAGTGTACCCATTTGAGGTGTTGGAACATGCAATGTGAAACAAAGAAATTTGAGCGAAATATTGCAAAAGAAGATGCCCCAGCAAGCTAAATGGTACTCTCATTATATATATCAGGGACATAGAAAGAAAAGAAAATAAAAGAGAAGAATCATACTGTGAGAGATGAAGAGGCCGGCATGTGGAGTAGCCGTGGAGGCCGGTGGCAAATGTGGATTGATGGAGGCTAGAGTGTGTGAAAGGGAGTGATGGAGGCGTGTAAGCGAAAGTGGGGTAGGTAGGGTAGGGTTTCTATTTTCTTTCTTTTTTTCAATTAGTTTTTGTTTAACTTAATTAATTTAAGTTAATTAGTTTAATTTTAGTTAGTTAATCTGACTTATCTAATAGGCAGTGGGCTTGAGTAATTTTGACAAGGCCAAGCCCAAACGCCAAGCCCAAGTTTGCCCAATATATTTGCAAGGCCCATATAAATATAAAATATAATATAAAGGAGAAATTGCAGTTAACCCACCTGTGGTTTGGCCTGTTTTAACAGTGCCCACCCGTGGTTTGAAATTTATCACTTAACCCACCTGAGGTGGCCTCTGTTAGACCCCCGTTGCCCACCTCTGCAATTTCTGTTAGAAATTCCTCTTTACTATATAAGCCAAAATTAGAACCCAAATAGAACCCTAAAAAAAAGAAACGAGCTCTCTCTCTTTCTCTACCTTAGAACCCCCAAAAATCCCCAAACCCATAATCCCTTTCTCTCTTTACTTTGATTGCCAAAGTGAAATCCCCGAACACTTGCAAGCAAGGAGGAGGTGTGCTGAAGTTTGGGTTTTCCTCTATATCAGGTATGAAATGACTTTCTAGGGGTTTTGGGCGGTGGCTAACAGTGGTGGTAGTGTTGGAGGTGGTAGTTTGGTAAGGCTATGATTTGATGGTTCAATAAGTTGGTTGTGGTGTTGGATATGTTAGATTGCTGGGTTTTTTTTTTTTGCTGGGTTTTTCTTGTTTCTTTGTTTTTGCATCCCAATCTGGGGTTTTGGGCGGTGGCTAACAACGGTGGTGGTGTTGGAGGTAGTAGTTTGGTGAGGCTATAATTTGATGGTTCAGTGAGTTGGTTGTGGTGTTGGATTTGCTAGATTGCTGGGTTTTTTTTTTTTTTTTTTTTTTTTGCTGATTTTTTTTGCTGGGTTTTTCGTGTTTTTTTGTTTTTGCATCCCGATCTGGGGTTTTGGGCAGTGGCTAACAACGGTGGTGGTGTTGGAGGTAGTAATTTGGTGAGGTTATGATTTGATGGTTCAGTGAGTTGGTTGTGGTGTTGGATTTGCTAGATTGCTGGGTTTTTTTTTTTTTTTTTTTTTTTTTTTTTAAGATTTTTCTTTTACTTGCAAGTCTGGGTTTTTTTAGAGAACCCAACAAAAGAGAGAGGGTTAGAGTTTTTGAGAGAGGGCTTTTTTGCTTTGTCTACCCTCTTTCGTAAAACTTTGTGCTAATTATGTATATGAAAAATGATGAAACAAATTTTATCTTGACTTGTTTTTTGATATTTTTCTTTTACGTTTTATGTGAAAAAGAAGAAGAAAGAGAGAAAAGAGGAGAGAAACATAAAATAAAATGAAAAAGACACATTTACCCCTATTTTTAACAGTGAAAAGGGAAAGGTGGGTAACGGAAGTCTAACGGAGGCCACCTCAGGTGAGTTAAGTGAGAAATTTCAAACCACGGGTAGGCATTGTTAAAACAGGCCAAACCACAGTTGGGTTAACTGTAATTTCCCCTAATATAAATTATATATTTATTTCGGTTTGATTCGGTTTTGACCAATTTGGTGTATGGATACCTACCACTGAAATCGAAACCAAATTTTTTAATTTCAAGAAATGGGGAATCGAAACTGAATTGCACCAAAACCAAACCGAAATTTTGGACACGGTTCATCCGGTTTCAGTCTTCGATTTTTTGCACACCCCTACCTGCAACTCTTCACAAATCTTTTGTGTGTATTTGTTTGTACATGGTACTATTTTTGTTTGCCTTTCTAACTAGAGCATATACTGCGGTATATTCTTTGTTGACAAAACATGCTTTGGATTCAAAACAAAGATACTTTATTTACAAAGCAGTTATTATACCTAAAGGAGAAAATAATATAAAAAATTTACCAAAAAGAAAATAGTAGTATAAATAAATAATGCCTTGTCGGTTTATATAGTAAACATAATAAAATTGAGACACTACCAATAATTAACACTATCTTAGTCTCTTTTATCATTTTTATTTTTTAATTATAAATATGTGGTAATTTATCTTTTTTTTTTTTTTTAAGAAACATAACTTAAATTACTCGAGAGATGATTTAGTGTTAGGAAGCTTTTGTGACGAGAAATTATTAGGTCCACCAGAAGGACCGCTAATATGATCCTTCCTGACCTTCCAACTAATAAAATATTATTATTTATGCAAATGTGACATTACCTAGTAATTTTTTTATTTTTTATTCCTTATACTAATTAGGAAGCTTACTCACATATTTGCATAGATGACATCGTCTCATTGGTTAGGAGAACCACATCAATAATCCTCCTGGTGGACCTAATAATTTAATCTTTGTGATCCATCACGCCTATAAATTTGGGAGTTATGAATTCGAGTAATAGTATACAAGAGTTGGGTTTTTTTTTTTAAAGAAGCATACAAGAACGTGCCTACTCTAATAATTGGTTAGGAGGACCACAACAGTAATCCTCCTAATGGACCTAATAATTTATTTCTTATGACTCATCACGCCTATAAATTTGGGAGTTATGAATTCAAGTAATAGTATACAAGAGTTGGGTTTTTTTTTTTTAAAGAAGCATACATGAACGTGCCTACTCTAAAATTAAAAACATAACATTAGCACAAATAAATATTGTCCCGTTGGAATAGCAATTTAAATAAATATTGACGTGAAAACCAAAAACGACACAGCCGACTCGTCGTCTACAACAAAGGGAAAGCATCTTTAACTCTTCGCACAACGCTCCACGTTTCCAAACGCGATCAAATCCAACGGAGATATCGCAAACTTATTTTTTCTCACTCACAGTTCAGCTTTAGATCTCGGACCCGCTCATCCGACGTGTCATGGCCGAAACCTCGACTTCTTCCACGTCAGCAATCGCCCTCTCTCTCTCTCTCTCTCTCTCTCTCTCTTATAATATCTTTTTCGCATCTCTCAGCTTTTATAAGCTTCGCCGTTTCTCAACCAATCACTCCAGTCAAGCCGATTCTTCATCAAAAAAATTTGTTCAAACTTTTTATAATTTTTTTTTTTCTCTATTCAAACCCTAAAAGTTGTTTATAGCTTCGAAGCTTTGGTTTTTTTTTTTTTTTTCCTATGTGAATCTCGGTGCTTGCTTGAAATTTCGAATTCCTTGACCGTTGTCGTTTAATCGATCTCTAATCAGAGTTACAGAGGTATAATTTCGTTTAAAGCATTTGAATTTTGTTTATATTTCTCAGTTTGAATTTCGACTGTTGGTGATTGGATCCAGCTCCAACTATATCACACTGTTTTTCTTTAATATTTTTTGGAAATGGAAAAAATCTTTTTTTTTTTTTTTTTAAGTTCTTATTTGTTTGAAAATTATATGATTTTTTTTTTTATATATAAAACAAAATTGAGAACTTGGTTGCTAAAAAAAGAAATGAAGTTCTATTAATTAAAAAGACAAAATTAACTAATTAAAATGATTTATATAAGTTTAAACCAAAGTATAAAGTTCAATTGCCGTTTTTCCTTGGTGAAATCTGAACTATATTTTTTGAAATTTGATATCTGTGCTTAATTAGGATCCGTTTGGTGAATGGGAAAATAAAGAAGGAAAAAAAAAAATTTCTGGGACTCCTAGATTTGATTCAGTCGAGCAAATAACCTAGTTTATACTTAGGTCTCTTAACATGAGCAGTTGACTTTTCCAACATTTTTTTTTTTTGAAACCAAGTTCATTTATTTATCTGAGTTATTTAAAACTATAATGGAAAAGTTTGGAGTTTGATCATTTTATGATTGCTATGAGGGGTCCCGTAGGTGCAAAAAAATTTAGTTGAAGATAATTTCGATAAACGAAATGTTTTGATTATTGATCAGTGTTGTATGTGCAAGAAAAGTGGGAATTCAGTTGAGTGTCTCTTACTAGTAGCTTCAATGTTTGGTGGCAACTGGCAAGAGATATTTTGTCATTTGTGTTTTCATTATTTGTTAGTGTATCTTAGTTTATGCTGAAAACTAGGACTCATATGCATGATTTTTGGTGAGGAAGATATTTATCAACACCAGAGTTAAAAAATATGGAAGGGTGTTCCTTTGTGTGTATTGTGAACAATTTGGCGAGAGAGGAATGGTCGGATTTTTTGAAGATTTTGAGCATCTTCAACGTGTTATCAAACAGATTTTTTGAGATCTTGACTGGATGGTTGCTTTGGGCAGCATCCCTTCATTGACACACACACACACATATATATATATATATTAGAACTTTTGAGTTTTAGATTGTAATTATTTAGGTGAAGTTTGATACACATCCTATTTATTCAAACTATCTTGTTTTATGAATAAAGATATTTTTAAAATGAAAATATATATACTGAAAACCATAATGTTTTGAATTGTATGTACGTAATCTGCCTTTCCTGGGTCCCAAATGATAAAAAATGTTGATAATTCCAATTCTTTTACACAATGTTTTTGTATCAGGATCCATGTTTGAGAAATTATTCAAACTAGAGGACAAATTTTAGGTTTAGAGCATGTGGTTAATCTGTTTTCTATTCTTTTTACTGTTACAAAAACCAAGGAGGGTTTGAAGGTTTCATGTTATTGTCAGACTAATATTAGAGAAATTGAGTTTGTGCAGCTTTGTATTAAAACGGTGGTTTTTATTGGACTTATGCAGGATTTATTGAAGTGGGTTTGTTTGTAAAGGCTTGTATCTTGAAGACATCGGTATGTGCAAGCTCTCTTCAGGATTGGATGAGGGTTTTGCACCAACTCAATCTATTACATTTCTCATTATTAGCCTTTTTGAATCTGGTTGATGAGAATAGTTCAGATGAATAATAATGGTCCCAGGACCGAAGGGTTGATGAAAATAAAACACCATCTGCAAGATGAGCACAAGGAAATAAATAATGGGAGGATTGTAGGTGAGGGCCAAGGTCTATCAGAAGAGAATGAGTCGTGGATTAATGAGGATGTTGATGATGGGCAGATGGAAGCAGTCCAAGACAAGGCGCAAACCCAGGATGTCATGCAGAGCTCACAGCAACAGCCCCAAAGGCCTCTGGTTCGCTGGGAGAGGTTTCTGCCTCTTAGGTCTCTTAAGGTTCTACTGGTGGAAAATGATGATTCAACTAGGCATGTTGTCAGCGCATTGCTTCGAAATTGTGGCTATGAAGGTAGGTTCTATATCTGTTCCCTTTATAAAATAAATAAAAAAGTTATGTTGAAGTTGAAACTTCAATATAATTTCACACTTACCAAAGAAAACCTCATGTTGTTCTTATGGTTAAGATGCTTTCTTGACCTATTGAAGTGGTTTATTGTGTGTTTTTTATTTTATTTTTTTATTTTTTAATGCTAGTTCTTGAACTTGGCATTCTTAAGATTATTTGTTCTCTTTCCCTCCTTTGGGGACTGAAATGCTTTTGGTAAGATTTTATCCATTTTAAATGCAATATGCTTGTTGCATTGGTATCTGAAATTCTGAATATTGTCATTTATCTTGTGTATTGTGCATCCTATGCAAGCATGGTCTCCTTTTGGCTGTCACTTCTTAAACAAACCTAACAGTTAACCCAATCTTGGCAGTTACAGCAGCAGAAAATGGTCTACAAGCTTGGAAGATCTTACAAGATTATACCACTCATGTTGATCTAGTTTTGACTGAGGTAGTCATGCCTTGTTTATCAGGCATTGGCCTTTTAAGCAAGATAATGAGCCACAAAACTTGCAAGAATGTTCCTGTGATTAGTGAGTGAATTTCTATTATCATTTCTTTTATGTAAAAGTAACATGATATTACCCCTCTTATTTTTAACCAATTGATACTTTTAACTGCTACACCTGGGTGAGTTTTATTTGCAGTGATGTCATCTTACGATTCCATGAATGTAGTCTTTAAATGTCTGTCAAAGGGTGCGGTTGACTTTTTAGCAAAGCCGATTCGAAAGAATGAGCTAAAAAATCTTTGGCAGCATGTTTGGAGGAAATGTCACAGCGTGAGTTGCCATGGTTATTTCCATTTTATCTATGAAACTATATGATGGACCAATTGTTCACTTACACTTCAGGTTGGTTCATAACTATGCATTACATTGTCCCTGAGCACCTATTTGAACCATACTAACTAAAAAGAAGGCGTTGATTTTTCTTGTAGTCATGCCATTTGACCAAGTTTGACTTTTGGAGATATTTTTATCTACCTTTTCTGTTTTCACCATTTATACACCACTTAATTGATAATCACAAAAAAGTGCAGAATTTTCCTCTTCTGTTTTGCATTTATTATTCCTCCTTTCATCAGTGTAGTGGCAGTGGTAGTGGAAGTGAAAGTGCTGTACATACACGAACTTCCACAAAGTTGAAAAGTGGTGATGAGTTAGACAACAACACCGGCAGTAATGATGAAGATGATAATAGAAGCATTGGTTTGAATCTTAGGGATGGGAGTGATGATGGAAGTGGTACTCAGGTATTACTAACAATTTTTTATGTAGGGAGTGGTAACTCTTTGTTGTTTCAATTTTTGCCTCTTCTATACATTGATAGTTGGTGTTACTGACTCTTCTTTCTTATATTACATGCACAACCTATCTGTATACCTTCTTATTTATTAGAAAATTTTTAAATTTCATCAAGATGCTAATTTACTTGCATTTATAATTACCTATGGAAGATTTTTTTTTCTCTTTATAGTTTGTCTTACCATATCTGATGGTAAAGTTCTAGCCTCAAGGACGTTTCTTTGAAGTTGCATTTAAGTTGGTTATAGTAACAACAACTTGTCTCTTTAATGTTGGCATGAATAATTTAAAATCATCAGAGAAGTACATAAGCTTGAAATCCAACTGAACTGATAACTATAGACAATAGATTTTATTAAAAGCACCAAGAAAACAAACTTATTCTCTTTATAGTTTGTCTAACCATATCTGATAGTAAAGTTCTAGCCTCAAGGATGTTTCTTTGAAGTTGCATTTAAGTTGGTTATAGTAACAGCGACTTGTCTCTTTAATGTTGGCACGAATAATTTAAAAATCATCAGAGAAGTACATAAGCTTGAAATCCAACGAACTGATAACTATAGACAATAGATTTTATTAAAAGCACCAAGAAAACAAACTTATTCCTCCCATACAAGTTTATATGAAATATTATGCCTCGTATCTATGTAATAATTCCATGCACATAGAAGAAATGCATAGTGTACAGAATACCAAAAAGAAGAGAGAGAGAAGGGGGAAGGGGGGGGGGGGGTGTGCTTATGCTAGCATCAGTAATTAGCATTAAGTGGGGGTACCCTGTACATGATAGTGTGTTAGCAGAATACCTTGCGCTGATTGGAGAGTAACATTGTTTGAGAGGGAAACAAGGGAGGGCAATGATGGTGGTTTGTGGCAGGCCTCCACATTAGTAAGCTTCTTTTAGTGCACATGGTGAAGCAATCAAGGGACATGGATAGAAGTCCCCCATACATAATGAAGATGCATGTCTAGCTTGGTGAGTCCTTTCTCCAGTTATTAGGCTAAGACCCTGACTCCATCTCAAAGAAACCTTATTCAGTTGTTCCTTATAGTAATCTTAGTACTACTATTGGGGAGCTCGAGACCATTGTCTTTCCTGGTGCCATGGAGAATGGGGAAGTTGTCAAGCTACCAACATCATAGAAATGCTTTCTTCATTAAGTTGTTGCTATTTCCATTACTATTAAAAAATTACCAAATATAACATCCAACAAGGATCAAGTCATTGGCTAACAGTTCAATTGTTGGGTCAATGGTTGTCTGGCTGGTTTTCAATAACAAATAATATCCAATTCATGTGTTTGTCAATTGGACCCCAGGTCTGATCTGCTTCTTTTTTTAATAATTATGATTTCTAGGTATTGTGGCAGTCTGTGTAGCAAAATATTGTTTTTCAACACTCGGCAGTTGGCACGTGATAGATCAATAGTTGCCATAATGACATTTTTCAAAAACAACACTAGTATTTTGTCATCCAATGATAGCCAATACCAAACTAATGATTTAGCAGCCATGCATTAGCCTGTATTATGACGCCTCATTTGAAGCACCATAATACCTGATCATTATGATACTTGCAAACAAAGAGACTCCTTTGCATCTACACCATGGTGCAACTTCTGGCCTACTCAAATTTACCTTTGCTTTCTGTTTATAAGGAATTCCTTATCAGTCTTTTAAGGGAGCAATAAAAAAAAAATTAGTCATGGACTTAGGTTGGACCCAAATGTATCTTAGTTTCAACCTCTTCTACTCAAATACTAAGAGAAGCAAAAGAAGGCATCTTCCAATATTCCTTATGTATGCTTTCCTTATACCGGTTAGTTACGCTTGACAAGTAACCAAGGAGGGAGCACTATATTAAGTTTTTATCATATTTGGCACATCTCTTTCATAAAATGATCCATACCCTAGACATTTTTGCCATTTTTCAAGTATTATATTCATGGTTTCAAGCACAATACTATTATTATTATTTTGCTAATAAGCACAATAATATTATTTACTCCTTAATTGTAAATAATAATAACGATAATTCTTTTATAAGTAATAATTTCATTTTTTTTAAAAGGCACAATAAGGGGCGCAACTTGACTACAATGGATGTGTACAGTATACTAGAGAAACACCTAAAAACAAAAGTAACATCTAAAATAAAAAGACAAAAGAACTCCAGCAAATTTAAAAAGGAGATATAATGATTTTATCAAATATACATGTAAAATATTGGAATCCAAAAAATTCTTTCTATACGAGCACAAAATATCACCATTGGTCTGACTAGGACAAGCAGATGTCCAACTAGAACATGGATTGAAATGGTAAACGAAGCATAATGACTTGATTTGAGGTCTAGGAAACCCATAACTGAGCAGAATTGCCAAAAAAAGGAGATTTGTTTAGCCAAGCATGATTAGTTGGGGTGAGGTATTATTGAGTGTGAGCATATGATATATTCTTGTTTGTGTATGTAAACATGAAATACTTAATAGCTGTGATAGAAGCCTTGTTATCACAAAACAAAGCTAAATTTGAAATTTCTATATGCACCTTGCAGAGCTCTTGGACAAAAAGGGCAGTAGAAGTTGACAGCCCCCAACCAATGTCACCATGGGAACAGTTAGCCGATGCTCCTGATAGCACTTGTGCCCAGGTTATTCATTCAAGGCCAGAGGCATTTGGCAACAACTGGGTGCCTGTGGAGCGTGAAGAGCAGGATGATGAGTTTGGTATGCATGGCTCTGCTTCTAACAATAATATATTGACATCTAACTCTGCTATATCTTTACTTATTTTCCACTTTGTACTGCTTCATTTCAATTTAGCCAATGTTGTCATGGGCAAAGACTTGAAGATCAGAGAACCAAGAATTCCAAATTTGCAGCTGGAAGACCCAAGTGCCAAGGGGTTGGCTAACTTAGCTGGCACTAATGAAGACAAAATTTCTGAAATAGATTCAAGGAAAGATGATGAGAATCTGCTGAAAGGACGAGTGGAGCTCCACAGTGAGAAACTAAATGGCGAATTGGAGGACAAAACCTCTGATCTAATGGGTCTGACCACTCTAAGGACTGATCCTGAGATGGAAAGTGTGGTCTTTAACATCCCAAATGGTACCTCCAAGGTATCCGACATGAAAGATAAGGCCATCTTTGACATTAAGGAAACACCTTCCCTTGAGCTCAGTTTAAAGAGGCTGAAAGATGTTGGAGATACTGGCAACAGTGCTCCTGACCGAAATGTTTTGAGACATTCAGACCTTTCAGCCTTCTCAAGGTATATAGACTTAAGATTACATCCATCTTCTGACCTGACATCCTCCAAATTTGATGGGCGTAACAATTTTCTTACTTGCAGGTACACCTCTGCATCTACTAATCAGGCTCCAACGGGGAATGTTGGTAGCTGTCTTCTTGGTAAGAGCTCAGAGGCAGCTAAAACTGAATCAAAGCAAAATTTTCAATCTAGCTCAAATAGTACACAACCCAATCAATGTTCCAATGGCAGTAGTAACAATAATGACATGGGCTCCACTACTAATAATGTTTCCACCAAACAAGTGCCATTCCATGACAAGTCACCACCCAAATCTGTGGTCAAATGTCTCCATCCCTCCTCTGCCTTCCAACCAGTGCAAAATAGCCATATTCCTCACCCTCAGTCAAGAATACAAGATAAGAAAGATGCTGCAATGACTAACATGATTTTGGCACAAACAAGGGGTCTCAACCAGCAGGTCCAAGTGCAGCACCACCATCATCATTACCACCATCACCACCACCATGTGCACAGCATGGCCCAGCAGGAGCTGGATAACCACGATGATCTGTCTTTGAAAAACAATGCAGATGCAGCTCCTCAATGTGGATCATCAAATTTGTTAAGTGCGTCCCTTGAAGGAAATGCTGGTAGTCAAAGTTTGAACGGAAGTGCCTCAGGAAGCAACCATGGGAGCAATGGGCAGAATGGAAGCACTGCTACTTTAAATGCTTCAGGAACAAATATGGAAAGTGATAATGGGATCGCTGGAGAAGGGGAAGCAAGTGGTAAAATCGGATTTACAAACAGAAGTGGAATTGATCCGGACCGTGTTGCACTAAGAGAGGCTGCTTTAAACAAATTCCGCCAGAAGAGGAAAGAGAGATGCTTTGAGAAAAAGGTAACTGAAAGTGTGTTAAAACATTTGAGTAACATGGCCACTAGAGATTCATTAAATCATCCCTTGATATATAAATTTACTTTTAATGGAAAGTTTCCCATCATGAAGTATGTCTTAAAATCTTCGATAGTTTTCAATCTTGATGTTAGACACCCTGAAGTCATTAAATCACCGTTTCTATTCAAGACAAATGCTAATGCTAAATCAATTTGAGCTATATTTCACCTTTTCAACATACTTTTTGGCATTCATTTAGTATGATCACAGTCTACATTTTTTTCTTGGGTAATTGGTATGACCATAGTAAGATAAGTTGTTTCAATACTGAAAAGATTTGATTGCTTGTTCCTGCATTCCCATTATGTAATCTTTACTCCTATGATTTTGGAAGAGAAATGAAAGAACCATCTTCTTTATGTCTTCATTTTTAGGTCCGATACCAGAGCAGGAAGAAACTAGCAGAACAGAGGCCACGTGTTCGGGGGCAATTTGTTCGACAGGTGGTGCACGAAAACGAAAGCAAGCATACACATTGCTAACCCGATTTGTCCCTGATAGTACGTATAGAATCTTGTACATGTAATAGGCACTAGCTGTGTTCAGGAGAGGAAGCATTCAGATTTCATCTTGCTGGATGGGGGCATGTGGTGGAAAGTTACCATTGTGATCGAAGACCAAATGGATTGTGTGTGAGGACTCGACAGAAACGCCTTAGTCCTTAGACTCTGTTTTATTGTTATGCACTAATATGCTTGTATTAGTACTACTACTACTACTCAAAAGGTGGTAACCCTTGAAAGGGTAGACCTCCTCTAAAAAAACTCTTCAGTTCGGTTTGCTGTTGTATTTTAAGACTTTTTTACATGAGTGGATGCTTGAAGACCTCTTATTTTTATGTAAACCTTTTTCGCTCTTATTTTGAAGCATTTTTGTTCTGATGTTCTTTGATTAAGTGGCGTTACATGGATGTGCAGCCAACCAAATGAAATTATCATTTGGGGAGCAGGGAAAAAGACCAAGGGTTGCCAGAAGCTTTGGTCATTCCTCATCACACAAGCAGGTTAGCTGTGAGTTTCAGATAAGCACAAATCAAATGTTTTGGGTTCCCAAAGAGACATTAACCAACAGTTTTATGCAATCATAATTCACTAACTGTAATGATATCTGAACTGATAATTTCACAAACGGGCAGCAGTTTCAATTACTTATGCCATGGAAGTTTCTTCCACTTGCAGGCAGACCTGCATATGTGCCATGAGGATGAAATTTAATTTTTCTGTATCATGGCCACCAAATCTCTTGGCTCGAGTGGTTCGTCCGGCTCTCCCATGGAGGCTCAGATAAATCTGAATTCTGTCGTCTCCTTAAAATTTTTGTATAGAAAAAAGAAATTCAGATTCTGGACCATGATTCATAATTCATGATTGAGCATGCTCATGAAAACATTTACTCAATTAGCCTAGAAACAAAAACAAGCACATAATATTCACAGGGGATTGTAGCTCAATTATATTCAATATTCATAGATTAATCAGATTACCAGAGAGAGAAAATGAGAAGCTAACCTCTGTGAGGCTCCAACGTCTGGGCTTCAGGCAGCTCCAGGATAAAGCACAATACAGGAAAACAAGGGGAAATTTTAAAAAAAGAAAAAGAAAAAAAAAGAGGGTGCTTTTTTTGATAAACAAATACTAACACACACAGAAGGAAAGGGAGTGTGACTATTGTATTGATTGCACATCAGGTACTATTTTAATGGGAATAAAAAATTGACATATTATAGTATTTATGAGTAAGGAAAATGAAAAGAGCTGCACTTGATGACATGGCATGAAGCAATTGGCTTGGATACCATGAAAGTTGGTGGCTTTTTATACCAGTTATGACTTTTTTTTCTTTTTTTGGTAAAAGCCAGTTATGACTTATTATTCGTGGTTCATAAACAAAGGAAGCTGAGTGTACAGTATCCAAGATTAGATTAGAGGTCCCATTCCATGCATTATCCGAACCAACAAAACAGTCCACGTGGCAGAAGTCAACACGAGCATAAAACGTTCGCTATTACAAGGTAGACAGTGTTTCACGTGTCATTATCAACTTGAAAAGTGCTCATCTTTTTCTTCTCATAAACATCAAATGGTAGGTACATATTATAAAAAAATAACCTTCTCATTTTGTAAATGCCTTTCCTTTTACTAAACCTTATCTCCTTCCTCCTCTCACTTTTTCTCTAAAAAAAATTTGCGCATCTAAAGAAGACCTTCAGCCAAACCATACCAGAGGTTTCACCGAGAATCGGTTCTAAAACCCAGTTCTATCACTTTGGGTTTGTCACTCACCTTCTTCATTATGTGGGCTTCACCACTTTATGCACAAATTTGAGTTTAAGACATGAGATATGCACGCCCAAGATATGGAACCAAACAAATATTTGGAATGAAGGAAAAGGTAGAGATAGAGATATGAGTTATAGAAATTGAGTTTGAGTTATAATAATATATGAGATATGAGAACTAAGTTATGAGTGATGCTCAAACCAAACACCCCTAACTTTTACCTTTTATCTCAAGTGCTTAAAGCAAAAAGTTTTCAACAAAAAACTAAATTAATTATTTCCAAATGGACACTCTTTTGTTGTGCTCGTTTATGAAGGTAGTAGGTCATATAACTAACCAGTTAGGCAGTCACTCACATATGGTGTGATTTCAACTTTGTCAGATGTCCAAATCCCTCGCCCACCCCAAAGGCAAGTGAATGCTGTTAAAACTCAACATTATAATAAGTAGTTGGGTCCATTTGCTACTGTCATTGTAAAAGCTTATCGTGAGTCCTTGTATTTGAATTTGATTGGAAACTTGGGATTGATTCAATTCTGATACAAATACAAATACATGGTCTGCATATGAACTCGAATGCAATACACTCCGCAGGGTCTATAAAAGAGGAGAATTTATCTCTTGTAACTGACATACCAAGTCATCCCCATTAGTTATAACAAACAGACGAGTGGATAACAGGTTATGTTTCTAGTTTCCCTAAATTCATTTCTCCATCTTATCTTAAATTTCCGAACTAGATGGTGTCTCATCAAGTTTTGCTTCCAGGATAAAAATATTCAACACCGTTCTCCTTGACCTTGAAGTGAAAATTATATATCTTGTTTCTTGAGCTCCCCTGCTCATCCCGTATTTCCTTGTTTAAAACTGTCAACTGCAACAAAGAAATATAACAACTGATCAATTTGAGGCAAATATAAAATGGACATACAAACATAAAATATGCTCTACTTGTATGACTTGAGCGATTAGGTACAAACATGAAACATGTTATAATTCAGGTATGACTTGCTATTTTACACCATCCCATATGTTAAAGATCAAATAGTCTTAAAGAATCTCCACATATATTAGCGGGTGCTCTTCCTGAATGTAATTCAGTCGAAGACAACAGAACTGCCGAAGTTATAGGTAAAAGTTGGCAGTTAACCAGCCACTTCTTAGAAGTAGGCTGCTGTTAATTTTTATAAAAATATAATATATTATAGGTTAAAATAAAAGACTAAAGAAGGAAAACCATCAGTAACATTGTGTGAGACATTATTTAAAAAAATGAGTGTGAAACAATGTCTATGCAACATCTGGGGAAAAAACACAGCCCATGCATATTTTCCTTACAACTAGATATAGAATGTAATTTAATACACAGTAAAATTATGTAATGTGGTAAACAACCAGAATCTAAAAGTGAGTCCATGAGTACAAAAAAATAATATGATCAAGAATAAGGTGAATGTCAACGAAGACGGGGACATAAAATTCTCTTTTTTCCTGTGCTAGTACCGTCTCCGGGCTGTGAGACATCAAATGACCAACTATGACCAAGGCTGAGAAACACCAGCATATATTAACATTATTTGAACTTTGAAGCTCTCTCATACTAATGTTATTTAAGGTCTCACCTATTTAAGTCAATTGCACCATCTAGACTCACAAAACAGAACACCCTGAGAAACAACCAGTACAAATAAGAACAGAACACTTACATGGGGACACAAGAAGTTTCTATTTATACATTTTAGCTGTTCCATTACCAAATTCAGTAAAGCATTAGATTAATAAACACACATGGACGCGCGCACACACACACACATAACATAAAAGAACATTTAGATAGAAATAACACAACTCTACCTGTCCATGCACATCTGTGGCCAAACCAGTGGCCAATGGTTCTGCCTTTATTAGAATGTCTGCAAGGTACTCCATCTGTAAAATAAGTGCAGGTCTCTCTATGCTTGAATATATATCCTCATGGTTAAGGACAACTAAAGAACAACCCTGATACAAGAATAGAACAAAAACACTATAAGAAGGCACAAGACTCAACAAAAGAACCAGAAGTACAGAACAAAATTAGAAGGAAAAAAAAAAGAGTTGACAGTAGCCTCATGGTCTTACAAATGCCGATGTTAATGTGCGGCAGTAACGCAGAAAGTCTAAGACATAATTTGTAGCACCATTAGCAGCCACCTCCATAAGAGAGAAATCATCTATAACAATGGTAATACACTTCTTGTTTTCTTGAAATGAGGTACTGACCAATTTTTCAATTTTCCCATACAAAGCAACAAGCCCATCTTTATTTCCTTCATCTCCATCTATTCATCAATTAACCAAAGAAAATTTTGCACATTCATAAAGTAACACATTGACAAATTTTCTTGAGCACACAAAGTTCTATGTGCACATTCATTAAGTGATTAAAATGAAAAATAATAAAATAAAGTTTGTTGACCACAACTAACAAATGGTAAGACCAAAAAGAACAAGAATGCTTGATGAACAGTTCTTGAGCTGACATTTAGATTCCAACTTTTAAAAGACCTGTATTTATTCTTCCCTTATTAAAGAGGTTGCATTTATAGGTTCCGTCAGAAAAAATGCAAAAAACATTGTAGCTTAGAAATAGCAAGAATCAATTACACCTAATTTCTCACCTGGAAACTCTGACACGAGCAAGTCAAGGAAAAAGAATCTGTTATTCTCTCTTTGGGCAGTTAAGTTGCAACCCTGTCATAACAATATACCTCAAAAAACAAAATATATAAATTGTATTTAATTTTTATATAACATATATTAAACTGCTTTGAAAACACCAATAAAATTAACCACTGAGCTAAATCTAAATAAAAGATGTGAGGAGTAGAATGAGGAATGATTTCACAAGTGCAATTTGATATTTTAAAAGAAAGAAAAATTATCCAGGTACATTCTCGTTTTTAGAAGCCAAAAGCGTCTTAGGGACATATGATTAATTACTTCTAAAATTTGATTGCAGCAGCTAGCTCAACATAATTTTAAACAAAAATATTCCCATAACTATAGTAGAAGTGAAACAAAACATTGTGACCAAACAGTCTATTAATAACTAAAATTCATTGGCACATGTATTCTTTTCCGCCCTTCTATTAAATGACACTATTTACTATCTCCTTAATAGATATGTCACTTTTTACTACTTCTACTTATCTTATTTTAAGTCTTCCTCAAGGTTTTGTCATTCCCTCACTTGACACTAAAAAAAAACAAACAAACAAAATTATTAGAAATGCAAAAGAATTGTAATCCTTCTAAATTCCTTGCCTTTTGGCTTAATTTATATAAACTATTCCATTTAAAACACACACACACACAAACACAAAACACTCTTTTTCAGAGAATGTAACAAATAGTAAAAGGAACAAAATTTCTCAAACAAAATTACACAAATTCCAAGAATGGTTGTAAACCCACGAAAGTAAATGAACATATAAACCAGCTAATTCGCCAAAATCAAAGAATTGTGGTTAAAATAATTGAACTTGAGTAATGCAATTTGCAAATGCGATAATTGAGAGAGAGAGAGAGTACGAGTTTTCTGAGGACGCGGTCGTAGTGAGAGAAGGGCTGAGAGAAAGCGAGGAAGACAACGACGTCGTTAGAGGAGTGAGGGGAGAGAGCACGCTTGAGGAGGCGGTGGAGAACAAAAGCGCCGCTAGTCTCGACTCGGTCCTCCACGAGAACAACTCGGCTGCTTAGCGGCCAAGGCTTTGTCTTTTCTTCGTCCACAAGCCCTAGGGCTTCGTCTAATAAGTTCGGAGCTCGCTGATCCATTCTCCCTTCTTCTTCTTTTTTCTTTTTTTTTTCCGCTTCTGTGTGTGTGTCACTGCGTTTTTGTTAGCTTTAGGAGGGAATGACGGCGTTGTTAGAGAATGTTAACCAATACCCTTTTTCTTTTTTCTTTTTTAATGAAAGTTAACCAATACAATTATTGGTTAATTTTGTATATTTGTCCTTAACCTTTATATTGTGTTTGGTTTGGGGAATGGAATGGGAATACAAGGAAATTTTAGGCTTTTGCCTTTTTTTTTTTTTTTGAAAGGATGGGTTGTCCATCGGCCAAGATTCAGATCTAACTAAACCGTCTTACTCGAGGTGAACCGAACCGAAAATCAACTAATATAAATCATACAATAGTCAATTAGTTGATAACCGATCCCCAAGTCTAAAAAGTAAAAACCAATTTGGTTGGTTTCGAGTGGTAATTCTACTCTTATGCAATTCAACTTCAACCAATCCAATTGAAACCACCTTCAATGCCACCATTCTCTTCCTTTGAAGTTGCCATTCTCCTCATTCAATTTTGCCATATGGTGAGATCTCTATTAGATTCCAAAAGATTGTGGCCAAATCTAAGGACATAACAATTAGATTCGACGAATAGAATGGATTGTAGGTGAGCACCCATTCCATTTCTTTCTCCAAAATATAGAATATTCATTTCACGTGATTCATTAAATAAATCATGTGACTAAATATACATGTGAATTGTTTATCAATTACCATGTAGTGGGTTTGAGGACTTTTATATAAACCAGTTTGGAAGTATACTTTTCATAATTTGAACATATCCCAAAATGGTGATAAACAACTCTCTTTTTTTTTTTTTTTTAAATCTTGATAATGAAGTAAAATGTAATCCATTCATCTTAAAATGAAATGGATGAGATTTTAAGAACATTATGGTAGATTACCCTAAGAAGTAAGAACTCTAAATGATTTTAATTATGAAAAAATTTGTAAAATAGTTTAATGTAGGAAAACTCAGCTAATGATTGATACAAACTATTATTTTTGCCAAAAGCCTTATAATTTAACTGGCACATCCTAGTATTTAATACCCTGAAGTTCAAATCCCTATTCACTGTAACTATTGAATTATTTGTAAGAAAAAAAAAACATTATTATTTTCAGTAGTTAGGCTGAGTAATGGCATTATAATGTCTGGTCCGAGATTTTTTTTGAATATGTTCTTAATGGTGATGAAATGGAAAATAATTACTTCAAAATAAAAATTAAATAAATAAAGCAAATAATATTTCACAGATCATTTGAAGGGCAGAGCATTAGAGGGATCTATAGCCGGTATGTGCTGAATTTTTCAAAGGAGGACTCAAAAGAGTTGCCAATTTAGAGCATGTTTTAAAGTCGATTTTAAAATGCCATTTCTTAAAAATGAAAATATAATTACAAAAACCATCCATGTGCCAAGAGCCTTTAAACAGGGTTATTCTATGTTTTATTTTGTGACACTTACCTTCATTGTAGTTTTCACGAGTCATTTTCATTAACTTTAACATAATTTAATGATTGGCAACTGCCAACATCATCTATTGGGAAACAATTTTTTTGGGGGGGCAGAGAATTTGTTCAACTCCATAACTTTCTCCTCCAATCTGTATTTGGGTTTGTGTCAGGTCACAAGGTGTAAATTTTAAGGTGGAATGATCTCTGTCTTTAGTATTTTCCCGATCTGTGTTGTAAAATAAAATTACTGAAGGATACTCCCAATTTGTGCAGAGCTAGTAAAGAGGTTTCCTTTCTCCTCCACAAAGTGCTTATAGTAGTTTCTCAACCAAAAAAAGAAGTGCTTATAGTATAATGATGCAGAATAAACCTTGGAGCATGTGTGTTTACACTGCCCTTGGGTGTCTCGGGTTTGGCTAATGAACTTTTCTAGATTGGCTAATATTGACATCATATAGTGGATTAATATAATCATTGATCCAAAGTCAAAACCTTGCAAGGAAAATCCTTCAATCCTTCTATAGCAGTAATGGGTAGAGATAATGTGGGGAGAAGCAAAAGTAGCCTTTGTGCAGTAAAACAAGCAGAAACATTAGGCTTCAAGAGGGTGATATTTGAAGGAGATGCTTGGAAGGTAGGGGAACTTTTAAGGAACAAAGGGTTTTCCCCTTATTGGTGAAATGTAAATTTGTAATGATATTGGAAGACATTCTTTCCTCTATACTTTCTTTTTTATGACTTTTTTTTTTTGTTTTCTTTTGTGGAGATAGGGCAATGTCTAGATCCATCTTCGGGCCCAATGGGCTGCCTTTTAGAATTAGTATGGGCCAATCTCCATCTCTTGTCCCCCACTTTGGTGTCCCAAAGTACAAAGAGATGATTCTAGGTTTATGTATGTTGATCATTTGTACCCATCTTTCTTTCCATAATATCTTATCTATTTATTTATTATTATTTTTAAAGGCGAAAACTCTGTTTTGGTCCCTGAATTTTGATGTCACAATCAAATTGGTCCCTACATTTTGGTAACGATCAATTTGGTCCCTGTTATTTTCAATCTACAGTCAATTTGATCCCTACCGTTAACTTACTAAAAGAAAATGTCTATGTGGCAAACAGATTGTATAGTTAGCACATCAAAGCTTATGTGGCCAATACATTTTTTTAAATTAACATTTAAAAATGCCACATAAGCATTTGAATGATAAAAAATTCCACATCAGAAAAAAAGCTAAAAGAAAAAAAAAACTTAAAAACACAAAAATTAAATAATAAAAAAATCATCAGAGTCATCAAAGGGCCAAAAAAAGAACCTTAAAATTAAAATGAATTAACTTAATCTTTAATCTTCAAACAAGAAGAACACGAAATATAAAAAATCAAATAGTAAGAACAAATTTGTAATCTTGAACCCTTTCATCAAAATTTTATATCTCAATACAGAATGTCTATACAAATTATTACAAAAATAAAATCAAGTTAAACCAAAAGTTTCTCTTTCACACAAATATGATTCAACTAAATACATATTCAAACTTGTACAGCCTATACATATTCAAATGGAGAAAAGAAGAAAAAAAAAAACCAATATTTGCGATAACCCACATCTTACTCCTCTGATTCCTTAAACACTCATCTTAGAATTCTCAGCAAATTTAGAAAATCGCAATAGGTGAAAGGGAAACGATAACCCAGATCTGGGCATAGGAGACGGAGCTTGGAGTCACTCTTCCATGGTAGATCGGTGATCTCAACCATGACAGATGAGGTTGGCTACGACGTGGATGGCAACGACATGGCTGTTTGGATCTCAAGTTGATTGATCTGGGCATTGTTGGCCAGGTTGAGAATTGTGGCGTTATGGGTTTACTTGTAGCTCGGTTGACTCATGGTGGAGTGGTTGTCGGCAGTGCTAGCATTTGGGATTTTTGTAGGATTTGAATTCTCAAAGATTTTACATTTACCCACAAAGCTACACGCACTAAGTTTTAGAAAATAGATGCTGGGTTAATTTTAACTCTATGTTTTTTATTTTTTAATGTGTTTGATGAATTTTAAAAAAACGTTTTGGTGTTTTTTTTTTTTCTTTTTTCTGACGTGAAGTTTTTTATCATTCAAATGCTTATGTGGCATTTTTAAATGTTAATTTAAATTTTGTATTAATATTTTATTGGCGACATAAGCTTTAATGTGCCAACTAAGCAATCTGTTTGCCACGTAAACATTTTCCTTTAGTAAGTTAACAGTAAGGACCAAATTGACTGTAGATTGAAAATAATAGAGACCAAATTGATTGGTACCAAAATGTAAGGACTAAATTGATTGTGACTCCAAAATGTAAGGACCAAAATAGTGTTTTGGCCATTTTTAAAAGTAAAAGGCCATTGATCCAATTTATTGAAACTAGTTGCTACATTAGTAAAAGGCCATTGATCCAATTTATTGAAACTAGTTGCTACATTACAACTTACAAGCTTGCATAGAGTAATCACACACTTGTCAAAAACTAAAAACATGTTCCCAATAGTTTTTATTTTAGGTAAAATACAGCCAACACCATGAGGTTTGGCCTAATATTAGCTAGGTTCAATATTTTTCAAAATTAATCAATTTGGTTCCTAATTACGGTGAGAAGGAAGAAAAAATGAGTAACCGTTTAGAAATTAAGTTGAGTTTAGGGACCAAATTAATTAGTTTTGAAAAGTTTTGTACTTAACTGCTATTAGCCAAAATATCAAGAGTGTTAACTTGTATTTTATTTTATTTTTAATTCATTTCTGTTTTTTTTAAATAATAATAATAATAATAATAAAATAAATAAATAATGTTCCAATAATTAGTAGGGACTAGGTAGTAGGGAGAACCAAACCTAGGACTTGAGACCATAAAACTGCCCCCAAAATCTACAAAATAGAGCCGCCTCCACTTGGCACCAGCTGGCACTTCCACACACACATTTGTCTTTGAGCGGCCAAGGTGGATTTATAAATGCTACAGAAACAGAACCAACACAAAAATACCTATTATAAGAAGGGTGAGGATTGAGTTCAGTGTTTAATTGCATTGGATTATAATACATATATACTTTTAAACACATATTATTATTTTAACGGGTCCAGTTACACTTATAAAAAGCAGCGACAGTCAAGATATTTTCAAACTTCACACAAATTCTATTGGCTTCTTTTTTGATTTTTTGGTAAACTCTTAGCTAAGCTACATTCCCATCAATCCGTGGGCTCACCCACACTTTTTATCTTGATGATCAATGAATAAGAATGCGATCAAATAGCTATTCCAACTTGCCAAAATCGTCGTTGGTACAGGGTCCACTTATATGGCTAAAGCCCACATACAATTAATTTTTTTAGGAAAAAAAATTGGACGGTGTGACTTTCTTATCTAAAAATATTATTATAGTAGCACTCTAACTGCTATTGAACTAAAACTTCTATCATGTATGCAATACAGAGGATCACCAACGGGTTTCTACAACATAAGTTGTGCTCCTGTTCGCCCAAATGCCTTACCACTAAACCACCGACCCAGTTGATAAGGCCACATACATTTGTAGACTATTCTTTCATTGGTAGGCCTTTTTTTTTTTTTTTTTTTTTGGGGATGGGAATTGGTAGGCCATTCTTTTGTCTGGCTTACACATACCCAAAGATCCTCTCTCCAAAGCTTTTGCAGCCGAATTACTATAAAGCCCACATACAATTATTTTTTTTAGAAAAAAAATAAAAAAAAGTTAGACAGTGTGACTTTCTTATATAAAAATATTATTATAGTAGCATTCTAATCGCTATCAAACTTCTATCATGTATACAACACAAAGGAGCGCTAACGAGTTGCTACAACATAAGTTGTGCTCGTGGTCGCCCAAATGCCTTACCACTAAACCACCGACCCAGTTGATATGGCCACATACATTTGTAGACTATTCTTTCATTGGTAGGCCATTCTTTTGTTTGGCTACACACACCCAAAGATTCTCTCCAAAATTTCTGTAGCCAAATTATTATAAGGGTCCGGTTAATGTGTGCCCTTAGAGCACACATTAAACCTTTCACTTTTTGAAACATCTTCTCGAAAATTGAAAAAGCTGTCAATACTTTTTCAATTTTCGATAAAAAAATTTTCAAAAATGAAAATTAATGTGTGCCCTTAGGGCACACATTAGTAAAATCCTTATTATAAAACGATAAATTTTGGTTTTTACGTTCTTATACAAACACTTTAATGGCCTGATTGGATGGAGGGAGAAAGAGGGAGAGTGAAGGCCTGAAGGAGAGTAGAGTAGAGTTGGCTAAAAATAGGCTAATTTTGTGCTAAATATACTTTACTCTACTCTACCCTCCCTCCCTCTCTCTCAATTTAAACAGACCACAAGAAAATTAAAAATATATATATATATTAAATATTAATATTAAGTTTATTATTATTTTTTTTCGTATAATTAAAATACGTTTTCTCTACAATAAATTAAAACCCGGTATGACAAAAATTGCTTTTTCAAAGCTTCGATTATACCGCCTAAAGTCAGGAGGGCCAAGAAAGGATGTTTCTGAATTAAGCATTAATTAATCTTTTCAAAATTAAAAGAAAATCTCAATTTTTTTAATAATAAAAAATTAAGTTTGATACGGGTCACCTCTGCTTTGCAGCCTTTGCTTATGAAGTGCCTCCTATTTATCCATTTATTTATGTGACCAAATGACTGGTTTGCCCATTATAAATTGGGTGATATGCATTTTTATTGGAGGATATAATTGTATATATCGGCTACTGGTCTATAATAAATTCAGGCGCCCAAGCAATTGGAAGACTTGGTCGGTAATAAAAGAATTTCCGCAGACAAAACAGGATGTTGTTTTGGTAGTCTTGTAGTTAACTATATTTATGATTTTTTCCCATATCAAATTATCAATTTCATGTTTCTAGTTTCATTCATTTTCCTTTCTCAAAAAAAAAAAAAAAAGTTTCATTCATTTTAAGTTTTTAACAAGAGCCTTTGAGGAAAATTTGATCAATAACCTTGCCATATATATATATATGGACAAAACTTATGTACAGTATTTAAAGTGCTGTTTTTTAGATTTCATTCTTAAGATTCTGCCATGTGACTATTTAATTTAAAAAATACACTTCCATTAATAAGAAAAAAACCATATGACAGAATTTTAAAAGAAAAACATAAGGAACAGCATCTATGTACTGTACTTAAGTCTTACTCTATAAATATATATAGTTTGCTCTCAAATTTTTTTTTTTTTAAGTGATTGGTTTGCTCTGGAAAAAAAAAAGGTTATTCTACATCCTTACAAGTTTTCTCCTAAAAAAAAAAGTTACCGGTTACATTGAAAATTCATATTGAGTCTAGTCAGCATAATCTCGAAAATACATATACTCATTTACACACTTTTAAAAGTAGCAATATTAGAGATGCAATTATTTTAATAATTTTTTTTCATAATTTATTAAGATGGTAAATTATGACTTTTATTTTTAAAAGAAGGTATATTGTGATTAGAACATCACCTCTTTTTTTTTTTACATGAATACATTAATTGCATTACTTTTTACATAACTTATTGTTGACATACTTTATAATACACCCTTTGTTGCTATATGCCACATTAACAGTCGTAAAACAATTTTATTCTTATATTCATTGATAAGTGTTAAAGTGATACTTGAAGAAATGATATCTGCTGCTTACTACTGCCTCCAATAATTCAAAAAAATAATAATAATAATAATAATAATGTGAATAATTCAAAAACATTGATATGTACTATACATTGAAGATAAAGGTAATATGTAAATTTTATAAATGGAAAGTTATATAACCAAAGTGCTCGAATTAGGTTGAAACTATCTTTCAAAAAAAAGTGCTCGAATTATTGTTTTTTATTTTATTTTTTATTTTTAAATAGAAATGCTCAAACTAGTCTACTCTTTAGGTAATTGCCACGCATTCTAAAAGTAGAAAAAATAATAATAATTTGTGTGAGCAAGTTTAGAAAATACAAAAAAGTTGTGAGAATTATGCTCATTGTTAAATTATATCTAATGTAGGGTATATATAGAAAAACATTAAGCTTAGTTTTTTTTTTTTGAATGGGAATCATATTCATTAAAAACAGCACAAGAAGAGTCATACAGAGAACCTGCAAAGCAGGACAGAGACAATTAACTACACAGATCAGATTGCAGAAAGGACTGAACAAAAGGAGGCGCAATGCCCTTCCAGATTTGACGATTTCCAGTTCTTCTGGCGTGCTATGCAAGCTCATGGGCCACTGAATTGAAACTTCTACTTAAGTGCTTGAAAAGGCAAGATTAAAATGACTCACAAAACTTGAAGGATTCCCTGTATAAGGTGACCATAAGAGCTCCCAGTAGCTTTATCATTAACTGCTTGAATGACTGCCAAAGCATCAGATTCAAAGATAACCCGAGGCAGATGGAGTTCTTGAGCTAAAAGGACACCTTGCTCTAAAGCAAAAACTTCCGCAAGCTCTGCAGAAAAATAAGACTGAAGCGGCAAGCACAGGGTAGCCACAACAAGACCATTGGAGTCTCTAATAACAACACCCACACTGGAAGAACCTTCTTGCTCTGAAGAAGCACCATCAACATTTACTTTAAAAATTCCAAGAGGGGGCAGGACCAAACTAGAAGAAGCAAGTCTTATTGAGTCAAAGTCCCAACTAGCAGAGCATGCAAAGTCTTCCACAGCATTTCTTGCCATGTGCCAAACTTGGAGTGGAGAAAGACCACCATCCTTATGCACTATTCTGTTTCTATTGGACCATAAGGCCCAAGTCGTGGCAAAGAAGAACTCCAAGTCTTGAAGGGTTGAGTGAGAGAGGATAGATAATGCCGAGTCTAGGAAGGAATTTTTAAAGCCTTGAGTGCGGAGAGGATTTTCAAGCCAAAAATCCTAAACCAAGGATGAGAAATCACATCTAAGAAGAGCATGATCAATAGTTTCAGCCTCATTACCACAAACATGGCAAGCCATACTTGGAGAAATTCCTCTGCTAAAAATGACTTCCATAGTAGAGAGACCATTGATACAAGCTCTCCAAGTAAACACCTTGATTTTTGCTGGCAAATTGAGACGCCAAAGCCGTTTCCACAAAGGCTTACATGGAACATTAAGCTTAGTTGGTAATCTTGAAACTACAACAGCTAATAGTATTACCATATTCTACGAAACCATGATTTACACATTCATAAAAATATTATAGTATATTAATTTCTAACACACATAATGGCTAGTGTATTAATACGCTACTTGTTTTTATTTGTACTTTTTATATATGTATTTTTTACTGAGTGAGTAAAGTTCCTAGAGTTAAATATCAAGGCATTAAAATTTAAAACAACGTGGCATTATTGAGCAATGTGTATTTTTTCTAATAGACGTTTCAACAAACTCTTTACCATTTCTTTATCACATTTAAATATTATTTTTAATTATCTCTTAAATATTTTTGTACCCAATTTTTCAAAAACAAAATTCCATTTTTTTAAGCCAAAAAAATATTTATGTAATGAATAGTGACTCTTCAAACAAAAAGAACTACTGTTCTTGAGCAATTTTCCCCTATTTTAGAAAGATTGTTAGACTTATATTTTAAGAGTTTACCCTATAAAATAGAGAGGGTTTTAGGGTTGCCTATTCTATTGGAGATGCAATAATAAGCAAAAACATTTGAGCAGAACCGGTTTCAAAAGCAAAAATTTTAGGACAACATAAAACACCACAACCACAATTATTCACATTGTAAGCTATGAGTGGTGGAGAAAAAATTGTGGATCCATATGAAAGCGACAAACAACTAATTACAATTTACGGTATAGAAAATTTGTGGCAAAAGTTGTGGTGTTTTATGTGGTAATAAAATTTCACTTTCAAAAATTATAGCTTCACTAGCTGATTTGGATGTTCTAGACTTCTAGTTAAAAAAAAAAAAAAAAAGGGGGAAAACAAAATGAGTTCAGTGTGAGTAAATGGATAATTATAGACTTTTGAGGGCTAGAACACAGTTTAATAATTCACAAGGACGTATTTGCAAAAAGGTCACTCAATGAAAAGATATATACTAGTATCTCAGTATAACACACAGACACACACACACTAACACTGTAACACACACACACACACACTCTCTCTCTCTCTCTCTCTCTCTGTGTTACCCTTACCTAAAAGAGAGAATCAATAAGCCATGGGTTGGTCACTCTGTCCTGGAAAATCAAAGAAGAAGCAGAACAAGAAGCCCAACGATCCGATCTCATCGACCTCAGGTACTTCTATGAAAGAAAAAAAAGAGAGCAAATTTCAGTTACACTTATCATTCTACTTAAGCTTAATTTTAATTCTTATATACCCAGTGCCATATTATTCCTTAAAGTTTGTTTTTTTAATGTATGTGTGCCATTAGATACTTGCTGAGATTGATGGGCACTTGTCCTTTTGCCTAATTGTGTGGATCAGTGTTGTGGGTCTTTCATATTGTTGTGATCTGCTTTGGTTTCAGTGGGGAATGCAATTTTGAGAAAATTGTTTCTGCTGATGACTGTGCAAATTTTTTTTTTTTTTTTTTGGAATTGTATTCAAATTGATTTGCTTGCAATAAGATTCAGATTTTGTGGGCATTCTGAGTTATTTTCCTTTGAATTTCAGAGTTTGATTTGCCTTCGAAGTCTTTTTTTTTAAGTAATGAATTCTGTTTGAGTGTCAATTGAGTTGTTTAATTGCTTCTGGATTTGTTTCTTGGAGACCATCTACCAAACAAGCTGAATTATGAATTTTTTATTGTTGGAATAGGTGAAAGATCATTGGTTAATTACTGCAATGGAGCTGAGGCTGTCTTAAAGTATACCAGAAACTTGAGTAGTTCATAAACTTCTAACTTGTTTTTATGTCATAATGAATGGTGTTGATATCTATCGATCATTCCGCGACATTAAATTATGCAGATGTTTCCATATTTGTTTTATGTGTTTGAAAAATCCAAAATTGAATCCTTTTTAGGTGTTATTTATTTGTTGCATCTTTTGTGATGCTTGTTTTCTTTCTAAGCTCTTAATGATATGTTTGTACTTTTTCTGTTGTCACGGCATCCAAATCAAAACCCGGCTTTAACTTTGCTGGCATCATACTATTGTTGTTTATCAGGTTCTTTTTTTAATTATTATATTAATAGCATCGTTGCTATTTTATTGTTTTAGAGAAATTGAATGTGAATTCGTCACTAGACATAAAGAAGGAGGCCACTAAAGATGGAGGGTCTGATCACATTGGTGCATATACATTTACATTTCGTGAATTGGCAGCTGCAACAAAGAATTTTAGGGCTGATTGTCTTTTGGGTGAAGGAGGTTTTGGACGAGTATATAAAGGGAGATTGGAGAGTAGCAATCAGGTATGTTGAGTTTGTCGGTTGTTATGCATTAAGAAATAAACAGAATTTCCCCCCAAACTGGTCCTCCAACTCACTAAATGGCAATTATAATAACCATTGACATCTGGTTTTAACTACATGATGTATTTAATAGTCACATTACTAGTTTAGACGGCTTAATGGTCATGTGATAAAAAACCCATGGATGATTGTATGAACCACCACATGATATATTTTGAACGAGATTCCTCTAAAGGCGTTTCAAATGACTATCCATGTGTATTTAATTACATGATCTAGTAAGTTATTTAAACAATCACGTGACTATTTAATATGTCCTGTAATTGAAAGGACACGTGGATGGTAATTTGGAAATTTTTTCCAAACAAATTTGGAGAAAAACTCTGTCTAAAAGTAAAGGATTTTCATCAACTACAAATGCCATTTATTAAAAATAGTTTAAGATGGTAGGTCCTTAAGCTGCATCTTTGGAATATTTTTTATATTTTGAAAGGGAAAATCTATTACCTAATAAATCCAAATTCAAAAGGCAGTAAATATCTCGTCTTTTATGCGCCTGATTTTACCCCTGATGTATGCTTCCTGTATGCTCAAGTGACACTCTTTTTAATTATTTTAATCTATTTTTTCTTTACTTATCAAAAAAAAAAAAAAGCAGTAAAACTTTCTTACCCACATTGTGACTTAAAAAGTTTAATAAAGCCTCCACTCGCTTGTGGCAATCACTGTTGCTTCAGCAACATCACTTCTACCTAGCAATATCCTCCATAACACCACCAGGACAACTGCTAACACTGCCACCTCATCAAACCATTGCTGCCATAACCCTAGTGCCTATTGCTATTTGCATCGTGTCTCCATCATCAACACAGTTGCTACAGCTACATGATCCACCATGATTGCATTCAAATGTTCCTCTATCAATACATAATATCCTACCACAGAATTGCCATATTTTTCACCATTATAACCATATCCGCCTCACCTGTAGATGGGGCCCCTAATATGGATTTCTGTTCATAAATTTTGCTTGTTTTAGATAGGAAAAAGAGGGTAGTGAAAATTACGAAGTACAAGCAAACCACTCTTATACTTTTATGATGCAGGACAGAAGCTTTATTGAGCCCTAATACCAATTTTGTTGTGGGATATTTAAGAATTCAGCTCTAAATTAGATTTCTTGATGAGATCTTTAAGGGTTCTGGAATAGGTTTGATTTTAAGGGTTTAGGTAGGTATAGGTTTTCTTAAGCAATCACATTTAGGTAGGAGAAGGCAATCACACTTAGTTTTTTCTAACCTGCTAAATTTTATTAAAATCAATTTCACTATGAATGTTATTGGCTACAATAAAAATATTAGGATTACTAATAACAAAGAAAGAGTACTTAAGAACTTCCAAACCAAAAAGGACTCAAAACATAACTCATGGACCTCTAGAATAGCCCATTCACCAAACTAGCACTACTTTATTAAAATTGAACCAGAAACTTTCTAACCTAAAGAAAGTTAATTCTAAGACTCAATAATAACTAAAGTGGCTTATAAAAGGTGCCAAGAAGTTGAAACTAGACCACAATTCTTGAATCTTTTGGTATTTAATCTTTTATTTTTTCCTCAAACTCTTTACTGTCGGCATATTTTTAACTCATGCCCAATTAAACATAGGGATAACTTTTGCAAAGAACTCCCACCAGAAATCATTTATACTTTCAGCTTGTGTAGACATAAAAAATATACTTAGTTCCCATCATTTTGCTAAAAATTGGGAGGATGCTTTCCTAGCCATGGATTTTTTTTCCCTATTACTGAGTTAGACATGCATTTAATGGTCTTGAACCCATGACCTTGTCCTTCACCCTATTCTTTTATGGGAGAATTTTGCTTTCGGTTAGAGCTCATTGGCATGCAGGGGGATGAGATGCCAATGGTCCAAGGACCATTGGCGTTCATCAATATTCTTACTACCATTGTTCATCAAACTTTGAACTCTGAATTTCTAAGTACGCTTGCAGCAAGACCTGAACCTTCAACTTATTTTGTTTGTTGTAGGTTGTAGCTATCAAGCAACTTGATCGTAATGGGCTGCAAGGGAACAGGGAATTCCTTGTTGAAGTATTGATGCTAAGCCTGCTTCACCATCCAAATCTTGTTAACTTAATTGGTTATTGTGCTGATGGAGATCAGAGGCTTCTGGTTTATGAATACATGCCATTAGGATCTTTGGAAGACCATCTACACGGTATGTTCATCATCAGTAATGTTCCTTTCCTTTTTAATTCAAAATTTTATGATTTTCTAGCACTTAGCCTCTAAATATCCCTTTGTTCCTTGAGAATTTTACCATAAGAAGTATTTGTTCACTAGATTGAGATTTGCTAGGTTAAAGGAATCAGAAAGTTTGGATGATTTTGGAATCACTTGGTTTTTCCGAACTGATATTATTCTCCTTTACCTTTCGTAAAGTTCAAGAACCTATTTTAGACAGATAATCCTAAATCATGTGAACATGACTTTTTCTGTCATGAGACATACTAAGTGGTTAACTAATTTTTTAACCACACTGTTAAACGTGTATGTGTCAACTTATGGTGCTTAGGAAATTTCAATGCTTGTTATTTGTGGCTCAGGTGCTTGATTCAGTTGGGTTATCTTATCTTTTTATTTTTTCTACCTTTCATGTGCATATTCGATGTTGACAACTTATCCAAATAAATAAATAATAGTAATGATTTACTTTAATGCTTTTAAATGCCAGACCTTCCGCCTGACAAAAAACGACTCGATTGGAATACAAGAATGAAAATAGCTGCAGGTGCTGCAAAGGGCTTGGAGTATTTACATGACAAAGCTAACCCCCCTGTGATTTATCGTGATTTAAAGTGCTCAAACATTCTGCTCGATGAAGACTATCATCCCAAGCTATCTGATTTTGGCTTGGCCAAATTGGGTCCTGTTGGAGATAATACCCATGTATCCACCAGAGTGATGGGAACCTATGGATATTGTGCACCTGAATATGCAATGACTGGTCAGCTTACATTGAAATCAGATGTTTATAGCTTTGGGGTTGTTCTTCTGGAAATTATCACTGGAAGAAAAGCAATTGACAACGCAAGAGCTGCTGGGGAACACAATCTGGTTGCTTGGGTAAGATGGCCCTCTCATCTCTGCTATGATATCTTTGATGGTAAAATGATAACCTTCTGGTATTGGGGCTTACAAAATAGAACTTGTAAACAAGTGTGTTATCATGTAAAGTCCATAGAGACTTCTTTGTTTGTTATATGAGGTCAGCAACCTACCTTGCTATTCATGCATCATTCAAATTATAGAAGGTCCCTTACTATCAAGTTTGAATTGGACCATCTCCATATTCAAGAGTCAACTTAAATAGCACATTTGATGGACAAGCGTCATTGGCAAAAAAATATTTACATATTTTGCAGTAGTGATAATTTCATACAGAGAAAGAAATAAAATGGTACAGTTGTAATAATTTGTTTACAAAAAAGTGATTACTTGTGTGATCCTCCTAATATAAATGTTTTCTCTATGTTGCAGGCCCGGCCCCTGTTTAAAGATCGAAGAAAATTTTCACAGATGGCTGACCCAATGCTCCAAGGCCAATATCCAGTAAGGGGATTGTATCAAGCTCTTGCCGTTGCTGCAATGTGTGTTCAGGAACAACCTAATATGCGACCCCTGATAGCTGATGTAGTCACAGCACTTTCTTATCTTGCTACCCAAAACTATGACCCTGAGTCCCAGCCAGTCCAGGCCTCCCGCATGGTTTCTTATACTCCTAGAACCAGAAGGGAGCAGTGAAATAGTTTGTGATCAAGCCAGAAGATTTTTCCATCTTCAGAAGCCCATGATGAGGTTGCTGCCTCCTGCTACCTGTGGTGTGGTGATGCATCGGAATGTTCTTGAAATGGATTTGTAGTTGTGATTCAGAGGTCAATGGATTGGAGCTATTTGGTTTGCTATTGCCATTGCTGGCACGTGGTGTGCCTGTCTCTCAAATTTTGCATGACTCCAGATAGCAGGTGTCGTGGCCAGTCCTATTGTCTTGTAACAGGAAATATACAGTATTCTTTTTCCCGTTTACTCTCTTTTGACGAGATTCTTTTATGTACAATTGAGCTTGGGGTTTTTGTATCTATATAGAAACTGTTCCCCTTGAAGAGCAGCCTCATTACTGCTTGTTTGAAGAGTTTGGTAAATAGTTTGCCCCCAGCCCTTTCAATTTACTTTTTTAGTTGAGTTTCAGGGATCCTGTAATTGAGTAGAATGTCTGTTGAATTGCAAGGTTTCAGAGGCGTAAGAATAGATCCCTAACCTTGCCACACAACCTTTTTTTATTTCAGTTTAATGCCTTAGGTTCAACTTCATATTTCAATGGGCATTGCTCTAAATAATCATTTCATGTGCTGCAATTTGGCTTAGTACTTTATTTTTTTGGTTGAGAAAAGCAAAGCACCGTTTCTTGGTTGTTGAGAGGCCTGGGAGTATTTCTTGCCTTCGTTAGGGAGGCAGAACCTTTCTTCAATCTTGATGCTGTAGACTGTAGGTTTCACTTTATAGCGGCCTTCTAACAGAATCAAAACTTTAGGAAGAAAAAAGAAAAGGAAACAAAAGACCTCTGCTGCGCTGAGAAAAGAGAGAATAGACACGCCAAGAACCTGAAAGAACTGGAAATTGCCCTATTTACAAGATAAGCTTGGCAACTTTCCCAGTTCTGCCCAGAATCATTCAGTTTTCTCCCAAAGTTTGAGGTTATAAGTAACGTTAAGCACAATTTGTCACATCCCTTGCAATTTTCCGAATTTATATCCAGCCTTATTACCCAGCAGCACTGATGATTGTGATCACCGGAATTGCATGATATAAGCTTGAAGTCAGCCAGAATAAACGACCCCATCAATTGTTGTAGCAGCTCATTTGTAATTGGACTACGTATACAATTGTACCTTCATCTTGAAATCCACATAGAATAAGAAGGAAAAAAATTGGTTGCCGGAGAAGCAAACCATCAAGATGTTTAACATTTCACAAGGTCAACAAGGATACCTTTGCACTTAAGGAATACAAAAATGCTAACTGCAATACAATACTATTTTTATAGACCCACCAAACCATTCCCTATCCCCATCTCCACCATTGATTTTGAAAAACTAGTACACCTGTATGTGATAGGAAGGGTGGAGATGGAAGGTTTGTAAAAACATCCCTGCGAGTAAAAGAAATCCATTATTTTCTAGTGTGCAGCAGAGAATAAAGATACAACAAGATTGCCTGGTATTCTGAATTCCAGAGCTTTGAACCATTCCACTTTCTTTCTTTGCATATTTTGTTTTTCGACCTTATCGCAGAATGGACTGAGTACGAAAAACAATTCTTTGCAGCCCAAAAGTTAAAATAATAAAAATTATAATAATTACATAATATTCTCCAGATAACTTTTCCACATAATATATTACATGACCAACTATGCTTTGGGGGGGGGGGGGGGGGGGAGAGAGAGAGAGAGAGAACAGTAACTACCAGGGATTTCTACTGAGAACTACACTATACAAAATACAAAACAAGAGAAGACACTGATTGAGAGATTATACAGATGCAACTAATATGCAGTAACTGCTGGAAAATTCTTTCTTGAACTACAAGTTCAGATAAATCAATACAAGACAGTAATGCAAAGATTATACAGTTGAATGACCATTGCTCTCATGTTTCTTACATTCTCCTCCTCTATACTATTATTACTACTGATTTAATGAACAAACAAACAATGAATGAATATAAGCTTTATATTGGCTCTGTCTAATCAAAATTACAGACAAAGAGACTGTATCTACCCGCTCCCTGAAGTGTCATTGATGCATAAGATATCCACCAAGCAGAAAAGCATATTAGAACTGGGGCAGTGAAAGCAGTGTATCTATTGGAGTATCATTCTAATAAACCTTCTATTCTCTATTCTTTGTCTTCTACACCATTAGCACCTTTCTCTGGCGTGCTGGGACTCTGCCCCTCATTGGTAGATTTGCCATCAATTGGCTCCTCAACATTAGTTGGTTTACCCTATCGCATTCAAAGGAAATTTGATTAATAATTTTAAAACATATGAAGCACAGTAACAGAAATATTGTAAACCCCTTACTTTATCGAACAAAATGATTTGTGTCCTGCTTACTAATATTGTAAGATTCAAGATATACAGCGGATTTTAAGCATGTATGGTGTACATGAAGAGAAAACAATTAGAAACTAACCTTATTCCGGTCTCTCCAGCCAATTCCAAATGGACGAGCTAGCAAACTAATTTTTCTTGCAGGAAAATCTTGTGCCTCTTGATTGCTTTGTACTGTTGAAGAATCTGGATGTGGAGATCTACAAATCAAAATTGCACAAACAAAGCAAAATTGCACAAATCACATCCATAGGGGCATAATATGCAAGCAATACAGAAATGTTTCTAAGCTGATACCCTACATATATTAGGACCTCCCCCCCTCCCCCTTGAGGTGAGGAAAAGGTAGGGAAAGGGTTAGGGGGTGGCAGCATGTAAAAAGGCAGAAGAAGAATCATATTAACAAATGGACCAAAGTCAAACACATACCGAGGGGAAGGTTGTGCTTTAACTTGGCCAGATTGGTACTGCAAGGTAGCCTCCAGCATTGATTCTGCCATAACCACTCTCTTCTCCATTTCAGCAAGTGAAGCAGTGGCCTCTTCATACTTATCCTGCACACATATAGTTGTTGTAGCAGGGGGTATTACATACCAAAAAAAAAAAAAAGGAACAGAACATCTGAAGAATCAATATTGGAAAGTCCAAAGATAGTAATTCCACTAAATGTACAAAACCATCCAATCTACTCATTCCATCGAGACTGGTGCAGACTAACATGAATACAAAACAGAAGTGCTTGCAGCTGTTGGATACAGAACATACAGGGAGACAGAAAATTGTAACATGATGTATCAAACTAATGACCGCAGTTCATAAAGAGTCAAATTTCAAAAGGAAAAAAAAGGGTAGTAAGGAAAAAAGATGGTAACAGTTCCAATTTTATCACTCCAACAGACAAAGTTGAAAATTTCTGAGACACTCTGGTTTTGATTCATGAAATTTGGATGCAGTCCTAAGTACATTGCCTTAAATGGCAGATGTAACCAGGCTGGTTTGGGTTTTATGTATACTAGTCGTAGACTTGCGCGATGCACAGAAAAAATTAACTATTTGTATTTTTGTTAAGTGAAAAATAAAGTATAGTAGATACAATATATTATATTTTCTAAATTAAGCTATCTATATTTTTTATTTATTGTTATTTAAAAGTGTTCTAAATTTTGTAATTTTTTTTTCAAGCATATATAATGCAATTTACATTCAATTATTATAAGAGCAAGGTACTTTGTAAGTAATATAATGTGTGGTTGGAACTTGTTTATAGTGTTTCTTACAAACAGTTCATCATCTATACGTCTTGAATAGCTTAAAGAGGAAGCAGATATAAGTAAATCCATCACAAATATTAGGACAAAAAAAATACAAGACCTTAATAACATAACAAAAATGTAATTTTATCAAGAACCTACCAACATTACACTAAGAATGTGACATAAAAGTCAATGAAGCAGCTCCTCTTTCTAGTTTCTACACAAACCTCTCATCCCAAAGCATCACCGAAGTGGACCAATATGAACCGAATAGATCAAAATGGACCGAAATGCTACGTTGATGTGACTCAACAGGAGCATGCAATAATATATGCTCGTTTCAGCTTTTAAATATTATTATATAGATGCCAAGGTCAACTCCTAGATATTTTAGCCATATCCTTCCACTTCATAGTACTTCTCGGTCAAAGTTGAGAATTTAATTAAGATATGTAGAGTAGTATTTCCTTCCTTTTCTCTCTCTCTGTCTCTCTCTCTGTCTCTCTCTCTTTATTTTCATACACCCTAATACTCCACCCCTTTTGGCACCTTTAAGAATTTCTTACATATAGATGAAAAAATTTGAGGAATTGTGGAGCATCGAATATCAAAGAACTTCATTCCAAAGAGGCCCACAGTTATCACTTCAAAATCCGGATGAAGAAAGGTATAAAAGGTAGATAAGATAAAAAATTATAATACTTGTCTACAAGAGGTAGTCTGACACTATCGGATTTGCTGCTAGTGTTTTTGCTGCAGGTTTATCTGGTTTAAAGAAAGAGCTTACTCATCCAAAAAACCCGTTGAAGCAATTATATAAAGGACTGAAAGAGAGCACAACATGATCTAAGATGATATCAAACATAATTATGAGCCAACCTTCCCCCCAACTCTCATCCCCTTCATAGGCAATTTTATCAGTATAAGACACTTTTTATTTTTGATAAGTAAAATTTATTAATAATAAAAATAACTACCCAGGGACACTGGAAATATAACACTATGTAAAATTGTAGTAGAAGACTTGTAACAGAAACAAAAATGCAGACATGTTACAGATAATATTAATGTTTCAATATCATGTAAGATAATAACATTTAAGATAAATAAAGTCACAAGGGGAATATTGTGCTACAAAAACATTGTTTCAATAATCAGCTTGCTCAAGATAGATAATATTGAGATTAGAGCGTCACCAAATATGGCTCAATACATAATACAGAAGGAAGTTTATTGACATGTTTTAAGGTACAAAAAGACAATTATTTACATAATAATGCCCATGATGTTGATGTGGTACAGAATCAGGTCAAGGTTAAGTAATGTACAGGCAGCCCGGCTTCACCTAGGATATTGTTCTTGATATTAACATACTGGCCGAAGACGACCATTTTGTTGACTCCAGATAGTTAGCAAAGATTGATAAATGTAACTACAAGACAAGGGCTAAAATTGATACAACTACTAGTATGAGCTTTCTTCAACTTGCAAATATATAGCTCAATAGAATCTAAGATACACTCAACATCAGATATGCAAGCAAATTTCAGTAAATTAATTACATAAGGATGGTATATGATGGAATAACTACCCAGCAAAGCAATGAAGAAACAAAACCAAATGTATAGAAACTAAAAAGTAAACCTGAAGCACTTGAGCAGCATATCTTTGAGCTGCTGCATCTTGCTCGGCAAATCTACGAGCATCTTCTGTTACCTTTTGCTCTTGCTCTACCCGCATCAAAACCTATGAGATTGGTAAAATAATTCAATATAACGATGAAATACTATAACAAGTTATTAGAGTAGATGGTCTTATCAAAGTAGGAAGTTTAAATAAAATGGAGGAAAAATGAAACCTGAAGCATGGCATTTTCTTGTTCCTGCTTATCAGCAACGGCCCTCCGAAGCTCAGTAACCTCTTGCTCTAACTGCTCAACCTGCAGATTGTAAGCAGAATTAACCTTTGACTAAGGTTTTCTAACAATGGATAGGAACTTGCAGAAGAAAGCATCTATTTTCACAGAAATGTTTTGGCATCCCACATACTAGCATAACACTAACTTCAGAACATGCAGGCTACTCAATACATCATTGTCTTTAACTCTCTTATTGCCTCTAAATTAGGCCAAGCACTAAGCAATTTTTTGATAATTTGGCAGTTAAAACAATGGTAGAGGGGGGATTTGAACCCTATTTCTCCTAACAAAGGAGAGTAGGCTATGCCACTGAGCTGCAAGGTTCATGGCACCAAAGTCAACAAATTTTGAAGCAAAATCTAAATGCAATGCACATTAATTTCACTATGGCAGTGAACAGCTGCTTGCAGTGTGAAAAAATCTATTAAGACCTTGCCATTTTTTATAGGTAAATACAGATGCACTCATACAGGGATTAGCAAGTGACCTCACCTTACCACCTTTTCCTTGTGAGGGAATGAGATTCCATTTGGTCCAAAGAATATCAAACCATAACACTTTAAAAACAAATGCATCAATGAATTATAAAGGACACAATCAGTGCACCATCCTATATCTTCATACTTCTATAGCATATATCTATTACTATAGAAAATATATTGGCAGAGTCAAAAGCAAAATGAGATGATGACATACTTTGATTTTTCCATCAAAGCCTAACTTTCTTAGAGGGAAACAAAGAGAGAGTCTTTTGGGCACTGAAAACTAGCAAAATCCTACAGTTCTCTAAGGAACTAACAAATCCACAGCAATTTTTTTTTATAAGTAAAATCCACAGCAATTTTATTGATAATATTAAGACAAGCTATCTTTAAGGTGAAGAAAACTAGCAAAACCCTGGAGTTCTGTAAGGTACTAGCAGATCCACATCACTTTCGTTGATAGTATTAAGATAAGCTATCATAACGATTGCACTTATTTTAAAAAAAAAAAAAAAAAGCTATCATAACCATTGCATAGTGTAATAGCCTCTATACGAAGAATAAATTGTAACACCTTAAAAAAATTAAGAATGATTCCCATAAGTGAAACTAATCCTAACTATACACATAAGGTTAAATAAAAATAAATTAAAGACAAATATAACCTAGAAACCCTAGTTATACTAGCACATGTGGCACTTAAAAAATACTACAACAGTGCCACAGTTACAGTGCTGTTAACAGTATCTTTTTTCCTCTCCTTCCCCTATATATATATCCAGCATAGACCTAATCTAAACCTAGACAACCAGATAATACTCCAACAAGATGTTTATCACACTTCCCATAGTGAGTGCTTTACAACCATCCCAGATGTTAAAGGAGATAATATATATCAACAGAAAAACTAAAAAAGGACTATCCCACCATAGATTTCCTCAGTGAACTGGGTTTTTTTATTACTCTGGCATAAGATCTACACAAACCCCACCCTCATATTTACCAATTTACCCAAGGCCCAGGGGCACTCATTGTCCCTCAGTTATCCTTTAAAGGATGTTCTTCAAACCAAGGTAAGTTTAATCTAGAAGATCACTGTAACATGTGCAACTAGACATACACTTATATTTTAACAGTTAAAATACATTTTCAAAATCATGCATGCAGCAAGCTCAGCATGGTAATTAAAAAAAGGTAGATATACATTACAAGAACTGTATTTCTGATCAATAAAAGAACTGCTATGTGTAATGGTATTCAGGATATACCCTGGCACTCAATTGCCGCCGATTGTCCTGCTTGACCATCTCCATTAGAGCTGTCTCCAACTCCTCAGCTCTGAAAAAAGTCAGGAAGAAGCCAGACTCTCAGTTATGTATTAATGAAAAGCAGTACTTGTGACTTGTTTAAGAACAACAGTATCCCATGACTGAATGTGGTTGCTGTGAAATCATACTCTGTAGACCAGGGGACGTCAAGGAACTTTCCTCAATTTCCATAACAGACTGCTATCTTAAGGCACCCCAAGAACAAAGAAAAATAACTATAAACAATATAAAATATATATAAATAAAAAAATAAATAAATAAAAGAAGAAGAAGAAGAAGAAGAAGAGAGAGCTCAACAAAGGTTGTGATCTTAAAACAGCTAAAATAAATTTCAGATATACAAGAATTCTCCCCATCCTTTTTAGAGAGGATTCCTTGTAAACACTGGGACCAACATTGTACTTAACACAGGGACTGTCTAATGTATTGAATGGGCAAAGGAATAAGGACCTGGAGCAAGATGGAAAACCTTTTGTGGAAAAGTTTTGATAAGGAAGCAAAAGTATAAACAAACAGCAACTATAGGAGTTCTATTAGGAAGAAGATTATATAGTAACTACAGCAAATGGGTTACTTATCAAAAAAAAAACTACAGCAAATGGGAAGACAAATGGATAAAAGGGCCAATTGACCATTTCCAGCTGACAATGGAAACTCCACTTCGTAACATCTTGAAGTTTCCCTCCACTACATAAACTAAACATTGTTGCCATTCAAACTCAGAACCCCAAATGCAGTGCACGATGACCAATTTCCAGCTGCTCTTAATAAGGCAAATTCTGGTTTCTGCACACACACCCAGTCCCTGACCTGATCGGACATAATTTAAAAATATCCCCCACCCGCCCCACCCCCCAAAAACAAGAAAAAGAAAAAGAAAATCAATATTCAATTTATGATGACAAATAGGTGAGTAATTTGAAGAGGAATATGGAATACCAAAGCCTGAAAGCAATAACTGAATAAACAATTGTTTAAGACTTTCCTAGTAACAGGGACTTTCATGCTTAAAGTATACGTGGTACACGGGTTATCTTATATGTAATAAAGTCCCTATCTTTCCTGAGTACATCCAATAGCAAATATTAACCTGAGTACAGCCGATCTTTCCTCCTCCAGCAACTTGCACAATTCAACCTTTAACCACACCACCTGCATGTAGTTCATATGTTAGACTCACTTATGGTGTGAGGAAAATGCTCTAAAGTATCATCAACAAAGAATTCAAATACTTAAATTCATAATTATACAATGAAAAAAAGGACTGCAGAAGACATTAAACATCCTTCCAAAGCTTTCTACCTTGAGAATCATTAAAAAATGGAGTAAAGCCTTTCTTTAAATATATATTTACACATGCACCCCGATGGCTCTTGAACACATGAACTCACCCTCCACTTTGCTTTTACAAGGGGTGGAGGTGCCATTTAAGCTAAAGCTTAAGTTCTTGAACAATGATATAAAATGGCATAACATTAAACCTCCATTTCTCTTCTTTTGTCCCTTCCACAATTCATATTCAAAAAATAATATAAAATCAACAAAATAAGTTCCTCTCCTTAAATTTTGGCATAATGATCGCTAGTGTGTGATCTATATTAATTTGAGTCAAGACATGACGCCTCAAGATTTATTTTAATAATAAACATATCTTGTTTTAAGAAATATTCTGCCTCGATTTCTTACCTACATGGATGGTTTATATATGTAACTACAAATCAAAAATAATATGGACATCTTTGTTCTTTTCAGTAATTATGGAAGGAAAAATAAAAAGAGCAAAGCCAGAAGTACAAAGGACAGATGACATGATGATAATCAATATATTGTGACTTATAAGCTATCCTAAAAAAAGTAACCTTCCCTTTATATTATCTACAAAAGGAGTGCAGTGTCAAGCAATTTTTTTTTTAATTTTTTATGAGGCTCTTAATCCTTTAAGAGTGTGATGCTTGACTCAGCCCAACTTTGATGATCATGCACAGACCTGTGCAACTAAGTTGATAGCAAATTTTAGTAAAATAAGTGTTAAATCTGAAATAAAAAAATAGCATAGGTTAATATATTTAGTACCTTTTATCCATACACGAATCTATCCTATTGGCTGAATAACCATGCAAAAGCATTTACAGGAGCAAAATGCTTACTTCATTGTTTTCTGAAGTTAAGGAAAGGACAATGCAAAGAAGAAGAAGAACAAAGAGCTTATTTAACCTTCATTGTTATCTAAAGAAAGGACAATGCAAAGGTGACGAATAAGAGAGAAGACACAAGACCTGCTCTTGAAGATCTTTGACAGAATCAACCTCCACATCCCCAGTTAGGCTAATGACAATTTCATCTGCATTAGTGGACCCAGACTCCGAACGAGATAGACTACCATTTGTTTGTGCATCAGTCAATTGTTCTGTTTTATTAGCTTCTAATATCATTGATTTAGGATCATGCTTAAAACCATATAGTTTAGAAGCCAGTCCCTTAGAGTCCCTCCAAGCCCGAAGCCCCTTTGATCTTTCCTCAACTGCAGCTATAACTGCTGATCGATGTTTAGTTCTCAACTCCTGTAATCGGGTTTCATTTACATTTTGGTAACCCATGCAAGCAGTCAGTACAAGTTGACTGCTATCAAATGTTGAGCCAGCCAGCGATTGCAGCAAAGTAACTGCATCTCCAGCATCCTTAGTTGTAACCAATGCAGGGCCTACATGAAACTGAGCTAAATTAAGTTTTATAGAGTAAAACCACGTAAATGGTACTAAATTTATATTACTTGCACCCCCAATAACATATCAAAGTATTCAAAAAACTCAATTATTTTTTTACCCAGTACCATATAACTCCATCAAAGCAAGTGCTGTTCTAAACAGCATGACGCGGTTTCCCTCAAAAAGAAGCACGTCCCAGACTCGAAGAACTGGAGTAAGGATAAATCCATCAGATTGTATATAAGCTTTATAAAGAAGGTACAGGAAATGAGAATGCAAAGACTGGTATGATAGCCAAGCATCAAAGAATATGTATATAGATAAAAGATGCATGTCAACACAACTACGCTTTGATATTAAAAAGACACAACATAAAACCTGACCACTTTCCCATGGAAGCATGTTCATAAAAATGGAAAGGAACCACGGTCCAGTAACCCAAGCCACCTGTACTCCCAGGTAATCTAGATGATGGACTGCATCAGATGTAGACATAACGTAAAAAAACTACTCAACAAGCTTTGTACGGATAAAAAAACTCAGGAACTGCAAAGACAATGCCAAGAATATACAAACCCAATTTAGGAAATCTTTCCCGTACCAACTCCTCAAAAGCAAGTTGATCAACCTAAAAAGCACAACAGCCTATTAGAAGAAATGTGCCATCCTCCACCACTATGCAGTAGCTATGAACTTTCCTTGACTTCATTACCATAGCTCTTTTGAGGAGAGTAGAAAAACACATATCACTCAAACATGAATGTAAGAATACCTGAGACTCTATCATTTCCTCTGAGTAATAGCCATCAAAATAGTCATCAATGATGCCCATCAAGGCCCTGAAAATTTTTAGCTTGATTAATAAGGGCATATAGACGATAAAGTTGACAGCAAAAAACATAAATGTTGTACAAGTATAGAACATTTAGTCATGTATTCTTACAGGAGAGAATGCAATTAAATATAGAGACAATAACATTAATCATGTTCCCTCTGCAACATGTACTTATTCTATCATTCTATGCAAGTAAGGGAGTATGCATTCTGGAAAGGATTATGTCAAATGTTTCAGACTTACCAAAATGCATTTTCTTCAGGCATCAAAAGTAGTAATAAGCCAGCAAAGAAATTCATGGCCTGCATATTGATCAAGTCCAATAAGAGAAATGTCAGACAGTCAGTTATCTGGATTTGTATGGTAAATAGAATAAAATTTAGCAGCCCAACCAAAACAGAAATTTGGGTAAGGAGTGGCATGCAAAAGCCTCTTATTCCACTGCAATCTGCTGCAAATATTTGAAATTAACTTTTTGGAAAACCCAGCTTAATATGTCCCTCTTCACTTGGCCATGCAACACTAATTTGAAGGGAACTAATTTTTTTAACAATTATAAGCCAAATGAAGAACTAATGGCTTATACCCTCTTTTTAATGGTGATTACACACAGACTTGATGGGCCTTGAACCCACGACCTCACACTCCGCCTTGAATTACTAGTGGAGGAGATGCCATTTCAGCTAGAACTCATTGGTGGCTAATATTTTCTCTAAAGGCAAGGTATGACACATCAATCAATAATCGTGACTGTTAGTAACATTTCCTTCTGGAAAGAGTTACTTTTTAAGTTGTAATTTCTAAGCGAACGTGATTTTCTAGATCAATCTACTTTCCAGTTTTACTTCCGTGACATCTTTCTAGTGTGGTGGGCTCATGTAAGCTCTTTACTAATTAAGAATTCCAAATTCTAAGTAATCACCAATTAAATTAAAGGTTTAACACTATGTTTGGGAGTTTATAAAAAAAAAATGGAATGGAGTAGAATTAATAAATCATAAAGGAATGGAATAGAAATAGGCATGGGGTATACTGTCTCGTGTGTTTGGGAGTATATTATGAAAGAAAAAAAACCAAAGAATTATATACAATTTTACTAGTATAATCTTCCCCATTTATTAGTCTTTTTCTTAAAATATGGATAAAATGGATATTTCACCTCTAATTTATTAAAGGAATGAGTGTCCTCCCACTTTTGAGAGGAATGCTTAGGAAAGAGTGGAATGAAATGGGCATTTCCTCATAGTTCTTCCACTCTTTCTACTACAATCCCAAACAAGGGAAGAGATGGAATATGCTTTTTTTTTTTTTTTTATAGGTGAAATATTATTTGGACAAGAGGGCCCAGTCCACAAATGTCTTAAGCCCAATATGCTTTAAAAATCCTTTGTATTCCATTCCTTTACCCCCTTTCCCCTTCCAAATGAACTGTAAAGGTCACAGACACTTTAGTTGTCAATTTGTCACATTGCAAAACATAACTATTTAAATAATTGTGCTAGGTGGTTCCAGCTAATTTGATGTGGTTAATTTGGCAGGAGCGTAATAATCGTACTTTTGAAGATGTTGTGAGATCAATAGATCTTTTGAAGCCTATACTAGTTGGGACCTTATTTAAGTGGAGTAAAATTTGGGGTTTTACACAATGTATATCCATTTCCGAATTTCTTCTTTCTATTTGTATCTCTTCCTAAGGTACTTGTATTCGTTTTAAGGTCTAAGTGTTTACCATCGTGAACATAATGTATTTTTTATGAAATAAATCTTTGGTTACCTATCAAAAAATAATAATAATAATTGTGCTAGGTGGGGAGCTATAAGTTCAAACAGTGTCGCAGATGGCTAAAAGTTGTGTCATAACATAGATTGTTCATATCATTTAAGAGATTTCTGTAACAGTAATATCCTTAAAAACAGTGCAACCACAATCAAAATAAAGCATATAACTTCTTCTAGAAACAAATACCTGACAGTACCCAACAGAGGGATTATGTCTAGCATATGCTGTAAGTAGGCGCCTCAAAGCATTTCTACCATCCTCATCCAAAGCAGGATGCCCTGGAAATGTTCGAGGCAAATCCTGCAAATAAAACCAATAACAATAAGTTGAGAAAACTGGATAAATTATATACGCATAGAAGGTAGATCCACAAAATGAAGCTATTGAACACTAAGGTTGAATAAGAGTTGGACGTAATGACCTTCTCAATCTGCCCTTTCCATTTCTCTGGCACGCATACAGAATCTGTAGTAAATCCCTCACCATTGTTATCTGACTGCACGTTATTTTGTTCTTTGTTATTGCCAGAATTAGTTTCCTGAGTTAGCAGATCCTGGTAATAATTGTCAACTCGACGTGCTCTCACACCCACAAAAGCTTGCCAAAGCTGAAATATTTCGGGCATAATGCAATTACAGAACTTAGTCACCAGGAAATAAACTTTAACTATAGATAAATAGCAAAATGGAATATTAATCTGCACCTCTCCCCTAAGAGCCATAGGCACTCCACCGCGAACAAGGACTTCTAACTCTTCTTTCCAAGGAAACAAAGATTCCGAAGGGGACATATCACCAGCAGCGGGGGCACTGGCAGTATCACTTGCAGGAGCATCTTGAATGGGATCAGACCTCTCCGCGTCATAAAACTCGTCCTCAGAGTCCTCCTCAGACACTCCCTTAGAGGATTTAGCCTCTTCAACAGGGGAAGGAAGTGGCTTCCCAGTTCCAGCGCCTTGCTCATCTTTTGATAAATTAGACTTCTTCTTTACACGAATGCTCATCATATCTTCAATGGCACAAAGGGACGGTCTGATCTCAGACCAAATTTGAACCTTATGAGTTTTCGTCTCCTTAGTTTCAGGAACCTCCTCCTTTCTAGCACCATTTTCAGCCAAATCATTGGAATCAAGCTTCTGGCTACTTAAATCGTCTCCTTCAACAACCTTCTCTAAATTCACATCTGCTTCTTGCTCCGAAACTCCAGTAGAAACGGCCTTCTTATCTTCTTCAACTGATAATCCATTTACAGGCGGTTGAGCTGACTCTGCTTGCCGCTCCAGGAAAGACTTCCACCTATCTGATCTTTCCTCCTCTTCCTCCTGAAATGGTCAACAAACATTACATAAAAAGCACAACATTGTTTTACATTGCGTCTCTTCAAACTCCATTCCGTTGCTGACAAATACGAGAAGAAAAATGTAACTTATGATTTGATCCCTGAAATTTGGGGTATAAAAAGTTTCGATTTATTATTAAAAAGAGAAGAATAATTCAATCCCTATATTTAAGGAGTCGGTTCAATTTTGGTCCCCTAACACGGAGTTGGTTTGATTTTGGCTCCTTAAATATGTGGGTAGTTAGATTCGGTTCAGGGAACCAAATCTCTTTAAATTCAAGCATTCTCTTTTGACTCTCTTTGCTTAGTCTCTAATTTTAAAGAATTAAAAATATATATATTATAAACTCTATAATCCTTTTCTCTTCTTTTTTTTCCAAATTTTCTCAGCAACCAAACAAGAGTGTTGAGACTCAAGACTAGTAGGAAGGACCGCAACAAGTAGAACAAAACCTTATAGATATTAGCATATTCGCGGTATCTCTGTACATGTTGAGGCCTCACAGCAAATCCATAGGCGTCCCTGTACACACCAATTCTATCAAATTCCCAAACAATAAAAATAAAAAACACAAAGCAAAGTTCTCAATCACAAACAAATCAAAAACCAAGTTCCATCACAACTACAAACCGTGAACTACGAAATTTTTTTCAGAGCGCGATCGCAGCAGCTCGAATTACCTGCAATCGGCCTTCGCAGACCGCCGATTCACACTCAAAAACCTCGATCCTATTCTATTTCTTATGCCGTTCGGCATTGTGCCTAGAGCGCCAATTCAAAAATCAACTTACAAGAACCATTACACACTTCACACTATTTAAATCCAAGCAAACTCACTGAATTTACATACATAAAAAAAAAAAAAAAAAAACGAATCAAATAGCAACAACTACTTTTAAAAAAGAAGATACGATCGGAATAATTGACGGTGAGAATTTAACAAAGTACACTTATGTATGTGTAAATGTATGAAAAGGAAGTTTGATGGATCAGAGGGCGAATTGGGAGAGGACACGTGGAGAGGAGAGAAGGGGGGTGGGGGTAGTATGGAGAGAAGCGTACCTCTTGTGGTCGAAGGTGATGACTGGGTTGAGGGCTTTGGTGGTGGCTTTCATTTAGTGAGAGATCGGGGTTTTTTTTTTTGATGGGTGAGTTTATCAGTTTGATGAGATCTCTGTGCTGCTACTTGATTTGCTGTAGCAAGCAACTCCGGTACTTGAGATTTTGAGAGACTTTGGAGAGAAAGAGAGAGAGTCTGGGATTACAGTGAGAGGCTTTGGTGTGTTTTGTATGTATGAATTGTGATGGAGTAGGAAAGTTCTAAGTGGAGAGGGGAGAGAGAGGAGTTGAGATTTTGAGGGTCACACGCTAAGGCAAAATGGGCGAGATTACCGCTCACGTTGCTATTACATGTGCTCTAGATTTCTTAACACTGAGTTCTAAGATTAAAAAGTGACAGCTTTTTAATGGAAAAAAAAAAGTGACAGCTTTTTTCGTTTTGTTGAAAAATGAAATGGAAAAAAAAAATGTTCATCAAATCTCATTTTTAAAACAAAAATTTGTTAAAAATAATGTCTTCTTTTTTAGTTACCCTATTTCACTTCTTTTTTTCTTTTTTTTTTTTATAGAAACTTACTTCACTTATGTACCTCTTTTTAAACCTTATTTTTACTAGACATACTCTATTTTAACACATTGTTTTGTTTTAGTGATTGTGGTTTTTAGAAAATGAGTCATTTTTCAAAAAATATTTCCTATAAAACTATCTCATTTTACTAATGTTTGTTAGCAACCTAAATGAGTTGAAAAACATTCTCTTAACTTTCCTTATTTAGCTTTCTGTGTGATAGAGTTATTTTCCAAAAAAAATTAATGGAAAATAATATCTAAAAATAAGTCATACCTTTTTAGTTTTTATGTTGACCAAAAATAGTTTTCCTTTGACTTATTTTTTCTAATGTTATCAAATATTGAAAAATACAAAAAATTATCTTTACACAAAAAATTTTATTGAAAGAACAGAGTATTAAAAAAATAGGTTTATTGGATTTCTCCATATTTTAGTGAGTTGAAACTTGAAATATAAACTCTTTATTTAAAATAAAAGGAGAAAAATTACCTCAAAATATAACATCTTTTATTACTCATAAGGAGAAAAATGACCGCAAAATATAGCATCTTTTATTGCTCATTTGGGGCAGGTTGTGTTCATCATTGTTTTCAAACCTGGACCGGACCAGGAGGTTCGACTGAGAAAACCGGTTTTTTAAGCATAGAGAACCGGAATTATTGTTAATTCCATAAACCCCTTAAACCGGGGTTGGACCGCACAGTTCATGCAGAACTGGTGGCACGAACTGTGTGGTCCAACCCCGGTTCAAATTTTTTTTTTTTTTTTTAAACAACTTAACACATTTATATTCTACTTAATTAAATTATTCATCTCTTACAATGAATTAAAAAAATTAAAATTAAAATCCTTCAAAGATATTTAACTTTACTTCAAAAATTAATTATAAATTTTAATGTTTTCATAGTTATTATTTTATTTTATTAACATTCTTATTTAATTATTAAATATATGCTTGAAAATCATTAAATTTTCCTCACATATATAGATATATTAGTCAATTTTGCTAGTTTTATAAATTTAATATCTATATTTAGGTTTTAATTAATTATTAAATTAATTATGACATCATCACCGTTCGACCTTAAAAATCTTGAACCTCTCCCTTTTATGGTTCAATGAACGGTCCAGGTTTCAAAACCATGGTGTTCATTGATTTATTGGACTTAAACAGTAAGTTTGACAAAAGTATCTCTAAGCAAATAAAAAATATTTTATGAGATGATCTTATGAGGTGTGCTTCTCCTCACAACAAGTGGGACCCACGTGGCGATCTCATGAGGCTTTCCTCTCATAATACGGATGAGTCTCACACATGTGAGTTCCACTTGTTGTGAAAAAATATTTCATGAGATTGTCTCATAAGATATCTTCTCCCAAGTTTAATCTCAAATTGTTTTTCTTTAAAAAAAAAAAACTAATTTTTTTTAAAGCACATGATTTAAAATTGCCTTGTTTAATCTAAACTACGAAAGGTTTTAATTATGGAATACAATTCGGGTTTAAACATGGGATACAACTGCAAAGAATCTGGGCTTTAATGAAGTTATCATCCTCAGTAATAGCAGAAGGCTGGAACAAATATGCAATTAAGCTCAGTCACCGACTTGGCAGGAGCTTACTCTTATCTCAAACCTGATCCAGTTTCAACAGCAAGGGCTTATAACTTTTTCCTTTGCTGTTCCTAACTTAGTTCTTTCTCGTGTAACTGACTTAGTCTTTATTACTACTTGTTTTCCTGTTCACTTATGTAGACTAAATCCCAACTTGTTGTGATACTGTGACTTTGTATGTCTTGTTTGTTTAATGAATGTTTTTATTTAGTTAAAAAAAAAAAAACATTGGATACAACTTATACAAGTCCCTTTCCAAAAAAAAAAAATACACATGGAATACAAGTCTCACACCTCGTCTAAAAGTACATTTTGCATTCTAGTTTTATAGCATGATAACGTGGCAGCACAAAACATATGATTATATGGTATTGTCATTGTCATTGTCATTCAGGAGTGGATAATTCTTTGGTGGGAGCCATTTAGAAAGTAATAAACACACCCACTCCCACTACACAAATCCCACTCCCACTACACAAATCAAAGAAAAAAAGAATGATAATTTTTAAGTGTGGCTAATAAAGCTAATCTAACTCGAATTGATTAAATTTCAATGGTGGATATGGATAAAAAGAAGTGAGTCTTGCATTATTGACAGACTAATGGATTTAGCCTTAGAGGAGGAAAAAAAAAAAAAAATCAAACCCCTAAACTTTGATTCCTTTTATTTTATATACCTTTGGAGCGCGTGAAATGACTAATGAGTAGGACCCCATGCCGAGCAATTTGGCCCATCGTTATTATTAGTACGAGCCAAAAAGGTTGAGCCTTTTTGTCATGACTATTTCGACCAATCGACCCTACCCTTGCATGTGTGTATAAAAGGACAAATCAAAAGAATGGACCAATATGCTAAACAATTAATCTGTGTTTGATGCAGCTATCAAACACACATAGATTTACATTATGAATACAATATAAACAATAAGTGTAATTTTGAAAGTGGATTATAGTTAACTCAATTAATAAAAAAATTTATAGTTGAATAAGAGATTTAAGATTTAATTTTCGTCTACACCAAAATATCGATTGGTGTCTTAATCTGATAATAAAGAGTTAATCTGATAATAAATGGCTATCATCAAGGGCGAACGTCATAAGTTGAAATTCTTTAAAAAAAATATTTTAAAAAACCAATAGTTATAAGATAAAATTTATAATATTTTTCCATAATTGTTAAAATAATATATTATGATTAAAGTGGTGTCACCCATCCATAATCATATGTATGGGAAAATGATTTTAGACCCATCATAATGCATCACCTTATTCTCAAAAAATTAAGAAACAAATTAATATGTGTGTGTGTTTTTTTTTAATTTAAATTACATGCATATTTTTTATTGATAATTTTTCCCTAATCAAGGAGTGGGCATCATTCTCTGATGCCCCCTAATAATTGCCTCCAGTTGAGTAACAGTGACATGCTTTCTGTTTATCACTTTACTTTGTCGGCAGAAGACTGCTATCGTGTTCTGTAATAAATTAGGCCAATTGTTTGATTGGATGGCACTACAAATTTATGTATTGAATTCCATATATAATGTTTTATGGCTTTTTTTTTTTTGAGTAATGGCTTTTATTTGAGTAATGGTGGAGATTACCATTTTTGCCACCATTTTTATTGCAACTTAGGGCCTGTTTGGATAATGTCTGCGTCTGTGTTTTTGTGTTTTTACTTTTTTTTTTTTTTAGCAGCGCCTCTTGCACTGTTCATGAGACATGAACAGTGCATTAAGGCAAAGTTACAATAACCCAGCGGTGAACAGTAATTCAAATTTTTTTTTATTGTTTTAAGTTTTTAGTTTTCAATAAAATAAGTAATATCCAAATGCATACTTAGAGTTTATTTAAGAACAACTTATTTAGGTGAAACTAATTTTTTTTACTAAAAGTACTGTAGATAAAACTAAAAAGTAGCTGAAATAGTACCGTGGGACCCATAAATAGTACAAAAAAATGCAATGAGACTCATGAATAGTAGCAAAAATAAGTTTAATAGTAAAAAAAAATATAGCTTTTTAAGCTAATGTCAAACACAACCTTACTTACAACAGTTATATGACAAGTCATGAGTTATAGATCTGTGGACCCGTCACTTTTTCTCCATCACTCACAACTTGTCACGTGAGCATAGTTGTCAGTATCGTACGATATGCGATACGTATCGTATCGTGTGTAAAAAGTTCCGTATTGTATCGGCGTATCGTAAGTGCTCATGAATCGTACGATACAGTGTGTGTATCGCATGAATCGTATCGTATCGTAAAATTGTACGTATCGTATGATACATAGACAAATGCTTTAAAATAAGATTTTTTGTTAAAATTTGTATTTTTATTTGAATCTAACAAGTTGTTAAACTTGTTTTTAACACAAAATTATTAGTTTACTTAATTTAGCATACTAAAATAACATATTCATAAATTTTTTTTCCTCTCTCCTATATTTGGACTACACAGTACATACTTACCCTTCACTTTAATATTTACAAATTTATTTTATATACTATGAATAAAATATTAATTGACAATATGCATTTTTTATTTTTGTCATTATTGTTATAAGTCCAAGAATTTAGAATGCCAAAAAAAAAATTTATTAAAATAAAAAGAACAAGAAGAGATAGTAAATGTTAATGACGATGAAGAAAATTTTAATGAAGAAATAAGTTTGCAAAATTATAAACATGATGGTGGCATTGACTTAGATGGGGTTGATTAGGAAATTTGATGAATATAATGAAAATAAATTATTATTTTTGGGTCATTTGTAATATATTATCACTTTTGAATGTGAATGTGTATGTTATAAACACATGCTAGTTTGATTTATTTAGTTAGCTTGTTAAATATTATTACATAAGTGATGAATAAATTAGTCATTAGTTGAATATATTTAAAATTTATAATGAATATACCCTTTATATATGTATATTTATAATTTTTATAAAATTTAGTAAGTGTTTTTGTATCTTACGATACACAATACGATACGATACACGATACGAAAAAATTAAAAATCGATTCACGATACGATTCATGTTTTGACAACTATGCACGTGAGTAAGTTGTGGCAAAAATTATGAGTTAGCATTTTCCTTTTTATTATGGTGTCACATCAATAATGTTAAGCAAAAAACTATTTTTTACAATTTATTCATAACTTGTTAATTATAATTAGTATAATATCACTTTTATATAAAGTCACTATTAAATATTATTTTTATTTTACACAATCATAATCTTAAACAATTGTGAACAATACTTATAACATTTATTATGTCATTTGACTTATGGCAGCATACTGTAATTATTTGTAAAAAGAAAAAAAACTTATTAAACAATAATATATAGTATTTGTTGGGTAACGCCAATTTCAAATCACATTCAAAAAATGGATAATTACACTTTACCCACCTGTGATTTGCCTCTAATTTAACTTGCCTACCCATGGTTTCAATTTTGACACTTTACCCACCCGAGATTCAATCCGTTACTGCTCCGTAACTCACCTCCCTATCTGCCGTTACTCTAACACGTTTTCTTTCAAAATCAAAACACAAAATAGATCAAAAAGTTAGGGTTTTTGATTGCTTAAGAACATTTTTATGTGATTTTGGTTGTGGGTTCATCTCCTAGGTTTTGATCGTGCAAGCAAACCGAGGAAGAATGAGACACAATGTTCATCTGGCATTTGACACTGACCAAACTAATTTATTTTTAAACTTATAAACGCATGGACTAAAAAGTTTTGGTGAGACAAATTTATCCTCAAAGGCTCACACCCACTGACCCACATAATGCAGTCTGAAAAATCCCCAAATATGAAAAGCTTGAAACCCCAACGCCACTCCCACGGCCTTAATTGGCGACCCCAGCCCGACAAAGGAGTGTTCACTACCAATGTTACAGTTTGGTGAGGCTGATTTTAATGTGCTTATTTTTCAAAAAGACAGCCAATGCATAGGGAATGAACATAGTTTGGTGAGGCTGATTTTAGGAAAAGATTTAAGCCACACTGTAAGGGTCAGTTGTTTTAAATCCCAACTGCCGCACGCCACAGGGTTGAATTTCCAACCCCATCAGCGGCCAATTTTGTTGGTGCAATAGTTGGCTTCTGGTCGACAAGAAAAAGAAGAAAAGTAAACCCACAACCATGAGAAAGAGAGTAGATCTGAGAGAGACTAATAGAGTTCAAAAGATCAAAATCCACGAAAACCAGATAGACTAAATCGCAACACAACCCACAAATATCAAAAACGCTCTGCACTAAAATCTCAGATCTCAAATTCAGAAAATGAAGAAGTTTTCTTTTAGAGCAGATGTAAAGCCCTTTAGAGTAGATCTCTTTGATTTGGAGTTTGGAAACTTTTTTTTTCTTTGAGTTGGAGTGAGGGGTGGCAATTGGAGTTTGAGGAAGGCGGAGGTGGTGACTGGAGAGGAAAGGGGCGATGGAGGGGACTAGATTAAAAGAAAAATATATTCTTGCTTGCTTATTAAAAAAGAAGCTGCTTTCTGAGAACATTGGTAGTGGATTGGCCATTCTTTTTACTTTTATACAAGAACAAGAAAACTGCAACAGAAAGACTTTGAACCTTCTTGTTATACACAAACAAAAGACAAATTTTTTGCTTAATTGAAAGTTTCTGAAGCAGACCTCTCTTGCGTTGTTGAAAGTTCACTAGTAATTTTAAATATTGACTTGCTTGATTTGGTGTGGAGTAAAAGAGAAATCTTTAAGGGATTCTTGGCTTCTTTGAGTTGGCTAAAAGTTGCTCTTGGAGGTTTGTTAGAAAATTTTGTTTTGTCAGCCTTTTGTTTTTGTTCATTTGATTTTTTTTTCTTTTTTTTTTATACCTTGAAATTTACTCCGATTGTTGTTTTGTTTTGAAGATGAGCCCATGATATGCCAAAATTTTGATATGGGTGCATGGGTTTATTATTTTTCTTTTTTCAAGTTTAGTGAAGTTCATAGTTCATACTGAATCAGTATTTGATTCAGCTGAACAGATGAACACTGTGTCTCCTTCTTCCTCTTCACCAGGATTTAAACCAAAAGATAATATTAAGGCAAACGTGTTTGATCTGTTTTGTGTTTTGATTTTGAAAGAAAATGTGTTAGAGTAACGACAGACAGGGAGGTGGGTTACGGAGCAGTAACGGATTGAACCTCGGGTGGATAAAGTGTCAAAATTGAAACCACGGGTAGGCAAGTCAAATTAGAGGCAAACCACAGGTGGGTAAAGTGTAATTATCCCATAAAAAAAAATACAATTTTCTATTTTTTTTTGTTTGGTTAATTTTTTTATTCCCCCTTTTTTTTTTCAAGCAATCTCATTTTCCAATTCGCATGAGCTGTTTTTGACTTTTGTGGTGCCTGCTAAGCATGTGCCCCAATTGAACTGTTTCGGATTTGTGAGTTTGAAAAGATTGCGTAATGCATAAATCATAATCGCATTTGCTGATTAGATTGACATAATTGTACGACTTTTCATGGCATGAAATGCCTTGCATTGGATGAGACTTCGAATCTATGAATTCACCAACCTTATACGTGACTACGTCCATTGTAGTTTCATATTGGCTTGATAGCTAGTTTCATAGTGGTACGGCCGTATAGTTGTTACTTTTTCTCGGAATACTAGGGCTCCATTGCTAATAGAGCTTAGATGCTGGATTTAAAAATCATGGTGAAAACTTTAATTTAAAAAGTGTTGTAAAATCATTTGTTTTTTTTTTTTTTGATGCACAAAATCATTTGTTTAAAGTACTCTTAATGTGAACAATGTGTTTAATATCATGTTTTTAATAATATATTTTTAAAAGTGAAAAATAAAATACAATTGAGCGTTTGATATGACCAAATGAGTATGTGTTTTTAAGAAGAATGTGTGTTTTATGTATAGTTAATTATAATATCATACGAGTCCTGCAATTTTCAAAATAATTACAACAATGCTAGTCAAAACTGTTACTTAAAAATTAAAAACTCCTCTTGAGGTTTTCTTAAAATACAGTGTTTAAACACTCTAAATTAAGAATTGTGACTCAAACACTCTTTGTTAAACTCTCCTATCAAACATGTTTTTTTTTTTTTTTTTTTTGGCCAACAGTTTTCAGTATTTAAACATTGAAAACTGTTGTTTGAGCTCTTTGACCAAATAGGCCCCTTGGCAAGTGTTTGACTGATTTTGTTTTGGATAATTTATTTACTTAAAAATAAGGTAGAAAATGGTTAAGTAAATAAGTTCGCTTTAAGAAAATAAATCATAGTATTTGCTTAAAATTGTTTTTTACTTAACCATTAAGGTGTTAAGTAAATAAGAACAAAGTACAAGAGGCTAAAATATTTTTTTCCCTAAAAAAAAAGGCTAAATATTTTAAATATAATACAATACGTTAGATGATGAATTACTACTATTCAGCCCCCCCCAAAAAAAAAAAAAAAAACCTATTTGCCATTGGGGTGCATACTACATATTTCTAGATCCAGTAACGGGTAAGAGCATCCACAATGGGACATGGATATGCCAAATGTCCACAAAATTTAAGCATTGAGCAACAATTGGACTCAGCAACCTGAATGCCAAAAGTGGGAAAGTGTAAATTTTTTTGGCATAGTGCTACAGTGCCATCTTACATGTAAGATGGCACTATAGCACTATGCCAAAAATAATATTAATATTTTATTCCACTTTTTTCTCTCTCATCTCTCATCTCTCTCTCTCATGTAAGATGGCACTGTGGCACTGTAGCACTATGCCAAAAATAATAGTAATATTTTATTCCACTTTTTTCTCTCTCATCTCTCATCTCTCTCTCTCTCTCTCTCTCTCTCTCTCTCTCTCTCTCTCACCTTCGGTCCATCTCCGATGCGAGTTTGTAGGCACTGGGAATGACCCGAAACGTAAGAGCTCCTCTTGCTCTCTCTGAAATTCAAAATCTCACCCGATTCAGGCTTCATCGTCGAAATTGAATTGTTCCCATTCTTCACAACACTGTTATTATCATACCCATAATCCGAAAAGTTCAATTCTCTGGTGAAGAACCCCTCGTTCTGCGCTTGTTGCTGGCGGCTCTGTTATACAAACCATAGTTTGAAGGTCGAAAACCTGACCCTGGCGAGCCCAGTCGCATGGCGAGCTTGCTAAGCAGTTGGCTCCGGTGACCTAAATTGGGCTGGTATTGAAAAAAGCCCAACCGGGGAGACCACCGCCATTAATGAAACTCTGAGTCATGGACACCAAAAAGAACCATTCGGTGTCGGTGACCTCCTCGTCAATAGCATCATCAGTAGCCGGGGTTGCTTTCCCAGAAATCAAAGAATTGAGATCTCCGTGGTTTTTTTTTTATCGGTGTTGATGGGTTTGTTGGGTTGATGGGTTTAATCAGTGCTGTGGTTGTTGATGGGTTTGGGATCGGTGATGGGTTGATGGGTTGATGGTTGTTCATGGTGGTGCCGTGGTGGTGGTAGCAGGTGGTGATTTGGATTTTGGGATATATTATTTTATTATGTAGATATATTATTTTAATGAGTAGAATAGGAAAATAAAAGTTTGGGATGCTGGAGGTATTGTAAAATTATATGGTATAATGATAAAGTGGCTTTTTGGAATGATAAAATAGAATAGAATTGGAATTTTGGGATGCTGATGCTCTAAGAAATGGGCTTTCATCTTCAAAAAAATTGCCACCACCAAAAAAAAAAAAAAAAAAAAAACAAAACAAAAAAACAATTGGGCTTTCATCTTCACTAAAATTTGGGCCATTTTATAGTCGTGCTCGTCTCTGCTGAATGCGGCTTAATATTGCGACCATATTGGACCTTTTGTGGGTCTTATGTAACAGACCATTGAAAGTTACTATTTATTTAGACAGAAAAAAAAAATATTGATCATTTAATCTGGTTATATGAAGTCACCATCTCAAAGTAAATGGAACCCGCACATCCCTATGAAGAAAATGTATCTTATAAGATAGTTTTTTTGAGACTAGTCACTACAACATGTGGGATCCACACATGTATATGTCTTACATGTGAGAATGTGGTCTCATAAGATACCTAAACAAGTATATTTTATTAGTTTTCTTTTTTAACACACGCACGTGCACATAGTGTAACTTTAGTAACACCACCACTTAGTAATTTTATTGTATCTTTGCATTTGTATTTTGAAAAATCCACTCTTAGATTACATTTTTTAAACCTTCTATGCTTGTAAAATTTTTAAACATTTAGAGATCAATAGTTTTTCATCAGTATAATATTTAAATTTTAAATATCGTTATGTGTGTTAAGAATATAAATAAATATGATTACATAATAAAAATTTTAATATATTAATTAAATAAGAAGTTATTAAATGACGTAACATTAAAAGTAAATAATAAATAAATAAACTAACTATAAATCTATTGACTTTGCAAGTATCCCAGTTGTTGATACAAAAAAACCTTTTGGTAATGATTACTTTACTTTCATTACAATGAAATTTTCTAGTGTACAGATAGAAAAATATTAGGACCACAACTTTTATTATAACTTGTTCGTGTGGTAAGTTGTGAATGGTAGAGTAAAAGTGGTGGATCCACAACTTCACCACTCACGACTTGTCATGCGGGCAAGTTATGACAAAAGTTGTAGTTTTAACATTACTCATCTAGACAAGAGACGACCGCATTAACAAGTCAAAAACATGATATTCACAAAGGTGCTATATATCCCTAGGCGAAGAGCTTGAAAGACTGGTGCAAAAATTAGACCAACAATTACAAAGTCAAAACCCATATATCTTAGTATCCTTATGTTTTTAAGACATTCCAAAATTCAATTCCTAATCTTATATTGTAACTATCAAATTATATATTATAAATAAAAATAAAAACCCACTCTAGTAGTAATGTAGTATAATACTAGGAAAAAAAATTGCCCCAATTCCCTACCAAAAAAAAAAAAAAAAAGACCTATAGCCTCTGATGAAAAAACAATTCGTATAATTCTAAATCCAAAATGAACCTCGTCATAAATATGATCCTAATAAAATTAAAGTCTAAAAAAATGTCATTAAAGAAAAATTAGGTTCAAAATCACTAGATTTTAATAAATTCATAATATGGGATGCATTGACATTCTTCTAATACTTTTTTTTTTTTTTATAAATAAACACACACACACACAAAGGAGAGAGAAAAAAGTTCTAATACAAAGACACACACACTCCATTCTTCTAATACTTGATAGAGTAAATTGTCAGTCATAGTCAACTTGCCAATTTTGAAGTGACACAGACTTAAATAATGCAAATAGTACTCTTTTAACTATTAGGATATTCTAACTCTTAGGGGTGTGTTTTGTAGTGCCAAAAAGCGCTTTAAGAGCTTTATAGCTCCCTTTTTTGTTTTATTTTTTTGTGGGAGGAGGAGGAGGAGGAGGAGGAGGGGAATCAAGAACTTCATGTTGGGGATATTGTACAAAGTAATAATGGAATAACAAGGTTAACACAAAAGACAAACAGAAAATAGATAACTTGGAGGCACAATATCTTTTTCCTTATACAATATTTGCCCCCCACACTATTGTTGCTAAAGGGTTATCGCAAATTTGTCTTCAGGATACAACCAAGATGTTAGGTTTTACGATAGTAATTATGGAGAATAACCACATGATTTTTTGTGTTTTTCTCTAACTTACTATTTTGTGGAGTTAGTTAGTCTTCAAGTAAACATAAGCCTCTATTTATACCTATAGGGTTATATTTCATTAAAAGGCACGTATAAAGAGTTAAAATGTTTCATAAAATCGTTCGCAAGGCTAATAACCTCTTCAACCTTTCCGAATAGTCACCAGAAAAATTTGCAGAAAATTCAGCTTTCGAGTTTTGATCGATCGAGAGGTTCTTTCGATCAATCGAATGCTTTTTTCGATCGATCGAACAGGAATTGAATAGCGATCGAGCCATCCAGAAGCTCCAGAATTTTTTCTTTACCATTTTGATCGATCGAGCCAAAGTTTCGACCAATAAAAAATGCTTAATTCAGAATTTTCACTTAGAAAATTTCAAAACCTGAATTTTCACTTTATGAAACAATATTCTCTAAACTCAAACAACATTATTACAATCTATCCTTATATATACCTATATATACAACACTTCAAAGCTCTATTTATTGTAATTTATTCAACATTCGAAATGTTAAACAACTTTTCTAGTTAAATTGCTCTATCTAGACCTGGAAAATAAGTTTAGTGGAAAAGAGTCAACTGTGAATTCAAGTGACTTGCGCCTAGTCTACCCTAATGCAAACATGTTGGATAGAGGTTGACTATTTTTTCTTTTTCTTTTTTTAAATCCAAAAATCCCTACCTATACCTAATTTTTTCTTCAAGTTTGAGTGGGTTATCATATTAGGATCTATATTACTATATCACAAGAGCTTAAACTTTTGGACACTAGTGTCCATTTGAAAATTGCTTATTTCTGATAAATTATTTGTATAAGTGAGGCAAAAAGTTAGAAGTAACTTATTTTAAGAAAAATAAAAACTGAAAGTTAAGTTATTTGAAATAAAGTAATATATGGCTTTAAAAAATAATAATAATATGGGACGCACAAACAATACATAAAACAGGTTACAAACATATGTCTAGTACGGTTAGGATGCTAGTATACTAATGCACTGGATACAAACCGTATCATATAAAACAAGGACAAAAGTCAACTTATAATCTCTTCTCAAACTCAAACTTTGGTCGATTAGTTTACTAGAAAACTAGAACCACAACCTATCTCACAACTTTTTGTCCAAAACTGTAACGTGGAAGAGTGTGAGTGGTAGAGAAAAAATAGTGGGTTCATGTGTAATTGATAGACAATCATTCATAGTCTGCCACATCAGAATTGTGATAAAAAAAAAATTATGAAATAGTGTGTAATCCTAGAACTACTCTAGGCTAAAGTCAAGACTACACAACTGCTTAGTTGAACTCCATTACAATAGTGTTGTTTTTAACGTCGAGAGACAGTCGCATTAAATGTGTGTTTGACAAAAATTATTTTTGCAAACTTATTTTACTACTCAACTTATTTTTGTTAGTGTTTATGGGTCTCACTGCACTTTTTAATACTATTTATGAGTCCTATTGTATTATTTCAGTTAACTTTTACCTTTATTTACGATATTTTGAGCATTTTTTGTTGTTGTTGTTTTGTTTAAGCATAATAAGCGGATCCCAAACGGATACTAACGTGTCAAAAACATGACGTTAACAAAGCATGTTAGTATTTCGACAACTTTGGGTAATTTGCAAAGTAGCATTATTGTTAGCAACTATTTTTATAGCTGGCATGTTTTGGAAACATTTTAACAAACTAGCATATTGAGCATTAAAGGGTTGAGATTAGTGACGAAACTCAAGTCCTTCATACTCGAGTTCAATTCCGATGTGGAAGAAAAAAGTCACATGGAAATTGAGTTTGTAAGACTCGAGTTCCACAGAGAGGAGAAGAAGAACGAAGAAGGAAACCCAGTAGAACAAAGAAGAGAAACCCAATAGAAGAAAACCAGCAGAACAAAGAAGAAGAAACCCAGCAGAGCAAAGAAGAAGAAACCCATAACGTCACAAACCCACATGAAATTAAAAAAAAAAAAAAAAAAAAAAACCCAACCTTAATGATGAAGTTGTGGACTAATACGGCCTGGGATTGTCTAGCTGTTGCCCACATCGATCGAAAATCAAACAACAAGGGCCTCGAATAAATGGGTCCCAAGATGAAGAAGAAGCCCAGTAGAAGAAGAACAGAATGAAGATGAAGAAGAAGAAAAAACTCCAAGAAAATGAAAAAACCCAGAACGAAGAAACCTAGGTGAACTCAATGAAAGAACTCGAGCCTTAGAGACTCGAGTTTTACGTGAAATTTTTCTTCCCCCCTCGTATTAGAACTCGAGTTTCACATTAAACTTGAGTTTCATGCTAGTATGTTAAATAGTTTTGCAAACTTGACAACTAACTAAAATATTTTAAAACTAATAATAAATTCAAAAATAATTCCGACAACTCACACGGTCAAACCCCACCGCCCAAGCGGCGAACAGCTTCAAATTCTGGTGAAAAAAAACAAAGGAGTCCAGCGACTATTCTATTAGTATAATTATAGAACAAAAAAAAATATATCGTCAATTCCCGTCAATTCAGGACCCAAATTCTCTATTCTCAGACTCAAAATTCGCAGAATCCTGAACTCAAAAAAACCCAACCTCAGCTTAGAAGTAGATACGATAAATACGGTTCCATTCAATTCAAAATAACCTCGCAATAAAAAAGTTAGAAGTTGTTGTAACTTGCAAGCCAGCCATGTCACGCCTCAAACTGCCCATGACAGCAGCTTCTATTTACACCCACAGCCACGGCCACCAGTGGGTGGCCACCACCACCGCCACCGCCGGCACCAAACTAGTTATAAAACCAAAACCCAAGCCCAAACCCTTCATAACCCTTTATAGTCGAGTTCCACCTGTTGTTTTTTATAAACGTGGTGAGTGGAGGATAGTACCGTGCGCACCCCACATACCTTCGGCGCACGTTAATAACCCTCCTAAAACGATAGGGTTTCGTGGTCTTCACAACAAGTGCTCCTTTCCTTTTTCTTTTAGCTCCGAACGCAAAGGAGGAAGAGTATTCTCTAGCTCTGGATTCGAATCTGGGTCTGGCTCTTCCGGGTCGGGTCTCGCCGTAGACATGGGTGCAGAGAACAAAGACAACAACGATTTGTTACAACAACAACAACAACAACAGCAGCAGCAGCAGCATCATACTTCGAAATTGCTCACGTTGCCTACTGTCTTAACCCTCGGTCGTGTCGCCGCTGTGCCACTTCTTATAAGCAGTATGTGCATTTTTCTTTTTTTGTTGTGGAAAAGTGTTTGCTTTTGAAATTGGAGCTGTTTTTGAGAAATGGGGTTGTGTTGTGTTGGGCTTAAATGATCCGATCGGAGTTAGATTGAAAAAAAGTACGGAACTTTTTGGTATTTTTGGATTTGATCTGTGTGGAAAAGTTTGGTGTTTTGAGATAGTAACAAGTATGGATTGCATTTTGATTTATGATAATGTTTTTGAGATCAATTATGTATCTTTTAGAGCTAAGTTTTGGATCGTATGTTCTTCGTTTTGTGAACTTTTATATGGTGGGATTTTTCTGAAATTGAATTTGGTTCATCTTTGGTTAGGTTGTGGGTTGAATTAATTTAGATCATTTAATCCAGTAGACCTTTGAATTTCAGATTTTTGTTTGTGTGATTCATGTGTACGAGGAAAGTGGGCTAGTTGATTTGCTTGATTGAAATTAGTTATGCTTCTACAATTTACTAAATTTAGAGCTTGTTATGCTGGTGGTACACTGGTGGTCTGAGCTGCTTTGTGCTGCTTTGCTAAATTTGGAGTTGCAGAGGGTTATTGAATTGATTGTATATTTTAGTGGTCATTGTGTGGAAGCCTGCATTTGATGAGACTAACATTCTCATATCTGTTGTGACTCGTCAGCTTTCTACGTTGATAGTTGGTGGGGAACAACTGCTACGACAAGTATTTTTGTCACCGCTGCAGTTACAGATTGGCTTGATGGCTATCTTGCTCGGAAGGTATGCTAGTACTTTTGTCTTTCCAACTGTAGGGTAGCAGATTTTGTAACACATATTTTTTGAAAATTTTAATATTTCTGTGACATTTTATAAGGGGTAAATTCTTAAATACATTTCAGATGAGGCTAGGATCTGCATTTGGTGCATTTCTAGATCCGGTAGCTGATAAGGTATGGTATTTTAGCTAAATTTTTATGTTTCTTTTGCTTTTAGTTAGTTGATGCAATAAAAAGTGCTTTGATAGACTGGGAAGAAACATTTGAGTTCTTATTTGATTGTCATGCCTACTGAATGCAGCTTATGGTTGCTGCCACATTGGTCTTATTGTGTAGCAGACCCTTGGAAGTCGCCATGTTTGAACAAGTTTCATGGTTTCTGACTGCACCCTCAATTGCCATAATTGGTAGGGAGGTAATGTATTTTATTAGCGGTTTTCTTTTATCTCATTCTCCATAAATAATGAAGGTACATATGTAAGGTGGGTTTTGGGGGTTGGTTGACAATGGAGGCTCTTGGGACTAGACAGAAGGAGTTGCAGCTCTAATCAACCTGTGTACAGAAAAGGAGTGTTGTCGCAAATGAGCTCCCAATGGGATTTTATTTTATTTTTAGAAAGAAAAAGTTAGGAGAAAAACTAACATTATTTTGGGTGAAATATATGATACATTAACATCTTCTCCACTTTCATGACTTTATGGTCCTGCATTTAGGCCAATATGGTGCGCTTTCTTTATGGATTTTGTTTGCTACCTCTTTGGTGGTTTGTTAGAATAATTAATGTGAGCCACCTTCATCATTTTGATAGCCTTTGTTGATCTTCTTTGACCATTGGTGGAGCCATGGTGGGCAAACCAAGTAACCCATGTGCTTTACATTCCATACATTTATCCTTGATCAGCCTCTCCAAAAAAAAAGGGGGCAGGGGGTTGGTTAGGGCTGTCTACCAATCACCTCTCCCAAACCTCGCAGAATTGAGAGTTTTGTATGCTGGATACAACCTACACACACACACATGCATATATCATCCCTTTGTCATAGTTCTGTGTGCAATGCATTGTTGAATCATCAACAGTGGAAGTCTTAGGATATCAAAAGAATCCTTGTTACTTAGGTTGAATATTATCTTTTGTTTGTTGATCTCTGCACACTTTGCATATATATATTTGTGTTAACTTTGGGCTTATATGATGTTACAGTCATATATCATCCCTTTGTCATAGTTCTGTGTGCAATGCTTTGTTGAATCATCAACAGTGGAAGTCTTAGGATATCAAAAGAATCCTTGTTACTTAGGTTGAATATGATCTTTTGTTTGTTCATCTCTGCACACTATGCATATATATATTTGTGTTAACTTTGGGCTCATATGATGTTACAGTCATAGTTGCTCATGGGATTTCTATAATTATATCTGCTGCACACCTTTCCTTTTCCTTTTTCCTTCTGAAAGTTATAATTGTATCTTGTTTGATCTGTTATCTTTTAGTTGACAGCAGACATCTGACAAATTATTTTGGAACTTTTTTATAGATAACCATGTCTGCTGTTAGAGAATGGGCCGCTTCTCAAAATAGTAAGCTTTTAGAGGTTTGTTTTTCTATCTGTACACTTTGACCGACTACCACATCTGTTTTCTTAAAAAAATTAGAGCTTTTAGCTGGAAATACATTATGAGAGCAATAAATATCTTCAGGCTGTTGCTGTAAATAACTTGGGGAAGTGGAAAACAGCCACACAGATGACTGCACTAACCATCCTTTTGGCTACCAGAGATAGCAGGTTCATTTGTCTCATTTTCCTGCCCTAATGGGTTATTTTATTCTAGCTTAATCAAGATGAAAGAGATAGTCCTTGAAAGAAACTTTGTGGATATTATTCGAAGTATCTGACCAAGTTTCTTATTTTCATTTTATCCCCTCATTGTGCAGTCTTGGAGGGCCAGGGATTCTAGTAGCTTCTGGAGTAGTTTTGCTTTACATCTCAGCTGGACTTGCTTTGTGGTCATTAGTTGTGTACATGAGAAAGATTTGGAGAGTATTGTTGAGGTAGTGTTGCTAGCTAGCTGCATGGTATTTACTTATATTTATACTACCCATCAAGGGTTTATTTAGATGTGGGAATAGCACTCGTGGCATGCAACCCATTTGATGATTATCTTCATTCATTCAAGCAGTGTTCTTCAAATAAGTGGGTGAAGGGCAAATATGTTTTTCGAAAAGTTCCTGCCATTTATAGTGAATTTCAGTTGAATTGTTCTGGAGGGGTTAGTATTATTACTTTGTTTTATAGCTGTCCCCACTTCCCAGTGTCTTTCAAATCTCAAAATTGCCATGTTGGCTTATCTACTAGGGAAATAGTGGGACGTAGAAGTTCGATGAAATTTTCCCCATCACAAGTTTTCATAAGTTTGGTTGGAGCCAATGTTTGTTTTAACTTTTAACAGACTTGGAGGATGCATGATCTTTGAGGCTAGGGTTGGAGGATTTAGTAGTAAAATGGTTCATTGCTATTTTAGGGTTGAAGAAAGTTTGTTCTTATTTTTTATTCAGTAAATGTAAAACAAGAATTACAAACAGTTAAAGAAAAATACTATTGGTTTAATTTTTTTACCCCTCTTTTATAAATGCCCTTTACTGGTTCAACTGTTGCAAGGTTTAGTTTTGATAGGATGCAGTTTTATGATACTTAAGATTATTAGGTAGATTGTAGTTTATTGTACTTTCCATAGTTCATTGTGAATATAAGACAGGTCCCTAGAATAATCTTACCTCTGTTACAGTGAAGTTAGACTTGGCAAAGATTTGATAAGTTCCTTTTTGTAGATCAACTCTACAAGCCTGCCCCCTCAAAAAAAAAAAAAAAAAAAAAAAAAAAAACTCTACAAGCCTGAATTGATGTTTTTGTTATTTAATCACCATCAAGCTTTTTGGATGGACAAAACCTCAAATTTTTGCTATCTACACCAGAGTCAAAAGCATATATAGAGCTCTAAACACTATCTCATGGCTTCTATTTAGATGGCATAGCACACACTAATTCCAGTTACTGGTTCAATGGGAGTTTTAATAACGGAACATAAGGTTATTGACTTAGTATAATTTATTTAGGTTATTGAATTAGTAGAAATTATTTTGTGCATCGGAAGGACCACATTAGCAGTATTTAGTGGTCTCCCAACCAACAAAAAAATGGCATGTGTTTTAATTTAATGGCTAAAGTTTCTAGTAATACAACAAGAAGCTTTAATTCCAAAATTTTGGGGTTAACTAAAGATTCTCAATAGATAAGTCAAGGTTGACCACATGTCAGCTTAGATTCTAGTAACACGATTAGCATAAATGAAAACGTTCAAATTAACTTTGATTGATTACCCCTCATTCATCTCATCTCTATCTTTTGCATCTCATCGTGGCATGCCTCGCCTTCTTCATTGCTTTGTTTGCCATCACCATTGCCAGTGATGGCTTTTGCCAATGTTGTCCCATGTGGTCCCAACCGTTTCTCCTCTCTTTCCTTCCCCTTTTTTGGACTCTCTCTCATCAGTCTTGCCATAAGGTCATTGTAGGTTTTTTCGATTGGATCAGTAGGGGGTTGATTGGGGTGGCTTGTGGTGGTTTTGGGTTGGTGGCGTATGGGTGATATGGTTCTTGATTTCTGTCATGGGTAAGAGCTTAGAGGGCTGATGGGTGAAGGAGTGTAAAAGGATTTGGCCTTTTATGATGGCTCACATCAATTAATTGGCCGGAGGTTGGCCTTTTATGACTCCATGGCTCCATGCTTCTTGATTTGGAGACGTAGAATCTGCACTAAATCAAAACGATGATGCAACCAATTCATTAACCTTATTATTACGTATTAAAACTCCCAATAAACTCTAATTCAATCGATTTCTTTTATAACTACATAAAGCAGAAAAAATAATAAATAAAATTCTTACTAATTATAATGTGAGTTTTGTTTTATTTATAATTTTTTTTTTTTTTAAAGTTGAATCAATTTTCATTAAAATGCTTAAACAGATGCATCTAAATCCATCTGGTGTTGGATGAAGGAGGGGGTCTCTTCCATCCATACAACCATTTATGAAATAAATTGTACATGCCTAGCTAACTTGTAGGTAACTATATCCAGCAAGAGAGGTAACAAAAAATCAACCAATATTAATATGAAATTTTCATCATCCATTAAAATTGGCTTCTTAAATATCATGGCTATTTTACTTTACAGTGCGTGTACAGAAATAGTTCTGTTTTGCTAATTTTAGGGGGAGGTAAAGATTGTTTGATCGTGTTTTAGTCCTACAAAAAATGAAAGAGGATATGCAATTGACATGAAGATGCGATATATCTTGTTGAACTCCAAAAAGAAAAAGAAAAAGAAAAAAAGGTTAGCTCAATATATGGATAAATTGTAGTATCACAGTTCATGAACATAACCTGGATATCAATTTTAGGGTCAAACTATGAAGATTATTACTATATTTTTCACCATTCAAAAAAAGAGAAATATACTAAAATTTATGTATAAATTTTTTTAAAAAGAAAAATCTAACATAAAGTTTAAGTATATATATTTTTTAAAATAAAAAACTAACATCTATTTAGTATTTATCAAATATAAACAAAAACAAAAACAACGACATAAAATATATATCTATATTTAACATACATCTAAATGCTGAAGCAAAGCATATCGGTTTATTTGGTCCATTTTGGTTATAGCGGTCCAATTTGGTCTATTTGGTCAATTCCGGTCTTATTCAGTTTATTTTGGTTACTTTGGTCCATTCGGTCCACTTTAGTTTATTTGGTCTATTTCGGTTCATTTTAGTTCATTTGGTCCATTTTGGTCCACTTGGTCAATTTCAAGGGTGCTTTGGAGGAGAGATTTGTGTAGAAAGAGGAGCTGTTTTATTAAAAATTATGTCACATTCTTAGCGTAATGTTGGTAAGTTCTTGACAAACTACATTTTTCTTATTTTATTAAAGTCTTTTATTATTATTTTTTCTAATATAAGTGATAAATTTACCTAAATTTGCTTACTTTTCAAGACAGATAAGTCGTGTAGAGAATGAATTATTTGTAAAGAGTACTAGAAACAAATTCCAACCGCACTCTACATTATTTACAAAATAGCTCGCTCTATATAATAATTGAATGTAAAATATATTATGTTTCCTTGAAAAAAAAAAAAACTTACAAACTTTAAAACACTTTCAAATAACAAATATAAATATCTTAATTTAGAAAATCTAATATATTGTATCAAGAATAATTTGTTAGAAAATAATCACATTATTTTAAAATGGGTTTGAGACTTACACTTATAAGTTATAAGCTTTATCTGCTATTTTCATTTTTATTTTTCACTAAACAAAAAAAGAAAAATCATCAACCATTATGTGAGTCTGCAACTAGTAATAATAATTATTAATACCAATGGTGGAGCCACTAAGGGATTGGGCCCCAAAGTTGACAAAACCCTTTAACATAGCTCGTGGACCTCAATAATGGACTTACAAACGGCCAAGGGTGTTTGATCCTCCCAAATTTGGAAGAATTTATTGGCCAAAATATACTATTGGTCCTTAAAGTTTATCTAATGAGTTTAAAACTATTTATTCCTCTTACTGTCAATGCTTACGTGGGTAATGGAGTAGTGACCATCATTCTTTCTTTTCTTTTCTTTTTTGAGAAAAAGGAGTGACATCTTTCTAGTAGCATATATATATAAGCTTAACTTACATCATGATTCCACGTTGCCCTTGTGCAAAGAGAGACCCCATACGTATAATCATACCTACGAATATTGATATTTTTGGTCTGTTTGGATACCTTTTTTTGCTGAAACTGAAAACTTATTACTGAAAGTACTGTAGATAAAGGTAAAAGTTAGTTGAAATTGTACAGCGAGGCCCATGAATAGTATCAAAAAGTGCAGTGAGACTCATGAATAGTAGCAAAAATAAGCTGAATAGTAAAATAATTTTAATTTTTCATTGGTATCCAAACACACACTTTGACTATCTTACCATTTCTTCCCTCCAAAAACTTAGACGTAAGCCCCAACAAGGGGGAAACTGTTCTTAATCTATTATGACTTTGCTTTGCATAAGGTAGGAATAGAATAAAATCAATTAGACAAAATAAATGATCTATCAAGTCCTTAATACCATGTATATATGTGTACAAGCCACATTAACACAAATTGAACTTTGCCTACCAAATTGTATATGTTGTAACCCACACAATATCTTTCCAATTTCCATTCACCTTTACAGAAATTCCACCAAATCAAGTTGTCCAAAACAATCGATAGCTGCCTATATTTTACTAATGATTCATCCTTTTTCTGAAGCTGTTAATTTGAGAGACCGATTTCAGGTTTGCGCCTGCACAAGAAAATGTTCAGAAAAAGGTGATTAGCAGCCTTTTATCTAGTCATATTGTAGGCAACAGTTTTTAGAGAATTTAACAGATTGTACTATGGAAAGGGAAGGAAGGAATACCAAGAAGCGTTTCTTCAAAACGTCAACCAGCTCCTTTGGTTCACCTTTAGTTTGTTTGTAAGCATCATTTTTGTCCATCTCCTACACAATAATTAATATAAAAAAAAAATGATATGTACTATTGACCTAACTTCATTACTGTTTGTTGGTAAGTTACACACCTATCCAATGGGTCGTGAACCCACGGCCTCACTCTCCTTAATATTATTATGGGAGAATGAAGTGCTAGTTGAGCTATAACTTATTGGTGATACATAAGTTAACTGTATGTCCACTATAATTATCACATTGTAACACATTTTTTATTCTAGTATGAAGAGCAGAATAAATTCAAATTTACACTTGAGTATGTCACACTTATAAGCTTATATTTTGTTTATCCCATCTAATACAGTAGAGACATAATAGGACATTATCAACCTGCAAAATGTAAATTAAGGTTTATGGACTATTTCTTCCTTTTATGTTTACTGAACCCAACAATTATCTTTAGTTTCAGCTCAAATGAGGTGAATGGAGGGATTACAATCCTCTAGAGTTCTTAAGGTAACTCTACCATGAAGTTCTTGAGAAAAATTTATCCATTTGAAATAAGTGGATTTCATTTTAGCACATCATTCCAATCTGCTAGTTTAGGCCTGCCTGCTATGATGTCATACTTCTTTACATCCAAGAAGAAGGGATGAAATCTTTCAATAAATGGAGCATAAGCTATGTCCACCTGAATAAAAAAACATCAATTGTAACTGATTTACTTATTCATAAGTAACCATAACATGCAATAAAATTATTTCCTGTATTGGAAAAATCGGATAGCTTTACACAGGACAAACCCAACAAGGCTACAACAGGCTGTCACTATTAGAGTAGCACTGTAGAACATCTACCTTTCATCACTTCATGAAAGCAAGACTCAATACCAGTATCTGACAGATAGCAGATTTCATTGCCATAAAGACATAATTTTCACTTACCAGACTGAACTGACCAAGGAAAAATGGCCCATCTTCAAATTTGGAAAGAGCTGTTTCAATGTAATCAAATGCAGCACCTGATGCAATTCAACTCTATAGTATTGTATATGTTATTTTTAAATTATAAATGACGATGTTAAGCTGCTGATATCAACTCACCTGCTTCATTACCAATGCCATCTCCTTTGAAGGAAGAAATCACAGCTCTATTGAACGTGTCAGTGTAGGACAGCAACTCTTCTGCAAATTCTTTCTTGTCTGGATCCTACAATTCGAGGTATAAAGAAATTTTACAAATGGTGGTGCTGATAAATAAATAATAGAGTTTTATCTCCAAATCTTACATGAGGGAAGAGAGAAGGTCCTTCAAAGTGACTGTCAATGTATTTAATCAAATCAAGACTCTCCTCTGACTTCGTTATTGTGTTCCAATGATGGCACCTGTGTAGTAAATTCACATAATGAACGGCAGAAAAGAAAAAAGCAGCACTCATTGGGCATAGAACTCACGGGTTTTTCTTTAGCCATCTGTTTCTCTTACAACCTGGACACTCTTAACTTCTTCACTATTAAGCATTAACAATGAAGCATAAGTACTGGCTCACAAAAATACCGTCTTGAGGAAGCATATAGGCAACCTATTTCTCTCAGTAATCTATTATTAACAATTTCTTTCCAACTTAGTTCACTGTAAGGTTATTCTATATTTACAGCTTGCCCATGATATTAAATGATTCAAGTGTTTTACCTAGAATTCAATATAATTTGATGTGTGCTTCATGTCTTTAGTCTATTTTGCTTGTGTTTTGATTATCTAAAGAAACAGGATTGTCCACAAATGTTATAATTACTTATTAATGATTCTTCTTTCATTTTTCCACAGCATTGTAGAGTGTGATCGTGTGCTTTAATTGCAAGGAAACACAACTGAAGATATATATTTTCTTGTAACATCCAAGTAACTGAAGAAAGTATTGATTATATAGTGTTTCACCTTGTTAGCTGAGTAGACTTTCTCCTTGTACCAAGCAGGCCTGTTTTCCAGATCAATAGGAACCAATTTTATCTTGTCCTGCAATCCCTGTATCCCCCACATAATAGGCACCAAATCAAAACAGAAGAATAAGTTTCACAATTTAAAAAAAAAAAAAAAAGAACACAAAAAATGGAGAATTAATCACCTTAGACAAGACATTTTTGCAACATAATTGCCCCCTCAGCTAAGAAAAGGAATGAAAAGAGAAGTGACCATTGCAAATATAGTTTCTTTCATTATCTATTGGGGACCTAAGGAAACTAGAGCCCACCCAACTATGCTAACTACTTTTGGCTTAGTTGAGGTTAGCATTTCCATTCATCTTCTTAAGATAAAAAAAAATTGAGATAAGACAGTATATTTTTAACCAAACATAGGGAGCTGAAAAATCAGAGGTACTTGTATCATTCTCACCTACTTGTGCACACACATATTGAGCAAGAAGTACTCAGATAATGAAGAATTTTGAAACCAACCTTACAATTCCGAATGATCCACACACGCTGCGCGTATGGGCATATATATGATATATACAACCTTCAATATATGAAAATGCAGCACCTATCATGGTCAGATTCACATAAAAGAATTTAAAACAGAAAAGTGCAATTAGTTTGAAACAAATACGTATATCAGTACTAAATGATGGCCTAAAAAGATGACTATTATAGTTAAACAAGTGCAAGAAAGTGAAGCCGATATGAACCAACCTTGTAGTTCCATCAAAAAGTGGAGGTGGTTCTGAACTAGAATCAAGCAAGGGTGGAAGCACCTCATTCACAGTTCTGCAGAGAGAAAGAGGGTTCATAATGTAAAATTTATACTTTTTTCTACTTGGCTCCTTGTAAAACCAGAAAACTAAAGTAAGTGATGCCAGTGTAGTGTGTACTGAACAAAAAATGTTTGTTCGAGTGTGCAAGCTTGGAATGTTTGTTGCTCTCATTTTCTAGAACTCTATTTTCTCAATAACCAAGTAGAAAAAAAGGTTACAATTCATTTTGTCCCTTGATTTTTACTTTAATGTCAAATTAGTCCGTTTAATTTTTGTCAATTTAGTCCCCCTCACTTTGTCAAAATCAAAATGAGTCAATCTGGTCATTTTGGTTGAATCTGTTACCAATTGACTTTCTTATTAAAAATTTAACTTAAAACATTCATGAGATATGCTTTTTTATAGATATCATTGTTTGATAAGTACTAATTTTTTTTTTAAAATGTTTAATAAAGTTTATATACTAATATATTTGGTGGAAAGAATGATAACAGCTCATTTTGACAAAGTGAGGAGCAAACTTAACAAAAATGAAAATTTTAAAATTAATTTTCCAAATGAAGTAAAAGTCAAGGACAAAATTAAATTTTTGCCAAAAAAGAATGACTTAGGATTTACCCAGCTGCAATTTTAGCAGATAGTAGGACTGTAGCTCTGGCTTTCCCAAGTGCTTGAAGTTGAAGCTTAGGAAGTGATATGGTTGTGTTTGGAAATCCATTTTGGGTGACTTCTACTTTTTTGCAGAGAGGTGAGAGGGAGAAAGGGGCAGAATGATGCCGAAGAAACGTCAGGTGTGAGGAAACAGTGCTGCTGCAGCTCACTTTCAAACTGGCCATTCTTTCTTGGGTTTGGTCTGATGATTAACTTAGGCTCAGTTTGTGATTGTTTTGAGTTCCAATATGAGGACAATAAGGAAGATTCTACACCCCACGGTCCCCACCTTACTTATCCATACAAAATGAATGCTTTTTTAGTTACATCTACAATAGTTTCAACAAATGGTGAACAAGGAATCTGAGAGCAATATTTTTTCACTTTTGGATGGTCCATAAAACTTGCTGATGAGTTATTGGCTGTTGAATTGGTTTTTGGTGAAGTTAATTAGGAATTTAGAAGTTTTCAGGGTTACTAAAATCCTATCAATCCATTTTGAAACGAGAATTGAATTTTACCACAATCATCAACCTTATTATTATCTTGGTGTTAATTTAAATTATTGATGACATGGTTCATTTAAAATGAATGAATAGGATTTTACAATTGGTATGTTGGAGCTATCCTAAGAATAAGAACTCTAAATATCATAATTCATTTAGAGACAAAGAATGGCTTAAGACTTACCCAGCTGCCATTTTAGCAGAAAATAGTACTTTAGCTCTGGCTTTTCCAAGTGCTTGAAGTTGAAGCTTAGGAGGAGATATCATGGTGTTTGGGAATCTAATTTGTGTTACTACTTTTTTGCAGAATGATGAGAGAAAGAAAGGGACTGAACGATTCTGAAATGACGAAGCAGTGGTGTTGTTGCTGCAGCTGAAGCTCACTTTCAAACCGGCCATTCTTTTTTTGGGTTTGGTCTAACGGTTAATTTAGGCTCAAAAGGTGTTTGTTTATGTTTAAATATGGGGGGGAAAATAACAAATAAGGAAAATTCTACACCCCACCTTACTTATCCAAACAAAGTGAATGCCTTTTTAGTCCAACACAACCTTGATGGCTCATTACGTCTACATCAACAAGGTATCTGTGTGTAATATTTTTTGCTTTTGGATGGTCCATAAAACTTGGTTATGAGCTTAATTGGCTGTTTGAGCTGATTTTGGTGAAGTTTATTAGGAACTTCCCATAAGCTGACGTGTGAAATTGCTAGCTCTATGTTGGCTTTCATGCATCAATATTGACAAACATATAGGCCCCCTTCAGGAATTCATACTTAAGGATGTACACAGTTGAAACCTTTCAGCCTCTTGATTGGTCTGGTCCAACAAGGATGTAATTTTGAAAATACATGGTACATTCTCTATGTCTGAATAATTTTGATTTTACTCCATGATATTTAAAAATGTTCAAAGTTGTCTCTATCTTTGAACTTTTTATTTTATTTTTTTAATGTAGACCTTTCGTCATTCTCGTTAATAACATAACCACTAGATGTCAATTATTTTCAACAAAGTTTAAAACCACAATGAGTTGGGTTTGATTGTTTGATTCTCGCTACAACCTCCCCACTCAAAGGGGGAAAAAATAAAAACAAAATTACAAAACAAAAAACAACACAAAATTAAGCTATCAGAACAATGCGTCTCTGAAAATGAAATACAAGAAGTACATTACATTCATGTTGAAACCCTAAAACATTAAAATAAAAATTACTAAAAATAAAAATTCTTTAATACCAAATCAAACAAAAGTATAGAGGGAAGAGGAGCTCAATGCCATTTCTAAAACGTGCGGAGAGTTAATAGAATGCTGTAATTTGAGAGACTGGTTTCAGAGTAGTGTCTGCACAAGTAAAAGTTCAGAAACAAGTCATTAGCAACCTTTCATCAAGTCATATTGTACGCAACAGTTTTTAGAGAATTTAACTGCTTGTACTGTGGAAAGGGAAGGAGGATATACCGAGAAGCGTTTCTTGTAAATTTCAACAAGCTCCTTTGGTTCACGTCTAGTTTGTTTGTAAGCATCATTTTTGTCCATCTCCTACACAATATTTGATAAAAGGTGGCATGTAAGTCAAAGCTTTTTTTTTTTTTTTGGTTACAAACGCATCTGTAGTAAGTCTTGAAGCAACAACCTCATCATGCATTCCATTAATTATTACAGAAGAAGGAGATAGGTGATATGTAAGTTAACTCTGTCCTCCAAAACTATCACAGTGTAACACAATTTTGATTCCAGACATTGAAGAGCAGAACAAATCTAACTTTACACATGCATATGTCAGACAATATAAGATTAATATTTTGCTTATCCCATTTAATACAATAGATACGTAATAGGACTATATCAACCTGTATAATGTGCATAAAGGTTTATGGAATATTTCTTTCTTTCTGTTAACTGAGCCCCAAAAACATCTTTGGATTTTGACCTCAAATAAGGTGGGGGGAGGGATAATGATCTTTAGGAATTCTTAAGATACCTCAACCATGGTATTTCTAAAATTTTATTGATACATAAGTAGAATTAGTTAAAAAGGACATGTCAATTAAGGAAATAACAGTGGCTATGACTTTAGATAGAATAGAATGAAGGACAATAATACATGTGGCTGACCCCAACTAATCTCGGTGAGGATCTGATGCGGGAGATGCAAGAAGATTTTTATTTAGTATTATTTATGTTTGCAAGTCAATTGTATTTTTATGTTTTAGGTCCTATTAGTTTATTGGGCTATTAGTATTTTAATTTGAAAGCAAGTTTATTTCTGTAATAAGGCAATTAGGGTTTCCTAGCCAATTAGAACTAGGGTTTAGTAATCCTTTATAAGCAACCTATTGTATTCCTTGAGAAGATAGTTGATATTTTGATGAATGAAAGAAATGGCCGTTTGGTCTTTTTTTTGGTCTGGTGATGACTCTAGGTCTACCTTAGGTGCTGACTCCTAGTGGTTTCCCCGCTTGGTGCTGACTCCAAGCAAGGCCTACGTGCTGACTCCTAGGTTATATCCCTTTATTTTATTGTTATTTCAATTTTGTTCTGGTTGTCCTGCGTCAGGATCCATAGCCAACCTCAAAAAATTTGGAACTAAGGCTACGTTGTTGTTGTTTTATTAACATTTTAAATAAACGTTGACCCTCACCATTTTGGCATCTAATTAACTTGAATTATTGATGATGCGGTCAAATTCAATTGACTCATATCAAGATTGAAGGATAAGATTTTAGAAACTCCATGATGGGGTTACCCTTGAGAATTCTAAAAGGTCCTAATTTGTGAAATGGGAGATAACCCATTGAGCTAATAACTGTCACATTTTGCTGTCAACACCCAAGATTTATTGAAGCTTTTAACAGCTAAGAGGCTTTAAAAAAACTAGAAAATTAAATAGACATTCTACTGAAAATGAAATAGGCTCAGAGAGAGATGTGGTAACAATTTTATCGTACCTTAATCCAAGCTGCCAGTTTCGGCCTGCCTGCTATGATGTCATACTTCTTTACATCCAATAAGAAGGGCTGAAATCTTTCAATAAATGGAGCATAAGCTATATCCACCTGAAAAAAAAACATCAATTGTAACTGAGTTGCTTTTTCATAACACGCAACAAACTTGTTTCCTGCATTGGAAAAATTGGATAGCTTTACATGGGGCAAACCCTACAGAAGCCTGTTAGGTTGTCACTATTATAGTAGCATTGCAGAACATTGCATCACTTCATGAAAGCGAGGCTCAATACCAGTAACTGACAGAAAGCAGATATTATTGCCATATGAAAACAAATTTCACTTACCAGACTAAACTGACCAAGAAAAAATGGTTCATCTTCAAATTTTGAAAGAGCTGTTTCGATGTAATCAAATGCAGCACCTGATGCAAGTCACCTCTATAGATTTACATACGTTATTTGTGAATAAGAATGGACATGCAGTTGCTGATGTCAACTCACCTGCTTCATTCCCATCTCTTTCAAATGAAGAAAACACAGCTTTGTTGAACGTATGAGTGTAGGACAGCAACTCTTCTGCAAATTCTTTCTTTTCTGGATCCTACAGTTCAATTTATAACGAATTCTTTCAAAAGGCGGTGCTGATAAACAAGTAATAGAGTTTTATCTCCAAATCTTACATGAGGGAAGAGAGAAGGTCCTTCAAAGTGACTGTCAATATATTTAATCAAATCAAGACTCTCTCCCTTGAATTCGTTATTGTGTTCCAATGTTGGCACCTGCATAGTAACTTCACATAAAGAACTGCAGAAAAAAAATAAAAATAAAGGAGCAATAATTGGGCATAAAGCTCACAGGTTTCTTCTTTAGCCATCTGTTTGCCTTACAAGTTAAGACACTCACTAAGTTCTTTACTATTAAGTAAAAATAACACAGCATGTGTACTGGCTCAAAGAACTATTGTCTGGAGGAAGCATATCGAATTCCATGAAGTGATTCATCATTCATTCAAGCATTTTACCTAGCATTCACTATAAGTTGACATGTGCTTCATGTCTTGAGTCTACTTCGTCTTGTGTTTTGGTTATCTCAAGAAATGGTATTGTCCAGAAACATTGTCACTAGTTATTAATGATTCTTCTTTCATTTTCCACTCCATTGTAGAGGTTGAATATCTTCTTTTAATTTCTAGGGAAGACAAATGGAGCTATACATTCTCATGTGACATCCAAGGAATTGAAGAAAATTTGCATTTATATATTTTTACCTTGTCAGCTGAGTTGATTTTCTCCTTGTACCAAGCAGGCCTATTTTCCCGATCAAGAATAACCAACTTTATCTTGTCCTGCAATCCCTGAATCCCCCACATTATAGGACACCAAATCAAAGAAGAAGAATAAGTTTTGTAACATAATGAAAAAAGGGTACACTAAAAAGGGAAAATTAATATCTGAGATAACTGATAATTCCAAATATAATTTCTTTCATTATGTTTTTGGGACCTGAGGCAACTATAGCCCCACCCAACTATGCTTACCAGCCAATGAGCTCTAGCTTAATTGGCATATCCTTCCCTTATAATTTTAGGTGGATGAGAGGTCGTGGGTTCAAGACTCATTGGGTGCGTGTAACTTTCCAGTACTATGCTTACTATTGTTGGCTTACTATTGAGGTCGTGTATTCAAGACTCATCTTCTCAAAAACAAATAAAAATGGAAATAAGATTCATTTTATTTTTACTACCAAACAGAGGGTAAGCTGAAAAATCAAATTTATTATTCACGCCTGCTCGTTCACACACAAACAGAAATCAAACAAGAAGCACCCAGATAATGAACAATTTTAATACCAACCTTACAATTCCGAGTGATCCACACACGCTGTGCGAATGGGCATGTATATGATATATACAACCTTCAATTTATGAAAATGCAGTCAGATTCACAGAAAAGAATCTTTAAAAAAGTGATGTGCAATTAGTTTCACATGGGCATTGAAACAAATCGTAGTTTGGAATTGGAACTAAATGAAGGACTAAAACGATCACTACTATAGTTAAAAATAAGTGCAAGAAAGTGAAGCACACAAGAACCAACCTTGTGGTTCCATCAAAAAACTGAGGTGGTTCTGAAGTTGAATCAAGCGGAGGTGGAAGGACCTCATTCACAGTTCTGCATATAGAGAGAGAGAGAGAGAGAGAAACTTACTTATTTATCATGATTCATAAACGTATGTGTGTGCAAGCCTGTACTGTTTGTTGCTCTCATTTTCTAGAACTTTATTTTCTCAGTAACCAAGCAGAAAAAAGAATGACTTGGGACTTACCCAGCTGCAATTTTAGCAGAAAATAGTACTTTAGCTCTGGCATTTCCAAGTGCTTGAAGTTGAAGCTTAGGAGGAGATATGTTTGTGTTTGGGAATCTAATTTGTGTTACCACTTTTTTGCAGAATGATGAGAGGGTTGTGTTGTTGTTGCTGCAGCTGTAGCTCACTTTCAATTTCAAACTGGCCATGATTCTTTTTTGGATTGCTCCAATGTTTAATTTAGGTTTACAAAGGAAAAAAAGAAGAAGAAACTTTACATATCCCACCTCACTCATGCACTCAAACTTTTAAAGTCAATGCCTTTTCAGTGGCATCTACAGTAGTTTCAACAAATGGTCAACTAAGGAATCTGTGTGTAATGCTTTTGACTTTTGGATGGTCCATAAAACATTAAAACTTGCTTGCTGATGAGTGATGATCTTAATTGGCTGTTGATTTGGAATTGCCCACATAGAGGAGAGACACACGAAACTGCTAGAGCTCTATGTTGGGTTTCATCAGTTTCAACAAACATCAGCCCCCTTCAGGAGCTCGAACAAGGGTGTGGATTGTGCACAGTTGGGCTTCACTTTCAGCCTCTATATGGATTTGGTCCAACTAGTGTGTAATTTTGAAATTTACATGGTACACCTATAATCTATTCTCTTTATTAATAACGCGACAACTAAATTTCAACAAAACTCAAAAAGAGGGATATTGATGAGAGAGATCATAATGTTAGTTGGGTTCCTGGTTCTCCAATAATTGTATTGTGTTTTTTTTTTTTTTTTTTTTTAATTTATTTTTTATTTTAATTTATTTATAACCAAATTACATGGTACTTCCTCTATTATGTCTAAATAATTTTGATTTTACCTCGAAACTTAAAAAGGTTTAAATTTGTCCTTATATTAGGAGGTGTCAATTAAGCTAGAGTCTCTTCGCATTATTTGCATTAGTAACATGACCTCTAAATGTAAAACCACAGTGAGGGAGTAATTTCCATTTTAATAAAAGATATAGAAAGTTAGGATCTGTTTGGTTTTAACATCACTCAATACTCAAGTCCCAAAACTCAATTCCCAAGACTCTAGCTGGGTCCCATATATGTGATTAAAAAGTTGTTTTTATTTTCCATCACTCTAACTCAGTTTTTTGAGTTATGAGTGATGGGAATTGAGAATGAAAACTTAACCAAACAACCCAACTTGGTGTGAGACCCACGAAAAATGAGTGACGAGTTATGAAAATTGAGTGATGAGCGATGAAAACTCCATAAATTAAACATGCCCTTAGAGCATCCACAGTCGGAAATTCCATCCTATCCTATTTTACTATCTCAAAAAGCTACTTTATTAATTATACAATACTATTTTATAATACACCTATCATTCCAACTTTTATTTTACCATACTACACATTAAAATAATATAAAATAAAATAAAAAGAATATAAAAATATTTCTCACTCTCTTATCTCTATTTCTCCATTTCTCTTAACTCTCTCTATTTCTCTCTGATCTCAGTCACATCACCCACCTCCGCTGAGCAAAATCCAGCCAAAATCAAAATCAAAATCCATAGCAAAATCAAAATAGTCACAAAGTCAAAGTCAAATCAAAATAGTCACAAAGTCAAAGTCAAAGATAATGGTTGTTGATAAGTTGCACCTACACGACATGTAGTTTAGCTGCAAGAAGTTCAAAGGTGCTACAGATCGTTTTAATAATTCCTTCGTAATTCAATCAGTAGTCACGTGCTTGCCACGCTGAACTCTAATACAGCTGTCATAACTCAATTAGTTAGAAATCACAGTTAGTCAGTTTTCATTTTTCATTTTTCAGTTAAGTTTGTTTTCCATTTCCCGCCTCTGTTATATATATATATATATATATATATAAACAGAGCGCCTATTGTAAATTAGTTCAATTCTCTCAGATTTTTTGATCTTGTTGATCGGTTTTTGATTTTCTTTCTAAGCCTCTGAATCAGATTCTGTATTAGTTCAATTTCTCTCAGTGAAACTTCACCTTTCTCAGGTTTTCCATGGCGGAAACTTCAACAACCGCTACATCTTCTGCTATTTCAGGTACTACTTTCACAGCAGAAGAAAAATATTCATCAAGTACATTTTATCTAGGAGATAATCCCGGCGCTATTCTCGTCAGAGAAAAGCTCAGTGGTGGCGACAATTACCACACGTGGTCAAGATACATGACCATTGCGCTCTCCGCGATGAGCAAGATAGGCTTTGTTGATGGTTCAATTGAGCAGCCACACGATCGATCTTCTCCAATGTTCAATCTATGGATCAGGTGCGACGCCATGGTCACCTCTTGGATTTACAACTCTGTCTCACAGGAGATTCTCTCCAGTGTGATCTATAAGCAGACGGCTCGTGAGGTCTGGCTCGATCTTCAACATCGATTCTCACAGAGAAATGCAATTCGCATTTTTCAGCTTCAGAAGGAAATCTCAAATCTCGCTCAGGGTCAATCCTCTGTGCATACGTACTTTCTTACGCTCCAGGCACTTTGGGTTGAATTGTCAAGCTACAAACCATTGCCTGAGTGTTCATGTGGTTCGATGAAGACCATAGAAGACTATCGTCAACAAGAAAATGTGATGGCCTTTTTGATTGGACTGAATGATAGCTTCGCTAACATTAGGGCTCAAATTCTTTTGATGGATCCGCTGCCATCAATTAATCGAGCGTTTTCTCTGGTTCAGCAATACGAAAGTCTGAGATCTATTGGATCTAATGTGATTTCCTCTGAGCAAGCCAATCGCAGAGAAAGACCTGTGTGTTCTCACTGTGGTGTAAGTGGTCATGTTGCTGATGAGTGCTATAAGTTGCACGGTTATCCACCTGGTTACAAATTCAAGGGCTAGACTCATGCTGTGACTCTCAGGTAATGGCTTTACTCAAATATGAAACATTCAATTTTTTTTTTTTACTTTATTAGTGAATAGAAGGGCTTTTACACTAACGGTTTGGGTGATGAATACTGGTGCTACCAATCATATGGTACACTAATCGGTTTGAGAATAGCTTATCTAGCTTTTGTTAAAAGTATTGTAGATAAAAAATAAAAGTTAAGTACTACAGATAAAAAGTAAAAGTTAAATAAAATAAGTAGGTGTCTTACGTGGAACTTGCCACAAATAATAGGAAAAATTAGCAAAAGTTAAATAAAATAAATAAGTGACTCACATGGGACTCGTAAATATTAGGAGAAATAAGCAATAAGATAGCTTATAAGTGCATTCCAAACAGGCACTAAAAGTATTTGACATCAGATTATTTAGCTTTTAGCTTTTTGCTTATTGTTTTTTTGCTGAAAGTATGTTAAAATATAATTGTACTTTGATAAAAATAATAAAAAGTATTTTTTTTTTTAAAAAGTTTTAAAAAGATGTACATAAAAAGAAAAAGCAAAAAGCAAAAAAATGGCTTATAATCCAATGCCAGCCTAATAGATTATTAAGTCACACAGTTCATAGTAGTGTTAAGTTGCCCAATGGTGAATTTGCTCTTGATACACACGCTGGTACTGTTAGACTTTCAGCCTCCTTGATACTTAACTGATGTGTTGTGTGTCCCTTTACCAAATTGACTAAAGCTTTGCATCGTTGCTTTATTTTTGCATCTACATATTGCATCAACGATGATTGGACTGGGTAAAGTGAAAGGGAGGTCTATATCTACTGCAAGCATGATCTAGTTCCTGTGCTCCTGCTGTTTCGAGTATCTCTTCATTTGCTCCATCTGTAAATATGCATAATAAAACTGTTCATAGTGCTCACAGTGTTGCTGTTGATTTGTGGCACTATAGATTAGGTCACCCAGCTTATTCTAAACTCAATGCTTTCTGTAATAAAGTACCTAACATTGATTGTACAAACCAGTTGAGTGATGTGTGTCCTTTAGCCAAACAATAAAGGCCACCTTTTTTTCTTAGTCAGCATGTCTCCGGTTCTGTTTTTGACTATTTATTGTGGTGTATGGGGTCCTTACCATGTGCCTTTTGTCGACGGTTTTAGATTTATGGTAAGTGTGCCTTTTGTCGACGGTTTTAGATTTTTTCTTACCATAGTAGATGATTTTTCTAGGTGTACTTTGGTATTTTTTATGAAAAAAAAGTCTGATTGTAGACCTTAAGTACAGTCCTCCTTTACTCTCATTGAAACTCAGTTTTATTCAAAAATTAAAACTATTAGAACAGATAATGCTATGGAGTTTAATATGCCTGAATTTTATGCTTCAAGGGGTACTTTGCATCACTTAAACTATGTAGAAACTCCACAGCAGAGTGCTATAGTGGAAAGGAAGCATCAGCTCATCTTGAATGTTGCTAGGGCTCTTAAATTACAAGCTAATCTCTCTTTACCCTTTTGGGGACATTGCATATGTACTGCTGTTTTCCTTATAAACGGACTCCCTTCTCCCTTGTTGCATAATAAAAGTTCTAATGAGCTTTTGTTTCAAAAAAGCCCTTCTTACTCCTATCTAGTGTTTGGGTCCTTGTGCTTTGTTTCAACTTTATCTTCACGGAGAACTAAATTTGAGCCTAGAGCTAGGAACTGTTTGTTTCTTGGTTATCCTTACAGCTTTAAAGCTTACAGAATCAAGGATCTTAATACCAATACCAATTTTGTATCTCGAGATGTAATTTTTCATGAACAACGAAAATAAAATTAAACGGTCAGATCAACAATACGTCTCTGAAACTAAAATTCAAAAACTAGATTACAATCATGTTGAAAATCTAAAACATAAAAGTGAAAAAAATCTTTAATACTGATTCAAACAAAAAAAAAGAAAAAAAAGAAAGGAGAAACTTAATGCCATTTCTAGAACATGTGGAGGGTAATAGAATGCTGTAATTTGAGAGACCTGTTTTAGAGCTGTGCCTGCACAAGAAAATGTATAGAAACGAGTGATTAGCAGCCTTTCATCAAGTCATATTGTAGGCAACTGTTTTTAGAGAATATAACTTCTTGTACTGTGTAAGGGAAGGAGGGAATACTGTGAAGCGTTTCTTGTAAATTTCAACAAGCTCCTTTGGTTCACGTCTAGTTTGTTTGTAAGCATCATTTTTGTCCATCTCCTACACAATATTTGATAAAAAGGGATATGTAAGTCAATGCTTCTATTTTTAAAAAGGAAAAAAAAAAAAAGTTACGCATGCATCTAATAAGTCTTGAACCCATAACTTTACGGATACAAATCCTCTGTACCACTTTTTGTGTTCCACTTTATGTTTCACCAATTACAATTTGTCATGTGTTTATTTTTTTCCATTTTAAACTTTGACTGTTTTATAAAGAAAGTTAAACAAATGCATGACAAGTTGTGATTGGTGGAACACAAAAAATGGTACAGAGGATTTGTATTCCAACCTTACCATCCATATCCAAGAAGGACATGCCCGTTGAGCCATAGCTCATTGGCGATATGTAACTTAACTCTATGTCCTTTAAAACTATCACAGTGTAACACCTTTCTGTTTCCAGTCATTGAAGAGCAGAACAAATCTAACTTTACACATGTATATGCCAGACCATATAAGCTTAATATTTTGCTTATCCCATTTAATACAATAGATACATAATAGGACTATATCAACCTGCAAAATGTCCGCAAAAGTTTATGGAATATTTCTTTCTTTCTGTTTACTGAACCCAAAAATCATCTTCGGATTTGACCTCAAACAAGGTGGAAGGAGGGATAATGATCTTTTGGAGTTTTTTAAGATAACTCTACCAGGGTATATTCCTAAAAATTTATTCATCCATTTTGAAATGAGTAAATTATAGTTTACCATGTCATTAATATTTAAATAAATATTGACCATCACCATTTTGGCATCTATTTAATTTAAATCATTGAGGATGTGGCAAAATTCAGTTGACTCATTTCAAAATTGATGGATAAGATTTTAGAAACTCCATTGTAGAGTTACTCTAAGAATTCTAAAGGATCCTGATCCGTGAAAGGAGAAATTACCCATTAAGCTAAAAGAACTTTCACATTATGCTGTCAACACCCAAAATTTATTAAAGCTTTAAACAGCTACGAGACTTTAAAATAACAACTAGTAAATAAGCATTCTACTGAAAATGAAATTGGCTCAGAGAGAGATAGTTGGTAGCAAATTTATTGTACCTTAATCCAAGCAGCCAGATTAGGCCTGCCTGCTATGATGTCATATTTCTTTACTTCCAATGAGAAGGGCTGAAATCTTTCAATAAATGGAGCATAAGCTATATCCACCTGAAAAAAGAACATCAATTGTAACTGATTTTCTTGTTCACATCATGCAATAAACTTGTTTCCTGCATTGGATAAATCAAATAGATTTACATGGGGCAAACCCTACAGCAGCCTATTAAGTTGTCACTATTAGAGTATCATTGCAGAACATTTACCCTCCATCAATTCATGAAACCTAGACTCAATGCCAGTATCAGGCAGAAGGCAGATATTATTGCCGTATGACAAAATTTTCACTTACCAGACTGAACTGACCAAGAAAAAACGGTCCATCTCCAAATTTGGAAATAGCTGTTTCGATGTAATCAAATGCAGCACCTGATGCAATTCACCTCTATAGGTTTATATACGTGGTTTGTAAATAAGAAAGGATATTCAGCTGCTGAAGTCAAGTTGTCAACTCACCTGCTTCATTCCCATCTCCTTTGAATGAAGAAATCACAGATTTGTTGAACGTGTCCGTGTAGGACAACAACTCTTCTGCAAATTCCTTCTTGTCTGGATCCTACAATTCAAGGTATAAGGAATATTTCCAGAACATGGTGCTGATAAATAAGTAAAACAGGCTTTATCTATAAATCTTACATGAGGAAAGAGAGAAGGTCCTTCAAAGTGACTGTCAATATATTTTATCAAATCAAGACTCTCTCCTTTGACTTCGTTGTTGTGCTCCAATGATGGCACCTGCACTGTAACTTCTCATAAAGAACTGTACAAAAGAAAAAAGCAGCACTAATTGAGCATAGCACTCATAGGTTTCTTTTTTAGCCATCTGTTTGTCTTAGAATTTAAACATCATTAAGTTCTTTACTATCAAGCATTAACAATGCAGCATATGTACTGGCTCCACAGAACTATTATCTGGAGGTCGTACAAGCATTCCAAGTGAATCATTCAAGTGTTTTACCTAGCATTCTATATAATTCAACATGTGATTCATGTCTTGAGTCTACTTCGTCTTGTGTTTTGATTATCTCAAAAACTGGAATTGTCCACAAATGTTATCATCACTTATTATTAATGATTCTTCTTTCATTTTTCCACTCCATTTTAGAGGTGAAATGTAAGATTTTAATTGCTAGGGCAAACAAATGGAGCTATATATTTTCTTGTAACATCCAAGTAAGTGAAGAAAATATTGCATCTATATAGTTTCACCTTGTTAGCTGAGTACACTTTCTCCTTGTACCAAGCAGGCCTGTTTTGCAGGTCAATAGGAACCAATTTTATCTTGTCCTGCAAACCCTGAATTGCCCACAATATTATAGGACACCAAATCAAAACAGAAGAATAAGTTTCATAATATAATGAAAAAAGTGAACACCAAAAATGGAAAATTAATCACCTTAGATGAGACATGTTGTAACATAATTGGCCCCTCGGCTAAGAAAAGGGACAAAAAGAGAAGTGATAATTCCAAATAAAAGGCTTCTTTCATTATCCATTTGGGACCCAAGGCAACTAGAAACCCACTCAACTACACTTACTAGCCAATGAGCTCTAGCTCAATAGGCATCTCCTCCCTGTATAATTCTAGGTGGATGGTAAGGTCATGGTTTCAAGACCCATTGAGTATGTGTGTAACTTACCAATAAATAAAGAATTTAAATTTAAAAAAGTACTATGATTACAACTGTTGGCTTAGTTGAGGTTGGCTTAGTTGTGGAGTTTGGTTTTTAGATCTTTTGGGATTTCATGGGTCTTGCCAAGGTCAATTGTAGATACTCTTTTTGGTTGGTGGAATTGGTTTGGAAAGCAATCGTCTTATATTTGGAATTTAGTTCCGTTATGGTTAATGTGGTGTATTTGGAGGTAGCAAAATTAGCGGACATTTGAGGACATGGAAAGCTCTGACGATCAGCTGCTTGCTTCTTTCAATGGCTCCCTTTTTGACTTGTCTAGGGCTTGGGGACTCACCTCTAGTAATTCTCTCCCTATGTTCCTTAGTTCTTTCCTTTGTAATTAGTAGTTTCTTTGTTTTTTTCTATTCTCTTTCTGTACTCTTTGATATGCTTTATGCCCTTTTGCATGAGGTAGTTTATATATATATATATATAATGAATATACATCTTTATTACTTATCCAAAAAAAAAAAAAAAAAAGGCTCATATTATTTTATGAACCAAACAGAGGGTAAGCTGGAAAAATCAAAGAAATCTTACAATCCATGCCTGCTTTTGCACGCACAAACACACATCAAACAAGGAGCACCCAGATAATGAACAATTTTAAAACCAACCTTACAATTTCGAGTGATCCACACACGCTGTGCGTACGGGCATGTATATGATATATACAACCTTCAATGTATGAAAATGCAGTCAGATTCACAGAAAAGAATCTTTATAAAAAGTAAAGTGCAATTAGTTTCATATGGGCATTGAAACAAACGGTATATTGGAATTATAACTGAATGAAGGACTACATGATCACTACTATCTATAAGTGCAAGAAAGTGAAGCGGACAAGAACCAACCTTGTAGTTCCATCAAAAACCGGAGGTGGTTCCGAACTGGAATCAAGTGGGGGTGGAAGGACCTCATTCACAGTTCTGCATAGAGCGAGAGAGAGAGTTCAGGGTGTAAAACTCACTTATTTATCATAATTCATAAAATTGTGTGCACAATCCTGTGTACTGCACCAAAAAAATAAATAAAATTTTTTCCGTGTGTGCAAACTTGGTGTGTTTGTTGCTCTCATTCTCTATAACTTCATTTTCTCAGTAACCAAGCAGGAAAAAGAACGACTTTGGACTTACCCAGCTGCCATTTTAGCAGAAAGTAGTACTTTAGCTCTGGCTTTTCCAAGTGCTTGAAGTTGAAGCTTAGGAGGAGATATGGTTGTGTTTGGGAATCTAATTTGTGTTACCACTTTTTTGCAGAATGATGAGAGATAGAAAGGGACGGAGTTGGTGTTGTTGTTGCTGCAGCTGTAGCTCACTTTCGATTTCAAACTGGCCATTCTTTTTTTGGATTGGTCCAATGGTTAATTTAGGCTCAGGAAGGAGGAAAAAAATCTACACCCCACCATACTTATCCATTCAAAGTGAATGTCTTAAATTAGTTACGTGACTTACGTCTACAATGTTTACAACAAATGGTCAACATGGAATCTGTGTGTAATGTTTTTGACATTTGTTTGGTCCACAAAACTTGTTGATGATCTTAAATTAGCTGTTGAATTGATTTTTGGTGAAGTTGATTTCGAAGTGCCTACAAAGGTGACATATGTAACTCATTCATAAGTGTGCATTGTGCATGGTTGAACTTCACGTTTCAGCCTCTTAATGGATGTGGTTCAACAAGCTTGTAATTTTGAAATTACATGGTACATCTATAATCTATTCTGGTTAATAATGTGACAACTAAATGTCAGTGAAGCTCTAGACTACAAAGGTTGTAAGTTGATTTTAGTAAAAAGGAATACAAAGTTAGGACTTTCTTTATGTTTTGGCCTGGAGTTTGATTAGATTAAACCGTTTGATTCTTGCTAGAACCTCCCCACTCCAAGGTATAAAGAGAATTACAAATTTAAGTTGTCAGAACAATAATTCACAATCATGTTGGAAGTGCCTTGGAACGAGAAAATAAATGGTGAAGCATGCATCAATGTGCGCAAATTGGATAAATACCCCTTGGCCATGCTATGCTAAATAACTGATCAAAGACCTCACAGTGCTGCATGCAAGCACGAGTGGCCCGTCGATCTTGCTTGAAATCAGGTCATCCGGGAAATTCAGATGATCGAAGTGAGAGATTATGCTTCAGTAGAACTTCTTACCTCTTTTCCTGTTTCTCCACATACTGTGCAACATGATGTTTTCAAAGTTGCACACTTTTCACTTTCTTAGTATTTAACTGTTTGCAAGGATTCAAAAATCGGAATGCTCATATTTGATAAGTTACTTTGTTTTGATTAATATTCGATGGAAACTGTCTTGCATTTTCAGGCTCTGATTAATATATATTAATTGATCCCCTAGTTTAAACATTTTAAAGCTTAAATTTACTACATGGCTGTGCATTGACGCTGTCTGTGAGTCGAAAAGTAACTTCAAGAATGTTTCCAGACATGTTCCACATTATACAACTTTGAGTTGATTATAGAAACATGAACAAGAACTTTTATCGATAAGCTTTCTGGACATACAAAAAGACATCTGAACAAACGTTTTAAGCATTATTATGGTCCCCATCAAACATATATTTTACCTCCTATTCAATTTGTAACTGTATACACAGGAACCACAATTAGAATAATCTGCTAATCCTGTTGACCTGATTAATCAGTTGACTCTGAGCTACAAGCCTACAGCTAAAACCACAATAGAAATGTCTAACAGTATTATCTGATTTGCAGAAATTGCTTTGTGAAGTGTTCAAAAGAAGCAGATACCATGAACAAGATGATAAACGTTAAATGTTTACATTATTAATGAAAGCCTAGCCTCCACTAATTTACAAACATAGAAAAAAAAAACATGATGTAACATTTAGTCGAGTGAAAAGACACTGATAATTCAAACAAGGTGATAATATTGAATGTTTACATGATTAATAGAAGCCTAGCTTCCACTAATTTCCACACCTAAAAAAACCATGATGTAGCATTTTAGTCGAGAGTTGAATGAAATGGATACTAGAAACAAGATGATACATGTTGAAGGTTTACGTGATTAATAAAAGCCATGGTGTGGGTTTCAGGTAGCTCAATTGGTAAAGTTTCTGATGGTTGACTAAGAGATTTGGGGTTCAATCCCCGTTTACACCAAAAACTGATCAGTGTCTTGGTTTGATGATAAAAAACTATCATCAAGAGTGGACGCCATAAGTTGAAACTCTTTCTCAAAAAAAAGAAAAAGCCATTGTCTAACATTTTAGTTAAGAGCTAAATGAAACTGATACTTAAAACAAGATGATAAACATTGAATATTTACATGATTAATAGAAGCCTGGCTTCCTCTAATTTGCACGCCTAGAAAAACCATTTTGGCACTGTGTAACATTTTAGTCGGGCTAAATGAAACTGATACTTGAAACAAGATGATAAACGTTGAATATTTACATTATTAATAGAAGCCTAGCTTCCTCTAATTTGCACACCTAGAAAAACCATTGCGGCACTGCAAAACATTTTAGTCAAGAGTTAAAAGAACTGATACTTGAAACAAGATGGTGTAGGTTTACATAATCAATAGAAAGCCTAGCTTCCACTAATGTGCACACAGAGAAAAACCATGATGCAGACCTAGGTATATAAAAAACAAATGGCAGAGATCCGTGAAGAGGGAAACAAAATCCTAAAGCTAATTGACATTTGGAAAGTAATAGTTTAAACTTCTTGGCAAAGCGATTGCCAATATTTGAAATGATACATGTTGCAACCCAAGTGTAATATAGTCAGAATGAATACATTTTGACCTGCAATGTCTAGAGGCAGTCAAAAATCAACTTTTATTCTTGTTCTTGAGTTGTCAATTTGAATATTCTAAAAAACCTTTTAACAGCTGCCAAATAAAGGCAACTAGGAAAATTGAAACAGAAAATTATCCACATTTGAGAGTCTCATAATCCATGGCAACTTTGTTCTGTTATTAAGGAAAAACAGTAAAACCATATGTTTAAGTGGTAGGTTTTGAAGTATTATATGTCAATCACCAGACAATTCCTACAGAGAATTTTTCCTAAGGCATTCCCCTGTCTAGCCATTGACTCTACCATTTGTGGCAAGTTTTCTTAAGGCTTCATGGGGAAATGTTTCCATGAAGCATTGCTATACATTAGGAAGAATAGAATATAAAGAATCTTTCTTTAAAGGGTATAAAAAAGAATGTTTCTCAGTACAATAAAAGAAAGGAGAGTTTATGTGATAGATTTTCAAAACCTCTAAAACTAGGTGTTAGCAAAGATACCACCACCTCCTCTGACTGAAAGTAGGGGTCCATGCCAAGAGCTGCGACTTATTAGGTGGGAATCAAGAAACAAAACTATTACTGTAATATCATCATGAAAATGTCTCCTCACCCCTCGATCAATCTTTTTCAAGTCTGAGTATCTCATCTCTCTTTTTTTTGCTGCTTCACAAAGTGCAGTTTTGACTAGTTTCTTTGCAACACCCTGCAAAAATATGGGAAATATTTAAATAACTTCAACAAATAATGACTTCTATTTAACTAATAATATCATGCAAACATAGAAGATCTGTCTGCTCGAAATAAATGAATATATGCAACACTATTTAAGTAGTTCTTAGAAAAATTCAGCAATTTGAGGTTGCAAGAGAAATGTCTAGCTATTTGCTCTTATGGTGGAAAGTATCTAGTTCATTGCTTGCATAAGAACTATACAATTATCTTCAATTTATTTAATTATTATATAATGGGGAAAAGAAACAGGGTACCAGTGCTTATAACATAAACGAAGAAACAAGGTACCACTAAGATAGCATTAAAATCATCCTTCCACAAGTTAGTTAGAAACAAACCCATGGTAAAATATCCATCCTATATACATAAGAGACTCAAAGCTATAGATAGGAATCCTTACATTACGTGGACAGCTCTGGACAATATCAACAGCCTCCTGATTGCTTAGGTGCTCCCATAGGCCATCTGATGCAAATATAAGAAATTGATCTTCAGGGAAGAGTTTCTGCACTGATATTGTTGGCTCAGCTTTAAGGATTGGTCTGTAGAAGGGTTCTGGAAGTCTAAACTTTGACAACAAAGGCTCTCTATTGAACTCTACATTCTTCAGATAGGCATCACCAATAGATCTTGAAACCTGAAAAAGTAACAAAGCTCTGTCAATACAGTAAATTCTCTGTGTGGGAATGCCATCCCTGTGTAAGCACCATACTGATTTCCACCAGAACTAAAAAGTCATGAATCATACTCAACATTCTGATTTTGGACATGTGACTGCTCATATTGCATGTCACTTTTTACCCCCAAACACTGCAAATTATTCCAAACTAGTATCAATAAAAATTCTGATATGATCACATACACTTTACATTTTAAACAAATACAGCTGTTCAAGCTGAAGTGAATTCTTAAATTCTCCACATTTTTTTTATAACATAGGGAACCTTTCTAAAGAAGAGCACATTGGACTTGCCTCCAACTAGTAAAACCTATGACTAACCCCACCTGCCAAACCATTGCCTAGAAATCCAAGGGCATTCACCCCTAACGGGCTAAGCAATTTAAGCTCATGCCCAGGAGCTTCTCCACAATTATTCATATTTAATTTCTGATAAATTCCAAATTTTATCCGTAAATAGTTTTTCTTAACCTGCCTTGCAGGGATAGTCTAATTCCCAAATCTGCCCCCATTGGGATCATTATTCATTAGGGATCATTAGAAAATATGTTTTATTATTACGGACATCCTATTATTCTGAGTTAATCTAAGGAAATAAATGGAACATCTTAAAACTGTCATTAATTGTAACTAAATGTATATGTAGAATAAGTTTTGTTCAACCCAATAGCATATCCTTGATGTAAAAGAGCCACATACACGTCAAAAATATCTCATATATTCAGAGGGCTTTGGCAGAATGACTTAAAAAGGGCATAAAAGATAGAAGGTAATTTTGGAAAAGATAAAGAAGTGGGAAAATAATGTTTCATAGAAAACAACTATATATCAAGAAATCACCTGTATTAGACCCTTCACACGCCACACCTTATGCTTTAAAACCACAATCTGTGGATCATCGGGATGCAATGAACGCAGTTCCTCCCTCACAGATTCCACACTTGCATTGTGCTCAATTGATAGCTGAACAGCTTTAATCTCTTTTACAGCCTTCTCCTGTCTTCCTAACACCACCCGAGAATCTCCTGCATTTGCAATGTATAGCAGCCCGCAACATATTACACCTACCAAACAGCATGCACCAACAGAAGCAATTTCTGGCTTAGTTCGCCACTGCCTCCTTACTAGAGAGAGGAATTCCTCCTCAGTTGCCAAGAATGCCTTGTTGATAACATCTGCTGACATTCCCTGATTCTCTAATGTGAACTCTGCAGCATGAATAGCTGTCAAGTCAGTAAACATATGCATTAGCTTTAATTAAAAATTAAAAAATGGGGTAAAACCAAAAAAATAATATTATAAGAGACAGAGGGAACATATAACTAGAAAATTGTCCAAATCCTAACATACAGGAATTGTTATTTTCTGAGAGCTATCATCGATGAAAACCTATACCTGATAGGCATTTCACAGAACATTTATAAAATTTTGATCATTTCTGAATTCTTGCAACTAATAATCGCAACCTATAGTCATAGTAACAGGTTAGGAACTAAGAGAAAATTTTCAACTCAAAGAAAACTGGTGTCTTTATTGTCATGATTCTTATTTCTTAGAATGGATATTCATACTCCTGGAGAGCCTTTACCTGTCCTATCAAATTTGAATGGAAATTATATCATTTAGAAATCAAAATATGAACCACAACTCCATAAAAACTATACATGCTTCTTTTTTTTGAGATGCAATAAATTGCCACACCTAACTTGTGCTTAATTCTTTCCCAGTCCCCACCTATTCACCCATGAATCCAGGATTTTCACCTTCTGGTCATCACCGACGGCAACTAATTCCAATCCTGAATCTGATATTGAGGAAGGAATATTGCAATAAGAATACACATCACTATTAAAAGATTCATAAGTTACAAAGCTCCAACTGCACTAAAAAATTTCAGCTTCGTCTTGTAATGCAGTCTGCTGAAAGTGATCTTATCTTCTAACTTTGAATGCTTTAAGATAATCAATCATACCAGTAAGCAGTTTTGAAGAGAAACCTAATGCAAGAAGAATTGAAATTTTTTTCAAAATACATGTTACTAAATGACTGGCATGCGGCAGGCACGGGTGAAACACCAAAACATTACTGCTCATGCCACTGAACACTCTTATGTACCGAAAATCAACATGATATCGAGCTTATCACTATCAATCATGAATATGGGATTCTCTAAAAGCATAAAGATCAAAAGATTAAAAAAAAATTTTTTTAAAAAAACTACTAATTAGCCACGTTGATGTAAAAGGAACTGCGTACAAAATACAATAACAATCAAGCCAACAAATTAACAAATTGCACAAACTCAGACTGTTTTCAAAAATGAATTCGTAAAGCAAATGGTGGATGAACAACTTAGAAACTTACTCCTGATATTGTTAAACAGGTGATCATTTACGAAAAGGGCAGCTTCAGGGCCTCCATGCCCATCGTAAATTCCAACAAATGTTCCATTAGGACCTGACTCAAGGGAACTCATTGACCCTGATTCAAGTTGGCTATGGTCTTCCAACAAATTGTTTGCTTGAATTATCGCCATCGAGAATTCTCCATTAACATGATGTCCTGAATCCTTGTACCACAACAAACCATCAACCCGACCACTCACATTCCCAGAATTTTCACCCTCAACAGAAGGCTTCCAACAGGGTTTCACAAACTTCATCAATGTACCTGATACCATCCCTTACATATTCTCACCCAAAGGAACCGGCAATCAAATCATTCATCAAATAATTATCAGTAACAAGATTGAACCCTAGTTTCTGCTCTAATTTCTTCTCAGTCTTTAAAGGTAAGCCGCATGTTCTGGAAATCAAATACTCATTGATCAATGAAGACACCATTAATCTGTAAAGGTGTAAAACTTTAAATAAGATAGTGGGCATGTGCAGAAACAGCATTTTTGTAAAATCAGATTATAGACAACATCAAAACCTGCAGCTATTCAAAATAACAAAAGATTTTGGGTGCAAGATACAACTTTCAGTTAAAAAAAATCAAAATTGGTTATCATGTCAGCGTGTACAGGTATGAAAGATCAACCAAAACAATGCAAGTAATATCATCATGGCATCTATTGAAAAACAAAGACATGGGTATTCTCAGAAACCGCAAAGTTTTGAACTTAACACAAGAACCAAAATATTATGACCATTAAACTTGTCAGCAACTAAAGATCAAACAAACTTTATGGGTATGTGATGAAATCACATAAACAATACAACTATGATACCCAAGAATACAAAAACAAAAAACATAGAATACCTTGAATCTATGTTCTGTGAAATAATATTCAACCCCTTTTGGTGTACAAATTTAGAATTACAAACTAAACTGGAAAGAACCCATTATCTGATGGATTAAACAGACCGTCAATAAGGGAGATTTGGAATGTTCTGACAGAACAAAAAAGAAGGTGTCAAAATGTTTAAAGGGGTAGATCTAAAAGAAAGACAGAGAGAGAGAAATTGGAGCTGGTTAATGGTTCTTGTTTTTCTTTTGTTTTTTGTTTTTTGTTTTTTTGCTTTCTTGAAATCTTCTAAAGAAAGAGGCTGTAGTATACAACAAATTCTCTCGGTCTGAAATCCACCATAGGCCCTATGGGTATGGGGGCTTTTGGCCTTTTGGGGTTGGATTTTCAGTTTTGGTTTTCTCCTTTCTAATTTATTGCCTGGGGTTTTGACTTTGACTTGCAACAAACCACCATTTTAGGCGATCTTTGCTCATCTTCTTTCCTCCTTTAAATAGTAAAGTTCCCTTTAGGAATATTTTTGATGTTTTCCTATTATTCTTTCCTTTTTATCAATTTTATTTTTGGAATTTCCTTGAGCAGCACGTATAACATGTTATACAGTGCTTTTTAGTAAATATTTTCCAAGTCCATCAAAAAAAAAATATATAGCATATTATATAGAATAATGTATGCCATATCATATTTCATTTTTCTTCTTCTTTCTTTTTTTTTTTTTTTTTATAAATTCAATATTACAACAGGTAAAAAGAATTTCCATAAGAAAGTGGTGTATTTGTCTTTGATCAGACTATTTCATTTACTAAATATTTACAAATTTATTGATCGAATTTAGGATTTTTAGATTTGCGTCATGTTTTAAATCAAAAAACCTACCATCCAAATCGCTCATGCGGGTCCACAATTTTTTATTATAATCAATTATGATGTCCCCATAGGCCATAGCCCATTGTATTATATAACGCATTCCTGTACCTTGACCCATCGGTTTGCAGTTGGCACACCCGTGCCATAAATTATGTTGCTTAACTCTGGGACACCACACATGACCCTCATGTTACTCTGCAACCACATTTGAGGCTACATTTTTTTTGGCTAAACCACATTTGAGGCTACATATACATTGAGAAGAGATGGAAAATGATTTGTCACAACTCCTTAATTATAGTGTTTAAAAAGGAACTATTGCAAAAAAAAAAATAAATCAATCGGTTGGACCAATGAATCACAACAGTGTTTTTCCCCCCTAATGAACACATATAAATGATTTGTGATCAGCTTAGGTTCTTTTTTTAAAATGTGAATTGTGCACTAAAATCATTGTCTTTCTAATTCTATCATTGTCATTAACCAAAAGATAAGTGCTATGTTTATAACATTTTTACAATACTTTAATAACAAATCATAGGTGATAAGTTATTATTAATTATAATTTGAATTCATAACCTTTTTTTTTCACTCATAATAACCAATAATAACCTACAACTTAAAATTTGTTGTGACAGTATTGTGAAAATATTATGGATTTTAGCATTTCTCTCAATTGAAATGGTCATTGATAGAATGTGGGAGAACATGGCTCTCACGTTGCCTGTTTAGTTAGTAATTCTTTGTGGCAGTTAGATTACACAAATGAGCCATTTTCTCTTCCACAAGTTCATATAATAGGAACAGTTCAACTTCAACCTTCTATTTGGTTACCAATTACATGGAAACATTAGATTCTTCATGTCCAAAATATTTTGGACAACTTTAAACATGCTTGAGCCTTTTTTTAAATGGTTTTAAATTTCCTAACATGCTAAAGATTAAGTTGTCGAATATCACCTTTTAAGTCGTATAGCAGATGTTAAACAAAACTCTATTTTGCACGTGTATAAAACAAACAAAAATTGGCTCTTTATTACTATAGGGTCACAATTTATAGTCCAAGTCCAAAAAATATGGGAAGTAAGCCCAATGAGCCCAATATAATAAATTTATAGAGAGTGAGTGAAAGAACTAAGCTTTTAGTGAATTGAACAACGGTTGATAGAGATTTTAAAGATGAACAAGTAAGAAAAACACGTAAAAACTGGATGAACTGGTCATCCGAGGAGATGGATCAATAAAACAATAAAACTAAAATGCTCATACAAATTTGAATACCACAATCTCCCTTTCCTGGTTTTTTTTTAATCTCCTTTTTCTCATGGGACGTCTTTTACATTATATAGTTCATATTCGAACATCTTGATCGTACACTTGTTAATCATCTAAGTCTTCACTTGAATGCATGTCCCATCAAACATCTTATTTAGCTCTCTGTGAATGGTGGTAGTTGAGACTGTACTGTTCAAGAGTCATCTCCACATAAATGCGGTCAGAAAAGTTGCTGCAATACATTTAATGCGGTGGTAGCAGCTTTTCATTTAGATATTTCTGAGCCCCTATCGTCTTTGCACGTGCCAGAGGTTCATCCTTATCGGTGGAATTTCATGGAAGGTCACCTAAATTGCCCAAATATAGGTTTGACTGATATTCATTGTATCCGAAAGGGAGCTACTCCTCGGACTATATTCCTCCATTCTTTTCTTATGTAATTCTCAACTTTGGGGCCTCTCCCAATTGTTTCCTCCTCCTCGGACATGTCCACGTCCTCGGATAAGCCCAAAGCCCAATATACAAATTTAAGCTCTCACCCCCACAATTACTTATCTAGTTTCTACATTATTTCTTTCTCCCAAAAAAAAAAATTTTACATTATTTCTAAAATATGCACAACAAATTTATCATGAGGATTATTTTAAAGTTTTTTTTTTTGAGAAACTTTATAGATATTACTACATGATAAAACTTGAAATTTATGGAGTTTGTTTCATGGCGATTGTTTTTTACCATTGAGACAAGATACTAATGAATTTCTTTTTTTGGTGTAGGCATGATTAGAACTCTACCCTTGTTCAACTAAGACTTTACCAACCATTTTCTAAATTTAAAAAAAAAAAAAGAAAAAAAGAAAAAAAAGAAGGTTTTACCAACCAAGTTAACTAAAAGCTACTTATAATGAGCATTTAAACCACAATCACAACCATTAATAGATTTTTTTTATATAGATATTACTCTATGATAAAACTTTTATGGAGTTTGTTCCATGGTGATCACTCTTTGCATTATAACAAAATATTAATGAATTTCTTTTAGTGTATGCAATATTAGAATTATACTCTCTCTTATCAGACCAAGATATCAATCGGTTTCTGGTGTAGGCAGGAATTGAACCCTAAATTTTATTATTCAATTGTAAAAATATTTACCAAGTTGAACTAACAGAAACAGTAAAATGCACTAGACAACATCCATAAGAATATACCAACCAAGTTAACTAAAAGCCACTTATTAGGAGTATTTAAACCAAAATCACAACCACAAAAAGACTTTACCAACCAAGTTTACAGAATTCTTTCTAGTCTGTAGATTTTCTTCACTTTTGCAGAAAGGGTGCGAGAGATGTAGAGAATCTGTAGATGGTCTAGAAAGAGACGAAATAAGAATATTCCCCACGCACAATAACAAGAGGTCCTTAAAGCTAATTGTGAGTTGTAAAACGGCCTATGAGCTAAATCTAGGTACAAAATTATAACATCCCAACATTAATGGAAGATATTAATTCTTTAATATTTTCGATAATGCCGTGTATTGCCAACTTATGGTAGTAAGGTTTTATTTAATTGTCATTATCATATTCCTCATATATCCTTCACAGATCGAGACTGACCTAAAAGTTATTTTATTCTACTATTATAAATAGCATATTTTTAATTTTTTATAGGTTATTTGGTATTATCTGGTATTTTCAATGAAAATGCTCAAGATTCAAATCTTTATTTCCAACTATTAAATAATATATATATATACACACACACGGTGAAAAAAAAAGTCTATTGTATATTTTAAACCCGTGTAATAATAACTATCTTATGTGCCTTCAAAGCTCCCATTTAGAGAGGGAGAGTCACAATCTCATAAAAAATTAGATTATTATGTTTTCTTATTTTAAATTTGCCTAGATTGAGGGCCTTGCCAGTTTCTAAGGGGAGGATAAATAATATTCATTTTTTATTAAAAAAAAATGTTTCAATATAAAAAATATAAAGATATACTTTTGGTTCTTAAATTTGGGTTAGGTCATATTTTAGTCCATGGAATCAAAAAGACTATATTTCAATTTACACCTTTAAAGTTTGCAAAATTGGGCTTGATGGCCTTCTTCAAAATTTTTTATTAAAAAAAAAATACTTTTAAAGTTTGCAATGATTTTGATTTTGAGCCTTAAAGTTTAAAATTTTGGATTTGTACCCCTAACATTATATATTGTTTGGATTTAAGCCCTTCCATCCATGGAATGTGACGAGCTGTCTGCTAAGTGCTACCTCAACTCATAATGATGTAGTGTTGTGAATTTTAATTTTGAAACATTAGAGAGTAAAATCAAAATTATCCCAAATTAAGTGTGTAAATTACAAATTAGTCTTTCCCTCAAAAAAATTTGCAAATTAGTCAAAATAATGTCTAACATGGTTTTGATAGGGTTCAAAATGATGTAGTTTTGAATATTAAAGAAAAAAGCAACGTTATTTTTTAGCTTAGTTGACATTTAATTGGCAATCATCATGGTGTATTGATAGAAGGACTCAAATCCAAACAATATGTAATATTAGGGTTATGGATCCAAATTTTTAAAATTTGAGAGGCAAAATTAAAATTACCCAAAACTTTAAGTATGCAAAATGTAATTTAAACAACTAAAAACTTCCTCTTTAGTTATTTAAAAATTGTAAACTTACGACTTATCAAATTATTAGAGGTGGCAATATATTAAAAATAAGTTTGTGACTTTTTATCTATTGAAATTTTATTTAATTTTGTGTATAAAAGTGTTTACTAATTCTTAAATTTTATTAAAATTAATTTTAAATGTTCAATTTAAAGTTAATTCGACTTGATGCAACTTGTTTGACTCGACTCACAATAAGATAAATGGTTGGGTGGTCTTTCATATATAAATAAACTGAGTTTAGGTAGATGGTCTTCCATATATAAAATATTTAAAGGATTTGGGTTTAGAAAATGGTTTTTTTTTTTTTGGTCCCCTATTCGATTTATTGTTATAATTCTTGTTCACGCGGTAAAATTTGACAAAGTTTTGTGATACTTAGCTATAACAAAAAATTACAGAAGGACTAAATTGCTGTATTTACAAATTTTTTTAAGACTAAAAAAGAAAATTTCAAATTTCAGGCTCTAAAATAAATAATCCAAATTTTAGACACCAATCAAATATTTTCACCTAAGTAAAAACAAATATTATGATAAATGTGGGTTTCAGTTAATTCAATTGGTAAAATTTATAAGGGTTTAATAAGGGATGTAAACTCCTTACTTACATCAAAAATATAATTGACATCTTGATTTGATAATAAAAAACTATCATTGTGAGCGGATTTTATGGGTAAAAAAATAAAAATAAAAGTACTATGATAGATATAGCAAAAAAGAAAGGGCCATTTAGCAAAAACACAGAAAAGCTCCAAAAAAACTGGTTGTCTTCTTACATTAACACGAGGCTAAATAGCAGCTTTCCCTCTCTGAGAAAACGATGCCAATTTGTAGTAATTGGCTTCACCTCACGCCAAACAAGTTCTACGCTCACACCCTTCTCATTGGCTTCACCCATCGACACGTCATCACTCCCACACGCTCCCTCTGTTTCGCACGTGCGTTCACCTCCGAGTCAGCCATGGCCGCCGCTTCTAACTCGGTCCGAGTCGCCGCCGCTCAGATGACCTCCGTCAACGACCTCGCCGTTAACTTTGCCACCTGTTCGAGCCTCGTCAAAGTAAAACTAACTACCCTCTCACTCAAGTCAATTTTTGTTTTTCCTCTGTAACCGCGATCCTAACTTGCGTGTTTGATTTTCCTATTTCTTATCGATTTTTTTCATGCTAATTTTATCTTACTGGTTATAAAAAACGGTTCGAATTTATTTGATTCAGCTCACAATAATTTCTCCTTGATTTATTTTGTTGTTAAGTTTAAATAACAATTGCTAATTGCAAATTTGTGAATTATTTTGCTAAGAAATATTTTTAAAACTATGAACTTATGAGGAAACTATTGCAAATTTGTGAATAATAAGAAGGATTATAAAAGAGAACAATGTTTTAAAAATGGAGAGTTATGATTAGTGGGTCCGGTTAACGGGTTTAGAAAAGTTTTGATACCACAGAGAATATTAAAAATTGTCAAAAAAATTATTTAGCTTTTTTTTTTTTTTCTTTTTCCATACATTTAAAAAAAAAAAAAAATTTTATAAACCAATGCCTTTAGGCATCTGTTACTTTTTCTCATGATTAATACCTTGAATCAAAAGGCTTTAGTTTTGCCTCTAAACAAAATTGATGTCATTATAGTGTGGCATGAGGGCTTGGCTTTGTGTTAGAGAGGTTAAGCTGTTGAAGAAACCGTTAATATACAGTTTGTTCAAGTACATTTGGTTTTTTTTTTACTGTATTATGTTGTATCATTATACAGTTTGTGCACTGTAAACTTGTTTGTTGATGGTATTGCATTATATAAAAGCCAACATTTGGCATTCAAGTAAGCATCAGTATTGGAATTTTCAAGTCAACACCAACTGATTCATTCATAATAAAGTGACTAAATTTTTCATTGGCCGTCAACCTAATTTTCCATGCTTGGGACTGGGCATCGAACACCAACTGATACTCTGTTAATTTTATATTTGACTGGCCACTGGTTCAGGTTTAGGTACTTTTAAATTTTATTTTATGTTATATGGTTTCTATTGATTCTATTCCATGTTAAATTTATATAGTGTTTTTTTTTTTTTTAATGTTTAATTTAAGGGTTTCTTTATGCAAAGGAAGCAGTGTTGGCTGGGGTGAAATTGCTTTGCCTCCCTGAAGCCTTCTCTTATGTGGGTGCGAGGGATGGCGATAGTGTCAAGATTGCAGAACCTTTAGATGGACCAATTATGCAAAGATACTGCTCTCTAGCAAGGTGGGAAACCCCGGCCCTCCTCTTGCAGTTTTCTAAACTTATATTTGTACACCTTTTCTGGTTGGAATAATTTTGATAATTCTTTACTGTACATTCTGCGAATCTTTTTTTTTTCCCCCATGGGGTTTGCTTTATTAATTCTTCATTCTTGAAATGATGTTATAGTTGTCAATCACGTCCTCTTTCTTTCCCTTCTTTTATCATTCTTGAGTAGGAAGCAATGGGCTTTTGAAAGATTTTTTTGTTCCTGTAACTGACTTATGGTCTGTCATGCATCATCACAGAGAATCCAGCATTTGGTTGTCACTTGGAGGCTTCCAGGAAAAAGGATCTGATGATGAACACCTGCATAACACGCATGTTGTGATTGATGATACTGGGAACATTAGAAGTACTTATCGCAAGATACACTTGTAAGATAATTAATCTTGTGTTTCAGAGGGGTTTTTTTTTTTTTTTTTTTGGGTTCATTTCCAGCCATTCCTTATTATTGAACTGTCATTATATAGATTTTTTTTTTTGTTGAAGATGGTTCTAATTTGAGTTTGCTGAAATGTTCTTTTATATTTTCTTCCCCTTGGCGAAATGTTAGCTGTTCCTTAACAATGCACACATATTTGGTTTGACAGGAATGCCTTGCACATATTTTTTACATGGCTCTGTTATTCTTGCTCTCTCTGTTTCTGGAAATGTCTGGGAATAGGAAGCAATTATCAATCTATTAAGTCAAAACAATTACATGTTTTTTCTTTTGAGAAGTTTAAGCTTTGTCCTTTTTGTCAAGCAACAGTGTTGAGACCTTGCCTATCAGTAAAGGCAATGTAGAGATAAAACCCATTATTTTTCAAAGATTCAGCAGGGTTTATCACAAAGTGTGTATATATGTACGCATGTGTGCTGTGTGTGCACACATATGCGTGTGTATGTTAGAGAGAGAGAGAGAGAGAGAGAGAGAGAGAGAGAGAGAGAGGTGGAAGTTAATGCCAAGTTCAATCCTTGTGTTTAGTTGCCACCATACCTCCCAATATTGGGGATCTAACCCCATTGCCTCCATCTATTCAAATTAACAAGAGCAATGTCTCCTTGCATAAATTTCATTCTGCAATTGTGCTGCCTGTGTTTATCATGATATAATTTTGTCAACATTGTACTTTAAATGAAATATTTACTTTCTGTTTTTAGGTTTGATGTGGATGTTCCTGGCGGAAGAGTATACAAGGAAAGTAGCTTTACAGAAGCAGGTAAATTTAATAAATAAATAAATGAAAAAGCCTTATGTACCCATCTGTTTCCATATAATGGTTGTTGTTAAATAAAATTTTTTTTAGCTGAATCCTTTTGATATCAGTATCTTCTGATCTTGAGTGCTTGCAAATCCATGTTAAGCTAAAGGCATTCCTTCTCATTAATCTGGATAAAATCTTCAAGTCTTCTTGTTTCTTGGTTCTATCTTTTTTTTTTTTTGCCTTATGAATAATTTTCTTTTATGGTTTGTTAACCATATTTTCATATTTGGGGGATCAGTTCTTTACTCATAACTCACCATGTGATCCATGTATTAATTACAGGAAGTATAGACTGTACTGTAGTGCTTGTTGGGATTTTTTTTGTTGGGGGGTGGGGGGGAGAGAGGTTAGTATAGCATGTGTGAACTTGCTATATGTTGTTGGGTTTATTTCTTAATAGCTGAAACTTTAAGGAAATTGGTTCTCCAACATTGTAACAAAGTTTCTTTTTTCTTTTTTTTTTTCTTTTTTTTTTTAGTAAAGTAACAAAGTTTAGTTATGTATGAAGTCTTTGGTTCTAGTCTTGGAAGCTTCTTATTTCAGAAATTATTTGGTATTTTGTTTCTACTTATTTTTTGGGATCCACATGCTGTTTCCTGCCGCATTTTGTGGGATGAAGGTGTTAGGGTGTGTGACCTTGATATACATTTTTAGACTCATTACCTGGTGGCTTAATATTCTTTTGAGATAGGTAGATAGTGGGGGAGAGGAGGTGGGGTACAAACCACAAACAATGCCACTACCATTGGGCTATCACTTGAACCCTAATGGCTTAACATTTTGGACAATCTGTATTGTAATACTAAAAAAATGTTCACATTTTCAGAATCTTTTTTGTTTCCCTTTTTTGGCATCTAAATAACTAAAGCTATAAATATGTCTTCAGGGAAGGATATTGTTGCTGTAGACAGCCCCATCGGACGTTTGGGTCTGACAGTTTGCTATGATTTAAGATTCCCAGAAATTTACCAGCAACTTAGGTTCCAGCATGACGCACAGGTACAAATTGATTTTTTAGCTTTGTAGTTTAATGGCTTGTGTTGAATCTAACACTCACAAATCTGCAGGTTCTATTGGTACCTTCAGCTTTCACTAAAGTAACTGGTGAGGCACACTGGGAGATTCTTCTTCGCGCTCGTGCAATTGAAACACAATGCTATGTATGGAATCCATTTTCATCTCCAGTATCAGAAAAATATTTTGTTAGAGCGTCATTAATTAAGATCTAGTGAATGATGTCTTGAATGCATTATCAGGTCATAGCTGCTGCACAAGCTGGAAAGAACAATGATAAAAGAGAAAGCTACGGTGACTCCTTAATTATTGATCCATGGGGAACTGTAGTTGGTCAACTTCCCGGTGAGAACTAGTTCCCTATGTACATTCTGAAGCTTCGCCTCTGATTTATGCTGCTACTTAATAAAACTGGAAGTTTTGATCTTTCATCAATTAACTGTTATAATAACTCCCTCTGTGTGTGTGTGTGTGTGTGTAATTGCCAAGCCAGTTGGTTAACTAGCTGTATTGTTGACAAGTGTGGTTCATAGCGTAGATCATGCATATAGATTGATTAGAATAGTTTTCAGATGTTCTATGCAAGATCTGCTCATTGGTAAGTTTAATATCACTGTGTTCATCCTCCAAAATACAAGATGACGTCTTTGATGCTTATTCTCGGAGCAATTGTCTCTTCCCAAAAGTCACAAACTTTTATATGTGAATTTATTTTACAGAAAAATACTACTTCATTTTCTGGTGTCACATTGTTTTAATGCCTGTAGCATGAACACTAGCAGCTGCAGCAACATTAATGTTCACATTTGCTGCTATTTTTGTGGTTCAGATCGATTGTCAACTGGGATTGCTGTGGCAGATATTGATTTGTCCTTAATTGATTCAGTGAGGGCAAAGATGCCAATTGCCGAGGTAAGCTCTAAATCCAATTCAAAAAACAAGGCATGGTGAATAAACAAAACAGAGCTGTAAAATTTATAATTGAGTAGATGACAGATGTCTTTAACTTACTAGACAATTTTCTCCTAAACTTCTCTGAGCTCAAGTGGGATGGTTTGAAGTAACTGCCTAGCTGGTAATTCACTTGGAGTGGGAACTTTCTCTTTTTAGGTAGCTGTGGACTAGTTGCCCCATTGGGCACAATTATACTGCCCTGACACTATGTGGATGTGATGTTGACAATAGGCCTGTATCCTCGAAGCTAGCATGGCATTCTAACAAGTGTGTTTGATTGACATTACGAGTAAAAGCACTAGAAATTTGGATCTTTATGGACTAATTTTACTTCTTCCTAACGTGTGATTAAAGCTCTTCGAGCACACAACTATTTCTCTGGATGTGTTTAGCATCTCCTTCTCACACACTAGGAAGAAGAATCCTTTAGGGGCCCCTAAAATACTAGTAAGGAGTTTTGAACCCAAGACGTCATAAGGTCTTAAGAACCATTAAACCAACCCCTTGAGCCTGGCCCTAGTTTATCATTGACCTGATATACGGAGCTTTGGATAGTAAACTCAAATGAATGCAGGGATGGCAATGGGGTGAGGCCATGAACCCCATTCTTCCAAGCAAGCTAGGCTATCCCCATCCTGTCCATGTCCATGTTCTAGGGATGAATGGAACCCCTCCCGGCCCTACAATGAAGAATAAAGCCTTGGAGCACTGGTCCCAACATGATTTGGATTTTGGACACGTGTCCCGCTTCATTTCCTGTTTAGTGCATTTGAACACTAGACGGAATTTTTGTCCTAAAGCCTCATCCTGCCTCACCTCACTTGATCACATTACCCAATCTTATAAATTTTTTATTTTTTATTTGTAAATATATAATATTTATATTGTTCAAAATAGTAATCACACACACCCTAAGAGCATTAGCATTGGAGAATGCTAATGCCAAATTTAAGGACAATTTGACATTTTAAGCCTTAAAATGCTTTGCATCAGAGAATGGTAAACCCAACTATTGCAAATTTTTTTGCAATAGTGCTATAGTACAATTCTAAAATTAGAATTGTATTGTAGCAGTATTCTTTAAAAAAAAAAAAAAAATTTTATTCACTTTTCCCCCCGAAATTTCTCTCCTCTCTATCTCATTATTTCAGTTCTCTTCTCTCTCTTCCTTTTCTGTTTCTCCATCTGCTCTCTCCTCTCTTCAGACCCAAACACCATTCTCCTCCCAACATACATCACACATCACAGTGGCTCAGTTTTTCTGGTGGGTTGCGGTTCGGCGGTTCTTTAGTTGCTTTTTTTTTTTTTTTTTTTTGGCGTGGGTGATGGCGTGGGTCATTGTGGTGGTTGTGGTTTTTTTTTTTTTTTTTTTTTTTTTTTTTTTTTTTGTTGTTGTTGTTGTTGTTGTTGTTGTTGTTGTTGTTGTTGTTGTTGTGACAGGTGCCTAAAGGGGTTGTGGGTTGTGGTTGGGTCTGGTGTTTGGGTCATGGTTGGGTCCGGTGTTTGGGTCGTGGTTGGGTTGTGGCTGAAGTGGGTTGTTGGTCGTCGGAGATCGCCAGTGTTTGGGTCCAGCGAGGTTGGGTCCGGTGTTTCACACGGCCTCTCTCTCATCTCTCATCGTGGATCGGCGAGCTGGGTTTGGATCAGTGGGTTGGGATCGGTTGATGGTGGGTTTGAAATAGTGGATTTGTTAATCGGTGGGTGGATCGGTTGGGTTGATCATCGATAGCTCCGATAGTGGCTTCGGTGATGATTTTTTTTGAATGGGTTTGCTTCGGTGGGTTTCAAATCGGTGGCATGGGCTGATGGGTTTTTGGTGTTGTGGCTGTGGTTGTTGATGGGTTGAGGTGCTGATGGGTTTTTGGTGCCGTGGCTGTGGTTGTTGATGGGTTGATCGGTGTTAATGGGTTTTTGGTGCCGTGGCTGTGGTTGTTGATGGGTTGATCGGCGGCTTGGGTTTCTGATCGGTGGCTTGAGTTGATCGGTGGCTTGGGTTTTTGGTGCTGTGGCTGTAGTTGTTGATGGCTTGTGTGTTGCTAGAGGTTGAGGGAGAAGGAGAGGAAAAAAAAAGATCGTTGGAAAGCCCAGGAAAACTGAGTCTGAAAAAAAATTACAGTTATAAAGAAATAATAAAGAAATATTAAAAAATAATATTTTAATAAAAATAGAGTTTTGGGGTGCTGGAGGTATTTTAAAATGGTATGGTATAATGATAAAGTGATTTTTTAGAATGGTAAAATAGAGTAGAATTAGAGTTTTCTTATGCTAATGCTCTAACACGTTAGAGAAATTTATATAAAAGGTCTCTTTTAGGGAACCTGAACGATTCCTGTGAAATTGGCTTAAATTCAATATTTTCAGACCCGGACCGTTCATTGAACCGTAAAAGGGAGAGGTTCAAGATTTTTGAGGTCGAACAGAGTTCGAACCGTGATGACGTCATAATTAATTAAAGCCTAAATATAGATATTAAATTTATAAAATTAGCAAAATTGACTAATATATCTATATATGTAAGAGAAATTTAATGATTTTCAAGCATATATTTAATAATTAAATAAGAAAGTTAACAAAATAGAATAATAACTATGAAAATATTAAAATTTATGATTAAATTTGAAGTAAAGTTGAATATCTTTGAAGAGTTTTAATTATAATTTTTTTTTATTCTTTGTAAGAGATGGATAATTTAATTAAGTAGAATAAAATTGTGTTAAGTTTTTTTATAAAAAAAAAATTGCTAAGGGGTTGGACCGCAAGGTTCTCACCGGTTCATGCGGTCCAACCCTGATTTTAGGAGTTCACAGAATTAACAAAAAGTCCGGTTCTTTAGGCTTAAAAAATTGGTTTTCATCCCGGTTTTCAGTTCTTACGGTCCGACCTCCCGGTCCGGTCCGGTCTGGTTTTGAGAACCATGTTTCTATATTTTAAATGCATGTGCACCCACGTGCATGTCCTGGCTTCGTTAGTAGATACTGCACTTGCATGTGTGGACGTGCGCATGCACCTGTGCATGCATATACCTTGCTTCGCACTCACAGTGAGATTGTGAGCTTTTCTGAATGTGTGCATAGTTTTATTCCCTCTAAAATAAAATTGTAGTTTTTATTTTATCAAGAAAACAAATATAGTTAATAAAAGATTCCTTTCTGTTAATATATATTTTTTGTCTTTAACTATATATTTCTAATTGAATATCGTTCTTCAGCAACGGAAGCCCATTGAATTCTGGAAATCTGCATCTCTGTAAATTTTGGACATGGTTCTGTACCGTGGCAATCCAGATGAGAGAACCATTTGAAGCTTTGTTGTACTCTTTATGTAAGATAACACAACTACTTGCCTGAATTTATTGGGGAGAATAAGACTATTATGGGATCTGAATTTGCTAATAAGCCATGATTTCTTTCATCGGCGAGCTGTAACCCGATGGATGTTTATACATTAAGATTTGGATTATTGCTTTCTCGTATTTTAAGGAGAAATTACTTATTATTTTAATTTTACAGTAATTGATGTGAGTTTTTCATTATCCTATATTTTGTTATTTATAAACATAATGTATCATGCGATTGAACTCTAATCTAAATGATTTAAAAAAAAAAAAAAAATTCTAGAAAGAATTGTTGAAAGGTAAGATAGTGTTCTCAAAGCCCATTGATGCATGTTTAATTTAGAAAATTTACCAATTAAAAGAAAATTATTTTGACGATTCCTTAAGAACAAATGAGATTTAAATGATCAACCAGCCAGAGTCACGAAAATGATAAACCCTTAAAAATGAATATCGTTTCTAGAACCATCACGGCATCACCTGTTCGAAGCCACTCTCTCTCTCATAAAAGAGGCTTTTCGGTTCTGCCCACTTTCGTATCATACGAAACCGGAGCCTCCCAAGCCATTCGGAAGGCCCTGTAAACAAATAAAGGGTAATTGCCTTTATTTTATTTTATTTTATTTTCAGATAATAGGATTAAGTCCATCACTTTCTTTGAGAAGAAGTTCATCACTTTCAATATATAGTGCTACTATTTTTAAAAAATTATCTATATAATATATAAAAAACTAAAGTGTAGCATTTCAATTCATTCAGTCTAATTCGGTTTCTTTTGGTCCACTTAGCTCTAGTTCGGTCTAGTTCAATCTATTTGGTTTATTTCGATCTAGCTCGGTCTATTCGGTACACTTAAGTGATGTGTTGGGAGGAGAGGTTTCTTGATAAGTAAAAGATGAAAAAATTCACTGATATATTGTAAACTAACTTATAATCATAGGTACATTAACACATCTTTGACTTTAAGTGAACCATTAATGATGGTTAACTTCCTCAAAGAGAACCCTTTGCATGAGGAATACCCATTTACTATCCTAGTAGGACCCACTTTTAGTGATACATGAAGAAGGCTTGAAACTAAGCAACAGAGGCTGTTTGTGGAATGTCAAAGATTTATATCACTTTAATATATTCTCACATTGAGTATTATACATAATTTCATTTATTTTCCAGGCCTGCTGTCTGGTTGTTCAGTCAAAGGGATTGCTTGAAATCCAACTGTTTATTGAATTGGTTGAGTGTGGCATATCCATTCTGACTTGCGAATTGCCAAAGGCAGATTGCAGATATTAATAAATTATGCATTATAAGCTTTTCATCTGGTCTTTTGATGTATTGTTGATTTTTTCTTCTATATCATTTTTGTTTACTAAGGCGTTCAACTAATAATTGTTTACAATCAGGTTAGGTATCCAGATCGGATAACTCTCATTAGAGGGAACCATGAGAGCCGTCAAATCACACAGGTTTAAGTCTTTTTAACTTGTATATCTGTACTTTCTATGCTCTTAGATTTACTGATTCACTTTTTAAGCATTCTGAGAATTTACTATTTATCTTTACATTTCAGGTATATGGATTCTATGATGAGTGCCTACGTAAATATGGCTCTGTGAACGTTTGGAGATATTGCACCGATATATTTGATTACTTAAGGTTAGCCAATATCTTTTAGAGAAACACAGGACACCTGTCTGTTGGAACGTAAGGAAGGTGTAACAATTATGCCATCTAAGTTATCCTGTGGGTTATTGTATGTCCTTAATTATAAAATAAAAAATATATATTTAATAAATATTATTTGCAGCTCCCTAAGTAAATGAGATGCCATTTTATTAGCAAAAATTTTCTTATTTTCTTTTCCTTTGCTTTCTTGGCAACCAAACGGGATTTAAGTCTTGACTTTTTAGTGAAAGCACTCATGAACAGCATTTGAAAAAGATACTATTTACCTAGTGTGGGGCCTGTTATGCCAGGAGGTATTGGTAAGTTCGTAAGAATTGGGCCTACGGTCCAGCGGCCCAGTCCGAGGGCACTTACTTGTCTGAGGATAGTTAAAAAGAAGTATTGTGGAACTGGTATAGGAGAAAGGGAGAGAAGTCACGTATAGTAGCTCAAAACGCGTCCGAGGATAAGAATCACCTCAGATATCATGGTCCAAGGTGGATGTAACTAACTTACTATTCAGGGTACTCCACAAAGTTGTATAAGAATTGGAAAGTGAATATAGAACAAAGGAGAAACCGGGGAAGATAACAAATATCTTCTAAAAGCTACTAACTCCACATTAAATGCATTGCAGCTAACTCTCTGGCCGCATTAATGTGGAGGTGATACCTGAACAGTAACCAAGCAGCTTTATGGTTGCTGAGTAAAAAAGTCCGGGAGGTGCTGGATGGGACAGAAAGGAGTTCTCAGGATAGAAACTACACGTGTACAGTGAAAATGGGGTAAGGAACGCAGTATATAACATGGAAGTAGGTGACATTAGGGAGGACTTTTGGAAAAAAGAAGGAAGAACAAAAGAACCTAGAGAGATACCCCCTGATACCTGACCGAGGAGAGTTTTTTATCATATAGTTAGCTTGAAACATCTTTTTTTGCATGATAATCACAACCCTTTTTACCAAATGAAACTAGTTCTTTCACCCACTCTCTAAAAATTTATTGTTTGGGCTTGTTGGACTAGAAATCCATCCCTATTCTGGGTTCAATCCAATTTGAGTCCCTACACCTAGTTTTAAAATGAAAATTTTAAAAATAACAAAAATCCAAATGTCAATTTTTTACATTATCATTTTTTTTAAGAAGTTAAAGTTATTACAAATATTATATATATATATATATATATTATAAAAACCTTATTAATTGATGTGGTAATAAATATAATTAGCGTCATATTTATCAACGAGGTAATAAATAAATTTCTTAATTATTTTTCTATTTTATGTTTAAAAATTGATACATCCATTTAATAAAATGTATAGCAACCTACCATCACTCTATTTAAAATTACTTGTTGTTCATGAAATCACAGTCCCATATGGCCCTTTTAGCTGGTTAATATTCTTACTATTTTTAGTATAAAAATAACTACAAATTTGTCATGAAGAGGTGAGCAAAAAAAAAAAAAAAAAAAAAAAAAAAAAAACTATCAGTAACTTTGAATTAATAAACATCCCATAGCATAAGACATGCATAATAAGTTCATAATAAAAAAGTACGAGATGAGAAGTTAAATCTATGTAAGGAAATCATCAATTGAATAAGTTTGTTGAAGCCAATTTAGTTGTCTGATAGTGTTAAAAAAGTTGTGTTTGCCCTTTTATTTGGAACTGTGAAACAGTAAAAGGATACTTGTTCTTCTTTTTTTTTTTTTTTTTTTTTTTTTGAGAGAAGGATACTTGTTCTTTAAACTTTGAAGATGCGAATATTGTGCATGGATGCTCTTGCCTTTGCCAAAATTACACTCTCCTTTTGCAATATGGAAAACGTTAAACTTAATACCAATTTTACTTGGAAAAAAAAAAAAAACTTAAAAACAGACTTAACTAGAAATATGATTGTTGTCAACCCAAAAAGAGAAGAAAAAAGATTGATTCAGTATATCATATAGAGTTGTAAATGAGCTGGTATTAAAATTTCAGACTTGTTCATTAAGCTTCAGCTTATTATCAAACAAGATTAAATGTTCAAGCTTGGTGTATATGTTTGTGGAGCAAGCTTGAGCTTGTTTATGAACTATTTGATAAACTTTTTTTTTTCTCTATATATAAGACAACTAACACGAATTGACATCCCTAATAAATCCAAACTAAAATCAACATAAACTCTAAGAAGGAAAGAGAAGACTTGTGATGGGAAATTAAAAAACACAACATTAAAACATATCAAGTAAAAATAGAGTTATAAAAAATAAATATATAAAAATTCATTAATTTAAAGCAGATGTGTAAGAAAGAAAAAAGTCCACCAAAGGAAGAAAAAAAGGAATTGAGAGAGAGAGAGAGAGAGAGAGATCACTTTTTGGAAAGCTCTAGGTGGGATTCACATCAGGTGCAATACCTAGGGTATTGCACCTGATGCAATACCAAATGAATGGTTGGGATTGAAAGTTGGAAAAGCAACTTTCAATCTCAACCATTGAATAAAATATATTAAAAATAAAGTAAAAAAAGTTAAAGTTAAAAAGTAAAAAAAGTAAAAAAAATTGTGAAGGAAATGGGTGAATTGCACACCGTGCAATACCCTAGCAATTGCACTGGATGTGAATCCCTCTGGGTGATGTTCGTACATGAATGCACGTTGTCAAAAAGAGGGGAAGAAAAGTGATTGCCACTTTCTCTCTTTATTGAAATAAACATGTAAGTAATGAGAGAAAAACACCCTTGTTGGAAAATTACATTGCGGAAATTTCGTGGAGAATCTCTACTTTTATTCACTATTGTGGTTATTCTTCTGTATCATATAGGTAAGTAATGAGTCAAGTGACACTTTATCCATTTCAGGGCTGGTCCAACATAATTTAAGGTAGGCAAAAAATTTATGTCGGGTATTTTATAAGTAAACATTAATTAAATAAAATTATTTAATACAAATTAAATTAAGAATAATTTAATGCATTATTTACAAAAAATTGATGAATAATACTAATTAAACTAAGGTTAATTTCATATAAAGGATTAAACATCATAGTTAAAGCAAAAATTCTAATAAAAAAAACTAAAAATATATATTATTTTTTTAAAAAGAAACTTACTTTAACTTGGATACATAACTATGCATAGTTAACAAATGTTATAATTTTATATTTTCTTTTTAAGAGGATGAGATAGATAGATATTATTTAGTGTGTGGCTTTGCAGGTGATTAGCTGATGATTTAACACATTTGCAATATTTTTTTTGAAACATTTTTAGGATTTCAATTGGGCTAAATTTCTATTGGTATCTTATTTTGAAAGCCTTGGTAGATATGAAAAAGAAAAATACTAAAGATACTACAAAATGTTGACAATCTAATAATGTGATAATGATGATTGATTAATTTCAACAATCTAATTAATGAGTGTTAGAATTTCTTTTTTAGGCAATTAGTAACATGACAATTTGTAAGCATATAATAAAATTTATGATATTTTTAGCATCGCTTGAAAAAAAAAAGTGCCCAATCATTTTAAAAATTTTATACTTTTATAATATTTTGGGTGTTTTACAATAGGGGATAAGGTCTTTTTTTCCTAAGGAATTTTTGTTGTTGTTGTGGGGCCTTAAGCCTAGGTAGGCCGGCCCTGATTGATTGTACCATTGATTGGCCTATATCGGAACATACTAGGAGCCACTATCTCATAAAAATCAACAAAAAATAAAATGGCTAGTGTATTGCAATGTATTAAAAAATCGGGTTTTATGATTTTTTTTTCTTCATATTTTAGCTTTCGCTCACTCTAAATTCTGGTTTCGTCCTTGCATAAGAGTGACATATATCATTTTCTTATTGTTAATGTTCTATAACTAAAAGTATATGCGGATAATTTTATTAATCGTCATGTATTGAGTTGAAAGAATTTTCCTTCGAACTAATTGGAGGTAAACTTTTTTAATTACTATTTTGGGTGTTATATGCCTTTTTATTTTTTATATATTTTTGGAGAAAAAATATGTTTTGAATTTTTTCAAACGAGACTTTATCTATCATCTTGAGATTATTTGTAGACTATTTATAGACTCATACGATGCGTGGGAATATATAAATATTTTGTAATGTAGTATAATCTGTAATCTTTATCTATCATCTTGAAATTATTTGTAGACTATTTATAGACCCATACGATGTATGAGAATATATAAATATTTTGTAATGCAGTATAATCTGTAATTTGTTCTTTGAAATTTGTTGAAGAAAATTTGTTCCCTTTAAAAATGAAAAAAAATTTACAAGTATTTTCTATCTCTCTTTTTCTACAAATATAACATTCTATTATATATTTTGGGTGTGTTTGATATATATATATATATATATATATATATATTTATATTTATATATTAATGTGGTCCATATTCTTTTAACTATTATAATAGTGCGATATGTTTTCGTAATTTTTTTTTGGGTAGAACTAAAATTTTTAAGTTTCAAATATATTATTCAAAATTCTTCTTCTTTTAAGGAGATTATCATGATAATAAAAACTCATCACTAAATTATAATATTATTGTTAAGTTATGGTTTTTACATAACATTTATGTTGACTTTATTTCATGACAAAAAGTGTTGTAATTTCATTAATTTATTTTCTTGTATTTTGTAGGAATTAATTGTAATGGGTTTGGTATTAAGTTGGTGAAGATTGCTCAAGAATTTGATCTTACGACTTGGCTTGCGACTGGCTCAGGACTGCAACATCCGTGAAAGACCATGTGAGGAGCACATGAGGAAGTTCAACAATCAGTGTGTTTTGCAAGTCACTTGCGACTTGACCAACCTGCGAGATACACTGACTAACAGGATTTTAAGTGTGACTCTTATGCCCTTTGCCCATAATATATATACCCTCATTAGCCACAAAATTAGAGGGAGGCTATTTAGAAGAAAAACCCTAGAAAGAGGTTTTCACAACACCCACCTTTTAGAGACCTTTAGAGAGAGCTACTCATCCTTAAGTGAGAATTCCTTTGTTGTCTCTTCCCCTCCCCTTTTCATTGTCATACCTTGAGAGGAAATTTATATCCAAACACAACCCACACCCAAATTGAGTGTAGAGCGTGTTTTGGAACTTAGGAAGCATTGGGTTTTTGCCAAAATAAGCCAGTGAGACTTAGTGGTGCAATCAAGCGGTATTGCGGGATTCAGGAAGCTAGTGAAGACAAGACTCCGAGAAGTTCGTTGGTAGCTGGAGCTTGGAGAGTTCAAGTACTTTGGGTAGATTAGGCTTAGAGGATCTGTTTGGTATCCTTATACTCCAACTTATGCACTAGTGGATCATTTCGGCTTGAAGGGCAGTGGAGAGGTTTTTATGCCGAGTTCTTCAGTTTTCCTCTTTAATAACACATTACCGTGTTATATTGGGTTTGAGTTTCTTTTCCCTACCGCCCTTTACATATTTTCCTTGCACTTATATGTTCATCCATGCAGTTGTTAAATGCTTTGATTAATTAATTTGCTAATTATGTATATTCCGCATAAGTGTGTTTAGATTAAAATTAATCAAGCAGTCATTAAAATTTGGGGGTCTAAACTAGCTCTATCATTAGAATATCGAGCTTTCAATTATTTTAATTAAAATTAAAATGAAACCAAAGGCATTAAAGATAGACAATATAATAATTTATTACTCACACAATTTGTAGGCACATTCAAACATATAACCATGTAGATTGTCTTTTGAATTTATTGATATAAACTCAAATCTCCACTTTCAAAATAACTAAAATTAACATAAGTTATGTAGGGATAAGGGCCCAAGATTATATATTGGGTTTTGGGCTTTGGGCCTTGGCTGAGGACGGATAAACAGTAGTGAGGGTGTTAAGCTCAGAATCCCATGAGTAAGATGCAGACGGAAAGGCTGGGGAAGGTGGTTCGAGGAAGAGTATCTCATCGGATAAGCAAAGCACAGATCAAATGTTTATCTTGTCGTTCAAAGTGACCTTCCAGGAGATTCTACTGATAGAGACGTGTATTATAAACGTACAGGAGGGATTGAAGATAAAAAACATCTAAGGAAAAGCTGCTGCCACCGCATTGAATGCTCTGTAGCTAACTTTCTGGCCGCATTTATGTGAAGAAGATCCCCTTAATAATGTTGCCTTGGCTATCCCAACTCATAGAGGGCCAGAGAAGGTGTCCGATGGGACAAGCACTTAAGTAGTGGTCTGGATGATTAACAAATGGAGGGTTAAGATCATTTAAAGGGAGATATATAGTTTAAGGGACTCCTGAGAAAAAGGGGATCGAAAAATCAGGGGAGAAACACTGTATCAATTAGGAACCAAATTTGTAATCAGACTTGAGAGCAATATATAAGAACCAGTCTCCTCGGACTTTGCTGAGGACAATTTTCTTCAGTTTAAACTTGTTTATCTTCATTCTTTTGTCATCAAGACCTACTTTACTTGTTGACTGATTAACTAAAACCCAGTTTTCCAACCCACTCTCTACAAATTTATTGTTTTGGACTTTTTGGGCCTAAGTCCATCCAACTTTTGGGCTAGGGACTCAAATCTGGTCTTTACAAGTTATAAGAGGGAAATAGAGGACTTGTGATAGAGAATTAAAAAACACAAAAGTAAAACTTATCCACTGAAAGTAGAAATATAAAAAAATTTTAAAATAAAATAAAATTTCATCAAACTTAAAGTGTGAGAAACAATAAAAAAAATTCAGCAAAAGAAGGAAAACAAAATTAGATAAAAAGAGAGTATTCACTTTTTGCCTTTTTGGAAAACACTAAGGATGTGTTTGTTTGGAGGTGAAATATGGTGGATGGAAAACTTTGGAGAGAAAATAGGAAGGAAAACTTTTTTGAAGTGTGTTTGGTTGGGTGGAGAGGAAGGAAAATAAATGGTAGGGTCCAAGCATTTTCTTTCCTAACTCATCAAAAAGTTTTCTCTCCAAAATGGAGAGAAAACTGAATGGAGAAATTGGGCATCACATTCTGAATGGAAAAATTGGACATCACATTTGGACAAAAATGCCCATGTACAATTGCACCTTCACCCACTTTACTTTTCTTCACACTTTTTTTTTTCCCCTTTTTTTCCTACTTTGCTTGCCTCATTTATTTTTTTATTTTTTATTTTTTAATTGGGCAGGCGTTGCCTGCCTCTTTTATTTTTTTACTCTTGATTTACTGGGCAGGTGTTGTCTGCCTCCCTTCTTTCTTCTTCTTCTTTTTTTTTTTTTTTTTTTTTGGGCTAGTATTCTTTTTCTTTTTTTTTTCTTTCTTTCTTTTGTGTGTGTGTGTGTGTTTTTTTTTTTTTTTTTGTTTTGTTTTGTTTTGTTTAGATGTGATTTTTATTTTTTATTTTATGGACATGATTTTTAATTTTTAATAAATTTAGGTGATTGATTTTTTTTGGTTATTTATCACTTTTTGAGTTTTAATTGAGCATCATTTTTTTAATAAGGATATATATGTAAATTTATATAAAAAAGAAAGTGGAAAAGTCAAAAGTGATCTCCACTTTATCTCTTTAGGGTAAATGCAGAACGTGTAAAGCACCCTCATTGGAAAATTGCAATTGCTGAAACCTCGTGGAAGAGTGATCTCTACTTTTATTGACAATAGAGGTTATTCTTTAATTTAGCGAAAAAAATATTGTAAGGACTGGATTTGGATTCCGGCCCAAAAGGTAATTGGATTCAAACCCAATAAGACCAAAACAATAAATTTGTAGAAAATGGATCGAAGAACTGGGCTCTCATGAATGAAACAACAGCTAGACTTGGTTTATAAGACAATCAAACAAAATAAAGATATGTTTGATTAAGAAAATTTGTCCTCGGCACAATCTGAGGAGCTCTGCTCTTGTATATATTGAGTGATAATGGTTACAAAAGTAGTTCAGTTTTTTTTACAGTCTCCTTCCCCCACTTTCTTCCTTTTTCCTACTTTATATACTAAGTTTCCTTTTCATCTTTACCATTCATGTGTAGGTCAGATTTGCTGGTGTCGATCTTTATACCATCAACCCCTTCCCAAAGCTCTTAGGTAATAGCTGTAAGGCTGAAAACCACTGTTCAGGCATCACTTACTCATTAATGCGGCCAGAGTGTTGGTTGTCGGACATTTAATGCGGAGGTAGCAGCTTTTCCTGGAGATATTTCATGGCCATACTCTTCTCTATTTATCTTTAGTACTTATCTTCCTCCACGGAATGGTCTAGAAGGCTGCCCTTGTCGGTAAATCACATCTTCGAACCTCGGCGTTGGGCAGCCAAGAAGGAACTCGTCCTCGGCAAAGCTTCCTGGACTACTATAACCAACATTGTTCTCTTCACCTATTACCATTGGCCCCTTTCTACAGTATTTTCCCATCCTCGGATGATTCCTTATCCTTGACCTGGGCCTTAGGCCCACCACATATGTGGACGTGTATTCTTGGGCTTTTTACCCCTACAAATATATATTGAGGTTATTCTTTATCAACCGTACCACTGGTACCCACTTAAATTTCAACCATTAATTTCATTTGTTTTAATCCTAGTTCTTTATTTAATATTTTTTTTTTTGAGAAATAAACTAACCGCTAAATGCTACGACTTAAATAATGCTCCTAAGTGTAGGATTGTCGCGAAATAATAACTCAGAAAGTCTGAGGTTGAATCCACAAGGAAAAGAGAATTGATTAGCAAACCACTAGAGAATAAAACTAAAATAATAAAGTTTAATTGAAGAGATTTTTGATAGTTTAGTAAAGGTAATTTAAATTGAGAGAAAATAACAATATATTAAGGTGCTAAGGTTTAGGATCCACACACAACACATCTATTGGTAGTCTTAACAATATTTATTTTTACAACTCAACTAAAATTCATACGAAGGATGATCTTAGTCGGATGATTTAACAATAAGAACTCAAGAATTAATAGTTTAAGGTAGTTTCATGAAATTGATTGATTTTAGGCTAAACAAAACTAGTGAATTAGTTCGCAGGGAATACTAAGCATTTAACGTGCCCGGAGTCTACGATAAATCAAAAGATTATACAGAACTAAACACTTTTATAAATGAGTAAAACAATCAAAAACATAAAAACATAAGCATAAAAACTAATAAATAATTGTTAAGAATATACTTAAACGGTTGGGTTTCACCCATTGCCTTAACAAGACTTCTAGCAAGCCATAACACAAATAGAACTCTAAAAACTGTAAAGAAACTTTAAGAAAACATAAATTATGTTCTACAGCAGCTTTCCTCTGAATTTTGCCCTAAAGAGCCTTTAAATAGGTCAAGGAATCCTATTACAAGTTGAATTCCCGTTTGGAGAAAATCCTAAGTTTTTAGGCTTCACTTAACCGACATTTTTGGCCCATTTAACTTCATAATTCGGACTTTTGGTAAACTAAAAAGTTGTACCCCTTTAAGTCAGCTTTCCATCCCAACTTGAATCATCTTGATTGGACATCTGAGCCAAAAATTATGTTCCAAATACTAACTGGTGCGTAAGCTGGAATCCTAATCCGAATTGGATTTGGATTAGGTGCAAATTTCTTTTGATTCATTTCTCCGATTGGACTTGAATTTAATTGGGTTAGCCTTCTTTGACTTCATCATGGCCCTTGTAAAATTAAAGTCTATTAGCTTTTTTCTTTGCACAAATCCACTTATTTAATTTCATTATCCTACAAAAGACAAATTCACGCATTAAAATTCAATTAAGCACAAAATTGATTATTTAGCATTATTCCAAAATCAACTATAAAATGCATGAATTAACTCAAAATAAGTATGCTAGTGCTTTTTAATAATGATATAAATATGCAAAATTAAGCTATTATCACTAAATATACACACACAAGTTATTTTAATGAAAACTTGTTACAGGTCAAGCTCAAGCAGGTTATATATAAAACTAAAAATACAGAAAAAAAAAAAAAAAGACGTCTTTGATGGAGAAGATTTATTACTTGATTTTTGGAAAAAGAATGCTATGTAGCTGTAAGGAGTTTTTGAAAGATGTACCCCGGTGTTGTTTTGCTTGACGAGGTAGATAAGAACTAAGAAGAGATGTTAAGATTAAAGAGTACTAAATCTTGGAACATTCAAATTAGAAGTAGGTCTTATCAACTATGCTATCTGTGTTTGTAGTTTGGATTTAATATTTTGGAGTCGTGAGCTTTTGCTCTGTTTGTAATGTGTTTACTCTTCAATATAATGTCTGAATAATCAACAAAAAAGAAAAAAAGAATTAGAAGTACGTCTTATGCACTGGATTATGTGGAACAATGTTAATATGCTTTTATGCAATTACTACTTTCGATTTAAATGGTTATTGTTGACTGCATGTCACTACTCTCTCTATTTTATATGATCATATATGCTGTAATTGGGGAATTGATCCCTCTATGGTGCTTGTTGATTTTTAGCTAGCTTAAGGGGTTCAATAGTTTATGCTTTGAGTTTGTGTTGGGTCTTCCCTGTTATTGTGCAAGGGTTTATTTTGCTTTTAGGTTGGCCTTTGTGGTTTAGAGGTTGATGGTTTGCTTGTTTCAGTTGTGAGGTCTGATGGCCTAGACTTTGTAAAGTTTCAAAAAGATGTCCTATGAATTAATCTCTAGAAGAAAGGCCTAAGTAAATGAGATGCCATTTTATTAGCAAAAGTTGAAAATTTGTTTTCTTTTCTTTTCCTTTGCTTTTTGGGGAACCAAACGAGGTTTAAGTCTTGACTTTATAGTTAAAGTGCTCATGAATGGCATTTGAAAAACCTACTATTTACCTAGTTTAAAATGGAAATTAAAAAAACAAGAAGCCAAATGTCAATATTTTGCATTATCCTTTTTTTAAGAAGTTAAATTTATTACCAATTATAGTATAAAACTTTTATTAACTGATGCAATAATGAATATAATTAGTGTCATGTTAACAAAGTAATAAATAATTTTCTTAATTATTTTAGTATTTTGTGTTTAAAAATTGATACATCCATTTAATATAATGTATAATAATCTATCATCACTCTATTCAAAATCATAGTCCAATTTGGCCCTTTTAGCTGACTAATGCAAACATATTCTTACTATTTTTTAGTATAAAAATAAACTACAAATTTGTCATGAAGAGGCTAATGAGCCAAAAAAAAAAAAAAAAAAAACCTATGACTAGCCTTGAATTACTAACTTCTCATAATAGATGACATAAGACATGCATAATAACAAAAAAAGTACGAGATGAGAAGCTAGATCTATGAAAGGAAATCCTCAACTGAATAGGTTTGTTGAAGCCAATTTAGTAGTCTGATAGTGTTAAAGAGTTGTGTTTTCCCTTTTAGTTGGAACTATATATATATATATATATATATATATAAAAGAGTGAAAATGCGAATATTGTGCTTGGATGCTTGTGTTTGCCAAAACAAGCTTAGTCTAGCCAAGTATTAAAAATTTTGACATTTTCATTTTATTTTATTTCAAACATAGAGCCGAACTCGAGTTCATTATCAAACAATATTAAATTTTCAAGCTTGGTTCATTTATTTGTTGAGTAAACTCAAACTTGTCCACAAACTTGTTCACGAACTATTTGATTAATTTATTTTTTTATTTTTATTTTTTTATATATAGGGTTTTGTTAACGAGTGTCTTTAGGGCAATTGTTAATAAAAATTTTTAGGAAAGCCTTGATATCACTTTCATGGGTAAAATATGTAAAGCCATCAAAACAATTAATTGTTTTTTCTTTTTCCCGTAAAAAATTACTTAAAATAGTTTATAAACCAATGCCCTTAGGGCATCTGTTAACATTTTCCTTCTATATATGGTAAAATTATGACTAAAATGTTTTAGTCTTTCAAAAATCTATGAATTTTTACTACAAATGGATTGTTTATGTTATGAATAAACTATAGATAGTAATTTTATAAACCAATTTGCAAATTTATACAACTCAATCTTAAGTGTATATAAATATACTTTAAGACTAAAGAGTAAGACGGAAAATTTTGGATTTGGGTTTTTGTTGAATTATTATCGTCAAGTCAAATTGGGTTCAAAGTGTAGAAATCTTGACTTTGTGCAGAATATGAACTATTAAAAAAAGCAAAAAACTCAAATCTAAAATAAACAAAGAATTTCTATAAGTAATCTAGCTTTAGTTGAATAACTTCAGAGATTGAAGTTAAATACATGCCACCTTTATCTTAAAGCATCAGATATTTAGATTTTTACTTAGTGATAGGAAAACTCACATTGATTACTGCCAAAAATAGAGAGAGTAAAGGAACTCAAAATCTCTTAGGTTAACTGTTATGTGTTAGTTAATGCACATAACATGATCTATGAGTATAATACCTAGCATCACAATTGATAAAAATCAATACAAACTAATAAGAATTTTATGTTTTTATAGATATTTAAAGAATCACATATCCTAGACACAAACAACATTCAAATTGCAAACACAACATATATGGTGTGTTGAACATATTCACATTTTCTTCATCTGAACAAACTCCTCAATATAAAAAGAAAATTACTGGTCATTTCTAGCAACCCAAGGATCCACTGAACAAGAAGAGTCAAGTATGGATCTACTTTTTTCCTCCTTAACATCACCCCCCCCACCCCCCCCCCCCCCCCGCGCCCCGCCTGTCATAAATAAAAAGTATGGCTCTACTTGGGAATTACTGATCAACATCAACCCCTAGCTCTAAAGTTCAGCATTAGTTTCCCTCTTCAATTTGCAACAAAAAGTGTGAATGAGAGAGACAGGCACACAGACATATAGAGAGAGATATGTGTATGTGTCACTTTACTTTGTCAAGATCGTAGAAATTTGGGTAGCAAATTAAATGCCCTTGATTCACTAGTTGAATTCCCAACTAAATCAATAAGCAATTCATCAAGCTTGAATATCTCAACAATAAAAAATATTTACCAGTGACTTGCTGCTATATACTGTAGGCACGTCGATTACAGCTTTACCACTTTCTGTATTTGAAAATTCTAGCTATTAAGAATAAACCCCAAAGAAAATCAATGAAATTGGAAATTAAGTTCTTAATATCAGCATAAAAATTAATTGTCTTCCTCTTTTTCAAAAGCATTATTCCCTAGAGGTGCTTAGTGATTATTGGATTGCTTCTATTTTCAAATAAAGGTATCAAATTTTGGTTCCAACTTCCAATTTGTGTCTAAATCAAAATAAATTGACATTTAAAGTCACAAATATCAGTAGTTTATAACAATATCTTGAACAAACAAAGTTATTAAATAGCTTGAACACTAAGAAAATGTACAGTATAATTTCTTTAACCTCTACAACTCTTTTAACTTTGATATGTGCTCTTTAGGGAATGTGTACCAAAGAGGCAGCCCAATGGCCGCAAGTTTTTTGAAACTCATGCTGATTAGGAGTTAGAAAGGAATAATATTCATTAATCATCCTACCTGTTAATCCAAATTAAACTAGACCAGCATTCAAGCAGTCAAGCGTCACTGATAAAAAAAAAGGTACCAACCTTCACACAGGCTAAAGAAGCAAATGTTCACCGGAACACTTATCAAGGAGAAAACAATGGTGCTGGATAATCTGTTTTAGAAAAAAAAAAACAAAGACTAGTCACTTTCAACACATGAGCAAACACTTCAATATTTGACAATACACAGCTTTCTTTCTCTAAAAGAATCATGCATACACAACTTTTTCTCAGAAATTGTACATTCAAATCTAAAATAATTCCTTTTGCTAGAGAAAAAAAGAACCTATTTTTAAATGAAGGCCATACCTCATCTATGCCTTTTCCAGTCTAAAGTCAGTTATGCAGCACGTGCCAAATGCCAATTATGTTCAAGAACATGAGAATATGCATTAATATATTAAAGAATTGGTGCACTCAGCATTTTTGAAGTTTTATGACAAATTTCGCACAAAGAAATAACATAGAAACCTTAAAGAAAACTAGCAAGATTAGATACTTTTAGTAGATCAGAAATGATTAAGAGCTCACTACTCGTGAAGTCATTAGCACCTTTTATATACTCAGGGTAACAATGGCTCAAGCCAAAGCTTATTAATTTTAAAATTCTGATACAGGTTTGACTACAAGAATCCAATCAAAGACAAAGACCGCACAACTCTTTTTTGTTATTATTATTTAATTATAACTATTAGTCTATATTGTGTGTGCATAATCATAACTCATCCTGAACATTGTAACCACATTGTCTCATGTCATCCTGAATTTGACACAAAATTGTTCTAGTAATATTTGTAAGGAAGATAGGAGTAGCATCCTTAAAGCTATGCCATTGCCTTCAATACTTAGAATCATAATCCCAAGTGAGGCTCTCTAATAAAAGATTAATAAATTGTAAGCATCTAAAAAAAGATTTGATAAACTCATAATTATTGTTAATGGAAACATACCTTTTGAAAAATTTGTTCTCTGCAGTGAAAAATCCACCAAAAGGATTGTTAACCACTCCATAGAACCACCCAAAATTTAGTTTAATTTCTGTTTGTGCAAGAAAAAAATTAGACGAAATCATAAGATTATAATGCAGAAAAAAAATATAATTAAACCACTTAATCAAAACACAGAAATCACATTAAAGGTTATTTTATTTTATTTTTTTATTATCTATTTTCTCCAAACCTTATTTTCTAGCTTTGAATTTATGCAGCATGAACAAGAACAAGGGCTACGCATATGACACTGCTGACACACACTAACATGGGAAGATAATGGGAAAATAAGACAATAACATTCTTCTGTTTTTGTTTGTGTGTTCTAACACTTGTAAGTAATAACATTAACAACATACCTTTGTGTTTATGGCCAATTAAGCTAATAATTAAGTCCATTACATTATTAAAATAGTAATCAGGGATGACTCATGATTAGGAATGGCAACGGGTCGGGTTCGGGCCAGGTTTTTCCATACCCGGACCCGACCCGCGGGGTAAGACCTGTGGCCTGGACCCGGCCCGTTTAGGGTTTCGGGTTTTTTTGGGGCCCGGACCCACCCTAGCCGGGCCCCATTTAGGAATTGGGCCCAATTCATGGCCCAACCAAAAAAAAAAAAAAAAAAAAATAAGCCCAGATTCAAGCCCAGATTTTTCCCAAATTTTGCCTACATTAAGCCTGCATTAATAAATCATATAAACGTGTAAACTTTTCTATATGGCCAATCTGGATGTCTTCTCAAAATCCTCATTATACAATAAATCATATACCAAAAAATGTCTTAGCAACCTAGCATTTTACTCAATAGAGCACTAACAGGTTTTGCTTTTCACAATAAATCATCATTTGATATTGACACATTCTTGGTCTAAGAATATTCTTAAGACCATCCGAATTCTAAAAATAATTCCTTCAAAAATCCTAAAAAAGAGCAATTCAAGGTTCAAACAGTGACAACTAAAAAAAAACTAATCATAAATCAATAAATCACCTATTAATTATAAATCTATAAATCAATAAACCATAACTAATATCATAATCATAATTCAATAAATCATAACTAAGATTTTAAATCAATAAATTACCTAGCTAAGATAACCATTTAATCATTAATCAACAAAATCATAACTAAAATCACCGGCTAAACATAAAAATAAAATAAATCCAACAAGTCCAAGAAATAAGTATCAAAAGTCCAACGAGTCCAAGAAATTAAAAAGCTACAAAATATATCCCACAAGTTTAGAATAATTACAAACCAACAAATTAATCCAACAAGTCTAAGAAAATAAAAAAGCTACTAAATTAATACAAAATGTTTAATCTTCATCAATTGTGATACAACTCCCATCAATTGTGGCACAACTCCCATCATCTTCATTTGGCTCCGCATCATCAAGAATGGATTGAAATGTACTATCTTCAGATATAGTTGAAGAGCCACTTGGCGAGGAAGAGCTAGATTTGTTTGTATTTGTGTTTGTGTCTTCCATCTCCGTTTTAGGCTCTGCATTCCCAACAAACACAAAAAACAATATTTCATTACCATTGTCATCACAACCCAAACAATATTTAACAAACCCAATAATAGTATAACGCCACAAACACCTTAACCCATAAACCAAACCCTCAACAACAACAAAGCAAGTAGCAAGGCATGGAAGCAAATTAAAGTGCCTAGTTTCTGGCAAGGAAGTCGATACCGTACCGGTTGCATACCGGTATCGAAACATTAACGTTTCGTACCGGTTTAAATACCGGCCGTACCGGCCGTGTACCGGCCATACCGGCCAATTTCGGGCAATATCGGTCGGTACCGGGCGTACCGGCCGGTACAGAAAAAAGGTTTTTTTTTTTTTTTTTTTTTTTAAGTTTTGTAATTTTTGAATTTTTGTTAGGGTAGAATGGTAACTTATTTGCATTAACTTATTAGTATTATTTGTTTTCTTAGTATGCAATGGTAACTTTTAAGCTTTCTATTTTTTATATTGTGTGTTTTTTTTTCTTTTAATTGATACTAAAGTATAAAATTATGAATAATTAGTTTTGAATTGAGGAAATGTTTTATGGTAAACTTTTATATTTATTATAATATATATACACACATACATACATATATATATATATATATATATATTTATAAATATAAAAAATAGCGGTAAACCCGAAACGGTACACCGGTATTGACCGGTATCCGAAATATACCGTACCGCTGGGCAAACCGGTACAGCCTCCGGTACGGTATTGACTCCCTTGGTTTCTGGTGATATGAGCTTCTGTTGTGTTTACATTAGGCATGCTTGAATTTGTACACACAGATGACATGTTTGAATGTGTTTACATTAAGCACATGTACACATCATTTTGTTCATAAAAGCATACACAGATGACAGAACACAAGACACACACAAATACACATGTTCTGACACACACACCCAATGCATCCAATCAAACACACCGCTATAATAGACCCTAAACCCTCATTAGAAAATCCCCACAGAAACAACCAAACACCAAACACGCATGATGGAAATTACAATTATTTTTTATCCATCCAAAAATTTCCATCCTGCAAATCAATCAAAGCTTAAGCTTTTTAGACATTTGGTTTATCAAACACTTATACCAAATACTATGGCCATTGCTAGTAATATCATTATTCATCAAATTAGCAAAAATGCAAACACTTTCTGCAATCACTGAACTTGATCCAGCTTATATAACAGGTATGTGTTTACTTCTTTTACTTGGTCTTCTATATGGGATATTTTAATCATAGTTTGCTTCCTTTAATACCTGTGTGTGTGTGTGTGTTTTTACATAAATCAGTTATTGAAATCAAAATTTGGTAAACATGAAAACAAAGTAACAACTAACAAGTTTCAACACAAAAAAAATATAAGCTAAACCCAAAAAAAAAAAAAAAAAAATCCAGAAAAGGTATCTTTTCAAGTAAATACCTGAAGAAAAGCTGATCCTCTCCGATTTGGTCAAGCCTGAAGAAAAATGGCGACAGCGACGGGAAAAGTCGACGGCGTGTCTGAGTTTGGTCAAGCTTGAAGAAAAATGACAATAGCTCCAATTTGGTCAAGCCTGAAGAAAAACGGTGACAGCTCGAGGGTGGGGTTTGTGACGATGGTGGTGAGGCGGTGGATTTGTGGGTTGTGGTGTTGTGATTTGGTGGTTGGGCCGTCTGAGTTTTGGTGGTGTTCACGGTGGTGGTTTAAGATAGAGTGAGGGTGAGGGAGTGTGGGACTGTCGGATTGAGAGGGAGGGACTAGGGAGGCTGCTGAGTGCTGAAGAGTGAAGGGTGAACAACAGAAGAAATGGGGATTAGGGTTAGATCATTTTAGGTATATATATATATATATATTAGGGTATTTTAGTAATTTCAATGTACCCGATTTTTACCGGGCCGGGTTTCGGGTCAGGTCTGGGTTTTTTAATAAAACCCAGACCCGACCCGGATCCGCTTCGGGTTTTTTTTTAAACCCATACCCGACTCTATTTCTAACTGGACCGGGTAAAACCCGACTCATTAGGGTTGGGCCGGGCCGGGTACCCGCGGGTCGGGCAAAAATTGCCATCCCTACTCATGATGTAAAAATTTAATGAAAAATTCCAACTCCAAATCAAATTATACCTTTCTTAGATGTCAAGATATGCATTGCTTGCACATTGCATCATTTTTTAAAGCAATTACCTCATAGCGCTATCGGCAGCCCTGTCCCTAGCCTGGATGTAGGAAAAGCAATTTCAAGAACTAAGAAAACACATACTCCCTTCATGCCATGATAAGGGTCAACATTCCAAGTTTTTACCTAAAATATCTATACCTTGTCAAAGTTGAGGAATATTTATTTTCACGTTACAGATAACAGCCTTTTTTTTTTTTTTTTATCACATTAGTTACAAGAGATATATTTGACAGATAATTGTAATAACACCTGATGTATTTGTTTTTTTGTAAATTGTATAGAACGAGCTCAAAACTTTTAACTGCAAAGAGAAAAAAACAATCTAAGGAGAAACCTTATTTTTTAAACAAAAGAATAATTCAGATATAAGGCTTTACCTGATTCTGCAAGAGGTTAAGAACAGCAGAACATGCAAAATCATTAAGAAGCTCTGTATCACATTGAACAATGCTTGCATAGATCCATCATGGGCTGCAATACATGGTGAAAATCCCTTCAGTGAATATTCTTGGAATGATTGTGCAGATTCAAGGCAAAATCAAACTTGAGAGTGAAACCACAATTCTTGCAGCTTGCAACTAGAAACTAGTGCCTAAATTGTGCAGCTGTACCATTGTGCCTTAGTAATTCTCATTAAGAATTTTTGACATTTAACAAAACGTGTATTGTGAATGGCATAAAATAATATTTTTTTTAGAAGGACATTTAAGTGAAAAATCACAGTCCAAATAATATGGAATTGCCTGAATTGATCAAGTAAATGTATGAGTGTTTTGAGCTAAGAGGGAACATTTACATGCAAAATTAGCATTATATATACATGAGATTTTCTTTTTGCTAAGTATTTACTTGATATTGTCTTTTTGGTATGTATGTACTTGATATTTTAACTTAATCACTGGTTACAACAGGTACAAAATTAAAAAAAGGGCAAAGGAAAAATAAATTCAACAAGAAACCTTTTTTCTATTGTTAAGTACAAACTTATTGAGTTTTGAAACCATGACCTCACCATCCATTCCATAATTATTGGAGGAGGTAGTACCAATTGGCTATAGCTCATTGGTCATAAGTGACCTCTTCTCCACAGTATTTTTATTTATAAGAAAGTTAAAGCCATGTATATTGTTTGTATTGGATATACAAGCATAACTAACTATTTGCTCATGAGCAATGTTTACTTTTCTCTGCAAGGAATTCAAATAATAAGTTCTTAAGGTGATACTTTTTGTAATTACAATATATACATATATACATATATATAGATACATATATATATATACACACATACATACATATATATATATATATATACACAAAATTGAATTTGAATAGATCAGGAACTCAAAGAAAAATAAGTAAGAGAATGCCAAAGAACCATAGAAAATTACTATAATAAAACTAATTGGAGGTAATCACAAGTTTATTCAAAAAGGATTTGCAAGTAGGTGAGACATGAAATGGTTACAGAGCTATAGTCTTCAAAGGGATAGAAGACTTGTTCAAAGCTGCAGATATAGATATTCTTTCTAATGTCTACAAAATAAGGACGTCAACTACCATAGAAAAGACTTACATTTCTAAAGTCGAGTACCGTGTAAAAAAGAAAACAGCCTTTTAAAATTATTTTCTCACTCAATCTCTGAAGTCTCTCTCTCTCTGCAGCAAAAAAAGGCAACTTTAGCTCCAACCCCTATCCACTTCTATCCTCAATGTTCCCACAAACAGGAAAAAAAAAAAAAAAAAAACACACTTTTTGTGCACCATAACCAGCTCCAGAAACGTGTTCTTTCTTGGGTCAGTAATAGTAATAGTAATAGTAATAGGAGAAGGAGTGAAGTGAAGCGGTTGGTATAGACTTGGGAACCATTAACAGTGCAGTGGCAGCAATGGAAGGTTATAAATTTTCTAAGAGACAAACAGCTGTGGTGAATCCAGACCACACTTCCTTTCACTGAACGGTTCCAATTTTCTATTATATATGTTCTTATATTTAATCAATCAACTGTTTGTAGATTAGACACAGAATTTGGATTTGGATTACTGCTCACAAGAGCTTAAACTGTGAATTTTAATAATTAGTTGACTAATTGGAGATTGGAACTTAGGATTGCCAGTTTGAAAACTGAATTTTGGAAATGAAACACACACACCGATACTTCATAGTTATTCTATTTCTGAACATGCATAGAGGGAAACCACAGACTAGCATTTGTCAGAAGGCATACCTGTCATTTGTCAAAAGGCATACCTCTCTAATAAATTTCATCACAATTCTTCAAACTTAAACCTTGTCAGAGCGGTGTCAATGTGTTTTGGGCCATTTGCAGTGGCGGTAATGAAAGGTAAACTGGAAAACAAAAGTGTATTCTCAGTAAATATGAAAAAGAGAGATCCACTTACAGAAGGAAGTTACAGAAATAGCCATATACTTAATAATGGTCTGAGTCAAAGACGACAGCTCCATTTTCACTTTCTCAGCACTCGCAATGAGACTTAGAGCTTGCTTGTCTTTCAAGGACCAGTTGAAACTGCCTTGGGTGATGCAAAGCTTTCCTTCAAAGATATGGATGAAGTAATCCTCGTTGGTGGTTCAACTTGCATCCCAGCTGTTCAGGAACATTTGAGGAAGATGACTGGAAAGAGCCCATTGTGACTGTAAATCCTGATGAAGTTCAGGTTCGTCCTTTGCTCCTATTGAAACCATGACCTCACCCCCCTTTCCATTATTATTGGAGGAGGAAGTACCGAATGAGCTATAGCTCATTGGTAATAAGTGACCTCTTCTCCATAGTATTTTTATTTATGAGAAAGTTAAAGCCATTTGTATATTGTTTGTACAGGACATACAAGCATAACTATTTGCTCATGAACAATGCTTACTTTTCAATAGAAGACTTGTTCATAGCTGCAGACATAGAGATTCATTCTAGTATCTACAAAAAAAGGACATCAACTACCAAAGAAAAGACTTACATCTGTACCCAGTTCCATCTAGTACGAAGTCATCAAAATATCAGAACAGAGGATCCTAGGGAACATAATGATCATTTCTGGGCACAAAACTCATGTATGAGGAATTGCTTTCATCAACAGCTACAGATATCAACCCAAGAATGCTGAAGTTGTGGCTCTGTCATCATTACAGATTCAAGTGATTGCAATAAATAATTGAGCCTTTAATTAAGAGAAATAGAAAGAGAAGCACCCAAAGATGCGAATCAAAAAAATGCAACTAAAGAAGAAGGCATACCTTGGCATCGAAGTTTGATCAAGATTTCCTTTTCTTCTTTGATGGTGGACACAACTTGGAGTTGGAACCATCATTGACAAAAGTGTGGGCCATTGAATTTGAAAGCCCTGAATCTTCTTCTCAATTGTAGAAAGCCCTGGGATCTATCTCTTCCTTCAGTTTCCAAAAAAAAAAAAAAAAAAAAAAAAAAAAAACCAAAACAGAAAACACACCAACTTGTTTGTTTCATTTTCTTTGGCTTTCCAAAAAAAAGAAGGTACCTGGACTTGAGCGTTGCAGTTGGAATTCGGGTTGGACGAGAGCTCCGTTTCCAGAGACGGAATCGGATTCGAAGCCATCCGAAGTAGGACAGGTAGTGTTTTTGGGGAGGTCTGGCATAGGGTGGTCGATGGTTTCTTCTTCGCAGATGTCTAGAATCTCCTCCACAACTAGAAGTTGGTAAAAGAGGGATCGAGGAAGAGCCACAACTTGGATTCGGCAAGTGAAAAACATCAGATTTTTGGGAACAACAGATGCAGTCTACACCGACCCCCCACCTTCTTGGATGGTTTTTAACCAACTCCTCCATTTCACATATTACCTCAACGTAATTTGAGTTTAGCTCAGATGGGTTTGACTTATTCAATTGGTCCTGCAATTTCTTATTAGATAAAGAAAATATCCACAGATGGTCGGATAATTCATATAGACCAGTTGAACTAAGGATCACTTTTTTACAACCATTGATGGAAAGGTAAACATAACAAGAAGACGTCCGTGAATATTTCACCGGTCCAAAAGCAAAACAGACGTAAAAAATATTTGGAAATTTGCGACCAACCCAAAACGATATGACATTTCCATCACTCTTATGGTTTAAATTCAACCACTTTGGAATCTCAGTTCCTGGTAGTCTAATTTTAAAATAATAATCTTCAGGTTTAGAGCCCATGTCAGCCCAAAGCGAGCGATAGAAACGAACCTCATCCGTCAATATCCTGCTTCTTTTATTTGGTAAAATCACTAAAATTTCTCCAATCTGCGTTCAAATAGCAATTGAATTAGGGACGAAATTAACAAAAAATGTTTAAAAAAAAAAAAAAAAACTTAATAATAAAAGAGAGAAACCTGATTTAATAATCTGCTTGATGATTGTGGATTCAACGAATAGCATTTTGTTACATCCACATTTCGTACAGATTGGGGAAGCCTTGGAATTTCCCGAAGCTTCTTGCAGCATCCTATATTAAGGTACTCTAATGTAGTAAATCTGCTAAGGCTTTCGGGGATGCTAACAATATTAGTTGCATAAAAGGATAGACTTTTCAATACAGGGAAGTACTCGGGTTTCATAAAAAAATCTAATTCAATTATATTTTTATTGCCCCTGAAATCCAGCGAATTCAACATCAAAAACCCGCATCTGGAAAAGCCATCCAAAAAATCGTATGTCTGTCTCACTTTCAATTTGGCAGTGGGAATATATAGTCCGATAAGAAGTTGTAATTTGTAGATGTCATCTGGAAGACACCTAAGGTTTTTGCAATCATTTAAGTCTAAGTGATAAAGCCCAGTGAGATACTTGATTGATGAAGGCAACTCTCGAATACCACTCCCACGTAAAATTAAACTCCTTAAACCTTTCATTTTTGGATCAATATTAGGAAACTTCTCAAGCCTTAAGCAGTCTATAAGACGAAACTCCACAAGAGATTTCAAATTGAGGTTGTTTGGAAGAATTTGAAGTTTTCCACAACCTTTGAGATCCCATATTTGAAGCTTATCAAGAAATCCAACTGACTCATGAACCTCAACTAAATTTTGACAATCGGAAAGATCCAATCCTTCTAGGTTTGGGGTAAACAACTCAGGTAATTCTGTAATAGACTCACTCCTGCTGAGATTGATTTCTTTTAAATATTTTAGCTGGATTCCCTGTAGAAGAAAAAAAAAAAAAACCAAATTTATTTTCGACCAACATTCAAATAAAATTTAAAGAAATTGTAATTTATAAATACTAATACCAATTTGAATGTTGTCTCCAGTCTAATAAGACTACATGGCATCTCAAGTACAACAAGTTGTCGAGGACAATAGTTGGATGGCAAAGAAAATGGAAATTCAAGCCATTGAAGCAACCTTAAACCGTCGGGGAGATATTCGAGTTCTTCACATATGTGTACATTACGAACTATAAGAAATTTGAGATTTTTCATCTTTTCAAAAGCTTTAGCTTCTATTGGCATCGTTATCAGTTGTGGTGAGCAGCACATAATGCCCCGAATTTTACTTGATCCCTAGTTGGACAAAGCATTAGTTACACTAAATAATAGAATTTTAATTTTTTTTTTAAATTAAACAAATGTATACAAATAAACTTAAATTTTCTTCAACATTTAAAAACACACACACACACACACAATGGAAAAAAAGGAGATGCAAAAGAGCTTATACCATATTTGTAGTTAGTATTTCATGAGCATCCTCAAAACACCATATCCTGCTACGTTCTCCGAGCTCTTCTGATTCTTGTTGAACAATTTCTTTCCCCATTTGTTGAAGCAAGTCATGCATCCACAACTTACCAGATTGACCAACAGTTATGAGACACTTATCAATAAGTTTTCCAATTCCATATCCTGGATATAATTTGCAAGGTTCTAATATATTCTCTACATAACTCCTATCGAATCCCTTAAAGAAACATGCAATATCCAGAAATATATCCTTTTCGGTCTTTCCAAGTCCGTCATAACTTATTCTGAGCTTTTCTTGAATTTTTTCATGAGTGACGTTTTTATACTTTTCTAACGCACTTTTCCATTCACATATACTTTTTCCACACAAATCAGAACCTATTATTTTAAGAGCTAAAGGAAGGCCATTAGCATAATGTATGATTTGCTTTGCAACTTCTAAATAATCTTTCTCAGGTTCAATTTTTTGGAAGGCATGCAAGTTGAAGAGTTCATGAGATTCAGATTGATTTAATTCCTTAAGCTCATAAATTGGAAGATCTTTTCCAAGAGTGTTTAGCACGTGTTTGTCTCTTGTTGTTATAATGACTCTGCTTCCTAGAGCAAACCAATTACATTCTCCAAGTAAATTTACCATCACTTCTGACTCAGCCACATTGTCAAGAATTAAAAGAAGTCTTGTATGACAAAGTCTTTCCTTTATCATTATAATTCCTTCGGGTACACTGTCTACCTTTTTATATGTGCCCCGTGAGATCTTAGAAAGAAGCATCTCTTGTAGTTTGATTATGTCATCGTTTGTTCTTGAATTTTCTTTGACATCCTCTAGAAAGCAACTCAATTCAAAACAATTAGCGATTCTGTTATAAATAGCCTTTGCAATTGTAGTCTTACCTACTCCTCCAAGACCATGAATCCCTACCATGCGAACATCATTTGACTTCATATCTAAAAGCGATTCTATAGCATCCGCACGAGAATCTATTCCAATTGGGTGTTTCGTAACAAATAACTGAGTGTGATTCAATTTAGTATCTGGTATCTCTTTAATTATTCTTTGGATAAATTGAGTTTCAGATTCAATACAGCTGTCACACACAAAGCATAAGAAACATATGATAAGTTAGACAAATTGAAAATATACATAAATGGGTCATTCATGTACAAAGAGTTCAAAGTTTTGAAGTTATTGTGGGTTGGAATAGTAAGCTCGTCTAACGGGTAGTGCCTAGGGGCAAGGATCTTGTATTGGATTTGTAACTTCTTCTCATACAGTGAATTACCCCATTTGGTTGGGTTGCCCTTGTAATCTTTTTTTTCCTCATTGGAGATGTTGTCTATCAATTTTTTTTTTCACTTCCTCATCGTTGTATTATTTGTTTATAATTTTTATTGCTTGCTTTATTTATTTGTGACTTGATGGTTTCATTGATTAAATCATTAAAATTGGGTTGGTACAATCGGGAATTAATTCACAAATGTGTTGCATTTTAACTTTGGGAATTAATTCATCTCCAAGACTATTTTACAATTGAATTTCATGCGTGAGTATATATATTTTTTGTGAGCTACAATAGATTCTCAATTAAAAGAGTTAGGCTCTTTTGGATATACACCACTGTTAGTTTCTTTAAGACATTCTCTCCTCTCCCCGTGTGTGTTTGTGTTAAAAATACTTAGTGTTAGGGTCATGTTTTCTATGTAATTGGCTAATCCTTTGACAAAATGCACTTTACTTGTAAATTGGGTTCATCTAAGTTGGGTTTGATACATATCTAGTGTTTGTATTAAAAACATGAAGATTGATCCAAGAAACAAGTGAAGAAAAGCTGTTTTACTGAAGCTCAACAAATAGCTCGACAAAAAGTTGTTATCGAGACTTAATAGGTAGCTCAACACAAGCTTGATCTATCGAGCTTTACAAATTCAAAATTTCCAGATCTGAAATTCGGCCCAAGTTGATGTTGTATATATAGGTATATATAAGGATAGGTCGTAATAATGATATCTGAGTTTGGAGAATATTGTTTCATAAAGTGAAAATTCAAGTTCTGGAATTTTCTAAATGAAAATTCAAAGTTAGGCATTTTCGATCAGTCGAAGCTTTGGCTCAATCGATTGAAATGGTAAAGGAAAAATCCTGGAGCTTCTACCGGGTTTGATTGCTAGTCAATTCCTGTTCGATCGATCGAAAAGAGCATTCGATCGATCGAAAGAATATCTCGATCCATCGAAACTCGAAAGCTGAATTTTCTGCAGAATTTTTTGGTGATTGTTCGGAAAGGTTGAAGAGGTTCAAGCCTTGTGAACGGTTTTATGAAACATTTTAACTCTCCATACGTGCCTTTTGATGAAATATAACCCTATGGGTATAAATAGAGGCTCATTCTCCAAAATTGCTATATGTAGAAATCCTGTGGTAATTCTCAAGAATTGTTATCTATAGAACCCAACATCTTGGTTGTATCTTAGGGACAAATTTACGATAACCCTTTAGTAACAATAGTGTGGGGGCCAAATATTTTCTAAGGAAAACAATATTGTGCCTCCAAGTTATCTATTTTCTGTTTGTCTTTTGTGTTAACCTTGTTCTTCCATTATTATTTTGTATAATATCCCCTACAGTTGATGTATTTGTTTAGGTTTTCTTTTCTCACAACCCTAGACATATATAAGGCTTATTTTAAGAGCCGTCACACACGGATACAGAGACCAAGAGTGTTTTTTTTTTTAATGAGAAGCTACTGCGTTTGTAAGCCATATGGTTTTGTACCAAGTGCTTCCTGATCTTCATTATTGATGAAGTGAAGAACTTTGCAACCAACAACAACAACCATTTAAGTTGCTGGAGCTAGTCACATACTGGGATCCATGCAAAAGGGTTAGTCACAGATTGAAGATTTGTGCATTAAAGGAAAGGAGGCTACTACAAAATCAAGTCCAATTGGGTATAAGAGCAAAGGTTCAACTGTATGTTGGTATTTCGGGATAGATCAGGGTAGCGGTAAGATTCCTTATGCTTGTAATCGCTTGATTGTTGATTAGTAGATTCTTGGGAGTGATGACCTTAAAATCATCCGGTGGAATTTTTGCTTTGCAAGAGGTTTTCTCTATTTGTTAACAAATCACGGTGTCAAATTTAATTTCCATTGCATTTAGTATTTTTGGTGATTTATTGGTGCCTCCATGATTTGTATGCAATTTAACCTAATTAATCAACTTGGGTAATTGAATTAATTAACCGGGGTCAAACTATCTTAACCCAACACTAATTATTCTCAAAAAAAAAAAAAAAAAAAATTAAAGAGTTAAGTAATCGTTTTAGTAAACATGCAATGAAGTTTCTTTGAATGTCATTATTGAAATGATATTTTTTTTAGCTACAATAGATTATCAATTAATAAAATTAATTTATGGTTTTACTGAGCATACAATGAAGTTGATTATTCTTAACTTAGCATTAGATTTTCAAGAGATCAATGATTTTTTGGATTGATGATATTTGTTTGTTGAGAAAACAGTTTCTTGCAAGATATTACATATCATGAAAAACTATTGTTATAAACAGAATTTTTATCATTATGGACATAATGTAATTTAACGCTCAAACTTTAAAAAATTTTAAGAAAACAATTCAAGAATTGTATAAATATGGTAGGACTAAAAAGTCAATAGCTTCTCAACTTGTTTTGGTTTGTTATCGTACTTACTTATCTAAGATTAATTGTAACTACAAAATGAGGACTTTCTATCATAAATATAGTGAAGATTAAGCTCACAACAAAATGAGAAGACAATTATCTAACACTCTTTGATCATGTATATTGAAAGAGAAATTGCTATTAAACTTAGTACAAAAATTAATCATAGATTATTTTGGGTATATATAAAAAAGAAGATCAAATGCCATTTTGATAGATCATATATAATTGACTTGAAATATATTAAAAACAGTTTTTTTTTTCTTGTTTTTGTGTGTGTCTATATATATTTTGATGAATTGTTTATAGTTTATTAATACTTAGTATATTTCTTATGTGAATTTTTTTTATTCATGACTTCGGCTCACCAAAGACGAAATCCTAAAGATTGGGCCTACTGAAAATGATTTAAAGTTTGTAACTCATAAAAGCATACAAGAATAGTCATAATTGGTAAAATTATATGGCGTTAATTTTTATTTTTATTTTTTTTAAATTTCCCCCCATCAACTTTTATGACTTAACTACCTCAAGATTTAAAGTTTGTAACTCATAAAAGCACACAAGAATACTCATAATTGGTAAAATTATATGGCGTTAATTTTTATTTTTATTTTTTTAAATTTCCCCCCATCAACTTTTATGACTTAACTACCTCAAGATTCCATGAAAAACAGGATGCTTTCATAATCTACATTTAATGAAAACATTTTTTGTTTTTTGTTTTATTTTGTTTTGTTTGTGAATCACATAACAAAATTATTAAACTCTAGAACTCTTAGAAGAGCAGTGAATAGTTACGTACCCCTCCTTGTAATGCAACCCAGACAAGTTAGTTGCTTTAGTCAAAGCTGTCCTCCACCTCTGAACTTTCTCCTTGTTATTCTTTAAATTTTCTTCATGTTGAGTTAATGCCACTCCAAACTTTCCCTTTTGTTTACCTATTTCTGACGGATCCACTTTGTAAAATACAGGTAGAACCAACTGTCCATTATTCCTACACTCAAGAATTTTTACAAGTTCATCTAAGCACCATTGGGAAGATGCATAATTTTCAGAGAACACAACAATTGAACTCTTTGACAATTCAATAGCTTTAAGAAGTTCTGTTGAAATTTCTTCTCCTCTCTGAAGGTCATTATCGATAAAGGTGTTGAAACCCTTGTCACATAAGGCTTGATATAAATGACCTGTAAAATTATAGCGGGTATCTCTACCTCTAAAATTTAAGAAAACATCGTAAATAAATTGGGGATTGAAAGAAGAGGAGGCTCCATTGTTGATCTGGACAGCCATGGGAATAATCTATGTGCAAAAATTTGAGAAAATATGAGAGAAGGAAGATGTGATGAGATGCGAAACAAAATGAGTTTAATAACAAAACACAAATTGATATCGGAGGTTCTATATGAATTGTGATGGTCCACGTGTTCCGTTAAAAAGTCAGAATGGTCTGAAAGCTTGAACTCAGGGAGAGAGAGGGACTGGTCAGGGAGAAATATCAGACACTGAGACTTTAAAGCTTTAAATAAATCTTTGGTTCACCCAACCACATTTTCTAATTGTCTATTATTTTTACCAACTACCTCCCCACCTTAGTATCTATCTAATACTTGTCATTGATTTTAAATTTTTGGTCTTATCTTTGTTTTTAGTTTTGGTGAACATATCACTTTGGTCTCTACATTTTGGGGTTATAGTCAATTTAGTCCCTATATTTTTATAACAATCATTTTGGTAGTTGATATTTTCAAATTGCAGTTAATTTGGTCTCTACTATTAACTCACTAACATAAATTGCTTATGTGGCAAATAGTGTACACGGTTGGCAAGCTTGACGCTAACATGGATTATAAAATAATATTAAATTTTTTTATCAACATTAAAAAAAATTCCTAATTATCATTTTAATAATTACAAAATGCTACATTAGGAAAAAAAAAAAAAAAAAAACTCACAACTCTAAAAACAGAATGAATCTAAAGGCCAAAATGGCCAAATAGCACCTTTTGCAAAATATGTGGGGATTTACCAACTTGAGTTCCATGAAAATTTTCCACCGCGGCAATGGATGAGCTGGATTTTTTAAAATATAAAATGCCACCTTGAACCCGAGCTTCTCAAGCTCGAATTGTAGCTAATAACATACTTGACACCATTAAAGTCGAGTAACATGTGATATGCCCAATCTCTCACTCTCACTGCCAGAACCTGTCCCTCTCACTGTCACTGTCACTCTCACAACCAGAAGCTATCCCTCTCACCATTACTCTCACTTTTCCTCACTCGCCCTCTCCTTCTCTTTGTTCAGATGATGTCACAGTTGTCCTGGTCATCGAAAATCCAATCGAAACGGCGAAGCACCCATATTTGTCCAAGTTAATTCAAGGCTGATCTCAACATTGACGATATTGAGTTCTTAAATTGGTGATCTGCATCTTCAATTTCAAATCATAAGGTACATAACCCCAATCTTTGTTTGACCATGGTTTTGGTATTGTGGGAGAGGAAATAAAATGAGTTAGGGTTTTGGATTTTGGGCATTTGACTCTGTAGGGTCTAATCCTTCAATACCAATTATGCATGAACAAAATATCATTGGAATTGTGTTCGTTTTGTTTGTGGGTTTCTCTCTATTTTTTTATTTCTGTGGGTTTGACAATTTGTTACAACTAGCCATGAACCCGTGCGTTGCGTATGATAATTTTTTTAGGGCTGTCTCATTAAATTTATTTTTTGCAATTTGGACTAATTAAGAAAGAATAATGTATTTCATAATCATATTTTTATTTATTATAGGAACAATCATAAATGTGATATAGGAACAATCATAAATCGTAAATATAAATTTTGTTGTACCCTAATGAAAACAATACAGTTTTTCTCTAAAATTCAAAAGGTAAATTAACAAAAATATTCAGTTTTTAATAAAAGCTATTTATAACATTTTGTGAATCATTAAAGAGAATACAAATTTGGAAATTATTCTTTTAGTTTTAAAAAAACTTTCTCAAACCCAATTTTTTTTTTCCTACAATCCAAAACACCAAAAAACGTAACTAAAATAATTAATAAAACTTAACAATGATTAGTTGGACCAAGTAGGAAAACAATTTGTTGTCGATAATCTATTAAGGTTATTTTCATTGCAGAAATTGCAATTTTGGCCACCCAAAACATATTATCAAATAAAAAATTATTAGCAAAATCTAAGAATTAAATTTCTATATATTGAATGTAGGAGACTGCGCCCCCGACCCCCTTTTTTTTTTTTTTTGGGATGTTGGGCAAACCCCACGTGAATGGGTGGAGTCGTGTTATTGCCTCTCAAAATGAAGATTCGACTGATTATATTTTCTCCTTTAGATTAAGGGTTTTACAATGGAGTCACCACTTATTTAATTATTGGAATTGATGATGCATAGAAAATCAGTAGGCTGAATGCTTCGGGCTTTAATGGGCTTGTGGTTGCTTGGAAGGCTGTAAAAGAAAGAAACACAAGATAAAAGGTGACCGGGGTGAACCGGCCAAGAACCCTTTGATGCTTAAGTTAGTTTTCCTTCTAGAACTCAAGAATTCCAACTTTAGGAGTGGTGGAAACTTACCTTCATTTGATATGGATGAGTCTTTTTATAGTGAGCTTTGAAGTGGTTACTCGTTTAGTAACTTCCTTAGCGTGGATGGAAGTTAGAAGGTTCAGACTTAACTTTCATAACTGCTATGGAAGTTAGAAAGGTCAAACTCATCTTCCACAACTGCTATGGAAGTTAAGAACTTAGTGGAAGTTATAGTGATGAACATGGATTTTGCTCATACTTCAGAATAGTAGAACGTGGTCCGAATTATAAGTTCTTGAACATAAATTTATTTAGATAATTTCTAAGTGTTGGGAGGTTGTCCAGGTGCTTCCATGCTGGATGACCTTTTTACACTTGGACGACCTTCTTATACTTGGACAATCTTTCTGGACTTGGACGACACTATGGACAAACTGGAGATGGTTCAATTTTTGGTTCACCATCAATTACCCCCTTTGTCCAAGGGTCGTCCTAGACACTATGGTAGAACTGTTTGCTTTTGACACGTGTCGATGTTTTAATGGTCAATTAATATACTATGTGTCGTCTTTGCTTTGGTTGGAGTTTGTCGTTTCATATTATGCTATGTGTCACAATCTTATTGATTGACTTGTCGCGTCGATTTATTTTTCAAGGAATATGCCACATTTCAGCTTCTGATTGGTTTACGTTGCTTTGTTGACCTACCCCTGGGGCCTATAAATATGTACATTCTCTCTCTTACCTTTTCACTTTTTTGATATTTTCCTTTCTGCCATCTCGTCCAAGAGATCGGTCTAGTCATCCTCATCTCTAGTCTCTCACCAAGTACTTCCTTTCCTTCATCCTTAGGTTTTCGTCTTTTAGGAAATTCTATTCATTCTTATAAATATGTCTGTAGTAAATAGAGAGAAATAGATGAGTATCAGGACGAGTCTCCTAGTAGTAGTGGTAGCTATAAGAGTAGCAGTGAGAGTAGTGGTAGTAGTTCCTAAGATGAGCATTATTCGTTTAGGGTTCCTAGAATTCCTTTAAAGGAATTCCAGGAGATGCAACGTAGGATGACTTCTGGGGCTGAGGCTAGCTCGTCTAGAAGGAGTAAGTCACCCAGTCCCCCTCAAGATGAAAAGGTGGATGAAAATGTTATTTATAGTTGTGCCCCTGAGGTGGCGTCCACCCTAGACGCGAGTAAGTTGACAACTCTTGTAGGTAGATACTAGATTCCCAATGAGTTTAGACCTCATCTACTTGAAAGGGGTGAATGGTGTTGTTCCCCTCTTTTAGGTTTTGGTGTATATACTTCTTACCTATTAGCAAGCCTTAGGTTTCATCCTAATTCTTTCTGTAGAGGTCTCTTCCATAAGTTGGGTATTGGATCAAACCAGCTCAACCCTAATGGATGAAGGACAATGGTTGCCATGCAAGTGTTGTGGCGTGAGGTGTTTGAGGGGAATCATCCAATCACAGTGGACGAGTTCCTTTATTGTTATAAACCCTCAAAGATTAAACAGTTTGCTAGTTTTTACCAGTTTTTGTCTAGGGGCCCCCAATTTAGTTTGATTAGGGGTCATAGTTCTTTTGATTGGTTATGGAAGAAAGAATTTTTCTTTATTTATGGAAATTGGGTTGGGGACCCAATTGATGTAAATAATGCCCCATTCCCTTCGTTTACCAGTGCCTTAGGTCGTCTTCGTTCTGAGGGTACGTCTTTCTTCCTCTCTCTTTGTCTATTTTATTTAATTCTTTCCTCATCTAATCCTCTCTTATATTGGTGCAGCTATTACTCGTCCACATTTGGACAAGTTTCATTTGGAGCGTATTGATAGAGCCCATACTTATCTTGAGAGGTCCTTCCATAGCTTGGTAACCCTTCATCGTCTTGTTGTCTGGGGACTTGGTCTTAAGCCCACTAAAGAAAATCTCGTACACGAGAAGACCACTTGTCGAAGTAAGTATCATCCATTGCATTTCATCATTTCATTTTTTTTTATACATTATTAACTTTGTATTTTCTCCATCATAGGGTTAGCCACTATGAAAGAAAACAAAGGGAAAAACATGGCCAGTGGTACTGAAGGTGAAGAGGACGTCTAGGTTCAAGACGAGGCAGCTCCATTGGCCGTCCAGAAACCTGCCGTCCAAGTTGGGAAGAGGAAAATAATTTCAAGCAATATTGACCTTGGTGATCTTCCAAGATGCCAAGGTCTTAAGAAGCAAAAGCCTGATAAGACTCCTCCTCCCAAGGTTCCAAAGCTTCCAACCACGACAGTAGACCTGGATGACCCCGCAGTGAACCTGATGCCCATTCAAGCTTCTCCTTCAACCGTCCAGCCTGAAAACCCTACTCCCCTTGTGGCCAAGACTCCTTATAGAGTTCATCCTTCAGTTCCAGCCAAACGTCCTAACTTGGTGCTGGACGAGGATTATTCCTAGAAGACATTTAAAGGGATTATCACTAGAGAAGTGAGTGCATGTTATGGCATGTCAGTGAAGGACTTTGAACACTCTACCATCCATGATCTTTTCAAGGTATGTAGTTGTTGGGATTTATACCCTAAAATCCAATTTTTTTGGCATGTCATAAATTATTAGATTGTTTAATTATATAAGACTATTTATGAACTAATGGGACATTATCTTAGTCCATGAGATGCATAGTATGTGATTTATGTGATTTAGTCACAGAAGATATAAATCACAAGTTCTTTATAAACTCAGAATTTTAGTTCATAATCGGTGATGAAATTGGGCGTTTCATCTGCGAAGACTATAACATATCAACTAAGATGATTTGTCTTGATCATGTAAGTGGAGATTTCTAGTTGATATGTTGATATGTTTTAAGAGTTAAGACATATTGAACTGGACCGCCGTGAGATTTATTATTCTCCTAACAACTGTTAAATGAATAATAAATCTCACGACTTCTATTTACATCAACTCTAAATCCTAAGAGAATAATGGACCTGATCATGAGATGTAGGTTGTTTTGATATATCAGGAGTGAGATCTATAAGTTACAGTCAAAACCTCAGTATGTTAGGCAGCCGCATTTAGTGTTGATAGAACATATATTCTCAAGATGGAATTCATAATCTCTTAACGGAGATATAAAATATTCCATTGAGATAAGTTTAATAGGTTTGGTTATTCAGAGTGTTGGGCCCAACCACTTTAGTAAGGAGTTACTAAAGTATATATTTATATAATTGAATTTCATAAATATATAATGAATAACATAAAGGATTAAACCGGGTACTCAAGGATTAAGATGTAGTAATCTTCAAAGTGGCAGTCAATATTCATGACTTTGTATTACTACGAATATTTTAATGAAGGGGTTGTATGTATAATAAAGTCTTACGATATAATTTATTAATAAGGTTTAGAGTGCAATTATATTCTTATAGTGGTATTGAATATAACTAATGGTAACTTTGGACTTGTCAAGAGTTGACAGAAAAGCCCAAGGCCCATTGGAGCTAGAGTCTTATTTGTTCCCTTTGTTCCCATCTCAAGCCACAAACTAAAATCCAATTGGGTAGGCCCAAAAGGATAACCCAATTAGATAATCAGTCATTATTTAATAAGAGTTATTAAATAAAGAAACTACTAAGGTAGTGAAATGTACATATGATAAAAAGAAAAGAAATCAGTTTTTTTCCACAAGGAGAAAAAGAAGGTTTTTTCTTTGAGAGTCTATGTACAAAAGACTGATTGAGAGACCACACATCTTGGGCACCATGTGGAATTGAGATGAAGATTGAAGGTATTCTCAAGCCATGTTTTGAAATTCATTGCATCAAGGTACGCTTTCTGTTTTTTATTCTTGAATTCATGGTTACATGTTATCTTTCATGATTGAAGTAGATCTGTGGTTGTTGCTTCCGCTGTGTGTTTTGTATGAGATACAAAACCAAAATTTTCCAACAGTAGTTTTCTTACTATTCTCATTTTATTTTTTATGGAATTTAAGGAAAATTTCTAACTCTTCTTTGTCCATCTGTTTTTCAGGCCATGTCAAAGTTCTATACTGCGTCCAGCCAAGCCAAGGAGCTCTGTGACGAGGCTAAGGCTGCTAAGGCTAAGAGCAAAGAGCTGAAGGACGAGTTCCTTTTGAAGAAAGGGGAAGTGATCAGGCTGACCGAGGAGCTTACTCGTCTTCAAGGAATAGGGAAGAAACTAAGAAACGAGGTGGAAGAGCTCAAGGCAGACTCCATTGAGAAGGAGACTCACATCAATCACTTTGAGGTGAAATGTCAAAAGTTCACTTCGCCCTTGGAGAAAGCTAAGAAGGAAGCCATTGCAACATTTGTGAAGTCAAACAATTACACTAATCGTCTAGACCAATTAGGGGTGTCCAACTCAATTGGTGCCCCGACCCACCCGGTAAATCCGACTGGACCCGGGCCGACCGCTGACCGACCCAACTACTCTGGTAGTCGGCGATGGGTTCTCTTCTCCAGAATCTGATCTGGGCGGTTCGGTCTCGGATCTTCTCCCCAAAACTCGAACCGACCAAGCTATATAGCATTTTCCGGCGAGATTTCAGCTAGATCCATGAAATCTCCACCGAATTTGGTGAGATCTTGTTGTTTACGCTCAGATCCAGCTACAATCTAATGCGTTTTGCTCAAATAAGGCTCAGATCTGTTGAAAATATGATGGGTTTTCTTCAAATCCGACGAAACTCCAATGGTTTTTACTCAAATCCGGCGACGATTTGGTGTATTTTTGCTCAGATCTTGTGAGTTTTGCAAAAATCAAGTGGCGATTTGATGTTTTTTTGCTTAGATCTAGTGATTTTTGCACAAATCCAGTGAAGATCCGGTGAAAAATACAGATCGCTATCAAATTAATCTCTGGCAGCATCATTGTCGGTTTCAACTGATCCGACCGCCGATCAAGCAACTTCGATCTGACCTGACCTGTTGGTTTTTACGGTCGGTGGCGGGTTTACTCGCTGGAAACCCGATTTCATCGGGTCGGTTCTGGGTTAGGCACAAACCTGACCCGGACCGACCTGTGGACACCCCTAAGACCAATATTATGCTATTGGCTATGAAGACTTTCGCTCTGATGCCAAGGAGGCCTACCCTGAGATGGACTTTGACTCCTTCCCAATTCCTACTACAGCAGAAAGTTCCATGCTTCAGATGAGCTCCGAGGACATCAATGTCGTGGATGATGCCTTAATAGAACCTGCTCAGGACGCTGCTGAGCTAGCCAGTGGTTTATTCCCATAATATTTATTTCTTTTTTAGAAAAATTTATTTATTTCTTTTTTTACAATGGCCTTTACTGGCTTTGAATAACATAAGGGTTTTTGGACGATGGCCGTCTACCTTTCTTTAAATTTTTATGAATGAATGTCTATTTCCATCTTCAATCTTTATTTACTGTTGAACATGTTACTTTATGTATGAACAAATTTCCTTTATTTACATCGTCCATATTATATTCTATGGTTTTATGTATGCTCTGTCCACTTAAGAAGGCATTTAGCTCGTCCATGTTAGGATAACTTCCTCATGTTCAACATTTTACCATTCTTTATATTTTACAAGTGTAACTCGTCTATGAATGAAATTTCTTTTGCTAGCTTTCTTCGTCCATAGATTTGACTTATAGCTTGCATTATTCTTCGTCCATAGGCCGGACGGTTCTTTATTCGTCTTTGGGCAAGACGTGTCCAGCAGTAACTCGTCCAAAGATTGGATTGTTTAGCTGGTCATATTTATCCATGGATTTTGAATATTCTTGCGTGCACATTTACCTCATCCATTAGTTAGACGAATATACCTTAGATATATTTTCCTTTGCTTTTACCTTATTTAAGGAAAGCTTATAGACGTTACATCCTCGCGTCTAGAGATTTTGCTCGTCTTGGGCCTTTATCCTTCTTGTGGATTAGTTTAAATGAGAACTTCAACAATATGAAAATTAGAAATTCACACAACATTATATACATTGGAAATCCATAACATAAATATCGTCGACAAGCATGGCACATGCTTAGAAGCTAGTGTCTTAAGGGAATTGAAAATACTTATGTAAAAATGGACTAAGTTCATGACTTCGTCCATCACAAATACGTCCATAGACAGTGCACAAGTTGGAAACTAATGCACTTTTAGGGAATTAAAATACTAAAAAACATGTAGTACTAGTAACTAACACAAATAAATATGAGGAAAGTAACACATAACTTCAACTTTGTCCATGATGATACTTGTCTAGGATGATGCTTGTCTAGGATGATTCTTTACTGATAATATCTTCTTAGATGTTCAACATTCCAGGGGTGCTCTAATTTTCATCCATCTAGGACTTCTAAGTAGTAGGATCCCTACCTTTTGCAATTGATAACCTGTAGGGTCCTTCGCAATTAGGTCACAGTTTTCCATGGGTTGGGTTTCTGGTTGCTAAGGAGACTCTTTTTAGGACGAGGTCCCTAATGTTAAAGCGTTTAGGTTTCACCATTGCATCATATTGTCTAGCCATGAGATTTTTATACCTCATTGTTCTTTGTTCTGCATCCTTCCTTACCTCGTCTATTAGATCACGGTTAAGACGAAGTTGTTCTTCATTTTCACTGTCCTTGTAGTTCATCACCCTATGATTAGCCATGTGTAATTCTGCAGGTATGACTGCTTCGCTTCCATAGGCTAATTTGAATGGAGTTTCTCCTGTAGGGGTCCTCACAGTCGTCCTGTAGGCTCATAGAACACCTGGTAACTCGTCTGGCCATACTCCCTTTGCCCCCTCAAGTTGAGTCTTGATGATCTTCAACAAGGATCGGTTTGCTACTTCAGCTTGTCCATTTGCTTGCGGGTGGGAGGGTGAGGAATAATGATTCTTTATCCCAAGTTGTTCACAGAAATCTCTAAAGGGTGTGTTATCAAACTGCCTTCCATTGCCTGACACCAATACCCTAGGAACCCCAAATCGGCTTACAATGTTCTTCCAGACGAAGTTCTTGATATTCTGCTGTGTGATATTTGCTAAGGGTTCAGCTTCCTCACATTTAGTGAAGTAATCGATCCCCACTACTAAAAACTTCATTTGCTTGATTTCTATTGGAAAGGGACCCAAAATATCCAATCCCTATTGTGCAAAGGGCCATGGGGCCATCATCGGGGTGAGGTACTCTGATGGTTGTGTAGGGACATTATTGAAGTGTTGACATCGATCACACACCTTAACATAAGCCTTAGCATCTTCCTGAATGGTCGGCCAGTAGTGGCTTGCACGGATGACCTTATGGACGAGTGCTTTTGCTCCTGCATGGTTTCCGCATGCTCCTTCATGAACTTCCCTCAATATGTAGTTTGATTCGTCTGGAGCTAAACACCTTAGGTAAGGCTGAGAGAAGCCTCTTCTATATAGCACCCTGTCTATAAGGACATACTTAGCTGATATGATCCTTAGTTTTCTGGCTCTATCTCTTTCCTCTAGAAGCCTTCCATCCCTTAGGTAAGCCATTATCAAGGTCATCCAATTTTCTTTACCTTTTATCTGTTGCACCTTTGGAAGATCTATGCTAGGCATGTACTAGACTTCTTTAAGCTCCACTGATCCATCTGCTGACGCTGCCTTTGCTAAGGCGTCTGGTTCCATGTTTTCCTCCCTTGGAACATGAAGGAAACGAGCTTCCTTGAATTTCTTAATAAGACGCTTCACCTTGTTGAGATACTTCTTCATCCGTTCTTGCTTAGCTTCACATGTTTCATTTACTTGACCTATGATCAACTGAGAGACTCCTTGGACGACTATTGACTCTGCCCCTAAGGACCTAGCCAATTCTAGCCCTTTAAGGAGGGCTTCATATTCAACTTCATTGTTGGTTGTTTGGTACTGTGGACGAACTGCATATTTCAACTTGTCCCCTTCCGGAGATTTTAGTATAACTCCTATTCCTCCTGCATATAGTGTGGATGAATCATCTACATAGACGACCCATGTCTTAGCTTCATCCACCTCATCTAAATCACCATGATTTAGAGTGAATTTTACAATGAAATCTGCTAAAGCCTAAACCTTATTACACTTCTAGGTTGATACTTGATATCAAACTCACTAAGCTCTATAGCCCATTGGATCAGTCATCCTACGGCTTCCAACTTGTTCATTGCCTTCTTGAGTAGATGATCTGTCAAGACATTGATGACATGAGCCTGGAAGTAATGCCTTAGCTTCTTGAAAGCTGTTATCAATGCAAAAGCCAACTTCTCCATCATAGGATATTGTCCTTCTGCCCCTCTTAGTGCCCAACTTGTATAATAAATAGGCTTCTGCACTTTCCCTTCTTCCTTGATTAATGCCGAACTTACTGCATGTGGAGACACTGTTAAGTATAAATACAATTCCTCACCTAGTATAAATGGACTTAGTAGGGGAGCCACGGTAAGATAGACCTTAAGATCTTGGAAGGCCTTCTAACACTCGTCCGTCTGTTCAAACGCCTTCTTGAGAACCTTGAAAAATGGCAAACATTTGTCAGTAGCTTTCGAACAAACCTGTTAAGGGCTGCAACTCATCTAGTGAGGGAACTTCCTTGACATTTCTTGGTGGCTCCATGTTTAGTATTGCTTGGATTTTATCAGGATTTGCTTCAATTCCCCTCTGTGAAACCATAAATCCTAGGAACTTTCCTGACGAAACCCTGAAAGCATACTTGCTTGGATTCAACTTCATGTTATATTGTCTACGTGTGTCAAATGTCTCTTGTAGGTTGTCCAGATGTTTCTTCTCGTCCAAGCTTTTCATCAACATGTCACCCACGTATACTTCTACATTTCGTTCTATATGTGGACGAAACATATGATTAACCAGCCTCTGATAGGTTGCCCCCGCGTTCTTCAGACTGAAGGGTATCACTTTGTAGCAAAATAGGCCTTGACTGGTAATGAAGGATGTTTTTTCTTGATCTGCCTCGTCTATCTTTATCTGATTATAACCTAAGAATGCGTCCATAAAGCTTAGAAATCGATGACCTGCTGTTGAGTCTACCAACTGGTCAATGCGTGGCAACAGATAGCTATCCTTGGGGTAAGCCTTGTTCAAATCAATGAAATTTACACACATTCTCCACTTGTCATTAGCCGTCTTGACCATCACTACATTAGCTAACCAATCCGAGTAATTAACTTCCCAAATAAATTCTACTGTGGTTAACTTCTTGACCTCTTCCTTGATAGTATTATCTCATTCAGGAGCAAAAACCATTTTCTTTTGACGGACAGGCTTAGAGGAAGGATATACGTTCAAACGATGGGTAATGACACTTAGGTCAATTCCTGGCATGTCTTCATGGCTCCACGTAAAAAGATTAATGCTCTTCCTTAAGAACTGAACGAGGTCTTGCTTCATCTTCTCTTCCATACTTGTTCCAATTCTAGTAAAACTCTCAGGGTTACCTTCGTTCAGAGGAACATCTTCCAGTACTTTAGTGGGCTCTGCAGCAACCCTTCTCTCCTCTATATTCATCATCTGCACATGCTCGTTCATAGCCAACATGGCTAAGTAATATTCTCTAGTGGCTAACTGATCTCCTTGCATTTGCCCTATTCCAAAATCTGTTGGAAACTTGACAGATAGGTGGTAGATAGATGTTACTACCTTTCAATTATTCAAAGTTGGTCGTCCAATGATGGCATTGTAGTAAGACGAACAATCTACGAAGAGGAAATTTACTTCTTTGGCTATCTATTGTGGATATGCCCCTACCACGACGGGTATAGCAATAAGTGCCTACTGGTTGTACCTTCTTTGTTCCAAATCCAACTAAGGGCGAATTCACTGGACGAAGTTGGTCTCGTCCAAGCCTTATCTACTGGAATGCAGGATAATATAATATATCTGCTAAACTCCCATTATTTATCAACACCCTTTTAGTCGTGTAGTTTACAATGAGCAAAGTTATGACAATTGCATCGTCATGTGGATGATGGATCCTTCCAGTGTTTTCGTTTGTGCCCCCTTCGTCCTTGGTGGTCGTCCAGAGAGTTAGACGTTCTGTACCACCTTCAGATAGGTCTTCCTTGACTTAAAAGATTGTCATGCTGAAGTTCCTCCTATAATCACTCTTATTTCTCCAAGTGGGGGCCATGATGGCTAAGGATGGCAATTTTTGCCCGACCCGCGGATACCCGGCCCGGTCCGACCCTAATGGGCCGGGTTTTACCCGGTCCGATTAGAAATAGGGTTGGGTATGGGTTTAAAAAAAAACCCGAAGCGGGTCCGGGTCGGGTCCGGGTTTTATCAAAAAAATCCGAGACCCGACCCGAGACCCGCCTCGTTTAAAAACCCGGTTGCTAAAATTACTAAACTACCCTTTATATATATATATATATATATATACACGTATCTAACCCTAATTCCCTCTTCATTTCTTCACTCAGCCTCCCTGCCTCAATCCGAAGTCCCTCACTCCCAGTCTCCCACCCTCCCTCACGCCTCCCTCCCTCAGTCCGACCCTCCCTCTCCCTCATTTCAGCTCAATCCCACACTCCCTCAGCCTCCCTCAGTCCGACCCTCTCGCCGTTGACTCTTCCCTTCCATTTCGACCCTCCCTCTCCCTCATTTCAGCTCAATCCCACACTCCCTCAGCCTCCCTCAGTCCGACCCTCTCGTCATTTTTCTTTTTTTCTTTTTTCCCTTCTCATAATCGGTCTCGCCCTCGACCTCTCTGCTCTCTGGTTCTCGGCGTCTGAAGGTAATATTCTTTTCTTTTGATTACTTCATTTTGATTTTGATTTAAATTTGTTAAACACTTACAAATTTTGATGTTTTGAAAACTTTGAAATTTTTTGAAAAGGTAACAAATTGTTATAAATATATTATTATTATTGTTGTTGTTGTTGTTTTTAATAATTTAATTGTTAAAAGTGGGGAACGAATCTTGATTCTGGGTAATAGGTGCATTTCACAATTTTTTTTTTTTTTTTTTTTGAGGTGTTGAAGTTTTCGGAGTTGAGAGTTGAGACCATGATTGTCTCACTTTGTTGACTTTGTAAACGCCTACTTAAAAAATGATAAGAGTAATAAGGTTTTGGTTTTGTTTCATATGCATTTTCAATACCAACAAAACCATGATCCAGATGAAATTTAAAAAATGATCTGGGATTGTTAACAGCTCCAATAATTATTATTATAATGAAAGTTGTTCTCAACTTCTTATTTGATCTTTAATTAAGAATAAGTCGTCTACCAGTGAAAAGGCTTATTTGTTGGGACTTGGGAGATGATGGTGGTGTCCTTTGTGTTTTCTGTAGAAATCAAGTAGAGAATAGGGACCATTTTTTATTATTATTTTCTATTCCTTTTCTCTAAATAGAATTTGGGTTAAAGTCAGACATTTGTGCATAGTATATAACCCTTGCAGCTGTTAGAATGATGTTATCCAGAGTACCAAATAAAAAAAGTGTACCACATGTTAAAAGAAAACTGATAAGAACCACAGCCTGAACAAGAGACTGAGACGGGTGTGAAAAATATTTTAGAAACAAAAGGTGCCCCTTAATCACTAACTGTTTATTATATACTTTAGAGATTGTGTTGCAGAATATAATAACTAAAAATGTACAATAACAGTGATATTAATGTATGCCAGTTTGGTTTGAGGGTTCTGGTTTTAGACCTAACCCTCTAGAAAAGGTTTTTTTTCTATATTGTTTGGGTTGTGATGACAATGGCAATGAAATATTGTTTTTTGTGTTTGTTGGGAATGCAGAGCCTAAAACAGAGATGGAAGACAAATGAAGATGATGGGGAGCCAAATGAAGATAGTACATTTCAATCCATTCTTGATGATGGGGAGCCAAATGAAGATGATGAGAGTTGTGCCACAATTGATGGGAGTTGTATCACAATTGATGAAGATTAAACATTTTGTATTAATGTAGTAACTTTTTTAATTTCTTAGACTTGTTGAATTAATTTGTTGGTTTGTAATTATTCTAAACTTGAGGGATTTATTTTGTAACGTTTTAATTTCTTGGACTTGTTAGACTTTTGATACTTATTTCTTGGAGTTGTTGGATTTATTTTATTTTTATGTTTAGCTAGTGATTTTAGTTATGATTTTGTTGATTAATGATTAAATGGTTATCTTAGCTAGGTAATTTATTGATTTAAAATCTTAGTTATGATATATTGAATTATGATTATGATATTAGTTATGATTTATTGATTTATTGATTTATAATTAACAGGTGATTTATTGATTTATGATTGGTAGCCTTAGCCTATGATTTGGACTGATATGGCATTTGGGCCACGTTAATTATTTAGGCTTGAATATGCATGCTTAATGTAGGCAAAATCTGGGCTTAAATTTGGGCAAAAATTGGGCTTAAATCTGGGCAAAATTTGAGCTTAAATCTGGGCTTGAATTAAAATTTGGGCCTAAATTTTTTTTTTTTTTCAATTGGGCCACAAATTGGGCCCATTTCCTAAACGGGGCCCGCGGGGCCCGGCTGGGGTGGGTTCGGGCCCCGGAAAAAAAACCCGGTATCCTAAACGGGCCGGGTCCGGGCTACGGGTCTTGCCCCGCGGGTCGGGTCCGGGTATGAAAAAACCCGGCCCGAACTCGACCCGTTGCCATTCCTAATGATGGCTCTTCTACCTTTCCCTTTAACTTCTCATCCTTATGATCTCGTCCAAGAAGATTCCTTAACTTTCCTTGCTTAATGAGATTCTAAATCTGCTGCTTCAAGTCATAACATTTGTCTGTATCATGCCCATGATCTCTATGAAAATGGCAATACTTGTTTTTATTGCGCTTGTTTGGATCTCCCTTCATCTTCTCTAACCACTTCAAGGATGGATTGTCCTTGATTTGCATAAGTACTTAATCTTCAAGGGTGTGTAATGCAAATTTCGTCTTAAAGATGAAACTGCCTTCCTGTTGTCTCTATCCTTCTTCTCCCCTGTCTGAGCCTTCTTTGGACAAGGGCCTTGTTCAAGATGACGTGGGAGCTCTGCTTCCATCCGCTCTGCTCTCTTTCTCTTCTTGGCAATGATCGTGTCTTCTGCATTCGTGAAGCTTTGGATTGAATGGATGAGTTCAGCTATGGTTTGCGGTTCTTGATCATAGAGCTTGTGGATGAATAAATCTAAGCTAACTCCATTATGGAAGGCTGCTAACAACAGCTTGTTATCCATCTCGTCTACTGTCAAGGCTTCCCTATTGAAACGAGTGATGAAGGACCGCAAATTTTCATTATCTCATTGCTCTATAGTTAGTAGGCTGGATGAGGAACGCTTATGCCTTTGAACTCCAATGAAGTTATTGACAAATAACTTACTCAACTCCTTGAAAGAACTAACAGTGTTCGGAGGTATCTTACTAAACCAAACTCATGCTAGCCCTTTAAGGGTGGTTGGGAAGGCTCTACACATTATTTCATCTGAAACCCCTTGAAGGTGCATTGTGGTCTTGAAGGTCACAATGTGATCACATGGGTCATGAGTTCCATCATACGAATCCAACGAAGGCATCTTAAACTTGGAAGGCAGAGGATGACTATTGATGGAAGTTATGAAAGGGGAATCAATTTGATGAACTAAATCATCTACATGATTCGTCCTTCTCATATTTTCCCCCATCTCGTCCATGGCCCTCCTCATTTGATCCATCTCCTTCTCCAAGTGTGGCACCTACGCGAAGCTGTACCCCTTAAATGATTCTCGCGCTTAACATTTTCTCCTTCTCTAACTTCTTGAATTTAAGCTTGCCCTTCCACACACCATTCATGACGTTGCCTTTGGTTGATCTCTCGAGTCAACTCCTGATTCTGACGGGTTAGCTCTGCCATGGTGGCTGCCATGGACTGCATTTGTTGGACGGAAGGCGATTGCATAATAGGTGCTGACTGGTGAGTGCGATTGGGGTGGCTGTAAGCGTTTCCACTCTCCTGATGGCCTAGACTAGTGGCCATTGACCTTGTCTGGACCATACAGCTTTTTGTCAAAGAAAGATAAATTGCAAAACACAAATTTAATCTTTCCCACAGACGGCACCAACTGATGATGCATAGAAAATCAGTAGGCTGAATGCACCGGGCTTCAATGGGCTTATGGTTTCTTGGAAGGCCTGAAAAAAAAGAAACACAAGATCAAAGGTGATCGGAGTGAACCGGCCAAGAATCCTCCAATGCTTAAGTTAGTTTTCCTTCTAGAACTCAAGAATTTCAACTTTAGGAGTGGTGGAAACTTACCTTCATTTGATATGGATGAATCCTTTTATAGTAAGCTTTGGAGTGGTTACTTGTTTAGTAACTTCCTCAACGTGGATGAAAGTTAGAAGGTTCAGACTTAACTTCCATAACTGCTATGAAAGTTAGAAAGGTTAGACTCATCTTCCACAACTGCTATGGAAGTTAAGAACTTAGTGGAAAGTTATAGTGATGAACAAGGATTTTGCTTATACTTCAGAATAGTAGAACGTGGTCCGAATTATAAATTCTTGAACATAAATTTATTTTGATAATTTCTAAGTGTTGGGAGGTCATACAGGTGCTTCCTTGCTGGACGACCTTCTTACACTTGGACGACCTTCTTATACTTGGATGATCTTTCTGGACTTGGACGACACTATTGACAAACTGGATGGTTCAATTTTTGGTTCACCATCAGGAATAAATAAGAAATCCAAAATTAAAAAATTCCTCATTTTATTGATTTGCGAATGAATTTACATTGATCAGAAATTACATGGCTTTAGTCCTAGATACAATAGTATATGGCTTTGTTTCCTAATTACAATCTAGAAATTGAAAATTACATGGATAAGCATTGATCTATCAACCCTTGATCTAAGCTCGGAGGCTATGTTACAAGATGGGAAGTTGTTAGGCCCCCATCTTGCCTAGTGAAACCGATCTTCTAGACGATGATGGTCAACATTCATATCATATCATATCATCCAAATCACTCAATTGCATGTTGAATTGTAACGTGTGTGAATGTGATGAACCCTAATTCAATTTATTAATCCTTGCATTTGGATTGAAAAATAAATTCTAGTGAATGTGTATGAATAGTGATATCCTAGATTCAAATATTTGAAAGGATTATGAAACAAACATGTTTTTCATATTTTTTTATGTGGATTTATGATCAAAACTAGTGTTATGCATGAACATGTGATGACCAACCAAGAACATGTGAAGAACGCATATGAACATTTAAGAACATTCAAACATATTCAAAGAATTTAAATAAATACTAGCATGCTCTAATCCTAATCTCATCATAATAATATAAAAAATAAGTTAGGGAAATGGATTATATCTGCATTCAAGATTCATATTGTGGAGGAGGAGACTCTTGATGGAGGTCCTAAGAGTGGAGTAGAAAAGAAGAACTAGAAGAGGGAGAGTGAGTCTCACTCAATACCTTGAGTTTCAAGAAGACCAAGATATGACAAGGCTACTATACTTCATTAGAATTCAAGAGAAGAGATTTTGGTGTACTTTGGAATGGAGGAAAGGGGGGGTTATATAATAGTAGTGGAAAAAATATGAATAGAAGGTCATTTAATAAGGGTTGACAAATGATCAAAAAGAATCATGAACCTAGACCCTATTTTAGACTTTGGGGTGTAGAGATTAGTGGGAGTGATGAGCAAGCAAAATTCGGTTTTACCGTAATTATTGTAACAGCCTACAGAGACAAATTCAAAAAATTATATCTTATTCAATTTTGATCGGAATTGTCCCATTCTTGTGCTCAAATTGAAGCCCCCGATGTCTGGTTTCTGAAAAAATTAACCTCACTCACAGATTCAAAATATTTTGAGTGATATCAATGAAATTGTGAGTAGAGGTCATTTGCTAGAAAATAATTTCAGCACAATTAATATTAATAGGTCCCAAATTAGTTTCTAATTAACATTAATAGGCTCCAATCACTTCCATTTCAGACTTAATTAGTTCCAAATTTACCCTAATTATAAAGATAATTACACAAATTACTCATTGAATAATTAATGTTTGACTATCTAATTAATAAAGTATGTGGAACCTTACCATAAGATGTGGTCCTAGCCAATCAAATTATGACACATCATTAATCTCAAAACAATTTATAATTATAACTGTAGGGACTAGGTTTTTGGTTGCCCAAGCCCAGTGGACACGGGTCAAAAGCCCAACGAACCCCGCAATGAATTTATAGAGAGTGGGTCGAAGGTCTAGGCGCCGGCCGGCGCTCTCTTGTGGCGAGAGCTTTGGTCTCTTTTATTTAAAGAAAAAGACTTAATACAGTTTACAAATGGGGTGGGCTCCTTGGCCATGGGCCGAGGAGGCTCTTACCCTGCTTTCTCTCTTTTCCCTTCTTCTTCTCTACTCACCCTCAAGTTCTTCTAGCCCCTGTAAATTATTATCCTCCTCTGTAAATTATTGTCCCCCCTTTCTCAGAAAGGATTCCCTTACATTATATTTCCCTTGCCCAACCAATCCTAGCCCTACACTTGTTGAGTGATCATGACCTTCGCTCAGGTGCTTGTCCCATCAGCCGCCTTCCCAGTCTCTTTGGGAGTCGCGGTAACCAAGGCAACACTGGTGAAGGTCCTTTCCTCATTAATGCGGCCAGGGTGGTGGTCAGGTGCGTTTAGTGTGGAGATGACAGCTTGCTGCGAGCATATTCCTTAAACTCTCGGACGTCCGATGATGAGGTCATCCTCGGACGTGTATGTCTCCTCGGCTCGGGCCTTCGGCCCAGGAATGAAGTGGGCTGGGCCGTGGGATTATTTGGCCCCACAATAGCCCCTCAAAATTTTGCTGTCCGCGTCCTCGGGCGGAGAGGAGGATTTTGATGTCCTCGGGCACACGTCATGTACCGTTGAGTTTGACCCTCTGGGGGTACTGGAGTCTTTTCGCCTGCCTCAGAAGCGTTACTGATGCCTTGAAGGGCGCGACGTGCTCTTCATTAAATCCTGAAGGCTTTGTGCTCCCCACGTTCAACGGGAGGATGTCAATCCAACAGTGGGGATTTGCCTAACGGTTGGGGGTGGAAAAACCCGCTCTGTTCCTTGATTTTAGGGTATAAATACCCATTTGAAAGTCCGGTTCCTCTGCTTCTTTGCACTCAAGAGTCTACATCTCCAGCATAAAAGACCTGTCCGAGGAGCTTCTACACCTTTCTGTAAGTCACTCTATCCCCCTTTGAACTTTCTCCTTCTCCTTCTTTGCCTCTTTTTCGTTTGCTCCCTCTTAGCTCGCTTAGGCTTTATTTGGGATGGGTATTTTTAAGAAGTATGTCTTCACTGAGGAGGCGATGGAGAAATTCATCGCCGACTACAAGATACCGGCCAATGTGGGCTTGAGGTATTGTGCGGAGGGTGAGTGGCGCTTTCGGAGGCGGGAGGGTGAAGTAGTGATTCCCATCGTTGCCTTCGTTAAAGGTGGCATGAGGATTCCCGTGGGTCCGGTGATGAGGGACTATCTGATGCACTTCCGGTTAGCCCCCACTCAGTGTGCTATCAACGTCTTTTGGGTCCTGGGCTGTATGGATGCCCTAAATGAAAAGATGGGCCTGAGATTGACCCACCATGACGTCAACTGGTGCTATAATCTCCAGTGCCTGAAGGGCGAAACCTACTATCTGAAGACCAGGGATGACAGAGTCCGGCTCATTCAGTGTCTCCCTGAGTCCAGCAAGGGGTTGAACAAAGACTTCCTCATCGTGTCCGGAGAGTGGCATGATGGCCTTCACTGCCCGACGACGGAGGGGACCCCAAGTGGGCAGTGGGAAAATGGAGAGAGAGAGAGTTCTAGGACCCTAATCAGTTCCATCTTTTCTCTCGTTCCTCTTTTTTGCACTGTTTGGTTTCTAATGTGGATGTGTTTCTTTTTGCAGATCCGCACGCCTTCACGCGCCACTTCAGCCTAATCAACCGGGAAGACTTGCAAAAGGCGCTGAGGGCAGAGGTTTTTGTGAACGATGCCGATAATCAGGTTAGGGCCGCTCACGAAATTTTGAAATACGACCCGGCTCACAAGTCATTTGCGGCGCCGAAGCACGTGATCAAAGCGAAGGATCCTCGGCTTCGGAAGATAACTGTGACCGAGGACGGGTTTCGGTTCCCTGAGGTGCCCTCCACATCAGAAGGCGCAGTACCTGCGGGTCCCTCCTCCTCCCTCAGAATCTCGGAACCCGCCGAAGTAGGCCCTGAGAGGGAAGTGGAGGTTGCTGATTTTGGCCCCGCCGAAGACGAATTTAGCGTGTTTGATCAAGCTCACCAGTCCGAGGACCCTCCAGGAGATTTGGGTAACCCTCGTCTGACCGAAGCGAATTTCTCAGCGTCCAAGTCCTCTTCTCGGCAGAAAATGGGCTACAAGAAGAAGCCGCAAGTTAGCTTGGCAGAACTAATCGAAGGCCAGCCAGAGAAATCTAAGTCAGAGCTCCCTCCTCCTCCTCCAAAAACTCGTTCTGCCCAGGGCAAATCGGCTTCTACCCAATCAGGGCTTCCTCCCTCTCTGCCCAAGACGAGTCTGCCTTCCAGACGTGAGCCCTCTGATCCCAAGCAGAAGAAGGATAAGGGCAAGAGGCCAGTTGAGGAGAGGTCCGAGTCCCCACGGGAGGAGGGTGATGGTCGGCGGCCGTCCAAACAGTTGAAGATAGGCTCCCGAGGCCAGGACAAACAGGTCGACGACCAGCCCGAGCCTCAGGCCTGGCTTCCTGCCCCCATGCTCTGCGAGGCGCCGCTGAGGGAAGACTCCTCCCTCAGAGATTTCAACGAGGGCGAGGGCACGTACGTGGCCGACGCGGCGGAGAGGTGCCTGTTACTCCCAGCCGACATGGCAGAGCTGGCGACTATGAGGAGCAGGGAGGTTTTCCTCTGCCTCAAGCGGTACCTGGGGATGGTAAGCCCCTCAATACTTGTGACTTTTCCTAGTTGTAGCTCTTCCTTTCCGCTTTTTGGTCTCAGTTTATGGCGTATTTGTTTTGTTGGACAGGCCGTTCAGGCTACTTATAGGTTGGAGGACGTGGCCCATGACCAGGGGAAAGCCATGGGGGTGGAGCACGAGAAACACCTGGAGGCCACCCAGGTTCTTAAGCGCTCTGAGGCTGATCTATCCAAGGCCCGGGAGGAGCTGAGTGCGATGACCAGTGCCCGGGACACTGCCCTGTCCGGTCTCGCCGGTTTTCAGAAGCAGACCGAGGATTACTCGAAGCGCCTGGCTGAGGCGGAGGAGCAGCTGAAGACTGCAAAGGAGTTGCTTGCAGATTTGCCCAAGAAAGTGGCTGCCGCCGAGTCGGACAAGAAGGCAGCCGAGTGGGCGAGGGACGAGGCCGTGAGGGCCAAGTTTGAGGCTGACCATGGCAGGGAGGAAGCCCTGGCCGTTATGAAGGAAGCCGAGGAGGAGGCTTACGCCGCGGGGATGAAAGAGACAGCAGCAACATTTAGGTCTGAAGTCCCCGGGTTGTGCAGGCGCTACTCTGCCGAGGTTTGGAGGGAAGCTCTCAGGCAGGCTGGGGTCGAGGCCTCATCCGACTTGTGGAAGGAGGAGAATGTGTACTACCCTCCTGCCATCCGCGAGGCAACTCCAAGTGGCACTGAGGCCGAGGAGGCTGTGGAGGAAACCGGCACTGCTACGGGTGAGGACACATCAACTGCTGAGCCCGTGGCTGAGCCCGCCCAAGGAAGTGACCCTTCCAAGATGGCAGAATCGGGTGAGAGCCCCGTTGGGGAGGCGCCCCAGGAGGCTGTGAAGTCTGGAGCTGGAGCTGGGGCTCCCGCTGCTGAGGAGGCAGCTATTCCTGCTTCGCCTTCGTAGGCCGTCCCCTCTGGCCAAAGCTCAGAGAGCCTTGATGCTGCTATGGTCCAACCCCCGGCTGAGGGAGGAGTATAAGTGAGTGGGGCAGGCCCTCCGACCCTGTTGTCTTCCTGGTCCTCTGTGTTCTCTTCCTTTTTCTTTTTGCTTTGTGACTGTAATGTGGTGCTCACCATGTAATATTTGTGAACTTAATGGAATGCGAGTTTTACTTCTTTCCTGTTTGTTGTGGTTGTTTGCTTACTTGCACGTTATTCGTTCTTTCTTTACTTGCGTAATTTTCTCTTTAATTGCACCTCGGCCAGTCGCGGCATCAATTGTTGCAGCGAGGGCATGTATGCTCGAGTGGGCCCATCTTTCCCTAAGGGCTGGGTAGAAAATTCTTTAGGCTGACACTTAGGTTCTCCTTGACATGGTTGGCTTCCCTACATGCCTGAGTCCGAGGACCGTACAGTGCTTTGGGTTCTGGCTAACACTTAGAATCCTCTGAAGTAGTTAGTTTCCCCATAAGTCTGAGTCCTGGGATCATGCAGCTCTTTTGGTTCTGTCCAACACCTGGAATCCTCTGAAGGAATTAGTTTCCCCATAGGCCTGAGTCCTGGGACCATGCAGTGCCTTGGTTCTGTCTAACTCTTAGGATCATCTAAGGTGGTTGGTTTCCCCGTGAGCCTGAGTCCGAGGACCGAGCAGAGCCGTGGTTCTGCCTAACCCTTAGGTTCATCTGAAGTAATTAGGTTCCCCGTGAGCCTGAGTCCGAGGACCATGCAGTGCCTTGGTTCGGTTGCTGCCTTCAGGATAAGTGGCTAGCTCCCCATAGGCTTGGGTCCGAGGACCATACAAGACCCAGGTACAGTTGCTGCCTTTAAGGTAAGTGGCTAGCTCCCCATAGGCTTGGGTCCGAGGACCATACAAGACCCAGGTACAGTTGCTGCCTTCCAGATAAGTGGCTAGCTCCCCATAGGCTTGAGTCCGAGGACCATGCAAGACCTAGGTACAGTTGCTAAGTGGTTAGCTCCCCGTAGGCTTGAGTCCGAGGACCATGCAAGACCTAGGTACAGTTGCTAAGTGGTTAGCTCCCCGTAAGCTTGAGTCCGAGGACCATGCAAGACCTAGGTACAGTTGCTAAGTGGTTAGCTCCCCGTAGGCTTGAGTCCGAGGACCATGCAAGACCTAGGTACAGTTGCTAAGTGATTAGCTCCCCGTAGGCTTGAGTCCGAGGACCATGCAAGACCTAGGTACAGTTGCTAAGTGGTTAGCTCCCCGTAGGCTTGAGTCCGAGGACCATGCAAGACCTAGGTACAGTTGCTAAGTGGTTAGCTCCCCGTAGGCTCGAGTCCGAGGACCATGCAAGACCTAGGTACAGTTGCTACCTAGCGCTGGGCATCTTGGAGCGGTTAGTTTCCCCATAGGCCTGAGTCCGAGGACCATGCAGTGCCTTGGTTCTGTCTAACGCTTGGCCTCTGGAAGTAGGGGTTTGTCCTCGGTTTGCTTTACTGGGGACGATTCCACCTTCGGACGGATCATGATCTTACACATGGCATTGACCTTATCTCCATCTCGAGCATTCATCTTTCTCATTTGCGAAGCGTCCCTTGGCCGTTCGTGTTCCGCGCCTGACGCTTCGGTGCGCGAGACGCGCCTTCATTAATGGCCTCGTAAATCCTCATAAGCACAACGGTTTGCGACTCCCTTGGAATCTGGCCGCGTTATTACCATCCAAAGCTTCGTTAACCAGCTTTTCGAATTCTGCGTGGATTTAATTCCCACCTACCTTCATCCTCTATATAAGGCCTTCTGGGGGGGATGGTTTCCTCATACTCCATGAGCTTCCCAACACAAACAGAAAGAACACACCCCTCTAGCTCCTCAAGCCCCTTTAATAACCCCGCCGGAATTGTGACCGGAGTTATTTGGTATGAGGCGGCTTTGGGCGGGTGTGAGGACATCCGTGCCAAGAGCCATTGTGGCCGTAGCCCCCACTGGGCTTTCGGTGCGGCAGAATCTAGGCGTAACCCCGATGGCGCCATGCACGGTGGCCCGGAGGGATATTGTTGAAGTACCTAACGTCCCTCCTCAGAGCGCACCCCCGACGGAGGAGACATGCGAACTCTCATTATGTGCGGCGCCCGAGTGTTGCCGTCACCAACGGCCAACGCTCGTGGAGGTTGGAGAGAATCAAGGGAACATCATGGGGGAGGGCGTCCCGGAGCCCCTGCATCTGCTTCTCGCTTTGTTCAAGCTTTCAGCCCCCTTCCGCCCCCTTATTGTCAAGCTCTCCCATTCTCTTTATGCCAATAAGGGGACGAGTTGACATCTCCCTCTAGCTAGTTTTAGGTCTGGTCCGCCTGGGCCTCTGATTGTAGGACTAGTTGGTAGGAATAGTTGTAAAACAAGCCTGCCTAAGCCTCTGATTGTAATCTGTGACTTTTTTTGAATAATATCAAGTACTTTTCTTTTTACTGTTGAATCTTTTGTCTTCAAGCTTTTATCTTTCTGCAATGTTCTTCTTTTTGATAGTTTTTTTTTTTGCATCACCGCCGATCCTCCATGGAATGGTTGTTTAGAACAGTCGCCTGTTGCGCCAACCGATGCACTAATCCTTCCCACAGACGGCGCCAATTGTAGGGACTGGGTTTTTGGTTGCCCAAGCCCAGTGGACACAGGTCAAAAGCCCAACGAACCCCGCAATGAATTTATAGAGAGTGGGTCGAAGGTCTAGGCGCCGGCCGGCGCTCTCTTGTGGCGAGAGCTTCGGTCTCTTTTATTTAAAGAAAAAGACTTAATACAGTTTACAAATGGGATGGGCTCCTCGGCCATGGGCCAAGGAGGCTCTTACCCTGCTTTCTCTCTTTTCCCTTCTTCTTCTCTACTCACCCTCAAGTTCTCCCAGCCCCTGTAAATTATTATCCTCCTCTGTAAATTATTGTCCCCCCTTTCTCAGAAAGGATTCCCTTACATTATATTTCCCTTGCCCAACCAATCCTAGCCCTACACTTGTTGAGTGATCATGACCTTCGCTCAGGTGCTTGTCCCATCAGCCGCCTTCCCAGTCTCTTTGGGAGTCGCGGTAACCAAGGCAACACTGGTGAAAGTCCTTTTCTCATTAATGCGGCCAGGGTGGTGGTCAGGTGCGTTTAGTGTGGAGATGACAGCTTGCTGCGAGCATATTCCTTAAACTCTCGGACGTCCGATGATGAGGTCATCCTCGGACGTGTATGTCTCCTCGGCTCGGGCCTTCGGCCCAGGAATGAAGTGGGCTGGGCCGTGGGATTATTTGGCCCCACAATAACCAATTGGAATCAATTGTCCATAATCACATATAGTTGGATTCAATTTGTGATAGTGCATTTTGACCATTAAAACTTGATTTGATGATAACTTTCAAACTGATGGTCTGATTAAGGCTTATGACTAGTCGATTTGATCGTTACAACATTAAGATCATTTTGATGAAATGAGATTAAGGATCTAATAGCTAGAATTAAGATGCCTATTTCCAAGGTGATATTACTCTTTTACTCTCCATGCGAGGTTAAATGTGGGTTGCAAAATGGGATGTCAGCAATGAATTGATAATAATACAATTGTAGAAGCTAAAGTATGTCACCCATCCGATTATTTTCATTTGACTAACTTTTGCTTTTCTCTGAATAAATGATATTATAGAGTACTTCTAATACAACTATTAAAAGTACTTTGTCTACCCTAAAGGATTAAACAATAAAAATAGTAAAGTTTCATAGTTTAACATCTAAATTGATCACTATAAAAAATCAAATTCTAACTTGAAAAACAACTAATTATTAACCCAAATCAAATCAATAAAGGAAAAAAAAAACTTGTGATTGGAAATCAGTATACCAAGCTACCTAAATATGCATAAAAGTCGATATAAATTTACCAAAAAGATAAATAAATGATGTGACAATTAAATCAATAATAACAAAAAGAACCATTAGTAGGAAAAAAAAAGTGGTTGAAACAATAAAAAAAATTTTACCAAAAGAGAAACAAAATTGGAGAAAGAGAGAGAGTATTGACCTTTTCGTCGTGGACAACTTGGAAGGAATAGAGGAGAGAGGTGGAAATGAGTAAGTAGAAATTTGTATGAAAATTAAGATGGAAGAGGAAGGGTGGAAGTAGATGAAAGGTTGAACAAAGTGAAACTGTAGAATTTAAGAAGATATAAAGGAAAAAAAATTAAAAATCTAAAGGGAATCAAATGACAATTAAAAAAAAAAAAAGAATTATTGGAGGGGATGAAAGATTGATCTAATAAGACAATGGTTGAAGAAGATGAGAAGTTGAACAAAGTAAGAATTGCCAAAACAAAAACAAAAAAATAAGAAAAGATGCTAAGGATGTAGTGCATAAAGAGCTTTATAAAAGTTATTACAAAACTTCCGTTATTATATATAGTATAGAAATGTATGGACTTTTTTTTTTTTTTTTTTTTTTTGGTTATTTGGTTTTTTTTAGTTACAAAAATTTCATTATTTATTTATAAACATCTAAATTAAAGTTGATGAATTTGTAAAGACAAAATTATATGTAATGTTAAAACCACCAAAGATAAATGTGTAAAGTCAATAATCTATTTACATTTTTTTGTAAAAAAAAAAAAGAATAAAAAATAAATTCAAAATTAAAGTAGATGAATATGTAAAGGGAAAATTATATGTAAGATTAAAACTTAAAACCGCTCAAGATGAATGTGCAGAGTCAATAATCTAATTATAATTTTTTGTAAAAAAAAAAAAAGGATTAAATAATAAATAAATAAAAATTAATAATTATGTGGCCAATGATGTGGGCAACAGGAGCTCAGCAATAATAAACGCTACACTTCAGCTTTTGCAAACAAGTATATTAATTATTATAACTAATTTTTAAATGACCTAAAATCATATAAAATCGTCATATAAGGAAATAAATTTCCCTGCCATTTGTATCTATTTTGAAAGGTTTTGAAGGTGTGATAGAATATTAAAGTGCAATTATTTTTTTTTTTTGGTGCGATTTGAGATACAATAACAGGACAAAATTCATGCCCACCAATCACCATAAATGTAAAATAGAAAATTTATTGTAAATCTTAAACCTTTTATAAACATCACAAACATTTATAAAAATTATAGGGGTAAAATACTATTTTAGTTTTTAAACTTTACAAAAAGTTTGTTTTTCAACCCTAAATTTTAAGAAGTTTTTTTTTTCATCCTTAAACTATTGAAAAGTTTAACTTTTATCCCTAAACTATTGAAGATATTTTATTTATGTTCTTAAACTACACCAAAAATTTGGTTTTCATCCTTAAACTATTGAAAAATGTTCTATTTTCATCCTTATCTATTTTTATCTCTAAACTATTGAAAAAATTCTTTACTAAGTTTAGGGAAGAAAAATAACATTTTAAAGTTTATGGATGAAAAACAAACTTTTAGTAAAGTTTAGGGACCAAAATTACATTATCTCTATTATTTCTAAACTTACAACATATTCAATACACTGGCTAAATCATGCAAGATGATAAATGACTTTCCTGTACAATTTTTTGGAGCAATGTACAATTCTGCACAAAAAAATAATAATAAGAAAATTGCAAAAAAAAAAAAGGACCAAAATAAACAAAAATAGTGCAACATATAAATAAATAAACAAAATACTTCATAATAAAAACATGATAAAATATTCTATCACACCTCCAAAACCCTTCAAAGTAGATGAATTTATATTTAAATTGAATACTAGCCTCTGAGCACACACTCACGCGCGTGCTCAAATGCTCTTCTATTTTTTTGAGTAAAAGTTAATAATTTGCATTAATTATAATTTGCGATTACTACATTTTCTAATCACAAAAAACCTAGGGGTATTATGAGCATTATGCGTTTGTAGGTGAAATAATTTTCAAGATTTATAGTTTTGAAAAATGCATGCCACCATTCATCATACCTTCATTGACATGGTGTTAGGAGGTTCTTATACTGTCCTAACAATTTGGCCTTACATATATGTATATATATGTGTGTGTGTGTGTGTTGCTGTTTGTGGACATTTATGCTGGGAGTTGCTCTAGGCTCCCTATGGTGCTCTAAGCACAAGTCATCGACCTAACTTGATAAAGTCAAGTTGAGTTGAAAAAAACCTTCTATTCAACCCAAACTGACAATGCACACCCCTACCCTCAAATTTTGTGAGTTCAAAATAATTGATGTGTTTTATTTGCAGCATAGTCATATTTCCGTCGGGATGTTAGAAACATAATTACAAATTTTTTTCTAATTGAGATTGTTAACTTATTAGCATTACAAAGATTTATTTTAGCAATTTTGGTACCTGTGATAATGCATAGTCATTATGTCTCATATGTGATTCTTGACACCATAAAAATTGCAATGTCAATTAATTTTAACCGACTAATTGTAAAGCATATAATACAATATGCGTTACGTATAAAGATACTGTGCTACGTTCAAATCCTGCAATACTCCATGCACCACAATGAATACGTAGGTATAATCACGTTATCTACGATATCCCCAAATCAGGCTTGTTTTGCTAATAAAAACAAATTTTTGGGAAAATCACGCTCACACAAATAAACGTGTATATATATATATATATATAAGCAAATTTATGTTAACCTCACTCCAACGAACAAAGAGCCAATAAAAATACAGAATAAATTGATGTTTATATTAATTTTTTATTTTTATTTATTGTGGTTTGCAAATAATCGGATTTCAATTCAGGGGCTGTCAATATGTTATTTGGAATTGGAAGGAGTGATATAATTTAATCGTAGGAGCTATCAGTAGTATTGACTTGAATTTCTTTCCATACGCAGTTGTGAAGGTGTTCATCTGTTTCTTATTATATGGTGTCAATTTATTGAATTGAAAGTTTTTTTTTTTTAATGATTATTTTTCCTACATATCGATTATTTTCAGATGTGTTTGTTCTCTATGTCTGAGGAGCTTGATTAAATAGAAGGTCTCAAATCTAGCTTTTGTTCTCTATGTCTATGGAGCTTGATTAAATCGGACAGCTAACTGATGCTTTAGATGGATCCCTGCTGCCCGATATTGCAAAACCAAATTTAGAAGGCTTCAAATGCTCTCCAGCATGTGATCTCGTTCTTGATATTAATTTTTAATTTTTTGAAACTTATTTCTACTTCACAAACATGTCTATATTTTCTCGTAAGTAAACACAATAATATAAAGAGTACACTCATTTTACAATAGTTTGAGGGGGAGAAAAAAAAATTAAATTCCTTCCTTTATATTATAATCTTCTCTCTAATAATGTCACGTGTTGCATTCTAAAAAATCTGTAAATTGATACAGCCTTTTGCACTCGATTTAAGCTTGTTTGCTAGGGCTAGCTAGGATTTTAAATTAAGATATATATACCACAAAAATGAAAAAAAGTTCTTGCAAGTTGCAACTTTCTCTTTCTCTTTCTCGGTTTTTCAAAACTTTCAAATGATCACGCCCAAGAAAGAGACTTTACAGCTAGCATGCTTTAAAAACCTTTCAGACTGATATGTTGCAAGTTGCAACATATATATGTGTGTGTGTGTGTGTGTGTGTGTGTGTGTGTGTGTGTGTGTGTGTGTGTGTGTGTGTGGTTAAAAAGTCAAAAGCCGTGTTTGATTTCTTATTCCTTAATCAAAAGAAATCCTGCACTAGTAACTAAAATAGTGCAACCACAACTAACTTGAATCGGATAAAGATTGAAGTTTCATCTTTTTATGAAAATTTTAGCATAGGATAAGGACTTTTTGTCCTTTACCAAGTACCCTTAATCAAAAGAAATCCTGCACTAGTAACTAAAATAGTGCAACCACGACTAACTTGAATCGGATAAGGATTGAAGTTTCATCTTTTTACGAAAATTCTAGCATAAGATAAGGACTTTTTGTCCTTTACCAAGTACCTAGTATAATTGTTGTGAAGTTACATCAAGTGTAACTTGAACCCATCTCTATATTTATATATATATATATATATGTTGTTAAAAAGTTGAAAGCCATGTTTGATTTCTTATTCCTTAATCAAAAGAAATCCCGCACTAGTAACTAAAATAGTGCAACCACGACTAACTTGAATCGGATAAGGATTGAAGTTTCATCTTTTGACGAAAATTCTAGCATAAGATAATGACTTTTTGTCCTTTACCAAGTACTTAACGACATCTGAAGTAGCTCTTGTGAAGTTATACCAAGTGAAATTTGAACTCATTTTTATATCTATATATATAAATATGTTGTTAAAAAGTTGAAAGCCATGTTCGATTTTTTATTCCTTAATCAAAAGAAATCTTGCACTAGTAACTAAAATAGTGCAACCACGACTAACTTGAATCGGATAAGGATTGAAGTTTCATCTTTTTACGAAAATTCTAGCATAAGATAAGGACTTTTTGGCCTTTACCAAGTACTTAACGACACCATTCATGAACTTTGGAATTACGAAAATTCTAGCATAAGATAAGAACTTTTTGTCCTTTACCAAGTACTTAACGACACCATTCATGAATTTTGGAATAATTTTAATTTGGAATGAGAATTATTTAAGCAAAACAGGAACACAACTAAACAATCCAAAATCATTTTTTAAATTGTAAACTTAACAGCTGAACAAAACTTCAATTGTTATTGTCTTTCTTGTCTTCAAGCCCACAATTGACACCCACAAGATAGAACACAAGACCATGTGAGAGAGGGAGAGAAGATGAAGATGATGGAGAGGAGAGAGTTAACGCTGTTTTTAATTTTTCTATTTTTAATAAGAAGAATTAATGACTTAGTTACTAATTTCTAGGGAACAATAAATACATGACTATAAGTGTTTTTTTCACCCTTAGATCTAATACAAATCAATGGTCTTAAAAATGTATAACTTTTGTGAAGTTACACCAGGTGTAATTTAAACCAATCTCTTTAATAAAATATAATATTAATTTGATTGTTATTATTTTCTAATATATGTATCTATTACTTTTTATTGGGCTTGGATGAGCAAAACTTAGGTATAGTACTTAGGTGTTATTCCTTAGATTCTCCTTTTAAGATTCTACTATGTGAATTTTTTCTCATAGGATGGAAGTGTATTTTTGAGTTAAGTAGCTACATAGCTAAATCTTAAGAGGAGAACCTAAGGAACAGCACCTAAGGTATTGTATCTAAGTTTTGTCCGGTTTGGATTAGAATTTCAGGTTAGTCATTGACAATATGGTTATATTTATGAGATTTAATCAATAAAACTTAAATTAATGAATATATATTTATTTATAGCGGTAATTTCAAAACGGTACACTAGTATTGACCAGTATCGAAATATTTCATTTTAATGGCCAAATCGAAACGGCTTCTGGTACGAAATTGACTCCCTTGATTTCAATGATCATGCATGGTTCTTTGTCAAAGCCACACATCTTAGTAGGGAGGGCAATTTTAATCCTCTTAATGGACATGTTTTACCTGCCTCGCATAGCAAATGAGGCAGGCATGGAGGTTAACATTTTTCTCCATACCTATCTTCCGTGCACTCGCCTATTTTATATTTAGACAATTACAAATATTTTTTTATAGGTTTTTTATAACGCACATATATGTGCTTTTAATTTTCAAACTTTAAATTTATGATATTTTTTATGTTGTATTACTGAATTTATATTTTTTTGTTTTAAGATTTAAATTGTTTATATTTTTTAACTGTTATATTGTCATTTTTGAATTGTTTTTGTGTTTCTTAATAATTGAATTGTTGTATTGTTATGCTTTGAGAAAGTTTTGTAATGTTAGAACTTGTTTTTTTTTTAATTAATGTTTTATGAGTTTTGATTTAACGTATTCAAAATAAATTATTCATAAATTATATATATATATATATATATATAAATAATTTAGGGGGGTGGGATGGGTACTTGTGGGTAGGGGTGTTCACCAAACCGCATAAACCACACAAACCGCAAAAATCGCACCAAAATCGCCCGCAAAATATCATAACCGCACCGCACCACACCGCATGATGCAGTGCGCTTTGCGGTTTTATAATAAGAAAACCGCACAAACCGCACCGCACCCTCTCTATATATTAATATATTTATTTATTTTGAATATTAAATATATTATTAATAGTTTAATAACCCTAGTTTTCAAAAAAAAAAAAGGTTTAATAACCCTAGCAAGTGTTGACTAGAAAAAGCCAACCCAAAATAAAGAAAAACTAGCTCAATAATTTAAAACTTAGCCCAAAAAAAGGGAAAAATTAGTTTTGGGCTAAGTAGGAAAAGCCCAAAATTTGAAAAATATACCGACTTCAAACTGCATATTATACATAATATCGCACATGTGACCGCAAAAATGAGGTGTGGTGCAGTTATGGTTTTGGCTAAACTCTAAACCGCACCACACCGCACATGTGACCGCAAAAATAAGGTGCGGTGCAGTTATGGTTTTAGCTAAACCACACCGCAAAGTGCGGTGATAAAAATGGCCAAAAACCGCACTGCACCGCGAACATTGTGAGTATTTGCTAGAACGGGGCGAAAAAAAAAAAAACACCTTAAAGAGATAGTGGGAAATATGAAACCCACCCCATACATTTACTATTGCCATTCCTACATCTTATGTTGAATTTTCTACCAAACAGGTAAAGAAATTGATTTCGAGGAACTCTTACGTTATACTGTGTGATGCACGAACTAATTATAAAAAGAAGTAAAAAATATATATATAAAAATTAAAATTGCTCACAAAAGTATTACCAAATAATAATAGAAGTTACCATAGATCATGTTATGACAGCAAATATATATTAACTAGCCAGTTTTAGTTAGATTAATTGATAAAAAAAAAAGTGACCGAATAAGAGTTTGGAGGTTCAAATTCGGCTTACACCAAAGACAAATTGACATCATAATTCGAAATCAATTGTTTATATATATATATATATATATATTACTTTAAAAAAAATAAAATAAAATAACTAGCGTGTCTTCTACTTCTCAAGGACAATAATGTGTCCTGATTCCTAAAAGTCATAATTTTTTTTTTTTTGAGAAAAAAGTGTGTCCTAATAGTCAATTTCAATAAATTGATTAAAATGTTGTGTTGACAAACTTTTTCTACTAAAAGTCTCATAATGAAAAAAGTTAAGAGGATGAATTTCTAACCCTAATGTCTTTTCTTTGACAAGTTATCCACCTAAGAGCATTCATATTGGGAATGGTATATGCCATATGTAGGGAAAATTTAGCATAAAAGCCCAAAACCCCCCACACATTCGGACTTGTAAAAGCCAACTATTGCAACAAAATTTGCAATTGTGCTACAGTGCGATTCTAAATGTAAAATCGCAATGTAGCTCAATTGTAAAAGAAAATATTAATATTTTATTCTAAATATCAGGTTTTCTCTCTCATTCACACGTCTCTCATCTCTCTCTCTCCATCGCTAAAGCTTCACCAAGCCTCTCTCTTCTCTCTCATTCACACGGTCTCATCTCTCTCTCTCGCAATCGCTGAAGCCTTTCACCAAGCCTCTCTCTTTCTCTCCGAATGTCTCTACCGATTCACAGTCGGTGTTGGGGGTTTTGTGCCAAATCAAAATCAAATCAAAGCAATATACTAGGTGGGTTTTGATCAATGTATTCGAGTTTTTGTGTTAGTGTTTCTTTTCTCTCTCTAGGTTTTTTTCTCTCTCTTACGGTGTGGTTGGTTGAGATCGGCGTGGGTGTGCTTAGTCTGATCTCCACCGATCCGCTATGTTTCAGTGGTGGATGGTTGCGGCGGTGGTGGGTTTGATGAGTATGGGTGTGTGTGTGGGGTTGGGTTTGTGACTAATGTGGTGGTAATGGTGGGGGTTGCGGTGGTGGTGGGTGATTGATGATGGTGGAGTTGGGGGTTGCCATGACAGTGGTTTGCTGATGTGGGTTCGTGGCGATGGTGGGCAAAGGGCAGTGGGCATGGTGGTGGCTTGGTGGTTTCGGGTTTGTTTGGTTATTTTTTAATGGGTTTGTGGTTGGTTTTTGGTTGGTTTGTGGCTGGATATTTGCTAGGTTTGTGGTGGGTTTGGTGTCATGGTGGTTGCTATGTGGTGGTGACTGGGTTGCTGTGTGGAGAGGGTGGTTGTTGTGTAGATGGGTGTATTAGGTTTTCTCTGTGGTATAGACCATTGGTTGAGAGAGAGTAAGGGAGACAGAAATTAGAGAGAGAATGAAATATATTTTATTGTATAATTTATATTATTTTAATGTGTTGTATTCTAAAATAAAAGTCGAGATGCTGGGAGTATTGTAAAATGATATGGTATAATTGATAAAATAATTTTTTGAAATAGTAAAATAGAATAGGATAGAATAATGGGAAGCGAATGCTGGAAAGACATTTCAACAAACAAAAAACACACGCAATAAGGATTAGTAGTGTTGGAAGGACCATTAATGGTCCGTGGAAGAGGACTTGTTACCTAGAAAGCATGGGAGAGGGAGACTGAAAATTGGGACATGCATGCGCAATTGAATTGCTAAACTGACACAGTTATGAGAGAAACTAAAATGCTCCCTCAGATTCTGTGAGGTAAAAAATATAAATAAAAAATCTCACGCCTGTGAGATAAATTGTGATTTCCTTTATCGGTCACATCATTATTGAATTAACATGTTAATTGTTAGAGTTATTTTAAACTAATTAGAACTGTGTTTCAAAAAAAAAAAAACTAATTAGAACTGTTGTTTCTATAAAAAGAAAAATATAAATAAAAAATCTACGCGGAAGTTATTTTTTTAATCTTTTACTAAAAAAAAAAAAAAGAGAAAAAAAATTGGTAGGAGTTCTTTTGGTGGACTGTTTAAACCAATAGGATTATTATGCATCTATGATAAAGAAGAATAGAGAAAGAAGCACAAGGTTGGAGGCTGCTCCAAACTTTCTCAATCACATATTCACTCCATCTATTATGTCCTATTTTTTTCGTTTGAATAATAAGCTTAGAAGCCAATAATTAGTAATATAATTAGATATCACTCCATCTATTACGTCCTATGTTCTTTGTTTGAATAATCTTAGAAGCCAATATCCTCCAAAAAAAAAAAAAAAAATCTTAGAAGCCAATAATTAGTAATAATTTAGATCAGTGAAATACTTAGACTATTTCCAACCTTTATTTTGAACTAAAATTATTTATCTTAATTAGCTTTCAACTAATTGAAGCATTTGAACAAGGTGAAGATTTCTTTTTGGGAACAAGTGAATATATTTAATATTAACTAACTATCTGGTGTATCGCATGGATTAGAGACTAGTTAAGAGGATTTATTTCTATTTTCTAATCATAATTTTGTTTTCTTTGACAAACTGTCTACCAATCAATCCTCATCCCCTATCTAGCCTCATTCAACACACCTTCAATGACATAGTGTTGGGGGTTCCTTTTTACTTATCTTAATTAATCTTCTTCATTTCATTTAAAAATAATATATAGTATTTTTTTTATAAGAAAAAAATAATCACTAATATACATATAAAAGTAGAGACCTCATGTGAGAGTGCATGAGGTCCTGCTATGTGGCATTTTAATGTTGCATTTAACATTTTTTACCTCTTTTTATTAAGTTTTTTTACTATTACCCAATAGATCATAGTAACTTATTTTTACTATTATATAAATTTAGCATTTTTTCACCTCTTTTTATTAAGTTTTTTTTACTATTACCCAATAGATCATAGTAAATTCTTTTTACTATTATATAAAAGACAAAACTTAGGTACAGTACCTTAGGTGCTGTTCCTTAGGTTCCCCTCTTAAACTTTAGACATGTAGCTACTTAACTAAAAAATACACTTCCATCCTATGTGCGCAAATCCACATGGCAGAATCTTAAAAGAGAAACCTAAAAAACAATACCTAAATACTGTACCTAAGTCTTGCCCTTATATAAAATATAGGTTGTGTATGAGATCCTATCACATGACACTCTAATGTTGCATTTAGCCTTTTTTACCTCTTTTCATTAAGTTTTTTTTTTACTGTTATCCAATAGATCATAGTAACTTATTTTTACTATTATATAAATTTAGCATTTTTACCTCTTTTTATTAATTTTTTTTTAACAGTTACAAAGTAGATCATAGTAACTTTTTTTTACTATTATATAAAATATGAGCAATTCTTGACAATTAGACCAATTAAACCAAAAGTTATTCACTACAAAATGGATTACCTTTAAAAGTAGACCAAACTTTATCAAAAACTCAAGCCCAGTTATTACCATACATATTATGACCCAAATTTGACCCTTCCCACGTGTAAATCAAAGCAAAAACTATTACCCTCTTACAAACTCTCTTCTTCCTCCCCCACGTATAGATGACACTTCTAGAAAATCTCATTCTCATGAAATCATGTCTTCATTTTCCCCAATTTCAATTCAATATGCTTTTGTCAATTAATAATGTTCTATGCAATTTATGCAGACAAATTCTCTGTCATTGACCAGTGCAACAAAAATATATACAAATCTTGAAATTCCTCAAGTTGCTGAAATAATTGACAAGTGCATATTTCTAAAATTTATAGTAAAAAGTCTAATAAATAGCATATACTATCTCAGAAAATTCCATTAACTTAATATTTTCTTTAAAAAAATTCAATGATAGGTATGGTCAAAAACATGATCCTATACAAGAAATACCAAAAATACATGCAAAACAATTTTCATAGGAATATTTATCTTTAAATAATATGAAGACAATAGTAAAGATAAAATGCATTGAATGAGATCCTACGAAACAAGTTTGTTAATCATTTCAAATTATACTCATCATTTACATAAAAAAAATATACATCATATTATTTATATTAAAAAATAATACATATTAATTTCAAAGTTCATTATAAGATGTGAACTGCTAGGGTATTGCAATAATAAGTAACATTGATACAACAATGGATTGGTAATACATTTTGTGCGTACTTTGTGAAAGGAATGTCAAACCACAAGCAAGATCATTTTGGTGTGCAAAATGTGAAACAAAAACAAATTTTTTTATCCCAAAGTTAGAGGCACTCACATTAACTACATACTCTCCAAATATTTATAATATATTTATCTCACTATAACTACTATATATATACAATTACAAACTACTTCATATTCAGGATTCAAATTGAAGTTTTTGATGCAACCGACAAAACAAATTTTGTGATATTTGATCGAGATGCCGAGAAAATCCTAAATAAATCTACAAGAGATATTGCTAAATAATAAACTCAGGTACAACTTATTTAAATTATTGTAAAACTATTGATATTGGAGAAGGCATCCCACGTGATTTGAAAAAAAAATTAGAAAAAAATGGATTTTCCTACTTCATTCGAATGAATTCAATCTAAAGGATAGTTTTGAAAATTACATAGTTGCTAAGATTTTTTATGCACCTTCAAATGACAAAAAGGTATGGAAGAAAAAAATATATATACACAATCCAATATGCTCTATTAATTCTTTTTGCGACACTATTCCAAAATTAACAAAAATAAAAAATAAAAACATTTACAAACAACTTTCACATCATTGAAATTTAATATAAATGCAAATACCTACGAAAAATCTTAGCGACAAAGTCCAAACTTTGTTAGATTTAATCAAGAATATCCCGGTGCCAATTCATTAGCGATTACCACAAATGATGCAACAAAAGGAAAAAGTGATGAAAGCTCAAAAAAAAAAAAAAAAAAAGATTTCATAATGAAGCTTTTTATTACATCACATAATAAAAATCAATAATATAGAATGAATTAATATGCTTTTATCAACTTTTATTATACAATATTACTCCAAAGTTGTTTTAATTATTGCTCATTACTTGAATAAAATAATTATAGTAAATATATGTGTGCAATTTATAATTGCTACTTTTTATGATGAACTCATTACTAACAAATTTTTATAATAAATATGCTATAATATATGTATAATATTTTCCAAAAACAAATTTACATAAAACATTACAACATTATCCGTGCATCGCATAGGCAACTTACTGGCAAAATTTGCCAAATAATAGAATTTTAGAAAATTTTTTGCAAAAACGCACATGGATCAAAATTTTAGTAAGTTAGACTGTTTTTGTTTTTAAAAAGTGGAAATCGAGTTTAAGAAACTCGAGTTGTGTACAATTGGAACTCGAGTTTCTTAGACTCGAGTTCCACTTTTTTTTTTTTTTTTTTTTTATCCATTTCAGACTTATTGCAAAAGAAAAATGGGTTGGAAGTCGAGTTTCTTAAACTCAAATTTCAAAAACAGTCCAACTAACTAAAATCTTTCATCCGCATGCCATGTACCAAAAATTTTTCTAAAAATCTATTATTTGGCAAATTTTGCCCAACTTACTAGTATATAGTAAAGTGTGTGTAATAAGTAGATAATATTGGAAGTAACATGAACAATACTACTGTAGATGACTAAATTTCTAGTTTGAAATAAATCAAACAAGTAAAATAGTTTCACAAATGCAGATTTGTATTGATGATTGTGTGGTACAATTCTCTGAAATTACAAAAGAGTTATCTTCTGATTCGATTTCCTTGCAAGACTTATTGATGGGATTTGTGGTAATGTGATTTTGACTTGAACACAAAATATCCTTCAATTTGGTTGAGGGATGGATCGAAGATTGTTGAAACGGAATTACAATGAATCTTCGACTATGAGCTTGTTAGAAATCCTTTGTTCTTCACGTTCTTCGCGTTCTTCGTGTGTTCTTCGTGTTCTTCGTGCGTTCTTCGTCTTTAAAGGTTTGTAGTGGAAGTTCTTCGGGGCCTTAGGGGCTTGAATCCGTAGAGCTTTAGTGATTTGTGATTTGTTGATGTTTCTGAAGGCTTTTGAGCTTGATTCCAGCAAACTTTAGGATCTAGGAAGATGATTTGGATGATTTCTCTTCAAATGTTCTTCGTATTCGAAGTTGAAGTTCTTGAAGTTCTTGGAGGCTTTAGGGCATGGTTCCGGTAGAGCTTCTGGACTTCTGAGTGCTTCAGATGGCTTGGTGTCCTCTTAAAGGCCTTAGGAAGGCTTCTATTTATAGGAGTTTGGGGGTGGGTGAGCGACACGTGGCGGAGTCTGATTAGTGACACATGTCACAGTCAGATTGGTCCGCTTATGTCACCGCTTACACATGCGAGACTGATTATGTTATCGCTTACACGCGCTGATGCGTGATTGATTTTTGCATGACACTTGGCAAATTTCTGTTTGTTTCTGAGTAGTGATAGCAAAACCTAGTAGCGATACGTGGAGCTTTGTAATTGGTTGTATTTTGTGGACTTGGTACTGTGACGTGTCAGCTTGTGATAGGTCGGGAATTTTTCCTCTCTACAACTACATAAAAATAATGCATTAGGGCTTAAATCCTGGCTTTGGGGTAATTTTTAGAGTGTGTCTCATGTTTAATTAGGATGAGTTTTAGTTCATTGTTGTGCGCTTTGTTGGTTTTAGTAGCTCTAGCTATTGGCCACGTGCCTAATGCTGCAGAGGGCTGTGTGATGTCTGTTTGATATAGGCTTCTAACTGATGTCTATTTGTGTTTTGTTGTAGCTTGATATTGATAGATTAAATAAATAAGTTCACTATCTCCTAATAGCTCAACCTTTCGGGAAAATCAGTAATTAGAAAAAAGAAAAGAAAATATGTAAGCATAACTCATCCACCTAACTTGATAAAGTCAAAGTTGAGTTGAAAAAACCTTCTATTCAACCCAAATTGACCATGCACACCCCTACCCTCAAATTTTATGAGTTAAAAATAATTGATGTGTTTTATTTGCAGCGTAGTCATATTTCCATCGGGATGTTAGAAACATTATTACAAAATTTTTACTGATTGAGATTGTTAACTTATTAGCATTACAAAGATCTATTTTAGCAATAAGATTGTTAACTCTACATCATATTAAGATTATGCCGTGTGATACAAGGACTAATTATCAAAGAGAGCAGAAAATAAGAAAATATAAATCATTTTAGTAATTAAAGGGGATTGCTATAGTTAGAGTCGAGATTTTTTGCACAAATGAAGCCTAAAAATTTTTAAACCTTACTTTTACATTCAATTATCATTTCAAGTAAGTTCTACCTTGGCAATTTGCTCACTTCGTTAAGATCATATTAGAGAGCAGCTAAATTTTTAGGAAATGGTATGTTTTATAATACAACCATCTTTATGATATTTAGTTTCGAACAATTCCACCTCTGATGGTTTTCCAAGGCAACATGCTGATTTAGGAAATGGTATATTTTTATATCCTACTGAAGTACTCCACACACCATAATTATTACTTAAATCACCTTATCTCTCAAAAATCCCATCTAGGGTAGGTTTCTCCACACTCATAACACAAAATGTTGAGAAACATCATATATAAGCTACTATTAATGAAAATCTCAATCCAGCAATAATAGAAAGAATGAGTCAAATTCTATCTCTATCTACAATTTTCAATGTCTTAATCTTGACAGATAATGTATTGACATTAAAGACCATATTAACTAACTTTTTTGCAAGTCCACTTGACAAATTTTGTGAATGTAATGAAACTGCCACTCAATTTTCATCCCCCTCTTGGCCTTATGTCCATACTATCCAATGACAAGCTCTTTTCTCTTTAGAAGATTCTTCCCTGTCCTAATCAGTGACCTTGAATGAGCTGAAATTTGTTAAGTATAGGAGATGGAAAATTGAGTCATGGGTACTTATATTGGTAACCAATATCCAAATTATTGATAGCATATAATTTCATGAGAAGCAAAGCTTTCTAGGGAAATTGGCCCTCTCATTTAAAGAGAGGACCTAATGAAAACAATTTGGTACTAATTTGCAGAATAGTTTTAGTTCCAATGGTACAAAATCATAGAAACTCAGAGAATGTAGAACTTGTTACGATATTAAGGTGCTTTAATGCTTGTGAGAGATAGAACGTCCATTTTTTTTACCACTATCTATAGCTAAATTGTCGTAAAAAATTGTAGTACCTATAGCAATTTCTATCATAAGATAACTCATTTTGTTATTATACATTCATATGCAGATATTGAAAAAGTCATGCTATCTATCACAAGATTTAACCAATTTCAAAGTTTGGAGAGATGCAAAATTTATTTGGCCACAATATGAAAGAAGCCAATTCTTCACAAGACCGTGACTTAGATGAATGACTAATTACTAATTAAAAAAGCATACTTAGCAAAATGGATTGTTGATTTGTTTCACACGATTTATATGCTAAAACCTCCACAACTGCACCAAAATGCTTGGGAGTGTAAATGCTCCCAGAGGAAAAACATGTGAACTTGTGATAATCTTTGGATCTAATGCTCCAAATAATGGTATGCTTGTATCCCTCCCTTCAGTGGGGTATAGGACCATCTTCCTTTTCACATGTTGAAAATTGTGGTAGCAAAGATCCAATTGTTTCTTTTTTTTTTAAAATACTTCAAAGGTTCTCCATCTATTCTGTTAAGCCTTTTAGGTCCAGGCCCATATGGGCTCTGTTAGTGTTTATTTGGCCCATGTTCTTAAGCCTTTTTAGAGAGAGCACAGCAGCAAAACACAGAGAGGGTAAAACACACAAAAGAGAGAAAGACACAAGGGTTTGGACGTGAGTTTTACCCTTCTCCTACCATGGCCATCGAAACCTATTGAAGCAAGTGTCTCAAAGGTGTTTGGGGCTTCTTTCAACTGGTTGTTTGGAAGATTTCATTGTGGTGGATTTGGGTTTGTAAAGCTCCTAAAGAGGTAACCTTGTATTTCTCCAAGTTTGTTTTGTAGACTTAAGTCGTGCTATAAAAGATGAGTAAAAGACCATTGGAAGTTGGAACTTGTTGTTTATAGTGGATTATTAGGTGCTTGACCTGCGAATGTATGCTTAGCGCCAAACCGCGTAATTCTTGAGTGTGCATTGTGTAGGCCTTCTAAGTGTTTGATAATTTGTCCTTTAGATTCCATTTTGCATATCTTGCTAGCTTAGGTTCAGTATTTGTTGTGTCTAACCTCCATTACCTTTGTGTTGGTAAATTCACACTAAGTTGACAATATCGGGAGAGACTTTGGTCTCACCATGAAGTGGGTAGTTTTTCCCAACAATTAGGGTGAACGTGTCCAAGTCCAAATAAATTATCCCTATCAACTGATCATGTCATGGACTGCTTTAACTTTACATTTTTCTCAAATGGAGTCAAGAGTTAAAGATTTTTCTGCTTCCCAACACTATTCCGTATCTTTATTCTCAAATTCAAGACCTAGTGAGAGATTTTAGAATATCTTCTGGAAGTGCCTTGCCAAAATTAGGAGGCACTGCCACCTCATGCATTCCAGTCATTTCATACTCCTCCTAGACACTATGATGTTTATTGCAATAAACATCATAATGCGAGGAAGCCTCGAATTCAAAAGCAGATTGCCATATCCAACGAGCCTATTGGAAATATCAAAGATATCAAAATTGGTGAACTTTAAGATGCATCACAACTTAGGTTTGCCTAGTGGTAAAACTCATGCATCATTAGTGATTTCACATAATTAAGACCACCAGCGAAACATTTAAGCCCATCCCAAAAGCATTTGGCATAGAAAGGAGAGGAAAAGATAACCTGGAAATCAGTTGGCGTGCAAGTCAACTCATACATATGCTAACTAATATGATCAGATTTTCTTGGTGAGAAAGTGTCTTGTACTGGATGAAAGAACTTCATCTTTGATAAATGCATATGGCCCATCCCGTACAAGTTACAATCAATCTAACAAAAAGAAAAGCTTAGATCTTATAAAATGTAAATCAATAATAAAAAAATGAATTGAAGTGTTCAAATATTGCACAATAATGAATCTCAATTGAGAGTCAGCCACAAGCATCACAATGGAACTCACCTCATACATGTCTAGTGAGGAACACAAAACCAAGATTCATGTTGTGCAGATAGCACCTTAGGACTCAAATCAATAACAGTAAATAAGCAGAATTTAAATAACAAGCACACACAAAGAACACAAGAATTTACGTGATTCGGCAAACTACCTACCTCCACGGCGATGACAAAGAAATTTCACTATAAAAATAGGGAGATACAATAGTGCACAAAAACACTCTCAAGAAACCCAAATCCTAATTACACCCTAACACTCTCATACAGAAAAATAAGAATAAAAGCCGACTGCCTCTCTTTTTCTCTATTTTCTCTTATACGGCTACTGCTCACTAGGTTAATTGGAATTATCTATATTTCCCTACAACACAAACCTAATATATATATTTATATATATGTCATAGGTTGGCTATACTAGGATTCCTTGTATCAATTGTATTCGGACAACTACTGTGACCGACTTAGACTTGTGGTTTCCTACTACAAGTTGTATTTGATAATTGACTTGGGCTTGTGGCAATTCAAGCCACACACACGGGCCCACTTCAACAAATCTCCATCTTGGTTTGAATTGATCAAGTTACACGAGAAAACTCCTCCATCACCTCTACCTTAGCACTTAAGGGCTCACAAGCTGCAAACACCAATCAAGTCCAAACAGTGCTTGAACTTGTCTGTTGGAACTGGCTTTGTTAACATATCAGAGGCGTTCTCACTAGTGAGAATCTTCAACAAAGAAATATCACCAGACAAAAACCATTCTCTGATCTTGTGATACCGCACAACAATATGCTTTGTTCTTGCACGACATACCTTATTCTTCGCCAAATGAATTGCACTCTGACTATCACAATGTAGCACCATGCTATCCTGCTTGAAACCAAGCTTATTAACCAGTCCACTAAGCTAAACGGCTTCTTTTCCTGCCTCTGTCATCGCCATATATTCTACTTCTGTAATGGATAAAGCAACTACATCTTGTAGTGTAGACTTCCAGCAAATTGGGCCACCAACAAACCTAAACATATAGCCTGTCATGGACTTTCTAGAATCAAGGTCTCTTGCATAGTCAAAATCCACATAACCCATAGCTTCTGTACTAGCTCTCTGATCAAATAGGATATCGAAATCACGAGTGCTTGTAAGATATCTAAAGATCCACTTTACTGCATTCTAATGCTCTTTGCCTGGATCTGCTATATACCTGCTAACCACACTGACTGCATGAGAAATATCAAGCCTAGTGCACACCATCAAATACATGAGACACCCAACTGCATTCGCATATGGCACTTTAGACATATACTCTGATTCCTTATCTAAACTTGGACACAACTGTGAGGACAATTTAAAATGGGCAGAAAGCGGTGTACTAAACCTTTCTAACACCTTCTTAAGATATCCCTTCTGAGATAACCATAATTTTCTAGCCCCTCTATCTTGGTGAATTTCTATCCCAAGGATCTTCTTGGCAGCTCCAAGATCCTTCATGTCAAATTCACTACTCAACAAAGACTTCAACTTCACAATTCTTGCTTACTCTTTGCAGCTACTAACATGTCATCAACATATAAAGCAAGAAATATATAAGAGTCATCGGCAAATAAACACAACAGTCATGCTCACAGCGCATGTACCCATGTGTGACCATGAATGAATCAAACCATTTGTACCATTGCTTGGGAAACTGCTTCAAGCCATATAATGATCTCTTCAACAGACAAACATAATCTTCCTTGCCAGGTTCTTTGAAGCCTTCAGGCTGTTGTATGTAAATCTCTTCTTCTAAATCTCCACGGAGGAATGTGGTCTTCACATCTAGCTGCTCTAACTCCATGTCATGCATTGTCACAAATCCTAGGATTACTCAAATTGAGGTGTGCTTCACAATTGGTGAAAAAATCTCATTATAATCAATTCCTTCTCTCTGTGAGTAACCTTTAGCCACTAACCGTGCCTTGAATTTTTCACCTTCCTTTTCTGACAATGCTTCTTTCTTGCGAAATATCCACTTGCAACCAATAGCCTTCTTTCCCTTAGGCAATTTCACTAATTCCCAAGTCTTATTCTTCTGTAGTGACTCCATCTCTTCTAACATTGCTACAAGCCATTTATCATTGTCTTTCCTATTTGTAGCCTCCTTGAAAGTGAATGGATCTCCACCACTGAATACGAGAGCAAAACTAACCATGTCTTCAAAGCCATATCTCAGTGGTGCTTTGTAAACCTGTCTCTCTCTACCTTTAGCAATTCAATAAGGCTCTTCTTGTTGCTGCTGTGGATCAATCTCAACATCACCCTTATCACTGGATGAACTATTCTCATCAAGCTCCACCTCAACAGTTAATTTCTCATGTGGACTGTCATTACATGTCCCTGCTTCATTCTGTTTCAACATAAAGGCTTCATCAAATATGACATCTCTGCTAGTCATCGTTTTCTTTGAGATTGGATACTAAAGCCTGTAGCCTTTAACACCTTTTTCAAAACCAAGAAATACACATTTTTTTGACTTCGAATCCGATTTAGAACGCTCTCCACTCTGCACATGCACATAAGCTAGACAACCAAAGATTTTTAGACTCGAATAATCAATTGGTCTACCTGACCAAACCTTTTCTGGAATCTTGAAATCTATGGCTGATGATGGAGATCTATTAATAATGAAGCTTGCTATGTTAACTATCTCTGCCCAGAACACCTTAGGCAACCCTGCATTCAATCTCATGCATCTGGCTTTTTCTGCTAAGGTTCTGTTCATTCTCTCTACAACTCCATTCTGCTGTGAAGTTCCTTTAACTGTGAAGTGACGAGTAATGCCTTCTAATTAACAAAATCTTATGAATTCTTTATCTCTATACTCTAGTCCATTATCTGTTCTAAGGTATTTTATTTTCTTGCTAGTCTGATTCTCAACCTGTGCTTTCCACTTTCTAAATATGCCAAACACATCAAACTTATGCTTCATAAAATAAATTCATACCTTTCTAGAGTAATCATCAATGAAACTGATGAAATACTAAGCATCGCTATAAGAAGAAACTAACCCCAAACATTTGAATGAATGTAGTCAAGAACACCCTTACTTGTATTAGAGCTTGTCTTGGAACTGACTCCATGATGCTTCCCATACACACAATACTTGCAGAAGTCTAGCTTGCATCTCTTCACCCCCTTCAATAAATTTCCTTTGTGCAACTCTAACATACCACGTTCACCAATATGGCCAAGTCGCATATGCCATAATTTTGTGTCGTCAGTGCTGGACTCCACCGAAATGGTGACTGTAACTCTTCCTACAATTGTGTTCCCAATCAATATGTAAAGTGTACTTACTTTCTGTCCCTTCATCACCATCAAAGCACCTTTGGTAATCTCTTTGATGAGTATAAATAGCCCAAATCATCCAATATTCCTAAAGAAATTAAATTCTTTCTAAGATCTGGAACATGTCTGACATTACTAAGAACTCTCACAACTCTATCAAACATCTTGATCTTCACGATACCAATTCCAATAACTGGGCATGTAGCACCATTACTTATTTGGACCATACCACCGTTGTAAGGCTTATATGTGTCAAACCAATCTTTCTTTGGAGTCATATGATATAAGCATGCTGAATCTAAAACCCAAGATTCCAATAGAACATTGTTACTTGATGAAACTGAAAGTAAATCTGCACCAACTTCACTGTCATCTGATGCTTCTTCAGCAACACTAGCTGATTCTAGGGGCTTCTTTCCATTCTTCTTCTCCTCTAAATGCTCTTTCAACTCTTTACACTAATTCTTGTAGTGCCCTTTCTTGTGACAATAAAAGCACTCTACATCTTTCTTTGCATATGATTTAAACTGTGATCTGTTCCTGTTGGAGTTTCATCCTCTTGACCTGCTTTTGCCTCTATTGCTTGACTCAGACTTTACAATAAGTCCATCAGCCTAAGAACCATCACCATCTTGCTTCATCTTTATGTATGACAAGAGAGCACTAGTCACCTCCTTGAGTACTATAGTCTCTTTCCCATACATCAACGTAGTCACTAGATAATCAAAAGAAGTAGGAAGCAACGCTAATAAGAGTAACGTTTTATCTTCATCCTCATAATTCACCCCAAAACTTGACAATTGGATATTCAACGTGTTAAATGTGTTGAGATGCTCCAACAAATCTAAATCTTCCTTCATATGCAAACTATACAGTTGCTTCTTCACGTAAAACTTGTTCATCAGATTCTTTCTCATATAAAGACCTTCTAGTTTTTTCCAAACCTCATTTGCAGTCTTTCCTTCTAGGATGTTGTGAATAACCTCATCACCTAAGTTGAGACGAATAGCGCTAGCTACTTTTTCATCCATCTCTACCCATTCTACATCATTCATCGTTTCTGGTTTCTTCTCCTTCCCAAGCAAGGCCTTGTGAACTCCTTGTTGAATTAGGAGATTTTTCATCCGCCTTTGCCAAAGTGAAAAATTTCCCTTACCACAAAACTTCTCTACATCATACTTTGTGCTTGACATCTTTACTTTGTTCAAATGATTGAATCCTAACCTGGCTCTGATACCACTTGTTGTGCAGATAGCACCTCAAGACTCAAATCGATAACAGTAACTAAGCGGAATTTAAATAACAAGTACACACAAAGAACACAAGAATTTACGTGGTTTGGCAAACTGCCTACCTCCACGGCGACGACTGATAAATTTCACTATAAAAATAGGGAGATACAATAGTGCACAAGAACACTCTCAAGAAACCCAAATCTTAATTACACCCTAGCACTCTCTTACAGAAAAATAAGAATAAAAGCTGACTACCTCTCTTTTTCTCTATTTTCTCTTATAGAGCTGCTGCTCACTAGGTTAATTGGAATAATCTCTATTTCCCTACAACACAAACCTAATATATATATTTATATATATGTCATAGGTCGGCTATACTAGGATTCCTTGTATCAATTGTATTCGGACAACTACTGTGACCGACTTCGACTTGTGGTTTCCTATTACAAGTTGTATTTGATAATTGACTTGGGCTTGTGGCAATTCAAGCCACACACACAGGCCCACTTCAACAATTCATTTGGGAACCACAGTTTTATTTTTTATTGGACATCTCCCAAAAACAAAATCCTCAATGATTCAAACGTAGGGATGCATTTACCAGAAACTAGAGAATAAAGGGAATATGCAATTCATGGGGCTGTAAACTTCTATCAAGAACAGCACAAAAACTTCTACAAATAATACTTTTCTTAATCTAACTTGCAAAAGTCACAGCAAATACCAACCAATTGGTTGCAACTTTTGAAAGGAGGCAGTGGTTAATATACATCACTCTTAAAAGTCTACAACATAAACCTTAAGTGTACAACTATGCATTTTAAGTAAAGAATCACTGTATCGTATAGAAGATGAAAATGCCATGATAGAACTTACAAAAAAAAATGCCATGAAAGAGCAGTGGCAAAGGAAAAACGCTCCACTAAGTGAGCAAGAATCGATAAAGTAGTGGATGAAAAAGAAAAAAGAAAAAAGAGAACCACAAAAAGGATTCCAAAAAACAACCAAGCATCAATCAAAGGTTCAGGAAGTGTACCAAAAGAAGATTGGCAGCATGGGAGACAACATGTGGATAATAGCTATATCTTTGTCAAGGTGTTCAATAAACATACTCTTAACTATTATATGAATATAAGAGAACTCTAAGAGAGATAGTATAATGTTTGGATACAGATCTATTTTCACAAAAAGCTCTTCAGATGAACGGTAACCATAAAATTTCCTTGATCAGACAAGGCTGCAACCACGTACATGCTGTTGCTTTGAACCAGCACTACCTATACGCTGTAAGAGTTCAAACCAAAGCAAAAACATACAATCGATACCTGCAGAATCAGCAATGCAAAGGACAAATTCCAGAAAGACCAAATTACAAACGACACAAAGGTTAGAACAAAACCTTTTGCAACCAAGCATACCTTCAAAGCTTTCTTAAGAGCAAGAGATACAGCATGTGTGTATGCATCACCAATGCAAATTAACAAGAAAAAGGATAAACTCATAAATTTAAAATAGGAATCATATCTAAAGCATAGATAGAGCAGAAAACCAGACAACAAAAAGCATAGCACATTTTAACATCAGGACAGACAAACTTAATTTCACATTAGAATGGAAGAAGATATCACATGCAAAATGAAATTAAGAGATAAATAAAAAAAATATAGCACAAATTCACAATATCAACTAAAAAAAAACTTGATCCTGACTAACTAGGACCAACTACATAAATCCAATTTTTATTCCAATGGCTAAATTCAATTAATGTTATCTACCTTCCTAGTGTCATTGAAGCGATATATCTGCCCAAGGCACATATAAATAGGGTAAAACCTCCAAAAATATATGGATAATTTAGTCAAGAATAATGATGTAGTAATAAAGAAAGAAAGGAGGAGTAAATTTCAAACACTTTTTCATATGCTTAACGTACTACTATTTGCTATACATGAATTATTGCTTTACATCGCATGCGATCTCTGTTAATTCAAACAGTTTTTTCTTGATAACATAGTGACCCTTTCTAAAGAAGAACCTTTTGGACTCACCTCTAACTCAATGGTAATTCACCACCAGAAAATGGAAAAGAAGATAATTTTTTAGAAATATATTTTTCCAATGTGCAACTGAAAAGAGAGAGAAAATGAAAGATGGATTTGGAAGATCCTAAGTCCCACCAAATTTCACTTCAAAGTAGGTGGGACTTAAATTTTGAGATTAAAGAAGAAAACGCGTGTCCTAGTTTTCCTCCATTTTCTCAACATAACCAAATGGAGAAAAATATAACTTCATAAACTTTGATATGCCTACTTCAACTACTGTTTTCAAGGAACACTAACGACTCCAAGCTTTTGATATCATTCAATAAGATGCCAGAAAAAGGGGAAAGATCTTACCTCATGGACGTGCAAGCAAGTCTTCTGACCAGCCGGTGTAGAAACATATATTCTTATAACAGGACCCTCACTTACTTTCCCACCTTCAAGAATTCAAGAATCCACTTAGAGAAGCAAATTAACACGTATTGAACATTTCTATGAATGCCATTTTCCTAGCCCTAAGTTTGCTTCCCTAGGAAAATGAATAACTACATTTTAACTTAAACATTTTTTCACCACAGCAAAGTGTGCAAGAGTCTTCAAGGGTTCTTAAATACTTTTTTTTTAATTAAAAATTTTAAATAAAATTCTATTATACCTAGTTATTATAAGCATTAGGAATTATTAAATTCTTTCCTACAATCTGTGTAGTTATAAATAGCTTAATATTACCCTTACCCAGTCCACACCATCTTTACTTTTTCTCATAATCCTAAGTTCAGACTTTTTCTTTTTAAAATCTATTTACTTTGACAACTTTAGAGTTATATACTAGAGAACCCAATTTTAATTTAACCCTAGACTAACCTAGAATTAGTATGCTTGCTCTACAAGTAAGTATGGGGACAACAAGTTTAAACTCTTTTTTTTTTATAACATCTCTAACAATAAGTATTAAATTCATTTTAAAAACAAAAAGGTAAAAATACAATTACACCACTAAAATTATAAAAATTAGCATTTGTAAAAAATGCTACGAGGAGTTGCTATGGGTTCAAAATAAGCATTTGTAAAAAATGTTATGAAGAGCTGCTAATGCAAAACAACATCTTGAGTTTTAAAACCGCGATGTTAACTCTTAAAATGACACCGTTTTGCATTTGTAACATTATAAGTCGTTAACAGTTAACAATGGCCAAAACAGAAGAACTAAAATGACAAAATTTCAACTTGGTGACTGTATTTTTGCCCAAGAAAAATGAATATTCATAATATATATATATATATAGGAACTATGATGAAATCAAAATCAATATATCAGATTCTAAGAACCCAAAATTGTGAAATGAGTTTCAATTTCTTTTCAATTGAGAATTCTATTCCTAATATCAAACAATTAAAAAAATTACAAAAAAGAAGAAGAAGAATTAAACAGCGTCGCTTGAGAGTGAAAGTAGAGTACCTTGGAAGGTACTATAAGAGATATGAAGGCCATGGATCGGCAGAGCCATGTACTGTTCGATGGTGACGATCCTTACGCTGAAGGCGTTTATATCTGACTCTGAATCTGCCATTGATTCTCTTTGAATTTACAGGAATGCCATGAGAACTTGCTTTCGGGAATGGAATAGAAGCCTAGAAGGACGAAGAAAGGTTTTGAATTTGGGGGCTATCGAGGGAAAATGAAATTTTGTTTCTATTTGTTTGGCGCAAGTTAGGGAGACAGGCAGTTATGGTATTAACTTGAAAGCTTCTCTGGCACACTATTGCAGAGTTGGAATCCCATAGAATGTGAATATAACAATTTTGTCCCCACTTCTTTTGTTAAATTCTCCATAGTCCACTGTTGGAATTTATTTTTAATAATAAATTACACTAACATCTTATAAGGTTTTAGGAAATGTTAGAAACCCCCTTCTATATTTGAAAATGACACTTTAACCTCCTCTGATTATTATTCTTTTTATATATAGATATATATATATATGGGATTATTATTCTTATTTTATTTCATTAAAAAAAAATTCTTATCATGTTGTCCATGAAGAGAATTGCTATTTACCCAAATGGTCTGAACTAAGGGTGTTCACCAAACCGCATAAACCCTACAAACAGCAAAAATTGCACCAAAATCGCTTGCAAAATGGCATAACCACACCGCACCGCAAGTAATAGTGCACCAAACCGCACCACACCGCACCCTCTTTATATATTAATATATTTATTTATTTTTAATATTAAATATATTATTAATAGTTTAATAACCCTAGTTTTCCAAAAAAAAAAAAGTTTAATAACCTTAGCAAATGCTGACTAGAAAAGCCAACTCAAAATAAAGAAAAATTAACTCAATAATTATAAACTTGGCCTAAAAAAAGGGAAAAATTAGTTTTTGGCTAAGTAGGAAAAGCCCAAAATTTGAAAAATATACCGACTTTAAACTGCATCTTATATATAGTGTCGCACATGTGACTTCAAAAATGAGGTGCAGTGCGGTTGTGGTTTTGGCTAAACTCTAAACCGCACCACACTACACTGCACTGCACATGTGATCGCAAAAACAAAGTGTGGTACAGTTATGGTTTTAGCTAAACCGCACCGTAAAGTGCAGTGCTTAAAAAGGCCCAAAACCGCACCGTACCACACCACAAACACCCCTAGTCTGAATTGTGTCACATGTTGTCCATGGAGGATCAAACCTTTTTTTTTTTTTAAAGAGTTTCAACTTATGGCGTCCGCTCCTGATGATAGCTCTTTATCATCAGAACAAGATACCAATCAGTTTTTGGTGTAAGCGGGGATTGAACCCCAGATCTCTTATACAACCGTCAAAGATTTTGTCAGATGAGCTAACTGGAACCTACATGGAGGTTCAAACTTAAAACTTAACATTTGCAAAGATTCTAACAATGGTCACGACTCTAGATTATCCCTTGTTGTTTACTTCCTTATTTGTAGAAGTGATTTAGTGATTTGTATTTTACTATGGTGATGGACATCAATGCAATATTAATAGTAGAGTGCATGCGTTATTTATTGTACACTTAAAATATAATCGTATCAATCACTATGATTATTTCATTAAACTTGTATTATTACACAAGTTTAATTACACACATAGATAAAATTATTACAATCACTATAAAATTTCATTAAACTCAATAAAACTTGTATTATTACACACATAGATAAAATTATTACAATCACTATAAATCTAAAGCAAATGCCTCTGCTTGTCTTCATCTTCGTTCATAGATAAAATTTTCTGTTTCCGCACTTGCAAAGCAAAGTGGTATTAATTTCATTATTGTTATCCATCACATGCATTAATAGAGTCCTAGAAAATAAATTGGTCACTTAAGTGTGTTCAGTACCTCAGTCTAACACTAATCAGCTACAAGGGGCATATCATCCTTTTACTTTTCCTTCAAATTGGTTGTAGAAAGAATAAAGTAAGACTTTTTTCTTTGGTCCCATTCGAAGGATCATTAGGTCTGTGAGGCACACAACAGGTGGTAGAACTCTTCCTTCCCTTGACCCTCACCCCTCGTGTAAGCGGGATTCAATCTCAAGTCTAATGTGTGATGACTGATGACAGGAAACTTTATCAACCGAAGTAGCGGACACTCACTTTGATTTATATGATTTATGTTGTTTTATTTCATGAACAACATTAAACTTCTAAGACTTAAAAGCTGGGATTGTCTCTTTTCCTACATTAACTGCCACAAGAAACAGCATGGTTACTTTTAGCGACAGCAAGCATGGAATGGATCAAATCAACCTAAAGGACACTTAATAGCATCATGATCATCTATATTTTATATCTATATCTATATAATAACTAATAGTCGAAACGTTTGACTTTTTGTTGACCGCGCCTCATTGCGCCATGTGGTTACATAAATTATTAACACGTCTACATTTAAAAACACTAATCAATTATTTCTTTTGGGATTTTAACTTACTGTTTAGTTCTATTCGTTTTAAATTATATTTGTTTCTTTTGTGGATTCAATTTTCAGTAACTAACTAACTGCATAAGATATATATAATAAAACAAAAAAATTGTCATTAAGAAACATAAGTAAGGCGTAAGGAGAGAAAAAAAAAAGTAAGAAATTTAAGGGCACTACAACCGTCAAGCAAGCATGGGCCAGCATCCCACAACCAGAACTGGTAAAGGTATTTTGAATAGCCAAATTTAGATTTGGTTATTTTGGTTAGATTGATCTAACAGTGTCTGTGATGATTTTAGATTTTTGGTCTCTCTGTTCTTTTTGTTTTTTCTTTGCTTTCAAATTACTTCTTCTTCGTTTTCACTAGCATCCATTGGCGTGCTCAGCTCTTCATCTTCTTTTATACTTTCTCCATCCCTCTCTCTTTTATTGTTTTTCTCTCTTTTTCATGTGAAAGTTGAAACTAGACTACTTAGTAAAAGAGGTGTAGCATTCAAATCTACTTTTTGAGAAACGTGTAGCCATTGAAAGAGGATAATTCAGAAATTTGATTAAAAGATAAAGTAGAATAAAATATGATAAGACAAAAAAGGAAGAAATTGGTGGAACCGTGGAAGAGATAAACTATTTTTTTTTTTGGAGAAAGAGTGGAAGAGATAAACTAAAACAAGGAAAATAAAAATAATAGTGAATGCCTGAAGCAATGGAGGACAATAAATGAGAGTTGAAATATGGGCAGATTGCAATATTAGAAAGACTCAGGATTAGGATTAAAAAAAAAAAAAAACCTTTGGATTAAAAAAAAAAAAAACGTATCAAAGTAAAATCCAAAACCAAATAGAAATAAAAATCCCTCTTTCTTTGGGACGTTTCCTCTATATATATATATATATATATATATATATACACACTAAGCACTCTCAATTTCTCTCTTTCTCTTTGAGTGTTCTGATCTATCGGTCGAGGTAAAAATTCTCTCATTCACGCTTTTGTTTTTGAAATAGTCTTGGCATATTTTGATTACAGCTTCTTCTTCGTTGGTTGTTTATTTCAATTTAGTTTATTATTGGTGTTATTTTTATTTTTATTTTTGGTGTGAGTGGATCTAGGGTTTAACGTTTGTATTCAAAGCTAATGTCTTTCTTTATATTTGCTTTGTAAAGAATTTATTTTATTTTGTACCTGTGACTATTTATGGTTCCTTTTCATTGTTTAGAATTTAGAACCAATATTTTCTCCAAAAAAAAAATTCGGAACCAATAAAACTTAATGCAATTTTTCTCTAAAATATTAAATAAATAAAAATCAAACCAAACCAACATTTTTGGGACAGTGCTTTGATGTATAGTTATAAAATATTGACTTTTTGTGTTAATAGATTGTACTGATTTTTTTTCGACCCATTCTTTTTATGTAAATAATTATATTAGAGGGTACTTGCGTCTGTTTTGTATTCTGTTTTGAGTTTATTTTTTCCATTATCTGAAATTGTCTAGAAGATTTCAATGAATATCATATATTTAAATGCTGTTAAGTTGATATAATAATAATAATAATAATATATAGTTTGATAAATGTCTGAAACGTATAGCTGTTAGCAAATGTTTTAGCTACATGATTTTATTTTACAAATTCAATTTTGGTGTTGTAGTAAAATAGACCAAGATTAAATTTTGTATTGTACTCAATACCTTCCCGTGTATCGCACGGGTTAGTGACTAGTATTACTAAAAGTTGAAGCGTAGCGTTTAATACTACTACTCTCACATTGCACCACATCAGCTGCCACGTCTTTTTTTTTTTTTTTAATATAATTTGTCCTTCAATTTTAAAATGGTTTTTACAATTTTCAGCCCTATAAATCTCAACCCTATAAATGCAGCCCACTACTTATTTATTTACTTTCACTATCACACTATAATAAATCTTGTGGGTACTTGACTCCGCATTAGCAGGTGTTTGTCCGCTTTGGGGAGCCAGGTCCTCACGGTTTTGTCACGAAGGAGTGAGGTTTCAGGAGGCCACGGGCTTGCTATTTGCGCAAGTGACCGAGCTGCTAAGTAGTGGTACACTCATGGTCGCTTCAGAAGCTTATAAACCATGAGTGGGAGGGTTACTTAGGCGATGTGGGACTAGGGTCAAAGCTCGGTCACTTGCGCAAATAGCAAGCCCGTGGCCTCCTGAAACCCCACCCCTTCGTGACAAAACCGTGAGGGCCTGGCTCCCCAAAGCGGACAAACACCTGCTAATGCGGAGTCAAGTACCCACATTAAAAGGACTGCTAAGTAGTGGTACACTCATGGTCGCTCCAGAAGCTTATAAACCATGAGTGGGAGGGTTACTTAGGCGATGTGGGACTAGGGTCAAAGCTCGGTCACTTGCGCATATAGCAAGCCCGTGGCCTCCTGAAACCCCACCCCTTCGTGACAAAACCGTGAGGGCCTGGCTCCCCAAAGCGGACAAACACCTGCTAATGCGGAGTCAAGTACCCACAAATCTGTATAATTAATATAGCCCACCTCTTATTTATTTAGTTCCACTATCAATCCCAACCCAAAGCCTTTTCTATTTAGCTTAAAGGAAAAATAAATAAATAAAAAACATTGAAGCCTCCCTTCAAGGTTTGTGTAAGCCTTTTCAACTTAAAGGAAGAAAGACAAAAAAAATTGATAGAAACATGAGGAGACAGAGAGTTTGAAGATTGTTAACGTGGAGGGAAGTTTAAAGGGAAAAAAAAAATGTTGAAGCCTTCAAGTATTGCATGAGAAAACAGAGAGATTGAAAGCTACCCACCTTCCTGCTCTACCGTTTTGCAGTAACAGCTGCCTATCTGATTTCCTTTCTTCCTGTCTTCCTTTCCACACGGTGTATAAATACTAACAGAACTTGCCTACTTCGGTTGAGGTATCTCTACATCTCAATTCTTTTTTTTGGGTGCAAAACTTTTATACTCTGTTTATATCAATATGAGACCCTTTTCTTTTCGTTTGTTTGTGTCTGTGTTTATATTAGACAAGCATCCTTGGCATGCCATTGATGTGTTTGTGAGATTGCCTGAATGTCCAAAAACACTATTTTATTTTACCTTGGTTTATTTGGAAATATATTAGGTCTTATTTTTTGAATGTGTTGTGGCTTATTGGAAGAATGTAAGACTCTGAAGTAGTGAAGTATAAAGTGTCAGTCGCATGTCTCAAATCACCTTCCAACATATTTCAACATGTAAGTCTCCATTTCTTGAATTGATCAGATTTTACTTCTCATTGATGCATCCATTGTATACTACATCATTTAGATTGATATCCACTTCCAACAATTGTTGGTGTCTCAATTTTTGCGGTAATTTTTCTACATAATTCTGTATAATTTTTCTGCATATGTCTCCATCAAAGTCTCTCGAACGGTGCCTTGAGCAGTAAACTGTGTGTCTTAGTCATTTTTAGCTTTGAGATGTATATATCCCAAATTATTTATTGAGTTGTTTGGAAAATTCTTTGGATCTTTTGTGATATCTTTTTCTAATGGGCACGTCCTAAACTATTGTAGATGCGATATTTTCGTCAAATTGAGAAGTCTAAATTAATTGCAGACTTTTAAAAATCTATGCCTCTTATGTCATGTCGCTACTATTTAAGCACAATGAGCTAAGGAAAAAAGAAATCAACATTGAGATTAGTGTCTAGGACATTTTTCAGCAACCATGCCAATGCCTTAGAACATGGTTAATTAATTATTTCTTGAATGTAGCCTTATAAGTATGCTTCACATCCAAAATTTGGAGGCTCCGCAATTTGCCTATGGATGAAGGGATTGTCTCCAAGTAAGTCCACCGTAAGCCCAAATACCTCAGATCAACTAATTTTTCAATGTTGTTGGGCAATTGAAGCCTGAAAACACGTTCAAGCTCAAGAACCAGTAACCTATGGAAGCAACCACTTGCAATGCCCCTTTGAAGAAAGTTACCTATATATTCTCCAGGTATACTTCTTTCTCGAGTGTCAAATGAGAGATAGGAGATGAGATTTTTGTAACTTACATTAAAACCTGGTGAATTAGTATTGCCATGAACATCATCAGAACTCTCAAAGTAATTGTCAAAATAATCAGCAATTCGGTTATTTGTACTTGTACTTTGGCAGAAGTTGTGTTCTCGCAGAGCACTGGGCAGGCAACATGTCTTTACTCTCCCATCAATCGTCTTTTCTGCTACTTGAATCAAGTTGAGGTCTATTAAATCTGATAAATAATTCTCTACAACGCGTTCCGGCGTTTCTTTCTTGTCAGAACATTCTTGCACCAACCCCTCTGCAACAAACAAAGTGATTAATCTCCTTACAGGGATGTCAAAGTTCCTAGGAAAGAGCCTGAAGTATGAAAGAAATTCCTTCAGATGTTCAGCCAATTCTTGATTTGCAAAACTTTCTGACCATGGTGTTTGGTACTGATTGATTTGCTCAATCACTGCTGACAACTCCTGCACAACTACACTCTCACCTCTCCCTGACATTAGATCCCTGAGATGTAAAATGGCAAGTGGTAAGCCCCCACATCTTCCTACAACTTCTTTCAGCTTTGTAAGTTTTTCATGTTTGGAAGGAAGTTTAGACGGAAATAGCACCATGTGAATGAACATGCGCCAGCTTTCTTCTTTGGTTAGTAGTCGAAGTAGGTAGGGATCACTACTCTGAACAGCGTGTGAAGCTACTGTCTTGTAGCGTGTGGTTAGCAGAATTCTACTCCCTTGTGTCCTCTCTTGGAATGCTGCTGCTAGAGTATCCCAGCTTCTTTTGTTGGCATGTTGTCCAGAATTAAAAGGTACCTTTTCCCCTTCAAGGATTCATTTATTTTCTTGATCCAGTATTCTTTTCCGTTCTGTTCCTTCAGTGCTTCATGAGACCTTAGGACTTGGTTTCCAACATCTACTAAAAGCGTGTCCTCATCAAATTCTTGACCTATAGAAACCCAGGCACGGAGAGAAAAATGTTTCATAATGGTTCTGTGGTTGTAGACATTCTTTGCCAGTGTTGTCTTACCTATGCCCTGCATCCCCACAATGGAAATAATAGAGAAGTGCTCACTGTTGGTCAGTCGTGAGACCACTGAATGTGTGTCCTCATCCAAACCGACAACTAGCCTTAGTTCAATGCGATATAGTTACATGAAGAATTACATGTAACATGCAAAATGTGCTCAATTGACTTGGAAATGTACAAATTAGCCAACCGAGTTTGGTAATAATTATGTTTCCGAAAAACATAATACAATAAAATTTCTTCATCCTATTTATAATACTAATCTCTTCAAAGGAATAGATCTTTTTTTATTATTAATATTAATTTTAAAAGACTTGCAAGAACTTAATTACAGTCCTCTAAAATTTTCACCAAGCATTACTCTAACTTGAAATTTATAAAATCCTTACTATCTAATTTTAAGTTAATTAAATTTTACTAACTTGGGAAGACGGTTGATCAGCTCTAGACTGATTACAAGGCCAAGTATAATTGTATCCTTTCCACATCTAATTCCAACACCAATACCTTCTATCATCATGAATCCTACAATATATTGTTCATACATATATAATGTAGCTTAAGTAGTAATACATCCAAAAATATTCAAAATAATAACAAGATCATAAAAATAAAATTAAAAAAAAAAATTCATGCGCAACGTGCGAGTCCTCAACTAGTTTTATTTTAACTACCATGCTATTTTACAAGGAAGTAGTAGTTAACCTGTACCCATATCCTGCCTTTGTACCATATCCTGCCTTTGTACCCAGAATATGCTCATATGCTGTAACAGTCTATGTTCTAAACCTTGGATTCCTCTGCATTTTTCAGTAATGGTCATTAATTGTGAGATTTGGGCAACACTAACTGTACACTTATTGAAAGAACATATATTATAAAACCTTCTGTCATATCAGAGTAGCCCTGATCACTAAGGCCTAAGGATGATTTCATTTTTCTTTCTTTGGTGAAAATTTTCACATGGGTTTGAGCCTAGAGAGTGTGAACTGTGAAGAATTGTTTATTTTAAGCAGCTAACTCTTGATAGCGTCCTTTGAATTTATGAGACTCCATGCACATGTGACAATTATTTGAAATCTCTAATGCTATTCTCTAGGGATGGTTGTTGGCAAGTGTCAACTTGGCATTGTGAATTATAAATGCCAGCTTGTTCATTAGGTATGGTGATAGAGCTCTGAGTGCTGACCCTATCCTGTGAGATTGAATCACAACCTATCTGCAGACCCCTTAACTGCCAATTTTATTTCCTACCAAATTTCTAATTGAATATTTCTAGGGTTTTGTATGTTAACGTGTATAGTGTTGTGGGCTTTAGGTCCAACTAGATTACTTGTATAGCACATTTACTTGTACTACACTCATATGCCTCCTATATAAAGGCACTTGTGTATATTCTTTCATTGAGAAATACAATACAATTATTCAGTATTTCTAACTTGGTATCAGAGTCACTGCTTTAATTTTCTTGTGTCTTGCAGTCTTGTTTTGTCGGTATTTTTCGCTACCTTAACTTCTGTGGTCAGTAAACCCTTTCAGTGCCCTTTCCCGACTGCTTCCCACCATCAGAGGTCCTCAGGGTTGAATCTCCACCACCAGAAGCTACTCCTCCACCGCCAAAACCACTGCCATCATTGGATCTGTCACCTCTGACCTCCGATTAGGACATAAGACATATCATTGTGTAGCTATTCACTTGATCTACACATCGCCACGAGAAACATCCACATCTAACCATCCACGCGCCGCCACGCGCAGGTCAACATTTCGGCCAATACTTCCACGCACTTCACGTGCCACCAGGGCTACTCTAATCTTGTTTCCGTCGATGCCATCAGAATCGTCCTTCTCTGATCTGCATCTTCAGCAAAGAGTCACCTTCATCAGATAGTCCACGCGCCCTCACGCGTAGCCCAAAGCTTCAGCGAAGCTGATCCACGCGCCACACGTGCCACTGGGATACTTGCTGACATCATCACTGCCACGTCAACCCTAACTAACGTCACCTACTTACGTCAGCGACACATCATCTGCTGACGTCATCCGTTGACCATTGCTGTTAATGGTTGACTTTGACCAAGTTTGACCGTTGACTTTGGGCCTGAGTTGACTTTTTGCAGTCCAGGTGCTCTTTACCCAGTTTTTCACGTAGATTTCATTTTTGCAGTCCATTTTTGTATATTTTGCTTCTAAATGAAGAATAAGGACAAGTCTTCTTCCTTTTGCAACAATTGTCGCCGACAATCCAACAAACGTTTCTGCAATTTTTGCAAACGTTTTGGCCATAATATTGAGACTTGCTATCAACGCAAATCAGCTACTTCCATTTCTGCTGCTACAGTTGCCAACACTGAGAGTGTCCAACCCATGGCTCCCATCTCTGCACAGTCTCACTCTTCTAGATCCACTTTCTCCATTTCCAGAGATGACCTTATGAATATCATCGCCAATGTCATTCGTATGGTTGGTGATGCATCTTATTCCTCTTCTCTCTCAGCTTTATCTGGTATGTCTCCTACCTTTTGGCTTATGGATTTTGCTTGTTGCAATCACATGACACCTCACTCTTCCTTATTTTCTGACCTTAAACCTGCACCGCACCCTCTTAATATTCGCACAGCAAATGGTTCACAATATCTGTTCATAATATAGGTTCAGTTTCAACCTCCAACCTCTTGGTTCTCGGTGTCTTTAATGTTCTTGACCTTTCTTATAATTTATTTTATGTGGGACAATTAGCTGAGTTGGGTTATCGCATTATCATTGATTATTCTAGATGCATTGTGCAGGATTCGAGGACAGAACAGGAGCTTGGGACTGGTCCCAGAGTTGGGCGTATGTTTCCCGTGGACAACCTTCGTCTTCCACTTGTTGCTCATGTTTCTGTTGTTGTAGCCGCTGCAGTTTCTTCCACTCCTTCCTTGGACTTTGGCATGCTCGACTTGGTCACGCATCTTTCTCTCGGGTACAACAATTGGCTTCTAGAGGTTTGTTAAGTTTAGTGTCTACAGAAAATTTTGATTGTGTTTCATGTCAATTAGGAAAATAACCAGCTTTGCCTCTCAATACTAGTGAATCAATATCCACTGATATCTTTGATCTTATTCATTCTGATGTTTGGGGGCCTTCCTCTATCTCTAATATTGGTGGGTCTAGATATTTTGTTGTCTTTGTTGATGATTACTCTCGCTATAGATGGATTTTTAATATGAAACATCATTCTGAATTATTGGAAGTATATTCTAATTTTGCAAAAATGGTTAAACTCAGTTTTCCAAACGCATCAAAATTTTTCGATCTGATAATGCTCTTGAATACACTCAATATGCTTTCCAAGTTATTTTGCATTCCTATGGCACTGTTCATCAACTAACTTGTCCAAGTACCTCTCAGCAAAATGCTAAAGCCAAACGAAAACTTCGTCATATTCTTAACACTGTTCGTGCTCTCCTTCTCTCTGCCAAAGTTTTTGCTCCTTTTTGGGGCGAAGCTGCTCTTCATGTTATTCATACTATTAATCGCATTCCGAGTCCTGTTATCCAAAATCAAACTTCATATGAGCGCCTTTTTGGGTCACCTCCAAACTATCACCACCTTCGCTCCTTCGGTTCTACTTGTTTCGTTCTTCTTCAGCCACATGAGCATAACAAACTTGAGCCTCGGTCAAGGCTTTGTTGTTTTCTTGGCTATGGCGAAACTCAAAAGGGGTATCGATGTTATGATCCTATCTCTCATCGTCTCCGTATCTCCCGCAATGTTGTCTTTTGGGAACATCGCCTCTTTGTCAAGCTCTCTCATTTTCGTGCCTCCCTATCTTCCTCCTCTATCTTAGATCTTTTTCCAGATGAGGCACATATTCCTTCTATAGCTACTCCTGATCCTCCTATAGTTGCTCCTGATTCTCCTATAGACTTCTCTGTCCAACCACCAGCTATCACTGATCCCTTTCCTAGTTCACCTTTTAATGAACAAGTGGAAGATGAACAGGTCGAAGACGAGTTACCCAACTCCAACCCTGAGCTTGGGTCTCCTGCTCCTACTCCGCCTGAAGATCTTGCACAAGACATTCTACCTTGTCACTCAACTCGGGTAAGATCTATTCCTGCTCATTTACTTTACTATCATTGTTACACTACCCTTGCTACACTACATGAGCCTCACACCTATTGTGAGGCTTCCACTGACCCTTTATAGCAGATTGCAATGAAAAAGGAACTTGATGCATTATCTAAAAACCATACTTGGGATTTGGTAACACTCCCCCTGGGGAAATTTGTGGTTGGTTGCAAGTGAATCTACAAGATTAAGACTCGCTCTGATGGGTCCATTGAGCGCTATAAAACTCATCTTGTTGCAAAAGGTTTTACACAGGAGTATGGGATTGATTATGAAGAGACTTTTGCTCTGGTTGCTCGTATCTCATCTGTTCGTGCCCTCTTAGCTGTTGCTACTGCCAGTAAATGGGACCTTTTTCAGATGGATGTCAAAAATACATTCCTTAATGGGGATTTAAGTGAAGAATTTTATATGCAACCTCCTCATGGTCTCTCTGTTGACTCAAATAAGGTTTGTCACCTTCAACATGCACTTTATGGCCTTAAACAAGCTCCACGGGCTTGGTTTGCCAAATTTAGCTCTACCATCTCTCGCTTGGGTTACATGGCCAGTCATTATGATTCTGCCTTATTTCTTCGTCGCACTGACAAAGGCACTATTTTACTTCTCTTATATGTGGATGATATGATCATAACTGGTGATGACCCCAATGGCATTCAAGAACTCAAGGATTTTCTCAGTCAACAGTTTGAGATGAAAGATCTTGGACATTTCAGCTACTTCTTGGGTCTTGAAATCACTCATTCTACAAATGGACTTTATATTACTCAAGCCAAGTATGGTTTTGAACTCTTGTCTCGAGCTAAACTCACTGATAGCAAGACTGTTGACACTCCAATTGAGTTTAATTCGCATCTGATTCCCTCAAGAGGGGAAATCATTGTCTAATCCCTCTCTTTACAGGCGCTTGGTTAGTAGCCTAGTTTATCTCATTGTCACTCGTCCAGACATTTCCTATGTTGTTCACCATGTGAGCCAGTATCTGTCTGCTCCACGATCGACTTACTATGCTACTGTTTTGCACATTCTTCGATACCTAAAGGGCACTCTATTCCATGGTCTTTTCTACTCTGCTCAGTCTCCTCTTATTCTCCGTGCATTTTCTAATGCTGATTGGGCAGGAGATCCCACTGATCGCAGGTCCACCACTGGCTATTGCTTTCTTCTTAGTTCTTTTCTGATTTCTTGGTGAAGCAAGAAACAAACTCATGTGGCCCGCTCCAGTACTGAAGCAAAATATCGTGCCCTTGTTGATACCACATCTAAGCTCATTTGGCTACGATGGCTTCTCAAAGACTTAGGTGTGTCTACACCCTCTGCTACTCCTCTTTATTGTGACAACCAAAATGCCATTCATATTTCTCACAATGATATCTTCCATGAACGGACTAAACACATCAAGATCGATTATCATTTTATCTGTTATCATCTTGTCCATGGTGCTCTCAAGCTGATCTCAGTCTCCTCTAAAGATCAACTTGCAGATATCTTCACCAAGTCACATCCTAAGAGACGCCTTCGAACTTTGGTTGACAACCTTAAGTTGGTCTCACATCCACCTTGAGTTTAAGGGGGGCTGTTAACGTGTATAGTGTTGTGGGCTTTAGGCCCAACTAAATTACTTGTATAGCACACTTACTTGTACTACACTCATATGCCTCCTATATAAAGGCACTCGTGTATATTCTTTCATTGAGAAATACAATATAATTATTCAGTATTTCTAACTTTGTAAAATATAAATGGTCCACTAGGGGTGTGCATGGTCCAGGCATTTGTTACAGTTTTGAGTATGAATTTGAAGCCCATAAACCATCATGTGCAGGACTATGGGCAGCTCTACTTGAGACATTATGAAAAAAAAATTGACTCAAAAGTTTGTTGTTGCATTTTTTGCTTCTTATTTTGGAGGCTGGATAATGTACTTCATCATATTGTGTGGTTTTTTTAAGAGTTTATAATGAATGGTTTATAGCATAAATTGAAATTTATTATTAAAAAATAATGATAATAATAATAATCTGTATTTAAAATTAGTTCAACCACTAAACATGTTTCTGCTTTGTTTAGTTATAGGTGTTCTGATCAGATCATTCATGCTTCTTTGCCATTGTTACATTGTATCTCTGTACAGGCACGCATGCTTGCTTGCTGCATAATTGCTTGATTTTTTTCTTAAATTTTTATTATAAAATTATATTTACACATGCAAATCCCAAAATATCAGAGAAAACATGTTTATAATTATTACGTGGACAACAACTGAACATCTCTTTTTTGGGGTTCGTACATCTAATGTGCTCACTTGCCATTGTATATTATAACATTGTCTCTTAAACCTACAATGCATGAGAAAGCCCCAGTATCCAACCTAGGTAAAGAAAAGAGGGGGTAAAAAATACAAAGCTTGAGTAGTTGATGAGCATAATTACTAAGTATTTTCTACTTCTACAAAGTCAATTTAAAGTTTAATCAACTTGGTTTGATCATTACAAGTAATCATGGTTTTAAAAACCGAACCGGTCATCAAACTGGTTTTTTTTTTAATTTTCGGTTCAACCCCGGTTTTTGGCCCATTTTTCGGTTGTTGACCGGTTTTGGGGCTTTTAACCGGACTGGACTAGCTCCCAGTTCCCGGTTGAACCGGCCGGTCCGGTCTGATTTTTAAAACAGTGCAAGTAATATGTCTGTTTCTAATGGGCAATGTCTTAGTTGTTGTAACATAAATTTTCTAATTAAATTTGAACAGATTGATGTATTGACCAATCACATTTAATGTATGCCAGATATGGACAAGCATCCAGTGGGACCCCGTGATTACACTATCTTGACGAGGCAAGCAGAGCATCGTTCGAGTTGGCTTTGGAATGGTCCTCCGGAAGGCAAGGTATGCACTTGTCCAAAAATTTTACAGGAAAAGATTGTACTCGTTAACTTGATGAGTGTATGTATGTGTAATTTGAAGAACAAACACATTATTATTCTCATATAAATCATATTCAAGTTATTTGTGACAGATTTTGTTATTATTACGTATCCTTTTTTAAAAATACATTGATGTTGTCAGTTTAAGTTTGATGCATAATTATTATGTTGTTATTGAATGCTATATTAATGCAATGTTAACTTGATGAGTGCATGTATGTGAAATTTGAAGAACAAACACATTATTATTCTCATATAAATCATACTCAAGTTATTGGTGACAAAGATTTTGTTATTATTAAATATCCTTTTTTAAAAATACATTGATGTTGAAATTTTTAAGTTTGATGCATAATTATTACGTTGTTATTGAATGCTATATTAATACAATGTTGCTCCATTTATAGGAGTTAATGCTCGTTTTTGCAAATTCATACCCAAAATCCCATGATGAGAAATGCCCAATAAAAAGCAAGGGCCAAAAGCCCATGAGGAAGAAAGCCCAATAAAAAGCAAGGCCCAAAGGCCCACCAAGAAGACTGAAGAGCAAGAAAGACCCAAAAAAAAAATAGAAACATAGATAAAAGTCTAGACTTACGCCTAGGCTAAGAAAGAAATGCAAGGGAAAGTGATCTGCAGCAGAATACAAATCTTCTACAGAATACAAATTTCCTACAAAATTACTTTAGCAGACTAAGGTAAATTGGGTCCAAAACCCTTTTGATCCAATAAAGACTATTTGGCCCAAAAAGCCCAAAACCGTTTGTATAAAAGGATAAGAGCAAGAGAAGTCAAACCTAGCCTTCAATAAGAGACACGATGAAATAAAACAAAAGACGCAACAGTAGCAGAAAATGAATGAAGGAGAAAGTATTCAAAATCAAAGAAAAGACAAGAATAGCAAGGCAAGTGAGTAAGGTAAGGTTTGGGCTTTGCCCTTCTGCATCCTAGCCATGCAAGGGAGTAGGATCCACAACCAATGAGGTGCAAAGGGTGTAATTTGGTGGAGGGGGGAAAGGACCTAGATTTAGTATCCCATCGAGACCACTTTTGGGAATATGCTTTGCTAGGAAAGCATCTTTACCAAAAATGAGAAGAAGGTAGGTGGAACCATCTAATGCATGCTAAAGAATGAAGATAAAGAGAATTAATGAGGAAGAGAAAGAGGGAAACAAGGTTACGGTGGCTAGTTGGCCTTTACCCAAAAAGAGGAAGGGAGATTGTCGCTAAGCAAGTTGTGGGACTAAACCCACTACTAGCAGCTAGAAGGTTGTGGGATTGAACCCACTGGTACACAATCATAAGATAATGGCCAGTACGTTGTGGGTATTGGCTGAATGCCTACAACAGGCAAAATGGTTGTTGAAAACAAGGGTAAAGAAGGAAAACTACCTAGGCTTGATCTTGGGTATAAAAGGAACAATACCCATGAATATAGGAACAAAAACAAAAACAGGAGGAAGAACAACATAGAAATCGAGGAAAAATATATGAAGAAAATCTTAATAGTGAGTTGAAAGTGAAAGAAAAGAGAAAAGAGAAAGAACGTGATATTTGAGAGAAGAGAGAAAGTGTAGAATACATGGTAGAATTAGGAATCCTTGCCCTCTCTCAGAAAACACCAAAGCACACTCTTTGCAATCTCCAAATGATGACTACTCTAACTCACATTCCAAATCACTCAACTTTGTAGCCTAATTGGGTAAAAAGGTTGTGTGAGTTGGAGTTGAGCTCTCTTAGTCATTATCCAACTAAGAACGCCTTTCTTTTAATTCATGATTATGCTAGCAGAAACCTTATGTATTCTTCACTGACACGTGTATTAGTGTGCTTATCTTTAACTAATTCTGCCATACGTGTGTGTGTGTGTGTGTGTGTGTGTGAATATACACATTATAGTTCGTATTCTGCATAATATATTTTATATATTTGTATGTGAAGACGTCTAAATATATATATATATATATATATACACACACAAATATATGTATGTAAATATTTGAGAATTTGCTAACCCATGTAAACTAACATTTGCTTGATGGGTATTTTCTTTGGGTTTTAGAGTTTATGTGCAAAAAGTGAAGAAATATTTCTACAGGAGTAAATGGAGAATAGTCACCCACATTGCAGAAAAGTGCAGAAAACTTCACTACACAGCAGAAAGTTAAGCAAAGTCAGTTCTACGGCAAAAACTTATGAGCAGAAAGTGGAGAAATATTTATGTAGAAGAAAATGGATAATAGCCACCCACATTGCAAAAAAGTGCTGAAAACTTTACTGCACAACAGAAAGTTAAGCAAAGTCATTTCTGCAACAAAAATTAGAGAAATGTTCCTTCTATGGTAGAAATAGAGAATAAGCCCAGTTTGCAGTGTCGTACCCTAGACTTTGGACTCAATTTTTTTGCAGAAATTGGTAGCGGCAAAATGGGACTTTGGAGCCCATTCCACGAGAGCGCTAGGCCCAACTTCCTTCTTAGAATAAACCTAGACCAAGTGTTATCTAATAACATCAAGACACGTGTCTAAGGTACAAGAAGTGTAAAAACTCCCTCTATAGCAGGCATGACCTGGTGTACTCAATTGTCGTCACCGATTTAGTTGTATACCCGAAGCTGGGTTAGATCCATGGGTTGTTACTTATATCACGGAGGCAAGGTTAGGTGGGCTACTTCGCATTCCAAATATAGATCTCAATCATAAGCTTGCCAATGGTGGGGAAAACTAGCTAGAATGGGGCAACTTATGCAAAGAATCGCTAGGCCATAAGCCTCCGGACAAAGAACTCCATGCTAATGAAAACATGGTTGTGTTGTGTGGGGCAAGTTTAAAACTATGTTAGCTCGAGACAATGTTTAACGAACCTCTACCGGCTGATGCCACTAACTTGCAAGTGCAGCAGTACGCTCAGTATTACATACTAGAGATGTCGAGTGGTATGTTGTTTATAGACAAGTTTGGCAACTGAATCTCAGTTATGTATCTGCAATTCTTGAATCTAATTAGCAATGGAAAGAAGTATAGTTGGGGTAGTGCAGCACTAAGTTGGCTATATAGACAACTGTGTAAGGCGTCAAAGCCTATCGCAAAGCAGATTGGCGATGCACTGCTATTGGTGCAGTTGTGAGTGTATGCCAAGTTCTCACACATATGTTCGGTGATGAGGCATCCACAACAGGCACTACCCCTAAGTCCACTTGTTGTTAGGTATGTTGTTTTTGTATAGTTACTTTTTACATACACATGTAGACACCACATTTTGTACCCTTTACGACTTAGGCCCCCATTCCCCAATGATGGTGAAATTCTAAAGCCCAAGGTTAGTTTAGGGCCCAATTAGATTGATAGGCCAAGAATGTATTGACCCCTTATGATAAATTAACCAATTGATTTAGCAAAGTTAATTAGTTAATTCACTTTGCATGCAATATGCGTGGCAGCACAAACAAATCTCCAAATAACTAAATGCAGTGGAAAATACATAACACAGTGATTTGTTTACAAATGGGGAAAACCTACACTGCAAAAACCCCACCGGGTGATTTTAAGGTCACCACTCTCGAGAATCCACTATTATCAAAACAAGCGGTTACAAGCAAAGGAATCCTAGTACCTTATACCAACTTACAGTTGAACCCTTATCCTAATACCCAATTGGACTTGTTCTGTAGTGACAATCTCTCCTTTTCAATGCATGGCTCCTAGTACGTGACTAACCAATAGATGCATGGATCCCAGTACGCGACTTAATCACCAACTTGAGAAAGATATTGACTGCAAAGTTCTTCAGTTCATCACACGATAAAGATCATGAAGCTCCTTGGTCACAAAATCCTATGGTGTACAAACACAGCAACTTCTTCAAGAGAAAGATGAACTAGGGCAAATTCTGTCTCTAGTTACAATTTGCATGACCAAGACTTTGCTTCACACTTGTGCAACTGTGCAATCTTTGAGGCCCTTAAAATAATCCTTTATATGTTTAGGGTTGTGAGAAAAGAAAGCCTAAACACATACTCACGGATTTGAGTGAAATCAGCTCTGAAAAAATGAATTTCATAAATCTCGACAGATAAGGTATCTATCAAACTAGTTGTCGAGCTTCGGGCTTTAGCAGCTTTTTAAAACTCAATAGATGCTAGCTGTCGAGCTTTAAAAACCAGCACATCTTCACTTGTTTCTTGGACAGACTTGCATGGCTTTAACACTTGAACTTGAAACCTTGTTTCTTGAAGTATTAAACACATCCTAGACCTACCCAATTACAAGTAAAGTGCGTTTTGTCAAAGGATTAGCCAATTACATAAAAATATTTATATATGTTCCTAACATCAAATCACATATGTCCTAACATAGATTGAAATTGACTTGAGGAAGGTTTTTATGAAAAGTATAACTCTTTTATGAGCTAAATAAAACTATTTTTGGAAAATAAAGGCCATGGAAACCCTGGGGCATGCGTACAAAGACACATGTATGCATATGCATGCTCTAGACTTGCGTACACAAGCTTGATGCATGTGTACGCATACACGGGCATTCGTATGCATGCTAGGGTTCCAAAAACTATGAAAGGCAAGTTTTCTACATTAAAGCTGAGGTTTAGAATGAATCCCACATCGTCTAAGAGCCGTCTAAACCCTCATTTTCTTAATATAAAAAGCTATACATGGTACATTTTCAAAACACATAGAAAATCCTTAGGAAAAACCTAAGATTCACTAAAAATAGTGAATCAAAAATGGAGTTTTTCACAAAACATCCTCAAATCAATTTTCTTTTGATTGAGACGCTTTTTGATCTTGATATTTGAGTTTTAAAGTTTACTAATCAATTTTGTTTGGTTGTGAATAGATTTGATTGAGGGGAATAGTCAAAATCAAGCCGAAAAGCTTTTTTTTTGGTGGTATAAGCTCTAAACTTTCTTTTTCATTTCTTTGCCTTTTCTCGTTTTAATCTTTCCGTTTTCTTTTTCTTTTTTTCTTGTTTGTTTATGTTATAATATGTCTGCTTAGCTTAGGTTTTCTTTGTTTTATCATTTAAAGCATGTTAGATCATTAGATTTATCATTTTAAGTTTTTGCTCTATTTTTGTTCTTGCTATTTCTGGGTTATGGGTTTGGGCTTGTCTGCATACGCATGCAGTTGGGCTGCGTACACAAGCCCTAGTTATGCATAACGTACTCAAGCCCAAAAACCCTAATTCAATTTTTTGCTCTTGTTTCTTTATTTTATTTATCTAATATGTCTCTATTCTGGCTTATTTTCACATGCATATGTTTCTATTTCTCTGTTTATTTGTTTGTTTTCCTTTAATATGTTAGATTAGGGTTTCCTTTTTATGTTTTCTTTGCTTTGCCATGAACACACATTCATATGTCCATGTATTGATGCATAGGTGTTGTGGTGCAGTAAGGTAAGTAAGGTAAGTCATGCATTCACATGAACATGCATTTGGTTATGGATATGATGAATATGGTATACATTAGATGTGTAACCTAGGTTTGTCTTGGATATGATAGCATGATTGCGTGATCTCCAAATGCTTATGTTTCTGCCTTTGTAATGTATTCTTGTTTGTTAGCCACCTCAAGTGAAATATGAGATGAAATGTCTTGATAGGAATATGCTAGGGTTTGTGATGTGATGATATGCATGATAGATGTATGTCAGGCTTGATGTGATTTGCCAAGATAAATGTATGTTAGGTTTTTTGGGATAATTGATGCCATGTTGATTGTTAGATGAATGTTAGTGTGTGTGTGTGTGTGTATGTGAGTTTAAAATGCAATATTGAACATGCCTTTAATGAGATTAAGATGTAAGACACAATGAGTGGAAGCCAACCCACGGGTCGGGTGGGGTTGGGTGCCTAACACCTTCCCATTCCCATACCTAAACTCCGAACCCATACTCTAGTAGTAAGATCAGTTCTTCCACATAAGGGCGTTATATTTATGGTTCCTAGATCTAAACTAAGTGGCAACTCCATTTTTTATTTCTCCACCCCGGTCCACTCGGCCAAGGCATACTCCCCTCCAAGCGTGTTACACCCACAGTGGCAACTCTATTGGGGATAGGTTTTCCCATAAGGACACATGTTAATCCCCATCCATAGTCCACAATGATACTTGCCCACCCACATCCTCTACTACATCTCCCCTGCCCACCACCCATACGTCTCCCCCACCGACCACTAGTGCTGCCCCCACTAATATACATGGTAGTGAAGACATGATATTCATGCCCACTCTTGGGCAACCAACCCCTGAGTTTATGAATACTAAGTTGAGCCAAATAGAGATGCTCCCCAGCCCCCCCACCAGAGTCTTCACACATTGAGGATATACAGAGTGAACACATTAAGTGGGATGAGGATCGGCTGTGAAGGACACAAAGGACACGAAGACAAGCTCCTAACTGTGGGATTGGAGATGGTACTATACTTCAAATCATACTAATTAGATATACATCTCTTTATAGTTAAACGGTTTGCATATTAGTATTTGCTTGTGTTCTTTTCAGACAAGGTTAGACCAGTCAAGGAACCAGTGAGGAGAAGAAAACGGGAATGATTTAGGTTCATTGCATGTTTGTAATTAGGCAGCCCAAATTTTTGTAAAATTCTGGGCTTCTTTTTCCTTTACTACATCTCTTCCAAGTACACTCCAGTTGTATGTATAAAGTTCTTGGACATGATGGGTCAGTGTTCTGATAAATTCTTGAAGTCATTTAATCAGAAAAGTCTTTTACTTAGAAAAATAGAAGATCCATGCAAAATTAAATTCATATTTGACTTATGCTTATGAATATTCATATCTTTGTTGTTTCTTATTGTTTTGGGTTTATGGACTAGACTTCTCTTTGTTTAGTATAGTAGACTTTTGTTAAAAGATGCAAGATTTAATGGCTTAGTAAGTTACAATTATGGAATTCAAAAGATATGATATGAGTATGTTAGGTTCTAAAAGTTTAGAACAATTGGCAAATTGTGAGCACAATCTTATCTAGATATAGATCTTAGAGTCTATAGAGTTTATTAGACAATGCTCAAGGTGTTACAAGTCAAAACACAAGAAAATACAAGCTGCAAAAAGAAGAATTCAAATTCAGTGAAATCCAACCAATTGAAAATAGCAAACATGAAATTTCTGCAGAATTCTATTTTAGCCCAAACTCTGCTTAAACGTCTTGGGTTTCAAATGAAACACTTCTAGTATATAAAGGAAAACCCTAGCTACATTTTTAAGGCTCTTGGAGAGAGAAAAGAGTGCATCTTGTGCCTCTAATTGTAGATCTAGGGTTTTTGTACCCAAACCTCTCTAAAGTCTTTTACCGGCAATATTCTTTGAAGAAACTCAAGATCTGATGTTGTAAAAGTTGCTGCTACAAGATCAACAAGTGAAGGTGGTCTGAAACCTTTGAGTGGGATCTCAAAGTCACAAGCAAGGCGGCTTGTGTTGGTGTGAATCCAAGAAAAGAAGGAGTTTGTGGATTCGAAGCTTGCACGTGGTCGTGTCAGTAAGTTACTACTGGAAGTAGCAATAGATTTAGGGTCAAATCTAATTGTAAAAACTTCAATTCTCTTATAGTGGATTTGGTTTACCTTGAGGATAGATAAGTTAAATCCTCTCCAAGTTTTTACCTTGAAACGGTTCGTTTCATTGGCTTTCTTGGGTCATCATATCGTTGTGTTATTTACTTTTCCGCATCTTTACATGATATGATATATTTGTGTTTAACCTAAATCTGAATAATTAATCTAAGTAATCACTTGGTTAATATATTAGGTTAAAAAAATCTGGTTTAAGGGGTCTAAATGAACAAACAAGTGGTATCAGAGCAAGTTAACTCTTGTTTTTAGGTTTTTATACCTGGAGTTGATCCTTAATCCTTGCTATCGTGGATACTTTTAAGTGCCTATCTGCTCATATTTGTGATGATTTGAATAAAAAAGATACTATTGTTTCTATTGATCTTATTGGTGCTTGTGAAACTCTTCGTAGGGAATTAACTAAATCTGTGAAAATTGCTAAGAAATTTAAGGAAGAGTTAAAATTGGCTAATCTTGAAAAAGAGTAATTGATTATAAGATTAGATGAATCTAATACAAAGAATGAATTTTTAAGAAATCAACTTTCCTCTAAAGATGAGAAGATGAAAAGTTTGGAACAAGAGTTAGTTAAGTCTAAAGTTAAAATTGAAAATTTGACTAGTACCAAGTCTACTGTTGTTGACAGATGTGTTTCTGTTTCTCTTAAGCCTAAAGCTGAAAAATTTTATGTTCTTCATTTTAAGAGGAATTATAAAGAAAATGTTTATTTTGCTAGGTTAGACAAAGTAAAAGTTCTGATGTAGACGCTAAAGTTTCTAAATTTGTGTCTAAACCTTCTTTTAGAATGCATAAGAAATCTGTTTTTGTGCCTACCTGTCACCTTTGTGGTGTTGTTGGTCATATTAGACCAAATTGCTCCTTGTTGAGGTAAAAACCAAAATCTGAGACTAGATTTGGTGTTAGGAATACTGTTGTTCCTAAATTTGTTCCTATTTGTCACTTTTGTGGTGTGTCTGGTCACATTTGTCCTAACTGTCATAAATTGAAATTTAAGCATTCAATGTTTCAGTCTAGGATATGTGATGATATATCTCCTGCTACAAGTCTTGATAAATTGTTTCATATGCTTTTGAAAAATTTAAGCTTGTTGGCTTGTGAAAAGAAATTGCAAGAATTCAGTCTCTCTCAGAAGAATTGTGTAATCCCTCAAATACACTCTGTTTCTCCTGATTTTTCACCTACAAAGCCAAAGATGCATGCTATATGGGTGAGAAAAGACTTGATAAGGTGAGTGTTGTTTATTTGTCCTTGATATAATTCTTTCAATTATTTGTGGACATGTTTTTATTTCTGTTTTAGGTTATTTTGTTTATAAAAAAAAAAAACCAAAAACATTGAAAAATTTTGAAAAAAGACAAAAATATATATTTTTTATTTTGTGTCTAGTTTTGTTTTTCTTGAGGATTACATGAATTATGATATCTCTCTCTTGATTTAGAACATGCTTGATATTGTGGAGAAACTTAAATAGTTAGTATTGCATAACTAAGTGCATGACTATTTTGAGATAAATACTATTTTGTATGAGTATGTAATAGTTTGTATATGTACTCATGGGTTAATTAAGAAATTGATTTTTCTTGTTTGTGTACCCTCTATAGCTTAGTTGAGCACTGTCATACATTGTTTTGCATTTTATTCATTTAGCATAATGTGTTCATTTTGTTTGTGGTCATTATGAAAATTTGAAAACCCAAAAAGATTTTTATTTTTTAGTATTATACATCTTCAAGATGTGTAATTGAGGTTGGCCTATGAAATTTGCATTTCGTGACTGTGTACCTTATTTAGCTTTGATGAGTTTTATTATTCAGTACTTTGCTAGATTGTGCTATGTGGTGCTTATATTGTGTGAGTTGTTTATGGTTTTTAATCATATACTCTTGGTTTTGAAGCCACATTCTTCTGATTGTAAGGACTAAAAAATCCTAGGAGAAAGGCATAAATAATCATCTCACTACTGTTACTTGCCAATCATGAACACCTGTGTGCAAATCATAAAAGCCGTGCTCGGTAAGATGTAGCATTTGCACAGCAAAATTCTTAGGGTGTTATTGTACATTAGTTAAAAGAAGCAAAAAGCAAAATGAAAAAAAAAAATATATATATATATATATATATGCTTCAAAAGAAAAAGAAAAGGCAAAATCAAAATTTAAAAAAAAAAATTGCATGGTTGCAAGCATGTTTTCTAGGAGATGTGGGAGTTATATGATGTAACTCTTTAGGTAATAGTCTTTCAAACTAATTTGATGAATAATGTAGAAATTTTGCTTATTTTCTATCTACGTATCACCTTGTGAGTATCTCATACACTTACTAGTTGCACACACCACAAGCAAAACTTTGTTAAACTTTGTACATGTGATTGTGTGTTAAGTTTTGTGGCCATCCTAAATTTAACTTCTTGATGTGTTTAATGCATTTTGGGGAGTGAGGAAAGAAAAGTTTGATGAAATTTTCTAAAGTTTGAATTTTTCTTAGAAAAGTTTGGTTTTGTAAAACATTTGAAATCTTGAACATGCATCTCACATCATAAAAACTGTTTTTCAAATGGTTATGCAAAAAAAGTTTTCCAGAATTTTCAAAATTTTTGTTTCTTCAGGATTAGACCGATCGAGTTTATTTTTTGACCGATCGAAAAAGGAAGAGGAAAATTCAGTTTTTCAGCTTAAAGTCTCAGGCTTACTCGATTCCTTCCCGATTCCTTTCGATCAGTCGAGCCTTTTTTAAGTGTTTTTTGATTCTTGGCTTGATTCCTTTCAACCGATCGAAACTGGAAATTTTCAGTTTTTAACCAATTTGTGTTATCATGCATCATTTTTGTTAGGATTCACATGCATTGCATTGTTTTCTTTATCCATCTTACATTTTTGCAGTCATATCTCTCATTGTTTTCACACATAACATGCATACACTTTACTAAATTGGGTACTCAACTTGATTTAAAAATTGGTTGATTAATTTTTGAGTTTTGTACATTTTAGTATATGCTATTTTTCTTGATGTGTGAACTGTTAAAAATTGGAAAAAAAAAATTTTTTTGAGATATGGTGGATTATAAATGTGCAAATATTTTCTCTACTATTGAAATTTCTTTATGGGTCACATAGTATCAAGTTTGCTTATATTGAAAGAGAGAATATTTGTATTCATGTGTATCCTCGACTTATTTTTTAGGTTTGTGTCTTTTTAGTTTTCACCACCTCCTAAATTTTTCCCAAAACTTTTTTTTCCAAAACTTGTTTTGTTTTTCCTATTTTTATAGGGGGAGAAAGCTGTTTTTAAAATCTATGTTGTTCATAGGAGTAGTTGTTGCTCTTCATAGGGGGAGTTGCCTCTATTTTCTATAAAGCTGAATTCTTTTGTGTTCCCTTTATTCTCTACATTCTCTTGCCTTTTGTTGTGTATGTTTACTATCTACTCTTTGTTTGAGTTGTCTTTGTCAATACGTGACAAAAAGGGGGAGAAATATATGAAATTTGAAAAGTTTTTTTTTTAACTGTTTTTATTTAAGGGGAGATGAAATTGTTTTTGAAAGGGGGAGAAAATAAAAGTATTTTTATGTATCTAACTTAGGGGGAGAGGTAGTTTACATGTTTGTTATTTGTTGTTATTGCATATTAGTTATATATTGTTTATCTATCTTTATTTCCACACATGTGGTGATGTGCTCTTTTGAGTGTTTCAGGAAAGACAGGTACATTTTGATCAAAACCTTCTGCCTCTTATTGCAACTTCTAGATTTGAAGTATTAGATTGGAATTTGTGATGTAATTAAGCTTTATTGTAATTGGGTTGTTCTTGTATTTAAGCATTTCATATTGTATGTAAGTTTTGTCACATATTGCCAAAGGGACCAATGCACCAATTGCGGTACAATAGAGTTGTAATTCACTAGTTATTCCAGATGCTTGCCAACTCTAAAAAAAATCGGAAGTTATTTGTATTCCTCAGAAACTGCCACCTACATCACCATTTAATATTTCTTGTTCCACTATCGGCCAAACCACCTGGGCACTAGGTCCAATGTGAGTAGGATCACTTAACCATGCTTCATAATTGGAAAAACGAGCACCATGGAAATACATGCCACTCAGCCAAAAAGAAAGATGAGGGAGACCCGCGATCTACCAAACTGAACTAAGAGCGCTTTATTATCACACTAAATATTTTGTAAGTAACCCTAATATATTTTTGCATGCATATCCTGTTCTATAGTAGAATAGAGTCAAATGAAAGATTGATCATGTTATGGATGCCCGATTTAATCGATTTCAATTGATCCCTCGTTACGATTCTTGCTCATAAGATAAGTAATAGAATAGGTAGGGATGACAAGATTTGAACCCGTGACATTTTGTACCCAAAACAAACGAGCTACCAATCTTCCCTACATCCCTTTCAATTGGGTTACAGTGTCATTGTAGAGAATACCAGTATTGTTTTCCAAATCTTTATTACTCCATTTCTATATAAAAATTATCTTGTCATTTCTTCTTTTTGATCTCATATCATAAAACATCTATATTATATCTAAAAGCTGAGACGTAGAATTTAATGTTGTTATTCTCCTGTTGAGCCACCCCATCAGCCACGTCATACTTTAAAAAAAAATTCCTTTATGATTTTTCTATTTTATTTTATATAAAATAATCAAATATAGTTCATGGACAAACCTGTTAATGCACTCCATTACTATTCAACATGTTACTATTCATTTGTTTTAAATGCAAATATTTGACTATTCAACTACCCAAACTGATTTCAACTTTTCATTTTCTTCTTTCTAATTTCAAGTAATTGTTAAAATTGAATAATTTATTATCTTTTTAGTGGATATATGCACATGTTTAACTATTCATTACAAATATTATTATTCATTAGATGCAAAAGTTTGATTATATTCAACTACCCAAACTGATTTCAAATTTTCGTTTTCTTCTTTCTAATTTCAAGTAATTGTTAAATTTTAATATTTAAATTTTTCATCTTCCTATTCTAAAAAATAAAAATAAAAATAAAATAAAAAAAGACTCTTCTTCTCTTCCTCCAAATTTTCCCCTCCCTCTTTGCCTCTTTATCTCCCTACTACTCTTTACTTTACCGTTAAACTTCCTTCATCATTTTCTCTTTCTTATATTTTGACTCTTCTTCTCCCCATCTTATTTTGTATAAATTTGATATCATTTATTCCATTCAATCCATATTTTTTCTGCACAAAAATTGTGAGTTCTCTCTCTCTCTCTCTCTCTCTCTTGATTTTTGTTCTTTCTTATAACTCTAATTTAGGTTGATGGTTTTTTTATTTGATTTTTTTGTGTTGTAGTTTTCAAATTTCCCATCACAAATCACTTTTATAGCTTTGGTTGAATTTTGGTTTGGGTTAATATGTAGTTTTTTTTTTTTAAATAGAAATTTGAGTTTATACATGGCTACGAATTTGAATGTGCCTAACAATGGACTTTCACTGAACAGAGACGTATTCACAATGTTTTTAGTTTCAAATACTTGTTTAGTAATGTGAAATTGAGAAAGAGAAAAGGGTAGGCAAAGGATTTATGGTCTTTTATAATCTCCTATGTCTTGAAGAAAGTGGAGGGCCTATTAGTCTCCCTTTTACTGGAATTTTGTATAGAAAACATTTTGCTATAAGTTCCTTGACTTTTTTTATTTTTAATTTAGTCATTTTATTACAAATAATTAGCATCTCCACCATCAAATTTTTAGTGAATTTGAAGTTTCTTGGTAAACTTTTACTTTGCTTAGTTGATCATCTTTACTGAAAATGCCAAAAAGAGAATAAGATAAAATATAATTTACTATAGAGCATCATTAAGCTAATAATGTTTTTACGTATAGATAATTAAGGAATTTTTTTTCTTTTTTCATTTTATTTTATTTTATATTTCCACTTTATGATATATGATTTATTGATAATGATCTATTGTATAGTTATATTTATTTACTTTTTCACTTAGTTTCAATTGTGAGGAAGAAAGAGATGTAGATCTATGTTTTGAAGGAAAATGTACCTATAAGAGTTGAATTGCATACATTTGTGTAGTCATAAACAAAGTATAATTAGTTACAACTTGATCTAATAGTTCTTACATTATCAATTTAAAAAAAAAAAAATTTATTGCATTGTGTTTTCATACATATCTCACTATATATAATACCTTACTACAAAAAACTTCTAATTTAAAACATAATTTCAAACAACACATATTGAACTTTTAAAAATATACAATCTAATATATTAATTCAACAATTATCTAATAAAAAATAATCATACCAAATTTTTTCGCGCATCGCGCGGATCTGCGACTAGTATAATTAATTATTAATTAATTATAATAAACTACTTATTTGTGTTACATATAATGAAACCCGCTGTAAAAAAATTTTAAAAAAAATGAATATTTTGGGGAAATGCTAGTACAGAAAAGGGCACGTAACACATATAATTATTAATACTTAGAAGAGAGATTTCTGTAAAAAGAGAAGTTGCTTCATTGACATATGCCATCTTCTTAGCGTAATGTTGGTAGGTTTTTTTATAAAATTACATTTTTCTTAAATTATTGAAATGATTAAAATCTTGCATTTTTTTTTTCTAAATATAAGTGATGAATTTACTTATTTTTGCTTCCTCTTCAGACCATTCAAGAAGTATAGATGATAAACAACTTATAAGGAGCACTAAAAACAAATTTCAACCACATATTACATTATTTACAAAATATCTAACATTATATAATAATTGAATGTAAAATGCGTTATGTTTCCTTGAATTATTATATAACGTAATACACTACACATAAGATATTCTAAGTTTTTCCCTATCAAATTCACTAATACCACCACAGATGACTCTGGCAATGACTATGACATGAAAGTCCTAAGTTGTATTTGTGAAGCCTTCTGACAATCAGAAGCTTTTGTAATTACTGCCAGCATAACTTGACTTGAGGCTTCCTATCTTCCCCATCCAAACATAAGATTAAGCTTTTCATCCCACCGTGTCAATCATTTTATAAACAAATTTCAAGTTTTTCCAATAAAAAAAGGATTTAAAATTAAAGCCAAGTAAGAATTAGGTTCATTACCAACTACTTTCTTAGGTATAACTTAGCACATTTGCGAAGGCTGCTAGACAAATATATGAAAAGGAAGAGCTCTAAACTAGTCTATCCTCCTCAAAACGTAGCAGGAAATTCTAGTAAATGAGAGTCTCCCATCCTTCTATCCTTCCATGAGAATAAAATCTACTTTTTTTTTGGGTAGATAAAAGGTTAAGTAGATAAAATCTACTTTTTGTGCTATAGTATTACCCCTAGAGAATATTTTTGAAAGTTGATTAGTGGGTGCTTTCTGATGTCATTAGTGTTACTTTGCGGATATCTATCTTTAATGAGTGTCTTCCTTTTCAGCATTAGAATTTAACTTCACAGCATCATCCAAGTTGTGATTTATATAATTCCTTCATAAAGCTCAAATTCACTTGGATGGCCTTACTTTCATCTCTAATACCCGTAACAGAGTTGGCCACACATATGATGGAAGTACAAATACCAACTCCGGCTAAAAAATATGGTGGCAGCCAACAGTAGTTGAAATAGCATTCTTTTATGGGTTTTACTACGTAAGGACATACGCTAATAAACCATTTTAGGAAAATTTTTATGGAAAAATATAAAAGTGATTAACTGTTTTGATAGTTTTTTCAATTCTCCATATAAACTTCCTTAAAATAGATTATTAATGTATGTCCCGGACCCTTGTTTTATTAGAATTATACTTATACATATCATGAATCAATCAATTCCATGGATTCATGGAATGTAAAGGAAGAAAGTCATTTTGCAGATAAGTTACAACATTTCTGTCTAAAGCTAACTCGTTTGTTTATATAAAGTTTTTTAAATTCTGACTTTTTCTATGACAAGAACTTTTATCCACTTCTTTCATAAATAAATTTCATATAATGTCAGTACGATGATGACCCCAAAATTTCTTAAATAATTGACAAATCATAGTCACCCAACAAGTCTCTGTTCATGTCAGCAAAATCTGGCCGTATGATTTGGACAAAGTAGATCATTTATGTGAAACAGTTAAAAGATGCACAAACATTTTTTCAACTGACTGACTAGTGGGAATCTTACCTTTTTGTCTCCTCTTTATATCCTGAGAGAATCTAGCTAAAGAAGACCTATACATTGCACTATATACATGAGAGTTCCTTCCACTAAACCAAACACACAATTTATCACGTAGGAGAAACATAGACCTCCAATGAAGAGGACAAGTATTCTACTCATTTTCATTGTTTCTATCACAATTTTCTCACCAGCCTTTGGAAACAAGCCAAACAATCAGGCACTCCTGGGGTCCCAAAAAAATTGCTCATACTCAATTGAGATTCAGACAACTTGTGCACCATCAGCCGATACCACAGATCATGTGAGTGTCCGATTCAGCGACTCATTGGGAAATTTGATCATTGTGAAGCATCTAAAGAATCCCAAGTTGTTATATGCTCCAAAAGGTGGCTTAAAGAAACAAGGTGGTGCATATAGTGGGTTTGAACGTTGTGCCATTGACATGTTTGAGGCAAGTGGACCATGCATGAGTCAAAGGGTGTGCTCATTGTACCTTAAGAAAGTTGGGTCAGATAATTGGAGACCTGGTTGGGTGAAGGTACTTCATACCCAGGATGGTGGCCATGTGGTGCCGGTTTCTTACATGTTCTATTTTAGGACATTTGTGCCAGAGAATGTATGGTATGGGTTTGATTATTGTCACTCTAATGGAGCTTTTATGCCTCATGCTGCAGATTTTAGTAGGAAGGACTAGTGGAAATGTTTTTACATCGATAGACTGATGTATCAATCAAATTAATAAGCCTTTCCAAGGCTTAGTTCGTGAACAACTTTAGAAATCTATAGGTCTCACTGTTAATATTTGAATAGAAATCATCAGTGATTCAGTATAAGGCATTCCTTGCGCGAGAAAATGATTCCACTCTGAAAATAATCCCCCCAACCCCGCCTCTAATTTATGTTGCAGGAAAAAACTTCAATTTAGATTTGTTGTTTGCATTTCAACAACTCTGTGGATGCATATTACTAAAGTACTAATATATTTTTATTTTCATAATAGATTGGGAAAAATGGAAGTGTTTTTATTAAAATTTTCTTCGGAAACAAATTAGGTTGGTATATGAAATGAATAAAGTACAAAAATCTGGAGAATGAATAGCTGCCGTCGTAGGAAAGAAATGAATTTAGGTATCTTTTATATTCCTTTAATATTTTAATGGTGTAAGGGGTTTTAATGGTGTAAGGGGTCAGGTTGGGTCGAGTTAAGGGAAATTTTTTACCCAACTCACCATGGTGGGTTAAAAAAAATTCAACCCAACCCAATCCATCACATAAGTCCAACCCAATCCACATGGGTCTAGTTGGGTCAGGTTGAATCCATGGGTTGGATAATTTTTTTTTTTACTATTATTATTAAATTGAGTAGAAAAATATATATCATACCTATCACCTGAGTTGATAAACAAAATATACATTAATATATGAACTAATATTCCAACTCAGTTCTACATTATATGAACTAATATACATTCATATTAGCTTTTATATAAGATAAGAGGAAGAGCTAGTTATTTTTTTAAAAAATTATTAATTATATAATATATTTTAAATATATATTAAATATATGGGTGAGTCGGGTCGGATTTAGTGGGTTTGAAATTTTATGACCACAATCCAACCCGACCCGCTATCCAAAAAAATTGTCACCCAACCCACCAAGCCCTAAAAACTTACTTAACCCAGCAGGTTGGATTGGGTCGGGTTGGTTTTGGCGGATTGGCTGCACACTCATGTAAAAGAAATTTTTTTTTTTTTTTTTTTGATTGTGTGTAAAAGAATTTTGGACAAACATTCGAAGGAAACAAATATTTGTGCTTGCAAGACTTTGAAGAAAATAAAGAAAGCTCAATGGTAGAGCCTTCGTGACATCAATAATTTAGTCAACATCCTCAAACCACGTTTTATGGTAACAATACATCATCATTTTATAGTCCTTAAAAGACATCTTGTTGATTGTCACCAAACAAGAGCTTTTTTCTCTGCACAAACAAGGAACTAAAGAACTAAAAAGGGAAAGGCATTCTTACAAGAGAAAAATGAACTGCAAAGAAAGACAAATTCTTCTGGTAATGCTAAGCTGGGAAGCCAACTACATACAATTTAGTGTAACTGTTCAATCACAAGAATCACGGTATGTTTCTTTTACTCCTTATCAAAAGCTTCAATCAAAGTAAAAGGAAAAGAAATAAAAGCTAGAAAAGAAGGAGCAGCCTCAAGCACAAAAGTATTGGACTATGGACAGTGATTTATCCTCCCTAATGAAATATCCAGCTATCATTCCAGAAGGAAATCTTGCAAAGAATCAGGGCTGGCAAGAAGATCAAAAGGTTTTTTCCTTAGGGAGTCTTTTAAGATTGTAATCTGACCTTCCTTCAGAAGGACGTCTTCATCAAGGGCCTCTATCTTCTTCCTCAGTACATTAACCTCTGAGTTCAATAACATATTCTTCTCATTGTATTGCTTCACTTCCTCCCACATCAAATCTCTCTCATCTGATACTTTTGGCAGGATCCCTCTCATAATTGTTAATTCCTTTAACGATTCTTGAAGGTTGCTTTCAAGCTGGTTTAAGTTCTCATCCTTCCGCATCATCTGTTGTAAAGGAGAAAGAAACTTTTGAAGTTTGACAAGGCAAAGACCAGGAACTAGTGATAGACTTTCAAGAAGTAAAGGTGCAATACTGTAAAATTTCATAAGCATCAATTGGTTAGATGATATACAAGTGGAGTACTCTATCTATTTGCAAAATATCGTAAGCTCTTGAGGGTGAAAAAACTTCCTAGGACGTTACTTCCAAGTACAATGACACAAGGTAGAAACCAAAAGGATGCCTAAACAAAGGTGAAAAAAATTGAAAAAGCTGTATCAAGTATATAGCACAGATGTGCAAGTGTCATGCCATCAGACCTTAAACGGAATATAAAAATGTTGCTGTACCTGCCAATGAACTCTTAGCTCATATGACATCCTCTTCCCATAATAATGGATGTAAAGTGAGGTTGTGAGTTAAAGACGCACCAGGTGCGTGTGCAACTTACCAATTCTATATATATGTGTGTGTGCGCGCTGTTCCAGCTTCAGTAATGATCAAATCCTAATTGCCACTGAAATAACTGCAGTGGATGTGATCCACTTCTAGTATAATTCGCAGTGCATCTTCATGAAAATATCTAGTGCCCTGATTCTGATGTGTATTTTAATGAAACAAATACTGTAACTTCAAGCACATCAATACTCAACTAACACACAATTTTTAGCTTCTTAATGTAGTTGGTTCTGCCTTTACTAGAAACTACTCACCAAAAATATAACCAGAATTGAATAAGTTCAGAGACGACCAGAATTTCAGTGCAAACAAGATGCAAATTCTAGTGGAAATACACACATATGTATAAAATAACACCTAAATCAATTTTTTCCAGTATGTCACCTACGAAAATAATAGCTCACGAACCCATCTTCATCGGGTTAATCATTTGGTCCTAGGACCAAGTCCACCATACTACTGAACTTAATCGTAACCTCAACTCCTTGGTGCAACCTTTAACTCTGAACAGAAAATTACATCGTATTCTATCTTTTCTTCTCTTGCCAATCATCCAGATAAACATCATCTTTATGATCATGCATTTTTTGAATGCCTTTCTTGCCAAGCGGTTGAAACCACAAAGCATGTTTCACAACACATACATACTCACCAGTCACCCTTATGAATATCTCTCAAAGATAATGAAAACAATTAGCTTTCAACGTTCCCTAGCCAATCTGAACTATTGCTAGTTCCAAATCCTACTACTACTACTATGAATACATTCGATGTACATATTAATCCATCTTATTCCGAAGTCTCTTTATTCTATAACATCTCTTTGTTGTTCTACCTTGCACTAACCATACTCTAGTCTTAGTCCAGAACTAAATTCATCTAACCAAACGTACCATTAGTTGACCTCGTTACTTTGAGTAAGCCCAGGTTACGCACAGGTAGATATACAATCACATAGAAAAAGAAGTATACTTAGAAAGTTAGACATATCAACTTCCATCAGAAAATAAACAGATGAAGAGTGGGAAATAAAGATAGACAATCAAATAAGTAATATAAACAGCAAACACGTGCATACACAATACACATGGATTAATAGGACTAAGTGCCCACTAGGGAGGGCAGTTTAGAACCGCACTTTTAAAACCTCATCTTTTTCCAAGTACAACTTTCCAAAGTGGAGATGGAAGTATAGAATTACCTGAAGTTCAAGATCCTTCAAATTATGAGTGACACAGGAAAGGTTATCCAGTGCATTTTGGACTTCACATCTGAGAATGTCATTGCCTCTTACTGCTGTTGCAAGTTCAGCTTGCAACTGCTCAACTTCCAGCTCTTTAGAATACAGCTTCTCCCTCAATAGACTAGTTAGTAAAGTTTCTGCTTTAAGCTCAGATCTTATAACATCCTATATAATAAAAAACACCAACAATCAGCATCAATGCAAAAACAACTCACCAACCCCAGATCAATTCAAGTAAACATGTTAACAAGGGTATAAAAAAGCATAGGTAATAAACAATGAAGAACTTCGAATTCTACATTCTGGTCTAAAATAACAAATTAGCAGCAATTAACCTCTGATGTTTGATCATTTTGTTGCACCAATCCATCAGCATCAGTGCACTGTGACTGTAATTTGGAAGCACCCGGAGTGGACTTCTCATGCAACAAAGTAGACATCATCTGCAAACTCCTTGTCAGGTTCTCAGTTCCACGCTTGAATCCCTGAAGTTTCACCTCAGCTTCAACAACAAATTGTGCACCTAAACCATTCTTGATAACTTCCAGACCATGCTTAGCATCTGGAAGAAATTGGCCTGCTTTCCCTTTGATGAATTCCAGTAACTTTGAACATAAGTCGGTGCTCTCATTTAGCATCAATAGCCCTTGATTCTGTAAGCAACAGAGGCGGGTCCACATTTCTTTATCTAGCTTGAAAGTTAAAGCAAAATTTTCTTTCCCATTTCCTTTCAAGCGGTTTAGTAAGTATATATTCTCATGTCGAAGAGAATCAACTTCAAGCCTACAAGATTCCAATTCCCTTCTCAAAGCAAGCTCTACTCCAGTCAGCCTCATTTGCTCCATCTGTAATTTCGCCATATGCTTATCAAACTTCTCCACTGTCTGATCCTCCCCAAGTTTCTCACTAAACCCTTCTCGTAACCCATCAATCGTCTTCTCTTGTTCACTGCAAGTTCTTAGTAATCTTGTAATAGACTTATGCAGCTCTTTGCACTCTTTATCCTTCTCTTCAAAATTTTTATGGATGCATTCACAATCTTCTTCTGCTGCTCTATATTTCTCCTGTAGTTCAGAGAGATTCTGTCGTAAGTCTTCATTATCCACTTTTAGTTCTTCCACACTAGTGGTAAGGTCATGAAGTTGTTCCCCTGAATTTGTTATTATGCTTTTGCTCTCTCTTTCCCTCTCATCAAAGGATGAAACTTCCCTTTGAAGTGAGACATTATGCTCTGCAAGCTCTCTAACTCGCTCACGGAGCCTCTGCTCTTCTGACTGATATTTCTCAAGCTTGAATGACCAGTCACTTGACCTTCTGTCTAACTCCTTTTCCAATCCTGACTGCAACTCATTCTTCTCTTTCTCTAATCGTCGGGTTCGGGCCTCTAATTCTTCCTTTGCCCATCTGAGTTCTTCCCTAGCAGAAGCCCTCTCAGCAATTTGAGACTGTAAAAGGTTTGAAACCTCAAGTGACAAGCTTATCCTATCCTCTGTTAGGTCTCTAATTTTTTTAATCAACAATGAGACATCAAACCCACAATCTCGAAGAAAACTTTCCTGCTCAAGTTCTTCAGAAAGAAGCATGACCCTCTGCTCAGCTTCTTTGGATCTTATTCCTAGTCCTGCAGCAGTGTCATCTTCAATTTCATCAGAGTTCCCATCCTCACTTTTACCACTGTGAAAAAGATTCTGCCCCAGGAAGCCTGAGTTAACCTCCTCGTGATACCCATTAACTGTTTCATAAGGTTCATCCAATGGATAAATCTTTTCAGCCACCACATCTGAATTTGCATTGAAGCATCTATCCAGGGGTCTACCATAGATATCTTCAATCGTAATTGGAACATCAAGGTCAAACGGCTTTGAACTTGTTTTGGGGAAAACATTAGACTGGGAGAGTCTCTCAACAACATTCTTGGCAAGTCTCCGAGGAGATTCATGCCCAAATCCTCTTTCTGTCCAATCTTTTGATGAGAAACGAAGCCGGGAACTTTTAGCTTCCCTAAAGGAACAAGCCCTTGGTTTATCATTGGAACTATCTGTTGGGGAAGCAGGCGCTGTATACTGAACTCGTGGGGGAAGCCTCCCAGCATTTCCATTATAATTTCTCTGTGAAGAACTGTTATTAGTCCTGCATTTTTCCTGCTGCTGCTCCCCATCAATGTAGCGGTCCACAACCTTACTTGATATATTGCTAGAGCAAATGGATGACGAGTCATTGTAGGTTCTGGAAGAACCAGCAGAACCAGGCCTCTCAAATCCGCGAGCATTTTGAATAGCTGGCTCTTCGAATTGTTTTGCCTTATATTGCCTCTCAGGAGTATAAGCACGACGACTAACACATAAAGGAAGCACATTAAAGTCAGTCTCAAGAAGCAAATTCTAATACTGGATTGCCAAAATGATAAAAATGATTTTTTTAACGAAGGTTATATCAACTAAATAAGATTCATTCAACAAGTTCAGGTTCATAAATGTAGACTCACCGAGATGAATGATCACATTGCTGATGTCGACCACTACTTGCACTACTAGAAGGAGATCTACTTTGATCATTGACGCAAAACAAATCCGTTTGTCCCAGCCTTTCACTTAAGGCACCTGATGACAATGAGCGGCTCCTTCTAAGACCTGAACTGGAACTAGAGCTCTGGCTATCAGATACTTGCTTTCGAGATTTGGAAAACAAGTTCCTAGGACTCCTGAAACTATGATCACCTCTGTCACTAGCTTTACTACTCATCCCACTTTCCAACGGGTTCTCCCCATAACCTCTCTTATCTTTTGATGGTGGAGAAACCCCATCAACGCTCCCGTTGCTGGATGCAGATGATCTGAAAAAGAACAGCTTCTTCATGAGTAAATCTTAGCTCATGAAAGTTTCCAGCCTTTTGTCTTGATATTTTAGGCCAAACTCTAAAGCCAATGAGATCTCACTGAACCTGGCATAAACAAAAGAAACACAGAAACACGCCAAAACATGATTGAGATTGCTGAAAATATTGAAAAAGGATATGAAAAGTGAACAGAGGAAGAAATTATCACAAAATTTTATTTTGGACGAAAATAAAGCGTGACAGCATGCAGCATGAGAATAATAATTATGAGAGTAACCTTAAGAACTGAACAGTGAAGCAATAACAGTGGCTGGAATAATAGCATTCCCTTAATAATCTACTTCGTACAAACCCATTTATAATTTAATAAAAACAAAACCTTCTCCTACATTTCCCAAGCAGCCAAACAACTATATAGAGAGGGAAAAAAAAAATAAAACCACACCCTTAACAGCCTAGTAGCTTGACTCTGCAAACGAAGAACATATATGATTTATCTACAAGAGGCCTCATTATATCAAATTACCAATCCCAAAAAACCCAACAAAAACAAAAATCAACCCAAACCCAAAAATTCCACATACCCATTTCATGGTTTTACACAAATTGAATGCCAAAAACACTTGGGACTATAACACCAATCACAAAGATAAAAGCAACACACTGCAAATAATAATAAATAAAATAAAATAACATTTTCAGGAACTTCTTCCTACCCTTTTTAGCTGCAAAGAAAATCCTCAAAGCAAATTTGAATGCTGAAGTAACAAAAGTGATTATCTAAACAAGTCCTGCACCCACCAAAAAAAAAAAGTCAGATTAAACAACTGAACAAAGTATTTGTAGGCTTTTTTAATGAAAATATTTATTTAAACCAAAAAAAAAAACAAAACGTTGCTAAATACTAGGAAATCTTTATGAAGAGCTTTCAGGTACCGTTGCCAACGACTAGTTTACAAAATTAAAAATGAAACAAAAAAATATTTATATAATTCACAGTTTACAAATCAAGTGTGTCAGAGACTCAGAGTTCTGATTCAATATCCCTATACTACTAGTACTTTTTAGAATCCATGAAGCTAAGGCTAGTGGTCCAAAAAGACCAAATTGCCCTCATCACTCCCACTACCCTGAAAACCCTTCCACCACTCTCTGACACCAAAAAAAGAATCAAACTATATAAAAAGCCTTTTCGGGATTCGACAAGATCGAGGTATTTCTCTCATTATTTTTCTACAAATTCTGCAACTACTAGCACTACAACCAAGAAAGAACTGTTTGGCTGCCGAGAAACTAAACGAAAATGGCCGGAAATTTTTCAAAATGTAAAAAACTAAAGTCGCTAGGTATCATAAATTTAAAAGTTAAAACTCCACTCCATTTCCTTGATTTTCTTGGCAACCAAACAGAATCCAAAAAACGAAAAAAGAAAAAACATAAAGAAAAAAACATGACTTACAATTCCAAACTCTGCTTTTCTAGTCAAAAAAAAAAAAAAAAAATTCCGTTCTAGTACTTTTCTTGTAGAAAGAGAATCCAGTAAAGCAACGGAAAAAAAAAATTAAAGAAATCAAAGAATAATTCAAAGAAAATATCTCTTATTAGTTTCTTTCTTTCTTGAAATCCTATCAACCAAACAAAAACACAGTGTGGGAGTTATTAACCTACCATTACTGGTCGATTGTACAATTCAAAATTCAAAAAAAAAAATCCAACTCAGATTTTCTATTTGTTAGGGAAATTGAATAAATAGAGAGTATGAGAGAGAGAATTTACTGAGTCGCAGTTAGTTAACGGCGTTATGGGATTCAGCCGGCATTGAAGTGTTTGAATCAGTGAGATTTGACGGTGAATTTATAATGTGTGATTTTAATGATGACAGAAAATGAAAGAGCAAAAAAAAGAGAGTGTGTGAATGAGAAAAGCAAACTAGCAAAGGCAAAAGGCAAGAGAGAGGTCCGGTTCTGAAAGGAACCTTTTTTTTTTTTTTTTTTTTTTTGTGGAGAATATGGAGGGTATTTTGGTCCGAGAGTTAAAATTTAAAATTTTTTGATTACGCGGAAAAGGCGGATGAGGAGCGGGATTTGATGCAATATTTATCAGCGGTACTCGAGTGTAGTGTAGTTGAAATTGAGAGGTGTTGTGGGGGCCAATGGTGGAAAGTTATACGAGTTTTGACATGTAATCATGACTTTTAATATGGCTTAATATATACTTTAGTACTTTGATTTAACGTTATAATTTTGTAATTTTAAATTTAAATTAAATCATAAATTTATTTTAATTGTGTAAGTCAAAACTGAAAATTTTGAAATCATCTTAATTTAAATTTCCAATCAAATCCGAAAATTCTAGGGTTTAATTTATATGATTTTCTTTTTATTGAGAATCAATTTGAACTTGTGATATTATTAGGTTTAATTTGTAATGGTATTAATTATCAAATTTCATTAATTAATTTAAAACTTTTGAAATTGTAGGATGTAATTTGAAATTGCTAAGATATAGGATTTAAAATGTAATTCACTCTCAACTTTCTTTATCAATAGATATCTTTCAACCATTGTTAATGATATAGTATATAAGAAATGGGTAGTATAAAATCTTCCCATTGTTGGTTTTAGACTCCAACCAAGTTTATATCAAAACCTCAACTGCACGATCTTACTCCTTGTCTTTTCACTTTTTTCTTTTCTTTTCTTTTCTTTTTATCTTTTTTTGAGATAGGTAGATAGTATAGAGACATGACAAAACAGGTTAGAATTTTTTGATCCGATCTGACCCCAAAAATACTTGACTCGAACTCGAATTTTTTGATTTGAAGCAAAAACGGGTTGACCCATAACCTGACCAGTTAAAAAAATTCGCTAAAAAAATATTTAAATTACGTCTTGATACTAGTTGCATAAAGCACAAGGCACCGGAACCAATAGATTATAGATAGATGTTCACACTTCACAGACACAAGACAAGACAACCCATTTATTATAAAATAAAAATAAAAAATTCTCATTCAATTTGATACATCACTTCACGGCTCTGAGCTCACAAACTTGACTCACAATTTCAATCAAATGTAGTCTAGTAGTCTAGTACACTAACCTACTCACTATTTACTAACACAGTAAATGGCTAGACTTAAGGCCTTATAGTTGATTCTAAAAATAAATAAAAAACTTGTAGTAGCTGTAGTCCACAAAGGCTGAAAGGCACAAACCACTAAGAGGTAAAAGCTTTCAGCCTTTCACAATTTCAGTCTTTCAGAGAAGACTCTTGCGCCTCAACTCTTTTCTTGGCCTCTATCGTACAAAATTAATTCTTTATTAATTTGCTTTCGTGGTACCTTAAATTATATTAAAATATTATATTGTTGATAAAGATGTTGACAAAATTGGTCAACTTGAGTTACAATTTGCAAGTATGAATATTTGCAGTGCTGAATCTGTTATCAACGTTGAGTAGATTAAGATTGAGGTGTAATTATTATAAAATATTTACTTATTCTTCTTTACTTAATATGTTATGTTCAGGGGCAGAGGCACGTACAAGGGTGGGGGGGCCAAAATTTAAAATTTTTTAAAAATATATATACAATTATTTTTATGTTTTCAAAATTTAGTCTAAAAAATAAGAGTTGGCCCCCCCAAATATTTGAATTAGTCCAATAATGCTCTTAAAAAAAATAATTGGTCTAATAGGTATAAAGATATAACTTTATTTTTTGCAATTCTATTTTTTATTGTAAAATGTGCTTTTATATTTGTTAAATATTTGATAAAATTTGGTATCAAACATGTTTAAATCTATATTTTTCAACCCGTTATATGACGATTAACAAGTCATTAACTCATTAAAAAAAATTTGTCACTAAAACTACACATGAAATGTGTCTTTAGTTGTCATATAATGTGTTAAAGTAAGGTAGCTTTAAATATGTTTGGAGCCTAACTTATTTTTCCAAGTTTTGGATCATTCATGTTTTTGAAAATTTCATTAGTTCAATTGAAATATTTTTTACTTACTTTAGCATAAAATTTGATAATTTGTGTTTAAAATGAAACTTTTTAAGACTTTGACTATGAAAATGGAAAAAATGAATTTTATTTTATGAAAGATCACCGTCAAAAATAATTTTGATTGTAAATACTAAGATTTTTTGTTGTTGTTGTTGTTGGGTGGGTGTGTATATATAACTCATCAAATAAAAAAGTGTGTATATATATGTGTGTATATATAATAAAAAAGTGCGCGTGTGTACATATGTGTGTGTGGATGTGGAAGTTGTCTTGATAAATATATTAGCGTCGCAACTTGGGCCCCCCAAACAAAAATTCCTGGCTCTGCCCCTAGTTATGTTTATTCTTAAAACTTTTTTTTGTTTAGTTTATCTTTCTAAGTAATCTAACTTTACTATTATTTTAAATGCAACAGGAACATGTGTACTTAAGGAGGCTGATAACTTGACATGGTCCATGAAATGTAGTCTTTATTTCTTCTTCTTTTGTGGGAATGATATTATTAGTGATGTAAACTTAAAATATACAGTTGTAATTACATACATTTTGACAGTGAGTTATTAACATTGAATAATTTTTTCATCATGAATTTATGACTATAAAGAATTTTTGTCATGCTCAAAACTGTCAGAATTGTTTTTGATTTGTTTAATTGATTTTATTCGTTCTTTCTAAACAGGTTGTCATTAATTTTATTCATTCTTTTTAAACAGGTTGTCATTGATTTGTTTTTGGAATTATAAAAAAAAAAGAAAAAAAAAAGCTCGTTTGAAAAATATAGGCCAACCCGCAACCTGATTGACCCATTTAAAAATGACATGTTTTAACCCGCAACTCGATTGACCCAACTCGCCTATTTTGCCATGTCTAAGTAAGGGAGGGGAGTTGGGATTCAAATCACACACACACACACATATAATATTATATATTATGCAAATAAAAATAAAAAGACACAAATTTTTATTTATTTATTTGGTTTGAGAAACAAAAAACACCAATTGATTTTGGGTGTAGACAGAATTGATCTCTCATATCTCATATTCGGTAGCAAGAGATTTTACCGAAGTTGACCAAAACCCATTATAAATAGAAGTACAATAATTACAATAGGGAGGAAAGATTTAAACCTTATACATTTTCATTGAAAACACTGAAAGATTTCAGTCTCTTTAATATGAAATAAATAAATGTTATTTGAGTTAGAATTCATTTGGATTAAGTAGAAGGAGAATATTCATTTTCAATGTCAAAGTATGACTTTTTTCTAAAAAGTGACACATGAATTTACGAGGGTTATATAATAAAAGGGTAAAATTTGTAGCACCACTCTTTCTATGTTTGTATAGGCTATTTTTAGCATAATGACCTTTAGTGACATATCAAATTAAGAAACAAATCATCCATGTGATTTTTTATTAAAAATTACGCGTGAATGAAGAAAATGAATTGATGAGTTATCAGCCCAAATTTAGAATTTATTCACATTTTGTAGTCAACCTAACCTAGTTTTTCCCTTTGTTGACTTATTGAGGCAATAGACAACCCAACCTATTTTGAGCCTTTGAGGAACCTAAAGGTTACACAAAATCCTCATGTCCTTAAAAAGTAAAAACACAAATTCCTATTTGGTATTATTTTACTAAGAAATGCTATGTTTACAGCATTTTATAATACTTTCATGACAAGTCTTAAATGATATGTTGTTATTGGTTGTTATGGGTAAGCAAAAAAGTAATTTAAGTTATAGATTTAAATTAGAACCAGTAACAACTTACCAACTATGATTTTTTTTTTTAGAATACTAAATATTTTTAACACACACACGGGGAGAGAAGAGAAGGTCTTAAAGAAACTTATAGTGGTGTATATCTAAAAGGGTTTAACTCTTGAATATACAGGCTTTAAACCTACTTACCAACTATATGATTTGTTGTAAAAGTATTGTAAAAATGTTGTAGACATAGCATATATCTATTTTATATGTTAACCTTAATTTCGTAACACTTAGTGCCTTTGGGTGTTTTTTTAGCATAATACAAAATATTGAGTGATATTGTTTTATGTGAAAATACATATTTAAATATGAACATGTGTTATTTGCATGAACAACTTACCATTTGTTTTAACATATTTTTAATGGTTTAAATATAATATAATACAACAAAGGTTTGTGTAAGGGGAAATCATCATTTTAAATAAATATTTGAATGGTTTAATTGTTTTTTGACCGAATAGGTAGAATATCATTCTCAAAAAAAAAAGAAAAAAAAGAATAGGTAGAATATCTTATTAAAAGAACATAATACATGTGTAAGATGGTAATGGTTTAATTGTTAAGTGCGTAATGGTTTAATTGTTAAGTGCAAAACTTCAACTTTCGTGCTTTCAAATTACAAACAAAGCACAGGGATTTGTGTATTTTTTTTTTCCACCTCAAAAAAAAACTTCAAACCTTTTTTTCATTGAGAGTTTCAACCTATGGCATCCGCTCCCAATAATAGCTATTTATTATTAGAGTAAGACATTAATTGAGTTTTGGTGTAAACCGAAATTGAACTATAGTTTTCTTATTTACTCATCAAAAATTTTATCAATTAAACTAATTGGAATAAAAAAAAAAAAAAATTTGCGAACCTAACTAGGTAGAAAGTGAGCCAAATGGGACATTTACAAATAATAATAACGGATAATTTTTTTATTAGATCATGGATTGTGGAGCCCATCCGTTCTGGTTACCTTTTTTTTGCATCTTTGTAATCATACATCATGATAAATGGCATTTATGCCAAGTCATGTAGCTTTTGTTGTAAGTTTAACTATCCTAATCCTCAATTGGAAGTGTCCTGTGTCCATAGTGATTAACTGATTATTAACAAACAAACAAACAAAAAGGATGTTAGGAAAAATAAAAGAGAAATAACTAAATAACATAATAGTTAGTTGTGTAAATTTTATTTTGATTTAATTATAAAGATTTTGTCTAGTGCATCCGTGCATTGGACATAACTTTAATCCTTATAAATCACACTCTTTAAACTTGGACAATTTTATATTTATCCTTAAAGTTTCATTTATTTTTTCATTTTTTTTGTCCTACAACTTCTAATCCATGTTCAATGTGATCACTATGTTTAATTTTGTCAATAATATGCTATTATGCCTAAAAAAAGTAATTTTGTTATATTTTCAGCATTGAAATAAAATGTAAAAAAAATTGTTTACATTTAATTTCTCAAATATAATAATATATTATTTAGGAAAAAATATCATTTATCCACTTGTGATTCGATCTTATCACAATATAATACAAGAAGTTTCTATTGTTATATTTGTCCACTAAAGTTTGGACTAAAATTAAGTCATTAAAGTTTGGATTTTACTAAAACTATTAGCAATTCAATCACATAAAAATAATTTTGGCCAAAGAAAGGGAAAGAAAAGGTCTAATTTTTACTTAAGATTTGTTGTAAAAATGTTGTGAAAATGTTGTGGACATATCATTTCTCTTTTACTTGTGGTTTCCCAACAAATGCTCTTTCCTTTGTTAGATCATAAAATGTAGGAACTCAAATTGGATTGGACCCATAATAGGGATGGGTTTCTAACCCAACAAGCCCAAACAATGAATTTGTAGAGCGTAGGTGCAAAAACTAGTTCTACTACGTAGGAAAAAGTATCATAGTAACTGAGCCTAGAAGATTCAAGGTCAACCAGCTGGGAAAATATTATCCTCGACCTCTTCTTTTAGGAGTTTCTGTGATTATCTTTTATCTCTTAGGGTTCTAATATTTTGATCTTTCTTTTTTCCTTTTCTGTTTTTCGACCCCCTCTTTTAGGCCACTTCCCTCCCATATATATCACAATCCTAATCTCCTTTTCATCATACACATTACACATGTAAGTTAACTTCAAGGAACTCCTTCTTATCCTATCCAACACCTCCCAGAACCTTCAATCAGCGGCCATAAGGCTGCTTGATTACTGTTCAGGTATCACCTCCACATTAATGCGGCCAGAGAGTTAGCTAGGAAGTATTTAATGTGGAGGTAGCAGTTTTAGAAGATATTTATTATTTCTCCCTGCTCCTTCTTTGTTCTATATTCACTTTTCAGTCCTAATACAATTTTGCGGAGTATCCTGAGTAGTAAGATAGTTACATATACCTCGGATAATGGTATCCAAGATGGATCTTATCCTCAGACGCGTTTTAGGCCATTATATATGATTTCCATCCCTTCTTCTTGTACTACTCCCACAATATCTTTCTTTAACCCTCCTCGGATAGATGAACGTCCTCGGACTGGGCCGTTGGGCCATAAGCCCATTTCCTACTATTTTAACATCACCTTTTTGGATAACCGGCCCCGCATAAAATATAACAAAAAGTTAATATGTGCCCTAAGGGCATTGATTCATAAATATTTTTGAAAACTTTTTATGAAAAAAGAAAAAAAGTAACTAATATTTTGTCTGTTTTTTATATTTTCCATAAAAGTAGTATAAATTATTAAAATTTTCCTAAAATTGCCTAATAACAAATACTCTAAGAGCATCTATTAACCAGACCCTAAAATATATAGCTTTCCCAAAAATTTGGAGGGCTATCCATCCATGCTAGCTAGTCTCTAGTTTCTACAACATGTTGAACTTACATACCTAGCTAATGGGCTGCCTTATACCCTTTCCTAACTGCATGAGATAAAGACCAGACCACTACGAAAACCTCTTAAGTCTTAATAAGTGAACCACTTTGGAAGGATCATGTTGGGTTTCCATCAGTGCTCTCTAGTCACTTCAATGATCATATATTGCGCACTAAATATTGATCAGATGGCTTGGACTAACCGCTAATATTGCTTCCATTGGCTAGCTTTTTTCTCTGTTTTAGTGTTTTTTACTCAAAGCTGTTATAGCACCATCATGCATGTCTAGCACACTAAACACTTGGACATAATCTTTTCTTTTTAAGAGTCTCGGCTTTAAATGTTAACTAAAAGATGTAGCTCAAGATAATATAAGAGTATCCTAATTGAAAGAACATTGTATTTTGCTAGAAGTCGTTAAAAAAAATTATTTCCCTGTATACTTTTTGTTTGTGTTATAACACAAGGCTTTAGTGGTTTCTATAGGGGTGTTTCAGCTTTTAAAATTAGAAATTTAGAAGTGACTTATATATTGTTTGGTAAACTAAAACGTTTTTTTTTTTTTTTTCATGAAACTTGTAAAATGTTTTTTTGCCTTATTAGCAAGTTTTTGTGAAGCAGGAATTCTTTTTTTTAGAAGTAATCCAAAAGTTGCTTCCCAGAGTAATTTAGCTGTAAACATTTTTTATTTTTTAAATAAAATTTAGTGGCCCTATAAATGTTAAAAGTCATGACTCATTCAAAGGATTAATTATGCAAGAGGATTATTGGATTTATGCGGTTTGATGATAGTTGTCTCTCCTGAAGATAGGTCGGTCAATCGTATACTGCAGCTACGCCAAATGTAGCAGTGTAGAATATCTATTGGAAACCTTGCAAAATAAATATTTTTATTTTTATTTTCAAAGCGTTTGTTTTGTATACACAACGAAATTTTTATCCGATTATATAAGAATGAAAACTTTTTGCCAAAATATAATGATTTTTTATTTTTATCAAAAGATGAATGGTAGTTATAATATTTTGTAAATATTTATCAATCATAAACAACCATATAAAAATTGTCCGTCCACACAAATTGATGCAGACAGAGAGAAAAAATAAGTCCTCATTCTTTTTAGCTTTCTATTTTAATAAATTAACAATTTTATAACAACTTAAATATTTGAGACAATTGATCATTTTTATCATAATATTAAAACATGTGATCTTAAGTTCAAACTTGAACTAATTAATAATTATAAAAATATAAATTTAACATTTCTTTGGTGTTTAAGAATTCTAAACACCCTTATTACTATTAGCTATATATATATATATATAAATATATGTATATATATGTATATATATATATTCAAGGTGTAGCATGATATTTATATAATTATATTGCTAGAGGTGTTTTGGATCTTATGAATTTACTGATTTATAGGAGATAATGCATTCTTGTCTTGGTGGAATGCTTCAAAAGATGCACTATTACGTGTTTTGTATTGGTGAAATGCACTATTATTGTCTTATTGTGTCAGTATATATATAAAATTGATTACATATTTTGAGCATGCATATACGATTGTACATCAAAAGTACACGTGCATATACATATTTGTAACTTGCAACCTCATCAGATATGCCAGCAATTGCTGACTAAGTGAGCGTATGGACAGTGATTAATGTTTCGGCTGCGTTTTCATTTCACGTTTTGAACGCAATACTGTGTTAATGAACAGTGTATTTGTGCACTGTTTACAGACCCACAAATTTCACATTTCAGTAATTTTTTCATTAAAAATAGGTCTCACGGTACTATTTACATATTTAAAAATTATTTTTGTTACAGTATTTTCAGTTTTTAGTTTTTAGTTTTTAACTATATCCAAACCGACGCTAAGTTTTATTAGCAACATAGTTCTAAAAAAAAAGTTTTATTCACAAAATATTTTATTTTCTATGTGAATTCGACAGTAGTTAAGCAACTGTACGGCCATAGCAGAATCAATATACCGTAGAGCGGAGAAGAGAGAGGAGAAACCAGAGGTCTGGCTAGAGCCACCGTAGAGCTTCTCACCGTCGTCTCGTCACCCTTGTCCTGGCGGCGACTTGGTGGTTCCGTCGCATCATTCAATACCCAGCACCTGGTAAATTTTTTTTTCTTTCATTCGTTCCCTTTGCTTGTTCCTAAAAATTCTGATTTGTAGATGGCTGGCTAAAAAGCTGAGGGACGATTGTAAATGAGAAGCTTTTTTTTACATTACTTATCATTGGAACTGTAATCTATGGTTATGGTCCATTGCATGCTAAAAATTGATGGTAGTGAAATACGGAAAATCTGAGAGTTCAAATCCACAAACTCTTTTTTTATTTTTAATATCCATGTTCGAATTTCTATAGTAGAAATTCTTGGTTTGTTTTAATATTTGGGTTGGGTCTCTGTGAGCTCGTTTGTTCAATTTTATGCTATAGAGCCGTTGCTTTTGAGTATGCCATAGAGATGTTTGATTAAATGCCTGAGAGAGATATGACTTACAGTGTTAGATGAAATACTTTTACAATGAGCTAATTTTAATTGAAATTGATTGTTAGAGGCTGGTGGGGACAGAGTTGATTTTGATTAAAGCTCTATTAGGTGGATGATAAGTGCTTAGAAGGACCACGCCCTATTGGAGCACCAATTGCTGCTCGTACTTGAGAATCAGTTCAATGTGCTTTACTCTGTTGCGTTGAGGCTTTTGATGTCAACTGCTGCCCACGTTTTTTGCACATTAGCTATGAACCTGTTTTTTGAGTATTCCATGATTTCTTTGAGGCTTTTCTCTATTGCTTTGTGTTTGTGGGGCGACAGCTGATGCAAAACCCTTAAGTTTTTTATGGAAGTAATATTATGGTTAAGTATCATTAGACTTCAACTTTTCTTCATTATAGATTGCACTTTAAGAAAAAGAAAATATCATAATGAGTGCATCTTCATAAGTAAGTGACTCTCAATTTTCAGCAAGTGGGTTTTATCAATGCTGGATTGTATGTTGCTTCTCTACTTAAAATTTGGAATTTTTATGCTATTTTCCTAATATTCTATTTGGAGGGATGGTGGGAGCCATAGGTGAAATGATATTTATACGTGAAATGGGTACGTGGGTTTAGCTTGAAATTGTTCAAGAAATTGGTAGTATATAATTGTAGTAGAATGTAACATGGAAAATTAATGGTTTATTTAACCTGGGGTTCTTATGATTTTAAAATCTGTTTGTTGCAGGGAACTTTTGCTGCAACTGCCTCAGGTTAAGGACCTTAAGGTGTCTCACCTTAGGCAGAGGGGGGGATACAAAACTTAAGGGGAGTGAATTTCAATGGCGATCAGACTGAAGATTGATGAACTCAAATGCTGTTCTGTTTTGGTTAAATTTTGGATTTGAGTTTTTCTTTTTTCCCCTCATTAATGGACACTAACTGAAGGCTGAAGAATGAAACTGCAATGCATAAGAGAATCCCTACGTGGCTTTGGTGATTATTGGTGGTTTCTTAAATCAATAGTGGGATTGTGAGAGCCGTTTGTATGGGGTCCAAGTGTTAAATAATGTTGAAAGTTTTCTTTATTTGCATTGACTATTTATGTAGGAGTACCATATAATTATGTAGTAGGAAAAAATGAGATTACTAGGTTCTGAATGTAGAAAGAAATTCTTTAATAACTTAGGCGATCTAACATATTGTAGTTCATTGATTCACCTCTTTTAAAATATTGGCTTATATACTTCATGTAGTGCATGAATTAAATGGTCTGGTTGATGTCCTTTTTTTTTTACCTCTTGAGTGATTAGTCTCTTATATATCAAAGGAAGATAAAGGTGGCCTAAATCAATATTCTTGTAGCCCTGATTCTAGCATGGTGATCTTTTCAAATGGATACAAAAATTGTAAACCGTACGTAAACTCTTGACTATAAGAGGCAGCCTTACTGACATGTTTACTCATATTTTTGGATTGTAAGCTTCAGTTCATGGCCCCTTACAAGGACTTCCTCATCCCTTTATTCCAATGCAAAAATAAAAATTGCACCTTAGAATAATCCCATTTAAGGCAAAAATTAAACGAAGCAATTTGAGAACTAAACGAACCTTACCCTTTGCCATAGTTACAACAATATCTTGTTAATCACTAAACAATTAAAAAAAAATCATAATAGGTACAAAGGTGTGGAAATAGAATACTAGTTCCATTATTATTATGTCACAAACCATTTTTTTGGTACTCATGCATAAATAGTCACTTCAAGTGACTTCCAACATTAAATGTCAAAATTAAACAACATCCTCTTATGCTTTGCAACTTTGTTCTTCAGCCTTTGGTTGGTGTCTAATAGTCCACTAATAACACTTCTGCTCCTTGCTGTGAATTCAAGATCATGCCACTCAAGGTAAATACATACATTACGATCCTAAACAACCAAACAAAAAACTAAATGGATGTTATTTATCAAAATAAATAAATAAACAATAAAACATTAAGTTGCATTCCCAAAATCCTGTAACCTATTGGAGCAAATTGAGCAGGGACACTTGTGATCTAATTTATCAATCAGGCTGCTGAGCCTTTTTTAACCTTTAAACATGCAATCCAACAACAAGTTTGCTAATAAATTTTGCACATCAAAACAGAACTTCAGCAGCAATCTATAATGAAGAAAAGTTAAAAGTCTAATGATACTTAACCACAATATTACTTCCATAAAAATCTTAAGGGTTCTGCATCAGCTGTCGCCCCTCAAAGCAATAGAGAAAAGCCTCAAAGAAATCATGTAATACTAAAAGTAAGCCACAATCAGTCAAAAAATAAATTCATAGCTAATGTGCAAAAAAGGTGGGCAGCAGTTGATATCAAAAGCCTCAAAGCAACAGAGCAAAGCACATTGAACTGATTCGCAAGTCCGAGCAGCAATTGGTGCTCCAGCAGGGCGCGGTCCTTCTAAGCATTTATCATCCACCTAATAGAGCTTTAATCAAAATAAATTCCACTCTGTGCCCTCACCAACCTCTGACAATCAATTCAATTAAAATTAGCTCATTGTAAAAGTATTTCGTCTAACACAGTAAGTCATATCTCTCTCAGGCATTTAATCAAACAGCTCTGTGGCATACTCAAAAGCAACGGCTCTATAGCATAAAATTGAACAAACAAGCTCATAGAGACCCAAACCAAAAATTAAACCAAACCAAGAATTTCTACTATAGAAATTTGCACACGGATATTAAAAAAAATAAAAAGAGTTTCTTTGTGGATTTAAACTCTCAGATTTTCCGTATTTCACTACCATCAATTTTTAGCATGCAATGAACCATAGCCATAGATTACAGTTCCAATGATAAGTAATGCAAAAAAAAGCTTCTCATTTACAATCCTCCCTCAAAGCTCTTTAGCCAGCCATCTACAAATCAGAACTTTTAGGAACAAGCAAAGGGAACGAATGAAAGAAATTTTTTTTACCAGGTGCTGGGTATTGAACGGTGCGACGGAACCACCAAGTTGCCGCCGGGACAAGGGTGGCGAGACGACGGTGAGAAGCTCTACGGTGGCTCTGGTCAGACCTCTAGTTTCTCCTCTCTCTTCTCTGCCAGTCAAAGGTCTCTCCTCTCTCTTCTCTCTAGTGAATGAATTTGTTTTGTGAGGAACACGTGCATCTCACATGCCTATTCCGTTAATGTTTTAACTTTGAATTAACTGAAGTATTGATTTAACAGGTATGTATAGTTTAAAAGTAAATTAGCTAATATAATGGTTGAAGGGTGTCTTAGCACATTAAAAATTTAAGGAGTGCGTGATCATTTTTTCCTATATGCTCTCTATGAAGTTCCTTCTAAATATATAACGTGTTTGAGATAAATAACATTGTTAATGATTTGAGAAAACATTAGGTCAGGATTGGCGTAAAATACTGGTTTTACGCCAGCCAATAGATGTTTGTCACGTTAGGCCCATCACTTAAACGAAACAGAATGACTTCAAAAAGAAAATTTCACGCTCCCAGCCTCTGCTTCCTTCACGCCGTTCACCTTTGCTTCCATCACGCCGAACCTCCACCACCGCCACACATATCGCCGGAGCAGAACAATTTCGAAGAAGAAAGAGTTCTCGTCGTGCCCTCTGCTTCGTCCTCTGGGGTTGTGCCGTCCTTTGCTTGCTCGAACCTCCACCACACCACACACCGAATCACACCGCCACACAAGTCGCCGGAGCTGTGCGTGGAGCTTGTAAACATACTAGAGCTGCCGTGAGCTACGATCCAACAGTTTGTTTTTCCCAATTTGGATTTCGAATTATTTTGATGGGTTTTTCTAGATTTATGGGTTTTGATTAGATTCCTAAGTGTTAGGGTTAAATGAATCTGATTGTTTTTTGAAACTTACTTCTTCTTTTTTTATGCAAATCATTATATCTTGATGGTTTTTGATTAGATTCCTAAGTATTAAGATCGGTTTTTGCTTATTTTTTGTTATTTTCGTTTGATTAGATTCCTAAGTATCTTGATGGTTTTTAATTCTATATGATTACTCACATTTCTTTGGGTCATGTCTGGTGCAGATCTCTGAGACAAGTATTAACATTTCTTTGTTCACTCTCTACTATATAACAAATCTTTTTTAGGCTTTCTATATGATTATACACATTTTTTTTTTTAATTCTTATATGTTTTAAAAATGTGAGATGATGAGTATTCTTATATGGTGAAGGAGCTATTCGTCAACTCAAAGTTATAAACTTCTTATGCTTTCTTCTCTTATTTGCAATCTTTATGTTTTGATATATGAATGTGTTGTGAAGGTTTTTTTTTTTTTTTTTTTTTTTGGAAGCATTGTGAAGGTTTAGATATAGTGTGACTCTATTATGTTATAAACGAAACTTTCTTGGTTTCATTTATCACATTTTTTTTCATTCTCTTTCCCTCTTAGCAATATTTGGATGCTATTGATTAGTAGTTGTTGTTGTTTTTTTTTTTTTTCAATGATTGATTTTAAGGTGCAAGCAACATTGGATTTCCCTTGTAACTAAAGAATAAAAAAGATGATTTCTGGTCACTCTAAGCACCTTGTCAATTGGATGAATACATTTTGAATGAGTACATTTTGAATGATTTCTGGTCAGTTTATTATTTATGTATGCTAATTGGATGAATTCAGCTAGCCCTTTCTCATTTTTGTTCCTAATGGTGGTAGTATGTCAAGCAAGTCTCTTGGATCTTGAAGAGTCCATATTGTAGCCTTTAACTAGTTGTATTGTGGTACTTCTGACCTTTGGAGGATTGTATACCCTCTCTTAGCACCTTGCTTTGAACCAATTTCTTATTGATTGTAGGCAATTTGTTACTTTCTAGGTTTGTTCTGTATATTTCTGAACTCATGTGCATTGAAAAGAAGAAACTTGATTTCTTCTATTTTGATGATATGTTTGTTCTTAGTAGTGTTTTTGTCCTATTTGCCCAGCTTGTCCGGTATATATCTGAACTCAAGTGTATTGAAAAGAAAAAACTTGTTTTTTTTTTTCCTATTTTAATTATAATGTTTGTTCTTAGCAGTGTTTTTGTCCTGATTCTAGGATTGTTATGTATATTTCTAGGATTGTTATGCATATTCCTGAAGTTGATTGTATATTTCTAGGCTTGTTTTGTATATTTTTGAATTTGTTAGTCATAGTCTTTTTCTTTGTATAAAACTTAAGCTCACCTGTTTGTTTTGATGTTATTTTAATAGGATGACAAAAATTCCTCTCAGGGCATGGATACTGTGGTTGATTGGGTACCTTTGGGTTGGCATGGAGTTTGAGACTAAGTAGCATGGATACTTCCACAATGTGTTTGATTTTGAAACTTAGTAGCATAAATAGTGAGGAATTTGGCTATGTGACTTATTAATTTTTTGTATTCTACATTGGCTCTGATATGACACAAGCTTGTCTGAAGTTGCAAGGAGTGCATGTTGCTAATGCTGATATAGTGTGTATTGATAATGTTGATAAAGGCGCAAAGATAAGTGATGGCTGATAAGGCATGCCTGCTAAGGATAGAATGCTTGTTGGTTGCCCAGTTTTGGTTAGAGTTTGGTCAGATTATCAAACTTGGATAATTGTCTGCATATTTAGAAATTGCAAACAAGTGTAAATTGCAACTTTGTACAATGGATTGATGGAGAAATTAGTACCAGAGCTAAGCAAATTATCACTGGATTAGTACGAAAGGCTAACAAGTTGGAAGCTAAAATTCTGTACTTAGAGAAGGCTAATTAATTTGGCAATGTGAAAGCAAATGGCCAAGGACTTGTATTTAGAATAGGTGAATTGTAGTTTAGTTATTGTAAAAGATTGTAGCGACAACTGTATTGAAAAAGTAGTCAGTTTCTTATCTTATTTAATGTATTGACAATTGTAATGGCCACTTGTTATATTATATTGTAATGGAAATTGAAATGCATTTCTTGCAATGGAAATTGGCATTTAGTTGATTTGCCTTAATATTGTTCAACAGCTTGTTCAACATAAACACCATACAAGCTTGTTTAGTATCACCATCAGCTTGTTCAACATAAACACCACACAAGCTTGTTTAGTATCACCATCATATTGCTCAATAGCTTGTTCAACAAAAACACCACATAAGATAAATAAATTTAGTCGAGTTGCTTTAATATTTAGTTGTTAACATAAAGGTTTTGTAAACTATTATCCAACAAAAAATAGGATTCTTATGTCCAGTATCACTACCATATAAGCTTATGAAAGGCTTTACAAGACAGTGACTAGTAATGTTTGTCAAACCAAAGGTCCTACCTAAGATCAACATAAAATAGGTTACTTTTGTCCATTAACACCATCAAATAAGCTTATGGACAGCTGTACAAAACAGTAACCATAAAAGGTTCAAACAAGCAAGGGTCCTAATATATAAAAGGTCCTACAAAACTAGCACTACTACTGCCCTTCAATCTTTTCTAACTCTTCCTTTTCCAGCATCAGTTCCGATTCCTTTTCCAGCTCCAACTCCTTTTCCATATCTACCAACTGCACTACTTCCAGCAACACTTGTTTGGGTTAAGACCTATAATAATAGATACATTGGACCGTATGGTAAGCATGTATGTCCAACAAGATCAATGACCAAAATACTAGCAATATGCAAATAGCAAGCACAATGTGTAGTATATAGATAATTTGAAGTTAGAGAGTAAAGAAACCACAAGACATAAAAGCAAACTTCTAAATTAATTATATCCAAAGCCATATCCACTGAAGATACATTGCCCTTCAAATCATAACTCTCTCTCAAATGCCATTATCAATTTATTTTACAAATAACAACACAAATATTATTTTTTTCTTGGTGAGTTAAGCACGAACCCGGTGAGTCGTGAGCCTACAACCTCTCACATACTAAAAAAAATTAAAATGAATAGCACAACAAAGGAATAATCGATGTTTGTTCAAATAACTGCAGTCACATCAGAATATAAATTAAAATAAAGCTGATGCATGATGATTATCCTGTACAAGGGAAGTTAATATTTGAATAGAGAGTAGAGAGGGCTATGTGTCAATTACCTGAGGTTTTATAACTTCCTGAACATTCTGTAGTGCAAAACTTTGAGGTGGTCCAGGCTGTAGAATGGCTCTCTTGAGTCTTGAACACTTCCTGAGAATAAGACACAGAATATGTCAGTTGTGAACACTTCCTAGATTGGATGTTAGTTGTGGCTTGTTATTCTTTTTGTTCAGTTTGTGACTTGATTGATTATTGTACTTGGGGCGATTGATTGTAATGTCCCCAATTGTATACATCCTATATGCTTGGGTAACTATTTTTTTGGTATCAATAAAGTTCCATTACTTGTCCAAAAAATGGTATAATACTAATAGTAATACCATAAAAAAATAAGGGAACAATACATAAATCCCATGTGGTTTCTATGTAAAACACAGAACCCCATTTCCATTCCTTTTCTTCTTTTTTCCTTTCCATTACTTAATCAACCTATATGGCTACCTAATGTACAACAGACACTCACAACTTGGCCATTTCAAATTAGTTTTTCATTTTGTTATGAATAAAAAGCCTATTAGGGAAGAACAAAAGAACAAACTTGAAGTGCCCCCAAAATGTGATAGTCTTTCTTTCTTTTTTTTCTAAGCCAAATTTGGTATACAATAGAGAGTAAACAAAGAAATATTACTACTTGTATCAGAGATCTACACAAGACATGACCCAAAGAAATGTGAGTAATCATATAGAATTAAAATTCAGAGATCTACAGCCACTGCCACTTCCACCAGACAATTGAAAACAACGAAAACACAACAGATAGTTTAAGCAAAAATGAATCTATATAGCTGATTATCGAAAGATCTGTTATTTTTAACAAAATAAATAAATTAATTAATTAATAATTAACAAAACAAAGGAACAGAAATGAAATTTGGATCCAAGATCTACTATAGAAAACTGTGGTCCATTGAAATTCTGAGAAAATGCAGTAAAATTAAATTAAAAAAAAAAAAAAGTTTCTGAGTAAATGAATCTACCACTAGTAACTAACTAACTTATTCCCTTTACATTACATTACATTACTCCAGTATTTCAAAAACCCAACACAGCCAGCCCAACATGAATGATATGTAAGTAAGTATTAACATAAAGAATCCAGACTAGCTGGAAAAATATATATATATATATATATATATCACAATCAGATTTTTTTTAGGGTTTGAACCTACCACTTAAGAATCCAATCAAAATTCATGAAAATACCAAAAAACAGCAAAATCCATGCCAAATCAACCAAACCTATACTAATATGAACAAATTGATATCCAAAAAAATTATCCCAAACCCATCAAAATCACGAAATCCAAAAATCATACCATAAATTAATTGCTCCTATAGAAGAAAACCAGTATTGAAATAATATTATTTTGTAAACTTTATCGACATAGCAAGTCTGTTTTAGTCTCTGAAATTGAGTGGGAGATAATTTTTAGAAATGGAAAAAACTAAAAGCTATTTTTAGCATCAAGAGTACCAATCACTGACCTCATTATAGTAGCAATCTTTTTAGCCGAGTTTTCAGGCAATGGCATGACGGTACTATATGATAATATAATTTGTACACACTATATGGGTCCAATACTCCAGGTAGCTCAACTTGTACAATTTTTTTTTTTTTAATCTTAAATAAAAGATTTACATTCAAAATTCTCATACATGAAAAACTAATTTATGTCTTTTGCTTGATAACAAAGAATAATTATCATAGACTTGTTGTCATATGATCACATGTATGCATCTATATTCCTTCATGTTGAATTTTCTACAAACGTTTATAGAGAATGGTCTTGCTGGTGCCATGCTAAAGAAGCTATATCTGTCTATATCTTCAATCTTCATTGATATGCAGCGTCTAGGAAACTTATGATGACTTGGTCATTTTTATCAAAAAATTTGTTTTTTATCAAACCTCCGTCAAGAATTGTCTCATCAACTTTTTGCAGTGAAATGCACGCAGGCTGATATTTTCAAATTTAAGTTCAGTACAATTAGGAGGAAAAAGCCATAGTCCAATTACCAATGATGATTTCTGTCTGCATAACGGTAGAGAAAGAAAGTGACTTCTCTCACCAGACCAATGTTCCAGCAAACATTATAAGAACACAATCCAGGTGGGCTCAAAACATCAAACCATTAAAACTGGTGGTTTCAGCATACTTCGTTTGCTGCATTCTCCAATTAATACATACATTGGAAAACATTAAGGCATTTTCATTTCTTCTTAATGCTTTTCATCCTCTTATAGTATTTGAAAGCATTAATGCCACATGCTATGCTACACTCATTTTTCAACAAAAAAGTTTCCTAACACACTCATGCACTTGCCTTGCCAACTTTTTTTATCTCTGGATCCCATAAAAAGTTAAGGATATTTTAGTATATTTAATGCAATATTACTGAGGCTCTTAGGTATAATAGTAAGTTAGTAACTCTGACAAGAGAACAAGAATGCCACGAAAGGAAGATGAAGATATATTTCTCCTTAAGTAGGATTTTTTTTATAATAATAAAAAAAAAAAACTGCAATTTCAAATGTCCCCTCCTGAACACCTCAACTGATGTTGCAGCGGCTATAAAAATTAAACAGACCATGATGAAAAGCAAAGCAAAGGGAGAACAGGGTGGCTGTTGCCCCCCATGGGATTGAAATTTCTTATATTTCTTATGTGTACATAGGTAATTCTTTGTATTGTATGCCCCAATCCTTCTAATATAATACACTAGTTCCCGTGGGTTTTTGCAGATATCATAACCACTTAATCCCATTCAAAAGCCATAGGTTTTGATGGGGTTAAAGTAACATCAATGATACACCAGAAAAATTATTGATCTTTATCAAGTAATTTTTTCTTGCCCTATAATTTTATTTCTAGACATACTTCATCCCAAATACACATATTTTCCTTCAAAGAAGTTATTGTCCCCCTAAAAGAAGACTCAAGGTTATATTATTGAAAAAAAAGTGTGTTCATTATAGAGAGGAAATATACATAAAATTGGCCTAAATAGAACGGCTAAGCAAGAAGAGAGTAATTTATATGTATCATAAAAAAAAAAATTAAACGTATTCCAACGTTGAGATAAAGAAGTTGATTAATTTGGTGACAAGGTGATTATGATAAGCTGCAAACCAATCGTGCTAATTTATAAGTTATTGCTTTAATTTTGAGTGCCCTTACATGCCCTGGCCTGGCAAAAAGAATCTTGTGACCTGGCCACTTACAAGCTAACTTGTGGACAATCACCTTTGACAGGGCTTGTTTCAGGTTACTGTTTTATCAACCTATAGCTCAAAGTAGGTTTTACCGTTTTAGTCTGATTTGCAAGAAGGTTAGTCATACTTTGATAGAGTATACTTTTGTTTAATTCAAGAATATCGTAAGCAGACTAACTTACAAAGTAATACTTATGAATATACCTCAATGGCCTATGCCAATACTGTGAGGGAAATCAGGTACTTGCATTGAAATTGAAGCTTGTCTATGCCTTTTCACTCACTTGCTAAGAGCATTCATCTTTTCTGCAAACAAGTTTTCATGTTTTTAAAGCATAAAGCTCCTTCATACAAATAAAAACAGCTGGATCTAATGTTAACAGTTTAACTTATCAGCCATTGTCCTTGTAGATATTTTTCTATTATGCTCTCTAATTTTTGGGTTATCTAAAGCAGATAATCAAATTATCGAAACCCACATCTTAGCTTCTTGAAATATAGTTCTTCTGTTTGGTCATTTAAAGCATTTCAAATTACCTAAGCATTTTCTATGTGACCATGTTTATTAGATAATGTGGTTAAGATAGTACCATAGTTAATCTTCCAGAATTCACAAGCAACCACAAACAGCCTTCTGACACATGTAAAAAGGGTCCATTTCTATGATTGCAATATAAAAATGTCCTAAAAATTTTAAAAATTCTACATTGATGGATTTCATCACAAGGAAATCAAAGGGTTTAAAATTATGTGTATTTTTCTTGTACTCATTGTAGCTCATAAAGTTGATAATATAGTCGCCATATAGGGAAAGAACGTTGTAAATAACAAACACAGCCGAACAGAAAGAATATGACAAAAAATTGACTGACAACAACATTTCCAAAACATTGTCATCCTGTATGGTAACTTCATTTCCATGCTGATGTTTCTAAGGTGGAGAAGGTCTGTATCTAACAACATTAAAAATTTCATTCAGTTTCAGCAAACTATGAATGTTGCTGCCCTTGCATAGACTTTCTTGCACCTATTTATTTTTCTGGTAAGGTCCCACTGGCTGCAGTCCAACCATTATGTGTGAACCAGAGGATTAATACAATGGGAGCTTTTAGCCTTGGCCACTGAGCTACCCAACAATCACAGCATGGTAAAGCCATCTGTGGGTCGATCAAAGCCATTTGTAACCAGGGTAATAGGAGTCTTAACTTATGATACAATGTAGGGCAAGATCTATCATTGGTGCGGATGAGAAAGTGAAGAAAACACTCATTTTAAAACTTTTCATTGGTCAAGTCTTCAATGAATTTAATGCTAGCAACTGGAGAAGAACATATTGAAGGGTTTATTAATAACAGGCTGTTTTTAATAATTCTAAGGTTTACCATAGTCCGTCAGCTGGTGATGGTGGCGTTTCTGAAGCAGTTTGTCAGTGTTGAGAGGCTAAATTGGGGGAAATGGGGTGCTTGCATTTAGACTTGCATCTTTCTGTTGACCATTTGTAGGCTCTTCAAGTGTATTCCAGTTTCTGGAGAGCAGTTGGCAAAGCAAAGATTCTCCGCCTCCTGGAAGACTAACCAATAAGTCCAATCATTTGTAATGCATGACTTTTTGTATTAGGTGAAGTGAAGGTAATATATAGTGCTATGGGATATCAATTCAAGAGAAAGCTTCCAGTTAGTTTTGAAAGTAAGATATGTTCAAGTACACAAGGAGTAATAAATATTATTTGTTTAACAAGAATAACATAAAACTTTAACAAAACAGCAATATAGAAGGCCTTAAATCATACCAGCTAAAATGACAATGAAGCATATGCAGTCAAGCTCGGCCTAGAGGAACCTCATGACCACTCCCACATCAAAATCAAATTATATTTCCAATAACAGAGTAAATAGCATGCTATCATGTGAACTTAGGGGCAACAAACTGTATGTGAACATGAGTTCATTCAAAAGGAGCAACACCAAGAGAGGCCGGACACGTGAAACCATATTCTGGACCTTATCGTGTAATGAATTTTCAGAGCTGGTATTAACAACTATAAATTGATAGACCAAAGTCCAAATAGACATATTTTGCCAAAAGTAAATCACACCTCAGACAATATGGGGTAATAGGCAAGAAACGTACTCATGTACACCACGATGTGTAAGTAACTTGAGAGAGAGAGAGAGAGAGAGAGAGAGAGAATGAAAATCATGATACAATGAACTTCTATTGGCTTGTTTTCATTGCTTTTGTTCTAAAATTTTAGATTTTTTATAGTATTTTAAAGTCTAACTTTCTTTTTGAAAATAATAATTTTTGCAGAATAATGCCTCCATATTCACATAAAATTAAAACCAAGACCTCAATTCCACCATGTAATGATTTGGTAGGAGGTACAATTTGGTCAAAAGACCATACCTTATTTTTTTAACCATAGAACTTAGGCTTAAATCATCCAATAATCCTAATTCAGCTACAACCTACAGGTATCCTTTTAAGTACAACTCACTAGATATTGATCCTCATCAATTTAAAAAATCATATGCCACCTGAGAAAGAAAAAGTATTTCATATTATGTTGAACAAAATCAGTGAGCTAAGAAAACCAAAAATATTTGTTTAGATTATTAGCAGCACATACTTGTCCAATGGCATTTATTTTTTTTTTTTTTTTCTAAACAATTTTATAAAATTTTAACAATTAAATGAAACTAAATTTAGCTGCATATTAAATGAATAATTTCTTTGTATTTTTTATTTGATGCCAATATATTACTTGTACTTTACATTCTCCTTTATAACTTAAACATTTTTTTTCTAAAACAACTTAAAAGCGTTTATCAAATGACTATTTCTTTCATTAATTCTGAGTTTTCTTTTCATTAATGTCCTTTCAAATTGGATCGGTACCTAGGGGGCGGCACATAGGCTTCAGGGGTTGAACCCCCTAACTTGGAAAAAAAAATATTATATATAATATTTTTTTTATTAGTTCAAAATACCTTTAAAAATATTTATTTTTGCACACCCTGACAACACAAATTTAAAAATAATTCACACATCAGCCCATCCCAAAACTAAACAACACAAATCACAAATCAGTCTCTCTGACCTGATATCAAATCTCATCTCATCTCTCTTTCTATCTAACTATCTTGGTATTTTCAACTTTAAGAGTAAAGAATTGAGTGTTTGTGAATTATGAGTGTCTCTTTTTATTATATATTTATATTATGTGTGTTAGTGTATATCTGATACAGAATGTGTGCATTATATTTTCATTTTTTTATAATTTTATTTGTGTCAATTTTGTTGTATGTGAATGTGTAAGTATGTAATATAAATATAATATAACTTTATATAATTCAATAATTAGGAAATACAAAGGGTTTGTTGCATGTGTGTGTATTGTTATCATGTTATAATAAATTTTAGTTACAAAGTTAGTGATTCAAGAAAAAAAAAATAGTAAAGTTAGTGATAGTCAAGCATTTTATTGGTTAAGTAGATATTTAGTGTATTATTTATGCATGAATGAGTGTGACTGTGTGAATCAATAATTAATATAGTGCTAGTGGGTTGAGTTTTGTTATTTAGTTCAAAATAATTTTATATAAACAATGACAAATGCATAAAAATAAAAATTTTATATAAATTTAACAAAATAAAATGTTCAAACCTACCCACATTGAAAACAAATAATGACAATTGATAATAAACTATCATGTAATGATTTCAAAAAATAAAAACTCATAGCAAAAAATAGTAAAATTTTATATATTTGCATGTTTTTTTTTTTAATCAAAAACTTAATATATTCAACTTCTCCACTACCATCATGTGAACGAGACAATTGATTTGAGAAAGAACTAAAAGATGCAAATGAAACAACAAAAATAAGGAAGGAGACATACCTTGAGAAAATGTTTCAGCGTACCTTGGCATATTCTTAAAAGTTCAATCAAGATGTTCTCATTTCTTAGAAAGTAGATATGGATTGAAGTCAGCATCCTACAAGCAGCATGGATGGTCAAGGCCATCTTTACTGTTGTCGGAAAGTTTAGAGGCAAAATCAGACTACAGTAATTATCAAACCCTATCCATATATACAGGGAAGACGCCAAAGCTGAAATATTCTTCATTATGTTCTTCCATTCCCAGCCGGGATTGCAATGAAGTTGCTGATGCTTGTTGCGTCACCTTCTATTGGCAAAGAATATGATGACAAAATTCAAACAGAGCAACCCAAAGAGAAATCCACGACACCAAGCTAACAAGATAAAAATTATCAAAGATCAGATTCATCCAACTACACTAAGGAAGAGAGATAGCAATTAATCCAATTGTTTGATGTTTACTGAATTTTACCATTATATATATACACACACACACAGAGACAAGTAAATACTGAAACTCATCTCTCGAAAAGCAAGAGCGCGAGGTCATTCATTCAGAACATAGTCACATTTTGTTAAATACTTGGAGTGCGTACCTTTTTACTCTTTATCACAACTTGCTCGAGTCTGTCCTGTTTGGCCAATGGTATTGCCCATCTTGACGTTGATGTTTATGCCACGTCTGATTGCTCTGGCATTCCCATATTCATCTTTGAGAATTGCAGCCAAGCCTACATTCTTTTGATCATATGACCCATCAAAATTAAGCTTTACCCATTGGTCAGGTGGCTTGATCCAAGCACTGCCCCTGTTTTGCTCTTCAAGTGATCTCACGTAAGAGTCATACTGATTGTTAAGACGATGCGCTAGCTGGTTTATGCTGCCTTTAGTGTTTGAAAACAGAGCATCCTCCCGTGCATCCAAAAGGATATTCATCGCCACTACTGCATACAGTGTGAATTCATCTTTGGTGACTCTTTCTGCTAGTAATTCCTTTGGGGGGTCAATTATATGTTCAACGAATTCCTTTATAGAATGAGCTTGGATCTTTTCAACTCGAAAACCCCATCTACCACCATACCATAATCCTTTGGCATAGGGACAACATTGAAATAGATGTAAAACTGAATCTTCTGCTATTTCACAAAGAGGGCAATAATAGCCATCTTGGGCTTTGGAGCATCCATCCAGCTTCTGCTTAAAGGGGAGGACATCAGCAGCCACTCTCGATAAAAACATTTTTAATCTTTCATGAATTCTTATACAGGCCACCTTATCTGCAGCGGAATTCTGAGGAGAACAGATGCATGCTACATGGACCCCACACTTTTCTGTGGTAATTTTGGCTATTTCTGGATTATAATTTGAAAATTCAAATTGAACCTTAACGTCATTCCGCTCATTTAGAACTATGCCTTCCAATGAACTATCCCTTATATAGACTGCCCATAGATAATATGATTGTGATGCAGTTGAAAAATATTGAGAGTTTGAGTAAAATCCTTTATAACCATTAACGAAAATGTTGATAGCATAGGAACCTCTTATAAAACTCCCATACCTACTATCTTTCAGTTGCACTTGTATAGCAACACAAAAAGCAAATGATGGAAGTTTCCGACCAACTGAGAATGATATGGAACTTCCAACAATTTGATGATTGAACCATTTTGGAATGTTACTCCCTGGAATTAAGACGTCTCCATCAAATTTAAATGAAAACTCCTTTTTACGAGCAAAGTCTGTTTCAGATGCATAATCCCGGTGTGATGATCCCCTTGGACACACAATATTCCGTGGAAGCCCTAACTTTTCTGCAAACTGCATGCATTTAGCAAATTAAAGAAACCACAGTTTAGCAAATCTAGTAATATATTTGGGAAAGTTAACCAAAATTTAATCTTTGAGAGAGATGAACCTGACTCAATAATCTTCTGCTTGATTGTGAATCCAACGAATTGCATGTGATTACAAATACCGTATGTATACATGATGGAAGTCTTGGAATTTTCTGAAGATTCCAGCAGCTGTCAATATAAAGTCCCTTTAATTGAGGAAATCTGCTAGAGATGTTGGGGAGGGTAGTAATGTTGCTGTACATAACAAATAAACCTTCCAATTTGGGGAAGCAATCAGGAATATCCAAGATCTTTGCCAAATTTTCAAAACCAAAACCACACAGTATGAAGTACTTAAGATTTGGTAATTTAAAGAAGCAACTTGGAAGATAATTAAGGTTTTTAGTACGGAAGAATAACTTTGCCAATTTAAGGAGGCTAGTGACATTTTCAATTGATGAAGGCAGAGCTGATCTTTCCATACTTTGCCCAACATCGGGGAACTTCCAAAGAATTTCACAGCTTTGGAGATAAAACCATTCAAGAGATCTCAAGTTGAGAATTCTTGGAATAATTTTAAGATTTTTGCATCCTCTGAGATTCCAATATACAAGCTCTTCAAGAAGTCCAACAGACTGATGAATCTCAACTAAATTTTCACATCTATCAAGTTCCAGAGTCTTTATGTTTGGGGCAATCACCGATAAGTCAGGTAATTTGGTAACATTTTTACAGTCAGTGAAATCCATAAGTTTCAAAGCTGTGAACCGGCATCTCTGTAGAGGATGAAATAAAAAATTCAATAATTATAGCTTAAAGATAAAATAATTTTATAAATGCTAATGATCGTACCTCAAAATGCTCATCCAATTTAATGTGGCTTCCTGGCACTTTAAGTATAACAAGTTTTTGAAGATTAACAGTGGCTGGCAAGGAAGTTAGAGGAAATCCATTCCAATCAATTAACCTTAACTCATTTGGAAGATATTTAATATCTTCACAAATTAAATTACGAACTATCAAGTATTTGAGGTTTTTCATCTTTCCAAAATCCAATTGCTTGTTTCCTGGTTGTGGTAAGCACAATGCTATGCCTCGAACTTCTTCTAATCCCTAAATGAACAAAGAATTATAATAATTACATTATACAACAAAATTAACAATTATTAAGTTGTAAACAAAATAAATGTGGATAAACCTATATTTTCTTCAGCTTTAAACGAAAAAAACAAAGAAATGAGAAAAATATTCACTACATATGCTTAGTGAGAAAAGGGAAAAGATAAATAAAAATAATTTATACCGTATCTGGGACTTCGGAAGCATCATCATAACACAATAACCTTTTATGTTTCTTTGATACTTTTGATTCTTGTTTGATAATTTCCAAACCCATTTGTTGTATCAAATCATGCATCGATAATATGCCATCTTCATCAACAACTATGAGAGACTTATCTTTAAGTATTTCAATATCATAATATGGGTCATATGAATTGCAACTTTGTAGTATATGTTCGACAACATCCTTCCATAATCCCTTGAGAAAACATGCAATATCAAGGAAAATATCCTGTTGAGTTTGGTCTAATCCGTCATAGCTTATTTTGAGTACTTCTAGAATATTTGGATTAAGAATTCTTTTGTACTTATCTAATGCACTTTTCCAATAGCGTATATCATCTCTTGGATTCAAATCAGAACCTATTATTTTCAAAGCTAATGGAAGACCTTTGGCATAACTTATAAATAGGTCTACGAGTTCTGAATAACCTTTCTTAGGCTTGTTTTCTTTGAATGCATGTTGACAAAAGAGTTCACGAGATTCATGTTTATCTAATTCCTTGAGCCTGTAGTTATAGTAGGTTAAATGATAATCTTCTTGAAGACTAGATAGTAATTTTTCATCTCTTGTTGTGATAATAATCCGACTTCCAGAAGCAAAACAATTGCATTCACCAAGCAAATCTGTTACTTGGATTAATTTGTCCACATCATCAAGAATTAAAAGAATTCTTTTGTGTTGAGGCATTTCCATTCTCATATTAATTCTTTTAATTGCACCAAACTCCTTCAAAGTTCTACCTCCTAAGATCTCATAATAAAGTGTCTCTCTTAATTGGAGTTTGCTATCTTTTGTTCTTGAGTTGTCTCTAACATTCTCTAGAAAGCTGCTTCCTTCAAAACGATATGCAATTAAGTCAAAAATAGCTTTTGCAATTGTTGTCTTGCCTATTCCAGGAAGGCCATGGATCACTACCATACGTACATCATTTGAATCAATATCTAAACGCCTATTTATATCCTCCACACGAGAATCTATTCCAACAGGGTATTTAACATCAAATATCTTTGTATAATTTAATTTAACTCTTGAGATCACCTCAAAAACTTCTTTGATAAGTGTAAATTGAGGGTGGCTGCCAATTGCAAAGCATTAAAAACTTGTTAGAAAATAGAATATAAAGACGAACTAAAATTCAAAATGTTTACCTTGTGTACTATGACTGAAATATTGCTAATACAAGTTAATGGCAAGTAATTTAGATCTAAGAACTATCACTATGAACCATTTTTTTCTCAACTAGGACATCAAATTTTGGCTTTTAGCATGAAGACTCGTGAAAAACCAGGTTAGGTAAGGAAACAAGCTTCTTGAATATCCATTTCTAATTGACAAACACTAGTTTAAATGCATTCATTAAGAAATTTTAGGGATCAAAGTTTGGTAAATTATATGGGCGTGCAGTGAATTTATAAAGGGCCCCAAGACTCTCCATTACATTAAAGGAAAAAGAAAACCTAAAATTGTAGATTCATAATTGATTTTTCTTTTTTAAAGGAAAAAAAAAAAGAAAAAAAAGAGAGAGATTAGTTTTGTAATCTTTCACCAATTCTAAGAAGGTCACAAAATATTCAACCATAGAAATCTAACTCAATTGAAACAGTAAATTATTTGACAAAAAAATTTAAAAAAAATGTTATGAGCGTGCCAAGTAATTATTGATTATCAATTTTCCTAAAAACTTGTAAAAGAGATGTTAATAAAATCTAAATAAAAAAAAAAACTTAATAAGCAATTTTGAATCTAAAAACAAAAATTTTAAACCTGTATATATATATATATATATATAATATAGAAAGATGAATAAATAATATTTAATTGATATTAAAATATTAAAAAACATGTGTAAATGCACTTTTGGTCCATACATTTTAACACTATTTCTATTTTGGTCCCTACTTTTTTATTTTACCGCTTTTAGTCCCTAAATGAACAAAACATTCCATTTTAATCCCTATCATTACTCACTTAACGGAAATATCTTACATGGCAAACAGAGTTTAGTACTAATACATTAAATGCTGATGTGGCCATTAAAATGATAATAATAAAATTATTTGGCAATAATAAATGACAAATCAACATTTTAAATATATAAAAAACCACATTAGAAAAATAATTAAAATAAACTTATGATTTTTTCAAAAAATGAAATAAAATATTCTTTTCTTTTCATTATATTTTTGGAAGACATGTTCTTCACTAGAACATGATTGTTCATGTTCTTCCCCCAATAATATGTTTGGTTTTCCATAAAATTTTATTTTCTTAGTTTTAAAGATTGAGAAAAAAAAATTGTAGCAAATTTCTCAACTTTTCTTAAATTTTGTTGGCAACCAAACACAATATCAATTGAAAACCGAGTCATTGTTATTTATTTACTTATTTTCCTATATCTCCATCTCTCTCATCTCAAACTCTCTCTGAGCTTGAAATCTCTTCCCCAAACTCTCTCTCTCTCTCTCTCTCAGCTGAAAACCCGAAACCATTCTCTCTCTCAGATCGGTCTCTTTCTCTCTTTCTTAGGTCATTGGTTCTCTCTCTTAGATTGGTGGGTCTTTACCTTAGATCGGTGGGTGCTCTTGGATCAGTGGGTAGTTTCTGTCTCAAATCGGTGGGTCTTTCTCTATTTCATCTATCTACCCTAAATCCTAAACCCTAATCTCTCAACTCAATGGTGGAGATTCCAATGGAGATAGGTGGTGGCGCACTCCAATGGTGGATTTGTGGGTTATGATTTTTGTTGATTTGGGTTTTCACCTTGTTCAAATCTAGGTTGGTGAAGAGGGCTTAAGGTTTGGTCAAAAGGGTTTTCTGACAGAAAGAGTTTGAGGTGTGTTAGGTTAATGGTTTTGTGGGTTAATGGTTTTGTGTGTTGGGTTGAGTTGTGTTTGTTGTTGTTGGTATGCTTAAGGGATTGAGTTAAGTTTATTAGAATTTGTTGGTATTTTGTTCATAATTGTCTTAATTAAATTTACGAATTTATATCTATTTTTCCTTTTCGATAATTTGGTTTATGTATATATGTGGATTGATTTTGTTTTGTACAATATTCATTTATGATTTTTTTGGGGTTTGATTTTCTTGTATTCTTGTGTTTGATTTTCTGGGTTTGTATGATTTTTTTGGGTATGTGCTCTTGTGCGTTCTTGATGAAGAGGATGTTACATTGGAATTCATGTGTTGTTGATTTTTAATTATGTTTTTTCCTTTTTCTATTTTGTTAAAATTGATAAATTAATTTTTAAAATTCTAAGCTGGCGTGAGTTTGATGTGACATTTATTAAATAACAAATAAAAATTTTTATTATTATTTTAATGGCCGCATCAGCATTTAGTGTGATAGCACTATACTCTGTTTGCCATTTAAGACATTTTCGTTAAATGAGTAACGAAAGGGACCAAAATTGAATGTTTTTTTTCATTTAGGGACTAAAAGAGGTAAAATAAAAAAGTAGAGACCAAAATAAAAATAGGATCAAAATATAAAGAATAAAAGTGCATTTATGCCAATAAAAACCATAAAAACCTCAAAATATATAGAGCTACCTGAAGTGGGAAAATATTATAATTAATTGATAAGATAATCAATTATATATGCTTACCTTTCTATCTAACCTAACTAGCACATTATTAAAAGACATGATCATAATATACTTTCAAATTTTCAAAAAGTACGGAAATAAATAAGTCTTCGCTTGAGAGCATGGTTTGTAGACTCAGACCGTTCAATGAATTAGTAAAAGAGAAATGTTTAAGATTTTTGAGGTTAAACTGAAGTCGAATCAAGGCCGAATCGTAATGACTTTATAATTAGTTTAATAATTATTTAAAATATAAATAAATATATTAATTAGTACAAAATAGAAAAATTAATTAAAATAGTCCAATTAAAACTATAAATCCATATTTTAACTATGTCTAATATATCCATCTGAAACCCAAATATTAAGGGCCCGTTTGGTACGTATGTTTAAACAACAATTTTCAATTTTTTTTAAAATATGTATGGGTGAAAAACTATAGAAAAATACATATAATATTGTTTAAAAATTAAAAATATGTGCTTGAACTCGCGTACTTAAATATGTATCTAATAATAATAATAATAATAACAATCCTTTTATAAAAAGAATATTAAAACCATCAATTTGTACCGGCACAAGTCAACAAAAAAGGGAGTTTCAAAAAAAAAAAAAAAAGAAGTGGACAAAAGTGAATGATATGATATATCATCATATCATATCATGTGGGGCTCAAGACTTTGTAAGAAACAAAGTCTCAGAATTGTCTTTCCAATTCCCATTTTTCAATGCCCAGGTGACCAGCTCACAAACCTAAAAAAGCACTAAAAACAAAAGTGAATGAAAGAAAAGGAAGAGATTAAAAAGGCGATACAAACAAAAGCAGATGAAATTTAAGGAAGAGTGAAGAAGAAGTCAGAAACGGCTCTAGAAGGTAGAAGCTAAAAGAAGAAGAAGAAGACGATGAAGAAGGAGAAGCTGCTATCTAGCTGAAACAAGAAACAAACCTGAGAAGATATAAAATAGTGGGTGGTAACGTAGCTCTATTTTATTTTTTCTCTTTTCTTATTTCTTTTTACTTTTATTCAAATTCTTTACCAGCGGATATTTTTTTTCCGACCAAAATATAGTAAATATTCTGGTACAATACCGTTTAAAGCTTTAATTTTTTTTTTAAAAGGACCTGTGAGAAGTTCTGATGGGAAGGACCTGTGAGAAGTTGAGAATCACGAGAACCGTTCATGGTTCTCATAATCGTGAGGTTTGACTAAGGTTCGTATGGATCTTTTTTTTTTTTTTTTTCTAGGATGGTTCTTGGGGCTAAAAAAATCTCAAAAATGAGAGGGTCGCGGTTTTTCAATTGGACTGTACAGTTCGGTCCGATTTCAAAACCATTCTTGCGGGGAGCAAAGTCAGAAATTTTTGTTTGAGGCCAAATTATGGCACTAATATATTTATCAAAATAACTCCTCTCTCACACACACACACATATATATATACACACATTTTTTTATTTCATAAGTTATATCTATATATACATATACACTCACTCAACAATGACAACAAAAAACTTAGTATTTTCAATCAAAATTATATTGCTATTTATCATAAAATAAAATTTATTTTTATCATTTTTATAGTAAAATTCTTAAAAGATATTATTTTCAATACAAATTTTCAAATTTTATACTAAAGTTAGTAAAAAAATCTTTCCATTAAATTAATGCAATTTTCAAAAATTAATTCAAAACTTAGAGGAATAAGTTTAGCTATGAAGATATTTGAAGTTATCTTGTTCTAATCCATTATGTGGAATCTAAAGAGACATTTCATATGTTGTTTTAATAACAAGAAATTTTTTTTTAATGAATCATTAACTAGTTAATTGCCATTTAACGAGTTGAAAGATTTAACGAGTTAAAAGAGATAGATTCAAACATGTTTGGTGTCAAACTTTATCAAATATTTTATAAATATAAGAGCATAATTTATAATAATAAAAAAATTGAGAAAAATAAAGTTATATCTCTGTAACTATTAGACCAAAATTTTTTTTTTAAGAGCATGAATGGACTGATTCAATATATGGGCCAACTCTTATTTTTGTATACTAAATTTTAAAAATATAAAACTGATTATATATATTAAAAAAAAATTCAAAAATTGGGGGTGGCCAACCTCTGGCCCTGCTTGAGAGTTGTTTAACGTTAAAAATTTTTGGTGATAACAAAAATAGTGATAGAATGCGTACTCTTTTTTGCAATGCCATCCGCCTATATTGCTGGCTTCATGGAGAGCCATCCTCCATTTTTGCACTTCTATTTTATCCTTGAACTTTGTTTCATGTTTTGTCAAAGCTTCTCCAAACTTTTTCTTTTGGTTACGAACTTCTGATGGATCAACCTTGTAAAATATTGGTAGCACAATTTGGCCTTTTTTTTTACACTCAAGAATTTTGACGAGTTCTTTCAAACACCAACCGGAGAATGCGTAATTTTTAGAAAATACAATGATTGAAATTCTTGAACTGTCAATGGCTTCGAAAAGTTTGTCTGAAATTTCTTCACCCCTTAAGTGCTCATTATCCAAGAAGATGTTAATACCATGATGATACAAAATGCCGATCAAAATACTTGTAAAATTATTGCGAGTATCGTCACCTTTAAAACTCACGAACACATCATATCTGCACTGGTGGGTGAAAGAGGAAGAAGAGTCTCCTTTGTTGAGTAGGAAAGTCATGGTGATTTGGATATAGATAGTAGAACAGATTTAAAAGGAAGAGGGGAGTGTAAGTGATGAAATTGGAATTGTAAGAGTTTAAGTGAGAATTTTCTGAATGGGTTTTTGAGAGAGAATGGGAATTGGAATGACAGAGTATAGTATAGGAATGAAGGAGAGGATAGGTGATATGATGTTTCCATCGTCTGTCTTTGTCAAGCGGCCTTTAGTGGGAAACCAACGGGCAGTGGATCTTGGACATGTGTTCACCCTTGATATGTGTCCAAATCTTGCCGTGTCTAGTAAAATCTTGACCGGACACAAGTCTTGCTCGATAGGTGATATTAATGTTTCCCGCGTCTGTCTTTGTACTAGGTGTCAGGCTTGGGCGTTTGTCTTTGTCGTGGGTGTCAAGCTAGGCTGTGTCGGCTTGAAATGTCTCAGGAACCTTACTTACTCTTGGACCTTTTTTTTCATTGTTTAATATAAATTCTAACTTTTCAGTAAAAAAATATGAATGAAAGAGATAATGAAAATGGCACTTGTTTAAAAAAATTTATTTTACTCTTTAATTTATTTATGTTATTATTTAAGATTTTATTATATTTTTTGGTATTATTTATACGCTATGTTATAATATTTTAGTTAATTTTTAATTTTGTTTATAATATTTTTAATAAAAAAATTTTAACTTTAACAAAATAAATGAATTTTAAATAAATATATTAATCTATTGAGAAAATCTGTTGGTGAGTCGGTGGCCCCAACGCGGAGAAGACTTGTTATCCTACACACGGCAGTGCGAGCATAACTATTATTATCCTTGTCATTGTCGTTGTTATTATTACGATCATCTTCCGTAGAATCTGTACTTTTAAGGAAGAATTTCATGCTCAAAGACAATATTCACAGTTTCACACTAGCTAGACTACACACGCACACAAGTATTACGATCATCTTCTGTAGAATCTGTACGTTTAAGGAAGAATTTCATGCTCAAAGACAATATTCACAGTTTCACACTAGCTAGACTACACACGCACACAAGTGCGTTTGCCTAGGGATCTAAGGCAGTTTGGTAGAGGAATTTGAGTAATATTATTTGTAATTTTTTAAAATATAGGTGAAAAAATGTGTATAAATATATGAAATATTGTTTAAAAACTGAAAATGTGTGTTTAAGATTTTTACCAAACAGGTCCAAATGTGTTTTGCAGTTTGCATTTTTGGTTGTATCTCATGGTACTGTTTACAATCCAGTTAAATTTGTGAAAAACGTGCATAAGCCGTGAAAACTAAATCCTATGACATTATTTATGGTTTTTGAAATTATTTTATTACAGTATTTTTAGCAATAAATTCGCCTAATGTAAAAATAAAAATCGCAATAAAAATCGCACCATTCTGATTCATTTTCAAACTTGGGATCTGACGAGCCGGAAAGTGGACACAAATCTCTTGGGTACACACATAATATGAATTCATTTTCAAACTTTAAAGAAAAGAAGACATAATTTCTTTTATATTTTCTCTCTCGCCCTTGTCTATCACGAAACCTCCTTTTTGTTCTTCTATCCCTTTTTCTTTTGGATAAAAGTTGTTATATACTTTCTAGCACGCACCGTTTTTTAACTGAGACACGGTTTCAAGTTTCAACTCACGATTTTAGTTATAAATATATATATATATATATATATATATATATTTATATGTACCAACTTGAAATTATGTCTTCAACTCACGATTTCAATTTTAAAAAAAGTGTGTAACAAATACTATGCTTTTTTTAATCTCTTCTTCTATTTTGTATGTCTTTGAAAATTAAGGTATTGTTAATATGGTGAGGTGCATGATTGTCAAAATTGCGATCTGAATCATAAGATCGCACGATTTTACAATCCCACCTCACCAAAATGTTTAGAATCGCACGAGAATTGTAAATATTGTAGGATCGCATGTAAGATCGTATGGGATCCTACTGATCATACCAAAACGTAAAAATCATTTTTTTTTTTTTAAGTTCATCTTTATAAGTTGTAATTTGTAATCTCAAGACTAAGACATTATACTTCATAAATGTATCAACTAAGTGGTGGGACTCATATGGAGATGACTTTCTTGAATTGAAAATTTTTGCTATAAGAATATTGAGCTTAACATTTAGTTCTTTAGGTTGTGAAAGTAATTGGAGTACATTTGGAATAGTAAGACCAAATGACTTTGGTATATTATCCCCTAGTTGAGAATTCACTATTAAAATTTATACAACTTTAAGTACACTCAAAAAGAAGAAAATTGTTTAAACCAAAAAAAAAAAAAAAAAATGAATGAGTTGGTATTCGTTATGTAAAACTTGAAGATAAAAGAGAAAATACCTAAACCATCAAGTGCAAAAGAAGAAATTGATTTGAAGAACTTGTCTTCAGATGATGAGTGGTTAGCAAAGGGTGTCGACTATGTGAGACGGGTTCGTCTATCTCGTCAGTTGCCCCCTGATTCTGTGTTCGTCGTGACGTGCCATGACGATCATAGAATATGAAGGGTTACAAGTTGCAGATGACTCTTGGGGTTTTGCTCCGTATTAAGTGCGAAGTGGCGGCGCTCCACAGATCATGGCATACATGGCATGTGATGACTGGTGTAAGTTACAGACGATCAAAAGATCCCTAAAAGGGATAAAGGCCAAAAATGGCTAAGTAACAAGATTCCGCCTAGACGGATGTAAGTTACAGACGATCAAAAGAACTCTAAAAGGGGTAAAGGCCAAAAATGGCTAAGTAACAAGATTTCGCCTAGACGGATGTAAGTTACTGACGATAAAAAGATCCCTAAAACGGAGTAAGTCACAAAGGCCAAAACTAGCTAAGTAACAAGACTCCGCCTAGACGGATGTAAGTTACTGACGACTAAAAAGTCCCTAAAGGGTGTAAGTTACTGACGATTAAAAAATCTCTAGACATATGTGAGGTACTGCCGAGGTACCAACTATGAGAGATCAACGAAATAATAGACAAGAAGGTGCTAACAGAGAGAAGGGAAAGTAAAAGTTCCACCAAGTGCACAACATGGGTGAGTAAAAGATGTCACCAGCATATCTCAAACTAAAGAACGTGCAATCACAAGTGCAAGTAAGTGCAGAGAAGTAAGTGCAAATTAAATTAAAGCCCAAAACACACGGGCTAATTACCATTGTTTTTACAACTAAAAGCCCATAAACACCGGGCTAAAAATATTGTTCTCAAAATAGATGAAAATAAAATTGTTCAGAAATTAGATTTACATAACTGCCCAAAACATAGAGGGCATCCAAAAAGAGAAATTTTTTGTTAAGTATCAGGTTCGGGCAGCACCATCATCAGTAGGAGCATTAGTAGTAGGAGCGTCCCCGGGGGCGTCAGGCTCAGTGGCAGAAGATTGAGCAACCTTGTCGGCAGCCATCTCCTGGTCCACCTCTTCCAGATCCAGCCTCTCCATATCCACTCCAGAAGGGTGCTTTACAAGGTATCTCCTCAGGAGCTTGAAACCTTTGAAATACCAACTGAGGAGCACAGTGTTGTACTCGTCAGTGGTTTGGAAGGCTTCCACGGACCTGGCAGCGATGATCTTGAGACTTTCCCTGGCTCCAAGAAGCTGTTTGTCCTTCTCTATAGTCAATTGACGCTCAACCCTGAGGTCGTCATTCAGCTTCTTGACTTACTCCTTCAAGGTATTTGCCTCACCCAAGGAGTCAATAGGTCCTTCTTCAGTGTGGAGCTCTCCGTCTCCAAAGCCTCCATCCTAGATGTAAGGGATGCCACCTTAGCCTCCTGAGTAAAATACTCAGAAGTAAGGTGAAGATTCTCCCCTAACACCTGAAAAGAAGGTCAAAGACGTCAGTAAATAAAAAAAAAAAAAATCAAAGTTGCACAAGACAATATACCTGGACGAGCTTATGGACATGGTGAGCCGCAACCTCATTGAAAGGGACGCCAGACAAGGCCCTCAAATCTGCAGCCGTTACTACCTCGTGGGCCCGGTCCACAACCATCTTCTCGTCATTCCAAACTGTAGATGAACGAGAGTCAGTTTTCTCCTTCTCCTTTTCAGACAGTCGCGGCCTTTTGGAGACGGGAGTGCCACCTATTTCTTCCATGGATGTCGTAGGAGAAGCTGTCCTCGTCGTCTCACCCACAAAAACGATTGGATTGACGGAGGCAGCTAGAGCAACGGGGCCACCCTTACCAGTGACGCGCACTGTCTTCTTTCCCAGGTTCGATAGAGGCTCGTCTTTCTTCGACCTCATCTTCGCGTAGAGATCTTTGTTAAATTTGGTCGTCATTTCTGCCGAAAGGGAACACTTGTTAAAAAATAAAAAATAAAAGAGAATTGGTACCAACGAGTTCAACACTTACTCTTTTTTCCTTCAATCTCAATGTTGCGCAAGACAAAGGAAGACGAGTCAAGACCAAGATGATAAAAAGCAAGAGTCCACGGATCTACCAGGTCGTCCCAACTCTCAATTGTCTTGGCATACTCAATTGCCTGCTCAACCAGTTCCTTGTACCTGCTCTTAAGTTTAGGTCGTCTCTTCACTGCGAAAGACAAAGGATAAAGAAGTTAGTGACGATAATAACGAATACAACAGAACTAAAGCAACAAAAAGAAAAACTGACGCACCTAAAGTTGGGGTTCCCCACCGACGAAGCAACCTCGGAATATCACCCCAATCCTGGCTGGAGGGAGTCTCAAAATCATCCTCGGACATAAAGAAAAATCTTAATTTCCAGTACCTGAAAGACGAAGGTAATCCTCCAACAATCCTGGTCCTCCTCTCCCAAGGTAACAACTCGTAATATCCATATTCCTTGGATTCTTTCAAACAATATCAGTAGATGAGCTCACCTATCTTGATCATATCCCCGTTAGCAACCAACCATATTTCCATACAGTTAACCACTATCCTCCACGAATTGGGCATTAGTTGCCCAAGATCAATCCCAAAATTATTTAAAAGCTCCATCAGGAGGGGATGGACGGGAAATCTAAGTCCACAAGTGAAGGCAGCCTCGTAGAAGCACACCTCACTAGGAAAAAAGTGACAAGCTCTATCCTCGTCACTAGGCCGACGAACACAAACCCTCTCCGGAAACTGAAACCTATCCTTGAATCTACCCACTGTTTCAGCATCCAACCCACAAACCTCCTCAAGAGCATGAAAAGCCCTAACCACACGAGGAATAGAGACGGCTGTATCCCCCTCCACTGGATCGCCGCTAAACGATAACCCAGTCTCGAGGTCACTAGATCTAACTTCAGACATCGTTTTTCCCATTCTCTCTAGACCCTCGAACCAGTCAATTGATTACCGTATCAAAGGCAACAACTCAGCCAATACCACACTCAGACCACTACCCTCAAAAACAAAACTTTCAAGGCCTAGAAAAGTGCCTAAAGACCCCCCCAAACGTGCGAAAAGAAAAGAAACTGAGGGGCAAGCAACTCTAACCTCAGAGTTACTAACCATGAAAACCCAAAAAAGAAGTGCAGGGGGGAACAATACAAACTAAACCCCAAGGAAATCGAAAGCAAATAGAAAGAAAAAGGAAAGGAAAAGAGGGAAATCAGAAACACTATCACAGCAAAACGAAGAAAAGAAAAGCAAAAAAAGAAAAGGAATGTACCTTAAACAATGGCGGATCAAGGGAGCACTACGGCACACCAATTCAAAGAAAAATAGCAGAAGGAGGCTAACGGAGAAGAAACAATATTTGAGAAAAATGAAAAGAAAAAAATGAGAAGAGGAAGAGTTTAAAAACCAAGGCTCGAAAAACGAAAAAACTAGCGGGAAACCCAATAGTTCCACTAGTTGGAGCATTAACTCCACCAGTCAGCACATGCCACGTATGCCATAATCTGTGAAGTGCCGCCACTTCGCACTTAATACAGAGCAAAACCCTAAGAGTCATCTGCAACCTGTAACCCTTCATATTCTATGATCATCATGGCACGTCACGACGAACACAGAATCGGGGGGCAACTGACGGGACAGACGAACCCGTCTCACATAGACGACCCCATCAACATGGACGAGGATACCTTCAGGCAAGATAAGTAAATACCCACGAAGGCAATCAGGCCATTCAATACAACCATTTAAACATGGAGCGGTTACAGAACCAGCTGTACAAGCCGTTGGAGCACATTGAAGCCACATTATAAGACACAAAACGCTATCAAGAGAGACATTAAGGCCACCATAACTGCCCAACGGCTAGAAGAAAATGGGAAGACATATAAAAGGCCCTCACAGTGTCAACACAAGGTACAAAAAAAAGAGACTAAATAATTTCATTGTTATTTCTAGAGTTCTATATTTAATCAGTTTACAAAAAGTTACCTTGTACTGACTTTGGCATCAGAGACGTTGTGGCAGGCACCAAACAGGTGACCATTTTACGGATACGTTCATACAAGTTGGCGATTGGTTTCATCTGTCCATCTTTACTGATGAACTTACGCTTCATCAGTTCTCACGCGTTGTCATACTGTGAAACGTTGTGGTATCACTGGGACCCACCTCGGGTGCCATTTGTGTTTGGAATTTGGATCAAATTCAGAGGTAACTCATGAGAAAGATAATACCTTCTATCAGGAGCTGGTGTAAACCAGCTGCTTTACGCCACCAATAATAAAGCGCTACATCAGCTTTTTAATGAAAGGCAAATACATTCTAATACACACAATCACAGCTCACATAAGCCTTCAATCCTCAATCAAACTACACGATAGTCTCAAACAAACCCCAAATCAGATTCCTCCTCTCCTCTTAACACCGGGCCTCCACCCCGCCGCTGCACACGTCATCACTGGAGCTGGCGCCGCCGCACCGAACTCAAGGTTTGTTCTTTTATGATTTGTTATTTCTCCAGTTTTTGGATTTCGTGATTTTGATGGGTTTGGGATAATTTTTTTGAATATCAATCTGTTCACATTAGTATAGGTTTGGTTGATTTGGCATGGATTTTGCTGTTTTTTGGTATTTTCATGAGTTTTGATTGGATTCTTAAGTGGTAGGTTCAAACTCTAAGAAAAATCTGATTGTGATTTTTTTTTTCCAGCTAGTCTGGATTCTTTATGTTAATACTTACTTACATATCATTCATGTTGGGCTGGCTGTGTTGGGTTTCTGAAATACTGGAGTAATGTAATGTAATGTAAAGGGAATAAGTTAGTTAGTTAGTTACTAGTGATAGATTCATTTACTCAGAAACTTCTTTTCAAAAAAAAAATTAATTAATTTTACTGCATTTTCTCAGAATTTCAACGGACCACAGTTTGCTGTAGTAGATCTTGGATCCAAATTTCATTTATGTTCCTTTGTTTTGTTAATTATTAATTAATTAATTTATTTATTTATTTTGTTAAAAATAACAGATCTTTCGATAATCAGCTATATAGATTCATTTTTGCTTAAACTATCTATTGTGTTTTCGTTGTTTTCATTTGTCTGGTGGAAGTGGCAGTGGCTGTAGATCTCTGAATTTTAATTCTATATGATTACTCACATTTCTTTGGGTCATGTCTTGTGTAGATCTCTGATACAAGTAGTAATATTTCTTTGTTTACTCTCTACTGTATACCAAATTTGGCTTAGAAAAAAAAGAAAGAAAGACTATCACATTTTGGGGGCACTTCAAGTTTGTTCTTTTGTTCTTCCCTAATAGTCTTTTTATTCATAACAAAATGAAAAACTAATTTGAAATGGCCCAAGTTGTGAGTCTGTTGTACATTAGGTAGCCATATAGGTTGATTAAGTAATGGAAAGGAAAAAAGAAGAAAAGGAATGGAAATGGGGTTCTGTGTTTTACGTAGAAACCACATGGGGTTTATGTATTTTTCCCTTATTTTTTTATGGTATTACTATTAGTATTATGCCATTTTTTGGATAAGTAATGGAACTTTATTGATACCAAAAAAATAGTTACCCAAGCATATAGGATGTATACAATTGGGGACATTACAATCAATCGCCCCAAGTACAATAATCAATCAAGTCACAAACTGAACATAAAGAATAACAAGCCACAACTAACATCCAATCTAGGAAGTGTTCACAACTACAGCCTGGACCACCTCAAAGTTTTGCACTACAAAATGTTCAGGAAGTTATAAAACCTTAGGTAATTGACACATAACCCTCTCTACTCTCCATTCAAATATTAACTTCCCTTTTTTTTTTTTTTTTTGATAACCTTCAGTTCATTAAAAACTAGAAAAAGAACTTACACGATAATCATCCTTACAAACAGCAGCTAACGCTGGGGGGAGATTATCCTTATTGAAAAAACAAGACATGCGAGAATCTAAAGCAAACTTAGCAGAGATGTGTGCTGCAGAATTGCAACATCTCTTAATCCAAACAAAAGAGCAAGAATTAAAAAACTGAGCATAGTCGAGGACATTGGAGATGGTGGTTTGAATGGCCCAGTTGGGAGGAGAAACGGTAGAAGAGACGGCATCGAAGCAGATTTTGGAGTCACCTTCAAAAAGAACTTGCTGCCATCCCTCTCTCTTTGCTATTTGCACGGCCTAAAGGAGTGCTTCTGCTTCAGCTTGAAGGGGGGAGCGGTGATAGGTAATTCTGGCCCAAACACTGCATAGAGAGCCGCAAAAATCCCTTGCTACCACAGCAATAGCAACCTTGGAGCTTGACAAGGCAGCGTCCACATTAATCTTGATCCAGCTAGGAGGAGGTGGGGACCAACGGAGGGAGACACGAGGCAAAGGGGGTGGGGAGGTGGGTAAGGATACCTCAATGAAATCGTGGATGTACCTTCGAACACGCTGGATGGAGTTCAATAAAGTGGCAGAGCTATTGGAGTGAAGCTTGGAGTTTCTAAGTCTCCATATTTCCTCTAAGGTAGAAGCCATAGTGAGGGAAACTTTCCATTGGTCTATGGATTGACATAGAGCCGTGGGGGGGTCAAGGACAAGGTTAACAATCTTCTCATGTGTAGAAACTTGAGCTTCCTCTGATTTGAAACCCCAACAAGCAGCGAACCATAGAGCTTTCGCCATGGGGCATGTGAGAAACAGGTGCATCGGAGTTTCAACAGAGCTTGTACAGAAAAGACAATTTACCTCTGGCATATCAAGTCTCTTTGCTATGTTTTCTCTTGTTGGAAGGGCATTGACACTTAACCTCCAGAGGAACATCTTGGTTCTTTCGGGAGCTTTGAGAATCCAAAGTTTTTTCCAGTTTACCGCTGATGTTGATAGTGCTTCTGTTAGAGGGTTCAAAACCTTATGCGCTGATTTGACAGAGAACAATCCCTTTGAGTCCAAAACCCAAATTAATTTGTCTGGAGTGTGCCTACTGGGAATAGAGATTGAAAGTATAGCCTTGGCCAAGGCAGAGTCGAACAGACTGTTTATGATCGATGCTTTCCAACAGTGCAAGTCATGGTCAATGAGGTGGGAAACCTTGATACGGAGCTGAGTTGAATTTTCATCTCTAGGTTTAGGGGTAAAACCATGATACCAGGGTACCCAAGGGTCCTGCTAGACATCAATTGAAGAGCCGTCGCCAATGAGGTAGCAAGCTCCTTTAACAATGATGGTTTTTGCTTGCTCAATCGCTTTCCATATGGGGGAGGCTGATCTAGGGGGGTCAGACCTTAGCCAATCATGCTTGATTTTATACTTTTCTCTAAGAATCTGCATGCAGAGGCTATCTCTTTTAGTAGCAACCATCCATGCTAGCTTAGCAAGGAGGGCATTGTTTATGTCTTTGGTTTTTTTAAAACCAAGGCCACCTGAACTTTTTGGGAGGCAAAGCTTTTCCCAAGCTTTCCAAGCGATAAATCTTCCTTGCTGCTCTTTGGGGTTCCACCAAAATCGCCTTGTAAGGGAATCCAATTTATCACAGATTTTATTGGGCACCTTGAAGGTCGACATGGTATATGTAGGCAGAGATTGAGCGACTGAAGTGATGAGGGTTCTCCTCCCAGCCCACGACAAACACTTACTTCTCCATCCCATAAGCTTAGCTTCTAGTCTCTCTTGAAGATAGGCAAAATCCTTAGATGGTGCTCTCGAAAGGAAGAGAGGTGCTCCTAAGTAAATGGTGTCTTTTTTTAGGCTTTTGAACTGTAGGATGTTCTTGATGGTTCTTTGGTGGTGAAGTTGGGTGTGCTTAAAGAAAAAGACCCCTGATTTGCCTTTGTTGACACATTGGCCAGACCATTTGCAATATTTGTCTAAGACATTCACTAAGCAGTGGGCATCTTTGGCGCTGGCTTTAGAGAAGAGAATGATATCGTCTGCGTACATGACATGAGAAATGGGAGGGCCATTGGAGCTGGCCTTGATGCCACTGATGTTCTTGCTCCTTAGTTCACTATCTAGCAGCCTTGAAAGTACCTCTTGCCCCAGTATGAAAAGGTAGGAAGAGAGGGGGTCACCTTGTCTCAATCCTCTGGTAGGCTTGAAGCTCTCAGACTTGCCCCCATTAACAATGATCTCAAATGTGACAGAAGAGATGCAAGCATGAATCCAATTGGTGAAGGTTTCATTAAACCCCAGATGGAGGAGAACAGAATTAATGAAGCACCAATTTACTCTATCATAAGCCTTCTGGAGGTCGAGCTTGATGGCCATAAGACCTAACTTAGGCTTCCTAGTTTTAAAACCATGGAGAAGCTCCTGAACAATAACTTGATTTTCAGCAATCCACCTGTCAGGAATGAAAGCTGATTGGGCAGGAGAGATGATATTGTCCAGCAGAGGTCTTAATTTGGCAATTAAGAGCTTTGATATTATTTTGTAGACCACGTTGTAAAGACTAATAGGCCTGTAATGGTTAACAGCAGAGGGGTTAGAGATCTTGGGAATGAGAACAATTAACGATCTATTTACCTCTCTAGGCATAGAGCCAAGCAGAAAAAAAGAAGTAACAGCTTTTATGATATTGTTGTCGATAGTAGGCCAGAGCTGTTTGTAGAATAGAACTGGGAAGCCGTCGGGGCCAGGGGCTTTCAAATCTTGCATGTGGAAGAGAGTGGATTTGATGTCTTCTGGAGATGGTATGGCCATGAGGTTAACATTCACATCCTCAGTGATGGAAGGAAGCATGAGGTGATCAAGGTGATATGGGAAAGAAACCTCTTCTGCCATGAATTGATGCTTGAAGTTATTAAGAAAGAGCTGCCTGATATGTTTGGATTCGGAGATCCAGGTGCCATCCTCTGATTTGATTGCATCGATGTTGTTACGCCTTCTCCTAATGATAGTAGAGAGGTGGAAAAATTTTGAGTTTTTATCACCGAGCTTAAGCCATATTTCCCTTGATTTTTGCCTCCATATGGTCTCACTTCTGAAGAGCCATTCTGACAATTCGGCTTGTAATGAGGACTCTAGGATGTCATTTTCATGAGAAGGCTGCTGACTTTGGGCTTCCTTTAATTTTGAAAGGAGGACATTGATTCTATCTTGGCAGCAGCCAAAGACTTCTTTGTTCCACTTTCGAAGGGTGTCCCTTGTTGTGGCTTGCTTTTTGTAGAGTTTAACAAAGTCAGACCCACTGGTTTCCTTACTCCACGCATTTTCAATCATCAGGGTGCATCTGCTATCTCTCAACCACACTGCTTCAAATCTGAATGGCCTATGGGCAAAATCATCCTCCGGGTTAGTATCAAGTAACAGAGGCTTGTGATCGGACTCGAAGGCCCCAAGATGAGAGATAGTGGCTTTCGGGTATGCCAATCTCCAAGAGATGTTAGCAATACCCCTGTCGAGCCTTCTTTTGATGGTTGCATTGCCCCACCTGCCTTTAGCCCATGTATATTTATTTCCAGAATACCCAAGATCAATGGCACCAAAATCAAACATAAGTTCTTTGAGATAGTTGGTAGCTGAAGAGCTCCCCTTTCTGCCTCCTGTCTTTTCATCATCATTGATAACAAAGTTGAAATCCCCTAGACAAACCCACAATCCTTGATGAGCCTCAAGCAAGGCAGATAAGTTCTCCCAGGCTTTTTTCTTTTTTGTGAAGTAAGGAGGGCCATAGAAGCCAACTAACAGCCAATCGCAGACAATATCGGATATCTGGATAGCTATAAGATTTTTGTTGTACTCAACTAGCTTAGCTGAGATACCCTGCTTCCACATGAAACACAAACCACCTGCACTACCTTTTGCTAGTACCACAATCTTATTGTCAAACTTAATCGAACTTTTAACAAACTCCAAGCGAGATTCATTAGCTTTAGTTTCAGAAAGAAAAATAACATCAGGCCTAATGCCTTTTATTTGGGCCCTAAGGGCTCTAACTGTCGAGGCGTTGCATATGCCTCGACAGTTCCAGCTAAGTATTTTCATGGTGAAGGTGGGGGCATGATAAGGCCCGCCTCCTCGGCCGCAAATGTAAAGAGAGCACATGTGCTAGAGTCAATAGAGTTGTGACAAAGAGAAGCAACAACAGTGGGGTTTATGGAACGAGAGTTAAGTGACTTACATTGTTTCCTAGGAGCTGGTTTGGACTTTGACTTTTGCTTTTGATGAGAGATGAAACACCCCAGGCTAGATTGAGGGATTAAAGTGATCGTCTCGGGGTCGAAGTAGACTGGCTCAGGTCCTACAAATGCTTTCCTCAACCTTTTGGGGAAAATCTCGAAATCTTGAGTTAAAGCTTTTCTTTTATGGTGGTTTGGGAGGGATGACAGGTTTGCCTCTGTAGTGGGGTAGTTTAGAGAAGTCTCTGTGGTGTTGTGCTCAGACAAGGAGGTAGAAGTGATTTGGGTATTTAGGCTCGAGATGTTTGCATTAGGGATGTAATGTAAGGTACTGGTGTCTTGGGGAGGGAGGAATAGGCTTGGTTGTTGGTTTTCAGAAGCAGTCAATGGGCCGGTAGGGGCGTTGGCAGTATTGGGCTTTAAACTTACATATACAGGAGAAAATAAGAGTAAGGCACGAGATATTTGGTCTGGATCTTGTCGTGGCCCAAAGGAGGATATTTTTGGTGTGTCAACCAATTGATGAGAATCATTTGGGTGTGGTAGAGACGTGTCAGGCGCATGTTGTGTGTGGTCCAGCTCATCCGAATTGAAATCGTCCTTTGCTGTGCTTTGTCCCACTAAGTCCTCCTCACGATCATGGTCATGGCACACCTCTGCCCTGGTCGTACTGGTTGTACTATTGTACTGTGGCCACGTGTCTTGGGCAAGCAATGCCACGGGTTCATGGTTTCCCTGGAGGTGGGGATTGGGGTTCGCCGGAATAGTCTGGCCGGTATCGCCTGGATGATGGATCTCAGAATAGCAATTGGTGCACCTTTGACTGGTCTGTTTAGTGATGTTGTCTGGGCGAGCTCCCGGTGGTGTTTCATCATTTTCAGCTCTGAGCCAGGGGCCTGCTGCTCTAAACATGGACCCCGTTGGATTACGGAGAAGGAATGCTTGTGAATGGCATTCTTTCTCCTCATGGCCTAGCAGTCCACATTTGTAGCAAACATTGGCAAGTTTTTCATATTTTATTCCGATCCAAAGGTCTATCATGTTTGGTCGGGGAAGAAAAATTCCTGGAATGAGGGGCGATTGAAGTGGGATGTCCACATTAATACGAGTGAACTTTTTCCATGAACCGCTGCCGTCTCCAGTGACATCCACCTCAATGACCTTGCCTATTGTGGATCCTATTTTTTGCAGGTTGTCCTTTGTGTTCCATAGGGAGGGTAAGTCGTGGACTTGGATCCAAAAGGATGAGGTAGAAAAATCGACCTCTTGCCAAGATAGATCTGAGCGCCATTTCTTGAGGATAAGATGTCCACCACGGATAGACCATGGCCTTTTATGATACGCTTTGTGGAGGTCAACTTCATGATGAAAAGAGAACATGAAAATGTCTTTTGCTAGGCGCTTTACCTCCAATGGAAAAACTGGTTTCCAAGCTTTGAAGGTAACGTCTTTGATAATACTAAGACTGATGGGTTTGGAGGTGACTAGTTTTGCTAACAGAGTGAGGTTGGTGCTCTTAGCATCAATTTGTCTTGGAGGGAGCTCAAGTCGTATATCTTTGCAAGATACTCTTTCAGTCTTTGCCACAAGGTCTAAGACCTCCATGGCTTGAAGGATATACGGAGTGAGATGGGACGGTGAAGGAGAATGATGAGGGTGCTGGGTTAGATGGGTGAACGAGGAGGTCGTGGCGACGGAGACTACAGAGACGAGCTCAGGTTAAGGGAGAAGGATAAAAAGTACCACTAGTGTACAGAGAGAAAAAAAGGAAATTTCAAGGCTAGTAGGTTATCTTATCTTTAATATTAACTTCCCTTGTACAGGACAATCATGAATCATCATGCATCAGCTTTATTTTAATTTATATTCTGATGCGACTGCAGTTATTTCCTGCTCCGACGAGAACTCTTTCTTCTTCGAAATTGTTCTGCTCCGGCGATATGTGTGGCGGTGGTGAAGGTTCGGCGTGATGGAAGCAAAGGTGAACGGCGTGAAGGAAGCAGAGGCTGGGAGCGTGAAATTTTTTTTTTTTTTTTTTTTTGAAGTCATTCTGTTTCTTTTAAGTGATGGGCCTAACGTGACAAACATCTATTGGCTGGCGTAAAACCAGTGTTTTACACCAAGCCTGACCTAATGTTTTCTCTGATGATTTTCATAATTTTTTGTTGTCCTCTCATTACAGAACGCTGCTACACTAGCCCATAACTTAATTTGTTGGGCTTCCTCAGTAACTCAAGGGGGCAACCCTATCTCCTCCATTTTATATTGGGTCTTTGTTAAGGAATCAAATGGGCTTAGTCCATTTGGTACTTTTTGATAATAAATTACTTATTCTAGCAAAAATAATATTATATCTCTAGTTTGACTTTTTATTTATTTATTGAATCTTTCATTTTTTTTTTTAATCAATTAACTTCCTTTTGTTTCTAATATGGTCACAATAAATGATATATCCATAATATCTTCACAACAAATTTTAAGTAATAGGTTGCTATTGATTGTTACTAATGAGTAAAAAGGTAATTTTGTTTAAATTAGAACTAATAAAAACTTAACATCTATGAATTGTTGTGAAAATGTTATAAATATATATTGGACATAGCAATTATCTTTCTTTCCGTGTAAGTATGATTAAATCCATCAAAATAGTGATATCTTAGAAAGTGAAAAATATCAAAATTAATAATTCTAAAATAACTAAATTTAAAACATGTTAAAATTAGAAGATATAATTAAACATTGATGGCAGCTCATTAGGTAATCTTGGTTTAGTTGGTGCAGGCGAATTGTTACACAATAGCTCAGGAGATTGGATTTCAAGTTTTTCACTACATATAGGTATTACTTCCAATAATATCGTTGAGTTGGGTGCAGTTCACTAGGGACTTCTTTTGGCATGGAACTTGGGTTTCAGATTTATTTATCTTGAAATATATTATATGACAGTTCTTTCCTGGTTAACTAATAATAATGATATCCCACCTATTATTAACCCAATATTATGTGATTGCAGGAACATTATGGAGCGCGACTAGACCATCCAAGTGTATCACATATTCCGTGAATCTAATGGCTGCGTGGATGCTCTAGTGAAGAGAGGAAATCAACAATAGTGTCTTTTGGAAACCTATGATACCTATCCCGCTTATGTATATACGGCTTTTGTGTGGGATATAAAACATATAGGAACTACTAGAATGTGTAATATCCTGCTGTTATTTGACATTATATATAATTAAATAATACTCCCCCTTTTATCAAAAAAAAAATTATAATTTTAACAATTTTTAACATAATATAAAATTAACATTTAAAAAATATATAATTTTTTTTAATAATGCGATAATTATAATAAGTTAACTGAATGAGAACACAATAACTTTTTTTTTCTTTCTCACCTCACAATAAATTATTCTAATGAAGAGAATGCCATACTGCCATATATAGAATATGCTAACCCAACCAGGCAGGGCAGCCGGACAAGCTTCAAATTCAAGAGAAAAAAAAAAAAAGTTTCCTATAAAAAAAAAAATATATATATATATATATATATATAAAATAAAATAAAAACTCAAAAAAGTAAAACATCAAACTTTATTATTATAATAATAATAATAAAATAAAGGTGAATTTTTTTTTATTTGAGAAACACACATATAAAATAAAGGTGAAATGAAACATAGAGGATAACGTATAAACACCCCTCTCGTCCCAGTGGGAAAAATAAAAAACACCGAATAGAAACGCTGTCGTTTTCGTAATGGATCAAATGGATCTTGATCATGATCTTGATGAACCCCTCACAGTGGAGATGGATTCTGATCGTTCGCGCCGTCTTTTCCCAAGGTTCTTAACCAGTTACAGCTCGCGCTCTCTCTCTCCAGTTCTCATGGATTCTCTCCCCAACGGCACGCCAACCTCCACAACAACTACCTCCTCCACCGCCACCTCCGCCGCCACAGCCGCCGCGATCACAACCGCCGCCGCTTCGCCCGCTCCGCCGCCCTCCAAGCTGGCACACCTCACCGAGTCGCTCAAGCTGGAGCACCAGTTCCTGCGGGTCCCGTTCGAGCACTACAAGAAGACGATCCGAGCCAACCACCGCGTCGTCGAGAAGGAAGTCTCTGCCGTTATCTCCGGCGTCTCTGACGCCGTTGACTCTGACGGTTCTAAGGACGACGCCGTTAACCGCCTCACCTCCCTCGTGTCTCGCCTCCAAGGCCTCAAAAGGAAGGTTCGCGATTCGTAACCCTAATCCCTCTCTCTCTCTCTTGGTGGTTCGCTAGTGTCAGATATTGTAAATTCTTAATCAACTGAGGGTAATTTATATACTCTAATTCGTGATTTGTTTTTTTTTTTTTTTTCAATTTCTCGAATTAGCAAATTAGGTCATTTCGATTATTCATAACTGTGATTGGTCTCAAATTCTAGAATGCTCTTTGAATTGAATACCACTGGTTTGAGAGATAAGAAGTTGGTTATTAATTGTGTATGCAAAATTTAGCAATTATTATTATTATTATTAATTTCAATTTTATGAGTTCGCGCGTAGTGATTGTTGTTGTGAATTTGATTGTGAAGTTGGAAGAGGGAAGTCGAGTGGAGAATTTGCAAGCTCAGAGGTGCCGGACACGGCTCGATCATTTGGAGTCTGCAGATGCTGAGAATTTGGCAGATTGGAATAACACGCGCTTGAAGCGGATCCTTGTGGACTACATGTTGCGAATGTCATATTATGACACCGCAGTGAAGCTGGCTGAAAGCAGCAATATAATGGTAATCTATGGTCGCTTCACAATGCTTATTTAGGATAGATTCTGTGATTTGGGTTTGAAGGACTAGGAAAAAGAATATTATTATCTGAAACTGCGTAGTTCATTTTATAATTTGCAAGGTTAGAGTTGTCATTACATTTTGATGATAATGGACGGGCCGTTTCATGTTAATGTTCATGAAGGAAAATGTTTATATCTGCTGTATATAGAAACATATTTCTCTACCCATGAAGTTTGAGAAAGTGAAAGAGAAAACAAAAAGCCCTATTCATTGATTCGAGGAACACCAGTTGTTGACTATATCACATGCTTATGATTTCATCTTAGGATAAGTGGAGACTCATTTCCTTTGTATAAGAGTCAAGCAGAAGAAACCTTTCCGCTCTTAACATAGTTTGACGAGTCATCTGAGCTTGAATCAGGCTCAACACACACATTGTATGTATCACAATAATGAGGGGAAAAAAAATCAATGTTTGCATGCTACAACACCCTATACCCTATTTCCCTTTCACATTCTTCAGGACTATCAAGGTTCATCTGGACGAAACAAGTGCTTGATTGAATATTCTAAGTAAATGGTATTTTCAGGGTTTCAGTGCATACATTGTCATTTCCATGGTATTGTCACTACTGTTATATCTGCTGCTAACTTGAATACTTTATTGATTTTTATCTCTCAGGATCTTGTGGATACTGATGTATTCCAAGAAGCAAAAAAGGTAATTGATGCTCTTGAGAATAAGGAGGTAGCTCCTGCATTAGCTTGGTGTGGTGACAACAGGTCAAGGTTGAAGAAGTCCAAGGTATGTGCTATTCTATTGGCTTTATATGTGTGTGTGTGTGTATATATTTATTTATTTTTAAATTTTATTATTATTGGTAAGTTTCGCATTCAATGGGTCTTGAACTGACGACTTCACCCTCCACCCAGCACTTATAAGGGAAGGAGGTGCTAGTTGAGTTAAACTCATTGGTGGCTTTCTTTAATGACTGGGGGATTAATGAGTTTGCTAAGACTGTTTGTTACTTTCTCTGCTTGCTAAGAAAAAGTCTGTCAGTTAATTGGATTGCTAAACATGGAAATGTATTCTTAATAGAAATTATGTAACTTCTGTCTCTCCGAGTTGCTTTGTCTTTCATAATTCTTCCTTTTTTCCTTAGCTCTCTTCTTCTCTGTAATTAATTCTTTTTATGTTTTTGCTGTTTTTTCGTTTTTGTACTTTTATTTTGCTGGTGCTTTTTTGCATCTAGCAGTTTTTTGAATATACTTTTTCTTACCTATCAAAAAAATAATTCTTCCTTTTATTCACTGTAGCACAAATCTTTAATTTTCTACTCTGTCAGTTTCCACTTCTTGTTCCTGTACTTGAGATGGTTCTGTTTGCTCTGTTGAAGGCTGCTGTTTCAGCATAATGAGTCATGCTTTTCTATGGATGGATGTATTTTGAATCTCAGCTTATTTTCATGCATGGCATTTTCATTTATTTTATCATTCTGTTCATTGCATGTCATACCAAACCTTCTCTGATATACTTTCTCATGTAAAATCTTGTTTGGACTTTTGAAAGGATTTTAGCTTGAGATATGTTCCTCTATTCACCGTGACATCTTAAACATGTGTACATAGTGAGGGAATTTTTGCTTGGGAAACTGGAGGAGAGAATGTGTCAAGAGAAAAGTTTTTGTTAGTGTACAAGTTTGAAATAAGTAAATGGTATCACTTTTGGGGGGCCAATAGTTTGAGATATGTGTGTTAATATCACTATGACATCTTAAACATGCATTTATTTGAGTATAGTGAGTGAAACTTTGCTTGAAAAATTGGAGGGAGACAATATATAAAGGAGAAAGATTGTCATTAATAAATGACTTACAAAAAAGGTAAATGGTATGACTTTTGAGAGGCCTATGGCTTGAGATGTGTCCATTCATTTTACCATGACATCTTAAACATGCATTTCCTCGAATATAGTGAGTGAAATTTTACTTGAGAAATTGGAAGGAGAGAATGTGTAAAGGAGAAAGATTTCCATTGATGAATGAGTTTAAACAATATAACTGGTATGAATAGAGGTTTCCAATATCAACTAGTAATGAAAACTCTAAACTATCTCAATCAAATTCATTTTGAAGATTTGAATGCTTTGTTGTGCAAGTCTGGTGCTTCTACAAGTACCATTATATTGTTAAATTGCACCTTTACCCCTCATCAAGTCTACTCATTTTGTTGTTTACAAACCTTTTTATTTTCTATTATATTGGTAAGTTACACATGCAACCAATGGATCTCCAACCCATGACTTCACTCTCCATGCCATTATTATGGAAGGAGAAAGTACCAGTTGAGCTAGTGCTCATTTGGGATAGCTTATTTTCATTTGTTTATTTGGCTTAAAAAGTTAAGTTGGGCAAAAGTATAGCTGTGCCTAAAAAATGTGAAACTTTAAAAAGTTGTACATAAGCCAAATAAGCTTAAAATGGAAAACAGGCTCAATTGGCTACTGACTAATACAAATAGTTTTGAGTGCAAACAAGAGTGGACTTCCATTTCTGGGATAGTTTTAATTACATAAAAAGTGACTACATAAGGCTCTCAATAACCATGTCTGATTTGATGCCTGGTGGTTGAAATTCATTGATTAGGGTAGGTTTCTATGTTACATTGTCTCTGAATTTAGGTGAAAGGAGTAGTTTCATTGTTATAAGTTATGATGGTTCTGATTAAAACTGCAGTTATTACAACGAAATTTTTGTCAGCTTTTTAAATAATGAAGGCTTTTAATGATGACAGAGCAAGTTTGAATTCCAGTTGAGACTTCAAGAGTTCATAGAGTTGGTACGAGCTGGAAACGAGTTGCGAGCTATAACATATGCCCGAAAGTACCTTGCACCATGGGGTCCCACCGATATGCAAAAATTGCAGAAGTACACTGCAACACTGGCTTTCAAAAGTACTACTGACTGTGCTAGATACAAGGTGAACCTAGTCTCTTTTGGTCTGAACAATGATTTGTGCTTTACTGTAATGGTTTTTCTTCTCTGATACTTTGTAAATCAGCAGGTTGGCAGCACTATTATTTTCCTTTATCTGCTTTCTTTTTGGTTGAAAGTTTTATTAACAACCCCGCCTCCCCACTCCAGAAAGCCATTGTTAAGTGGTACTTGATTTTATTGGAAAGAGGAACACAATGTACACAGGATGTAGTCATAAGGCTAGCCTAAACAATTACAGTACTATACCCCCTCTGCATGAACTTTTTGGCCTACACCTCTATGTTACGTTCTTTGATGGCTGTTTGAGTGGTATTGTTTTGATATTTGGAGCTGATATAGGGTGCACTTACTCATTTGATTCTCTCTCTCTCTCTCTCTCTCTCTCTCTCCAGGTTTTATTTGAACCAAAGCAATGGGATAGCCTGGTGGACCAATTTAAACAGGAATTCTGCAAATTATATGGCATGACACTTGAACCTTTGCTGACTATTTATCTGCAAGCAGGCTTGTCCGCCCTAAAAACTCCGTATCCTTACACAATGTGCCATCCAATATATTTGTTTTTTGTATGCATCTACCTACCAAGCATCTAGTAACTTAATTATCATCAAACTTAGAACATAAACCTTAAGATTGACTTCTCTGATGGTCCGATCTGCATAGACACCCCATGGGGTTTTGTAAGTGAATTGCACTGTAAACATCAAGAACAAGGATTTGAAGCACAGAGTGTTCACCATCGTGAACATGATGTATTCTTTAGTCAATAAAACTTTGATTACCTATAATAAATAAATAAATAAAAAAACAAGAACAAGGATTAAATAGCAAGCACATTTTCTCAGACTTGTTTATGGTAAAAGGATCATGAGATAATCTTGAACATTTCCATCTTATCAACTTGTTCTTTATATGGGTATAGACAACTAGAAAACTAATCAGGTCGGCCACATGTATTTTTCTGTCATTTTATCCTATCTAAAACCACATTGTTTATCACTTCTTAACATGTCGTCTTTTGGTACTTCTACTAGTGTTATTTAAGGTCTTCATCTACCTCTTGTCATGCACCTGACTTGAATTGAATCACTTTTCCTTACTGGAGCATATCTTTAAATGAGTTTCCTCATTTTGTGTCGTGCCTATTTTTTGTATTGCCACTTATCCATCTAATAACATTCTCATTTCAATGTTGTATAGCGTAGTTGGTCTTACAGCAGTCTTGTAAACTTTCACTTTAATTTAATATATATTTTACATTCACACACTATTCCTAATGTGGAGATATTATTTTATACACTTGGTGTATTACACCTCTCTCTCACATAAATGTGGGTCTCATGTATAGGATTCAAGTATATAATCCACATTTATGTGAGAGGAAGGTGTAGTACATTGGGTAGACTGAATAATTTCACATTTATATGTTCCTTCATTTCGTAGGTATATTAAAAAGACAAAAATATATTGTAAAACAGCTCTAAAAGCCTTTAGTTGTAATCTTGTCATTGGCAACCAATGAACTCTAGCTCAATTAGCACCTAATTCCTAGATGCATTAGGTTCATGTGTTATATATATATATTAAAAATCTTGTCATTAGCAGATCCAACATGCAGATCATTTTTGTTTTGCCTCTTTTATTTTGTTCTGTTTTAAATTTTTATAATAGAGTGTGAGTAAAAGTAGAGCAGGTTACAGAGAGATGGAAAAGTTATTTTGATGAACTGTTTAATGGAAACAATATAAAAAATTGGAGTGATTTGGGTAACCCAATGGAGGCTTAGCATTAAATCTACATCTCTTAGTACTAATGAAATGATGGATGGACTCACTAAATTGATCCAAGAGGAAGTCCCTAAATGTAAGCTTTTTGCGGATGATGAAACTAGAAGTGAAGTAAATGCTAAGTTAGAAATTTGGCAAGGCGCCCTAGAATTTAAAGGCTTTCGATTAAGTAAGACTAAAATAGAGTACATGGAATGTAAGTTTAGTAAAAGTAGAAACATAAATGAAGGAGGGGTAAGACATGATGGTCAAGAGATACTAAAGAGCAACAACTTTCTATATCTTGGGTCATAAAGATGGAGAGATTGAAGAGGATGTGAATCATAGGATAAGAGTAGGGTGGATGAGGTGGAAAGGTGCATCAAGAGTATTGTGCGAACTTAAAATACCTATTAAGTTAAATAAAAAATATTATAAGATTGCTATACAACCAGCTATGCTCTATGGTATTAATTGTTAAGAAGCAACATATTCATAAAATCTCTTTTGTAGAAGTAATAAAAAATGATATGTTAATTAAGGAAGTAACACAGTGTATGACTTTAGACATAATAGAATGGAGGAAAAGAACACGTGGCCGATCTTAACTAATCTATTAGGATCTGTAGTTGATCCCACAAAATTTTGGAACTAAGGTTTTGTTGTTTTTGCTTTTATTTTTAGTTTTTTTTAATGAAGTTTAGCAAAAAAACTTAAGATACAAAATCTGACCATTTGATGGTTTAGTATCCGTACTTCATTTTTATTTAGATTTAGAACTCAAGGGTGAATTGTAGAACTTCAATGGTAACAATTATGCAGTTGGCAAATCAAGCTCTGAGGTGGTCTTAAAATGGATCTCTGCTATTTCTCATGTTAACTTAAGACATGTATGGAATTTTATCCAAAATAAATAAAGTAATCTGATTAACCAATAATGAAGGATTTCTACCATCTGGCATTCGGGTATTTCTCTTTCACCTTTCTGCAGGTCTGCGTAGAAGAGATGCTGTTGTATTTAGAATGTTCTTTTGCCTTGACCTAATCCCTAATCCAGATACTGTTATGAAGATGATTGTACCAAAGAAGACCCTTTGTCACAGGATAGTTTCCGGAAACTAGCATTGCCATTACCATACTCTAAGCAGCATCACTCGAAGCTTGTTTGCTACATAACTAAAGAGCTGATGGACACGGAGAACCCTCCCCAAGTTTTGCCTAATGGCTATGTCTACAGCACTAAGGTTCCTGTTATTCTTGTATTAAGCAAGTAGTACAACTTTATATTATTATTATTCTGACTTTCCTTTTTCCTTTGGCTTGGCAGGCTCTTGAAGAAATGTCTAGGAAGAATAACGGTAAAATCACCTGTCCAAGGACAGGTTTGATCTGCAACTACACAGATCTGGTTAAGGCATATATATCATAAGACTGCATGGTGGCCTCAGTGCCTGTGGCTGTATGCAGTTTTAATTCATCTTCTGTAGATAGGGCTCCATCCTGAAAGAACACAGCAAAGTTCCTCATGAACATTTCCCATGCCTATATTTGGGTCTGGTGTTGGGGACATGTACATATGCAAAAATGCTTAACAGTTTCAGTTCGAATGTTTTAAATCTGCATGAATTAAATATTTATTATTTCTTAACCTATATTCTTAAGGCACTAATCAACAATATCATTATTTCTTAAATTGGTAGCAATTAATGAGCTTTGCCTCATAATAATGTTGGTTTGCATGGGTATAGGTGACGGCCTTTAGTTTAATTGAAAGCAAGATGTGCATAATCTGGACCCCAAAAATATACTCTTCTTTTGAACTTTCCCAAAACATAAAATCCTGATATGCTCAATTCCATATTACTCATCTCATGCAAAGAACAGAACTTGGGAATGATATGCCAAGTTGCCAACAATTTTTCACCCATTCGAGGCAAGTCCTGGGATTTTAAAATTTAACCGATTACGTTTAAACTTGAAACCACTGTCCTATGAATTTGCATTTGAAAAGCCATATGCCCAAATCCATTACTGTCATGTATACATATCCTTTCAGAGCACTGAACCTTACATGGTTAGCATACTATAAATCAGCATGATCTGAAGCTGATTTTAATGTCACAGTATGCTGGTGACATTTTGTGACGGTGTATTTACTGATGATGGCCAGGGTTATGGTTTATAAAGATGGTTTCTTTCATTGAGGAGAGGACAATTGTAACGTTCATATGAAAACTGCATAGCAAATATCGCTACACTGCAACTCAACTCCAACTACCATGATCTGGACAAGAAGAACACATTTGCACTATAAAAAGCTCCCATTCCAGAAAACTAGTTCCAGAAAGTATCTTCTGTCACAGATAAACCCAGCATTGCTATGACAGGCGTTACCATCACAGTTCTGAATTCACAGAGGGCTGTAAACGAGCCAAGTTTTTTCAAGTAATGCATGTTTAAGCTAGGCTCATTAGGAAAAATCAAAAGATCAAGCTTGGCTTGAGTTCGTGACAAGCCTAAAAATAATATTTGAGCTTAAGCTCGTAAGATTGCCAAAAAGCTTGAGCTAAGCTTGGCTTTACTTGATTAATTAGTCAAGTCAAGCTCAAGTTTAATATTAAGCTCAAACTCGAACTCAAGTCAAGTTTTTGAGCTTAAGATCTAAAAAAATTACATTATCAAATGCTTAAATCTCTAAAATAAAAATAATAATATACTCATTTTATCATGTGTCTAATCCTACTTATGATTAGCCATTATTCAAATTAAAATTTTACATAATTAAATTCATCTATTCATCCTTCCTTGTTTATAGCTTTAACAATTGTTTAAAATTTTTACATTCACTTCCGGTGATGAAGAATTAGAAAAATACTTGATTGTAACTATTATGAGTGAAAAAATACAAACATGTTTCATAACTTTAAATTAGATGATTGATGGGAAAAGATCATACGTGGAACAATTTATTTATTTATTTATTTTTAAATGTAACTAAAGTCTGAAGTGGTTTTTGGTGAGTCCATAAGGAAGGAAAAAAATTAATGTAATAAATGGTAGTCCCATGTTGGCCATATCATTATTAAGATATGTGTAATAAGTATATTTAGCTAACACATATAAACTTGTAATTATTTTGTACCAAGCATTATAGCTCACGAACTTGTTCGTGAACAAATTTTTTTGCTTGGGCTTGGCTTGTTTATTAAACAAGCTTAAAACTAAGGTTCAAACTTGGCTTATTTATAAATAAACAAACATGAACAAGCTATTTATCGAGCCTAGTCCAAGTTGTTCACAATCGGCTTGGTTCATTTATAACCCTTATTCACAGTTAAACCTCTGGAGAGTATTTGACTCTTTTAAAATGACAAAACTGCTAAGCCTACAAGAAAGCCATGTCTTAAGTTGCACGAGAAATAATATAAATTACAACAAGGTACAGTTTAGATCACTGGCTATGTTCCAAATAGCACTTATGTCCAGTAAAAGTTCAGAAATTTTCAAACAGCTAAAAAGAATTTGGGATAATAATTATCCATACAGCGTAGAAGAAACGTTTTCAGAGACAACAAAGGTTTTAAGTAGATTTCTGTTACTTAAAACCTTCTGTTCTACGTGGACTAACCTCAGGTTTTAAGTTGGTTTTTGTCACTTAAAAACTGCTTTTAAGTTGATTCACTGCCTCTTGGAGAACCATGATTGTCGTCATCATCAATGGGGCTTCTGCTGTCCCGATGGATAGGACTAGGGCTGCGACTGCGGCCATTTTCTTCAGCAGGACTCCTATAGCTCCTACCCCGGGGGCTTTCTCCATCAGCATCATCAATGGGACTTTTGCTCTTTCCCCTGGGACTCCCACTGTAGTCAGACCCATTGGCCTGCCTGCCATCCCTTGGCGATGGGCTGCCTCTCTTTTGTGGGCTCCTATCATCAGGTGTAGGACTACGCCTCCTACCTTTAGATGGTGGTGGTGAACCCCTGTGTCGTTTCGGGCTACGGCTGTCATGGGGGCTTCTTGATCTTCTCTCAACTTGTTCAAGGCTTCGTTCTCTCTTCAAGGGAGATCGACTGAGAAAAAAAGAAGAAGAAGAAAAAAACATGATTAATAAATGAAACAAGCAAGGAAACACATTTAAAATGTAAGGCAAATGCTGAATATTATGTTTCCAGGTTCTTGCAAACTATACCAAAATATGAAAAAAGAATCTACAGATACACACATATAAACACAACAGCAGAGAATTTTCATTTGTCATGATGCAACAGAAGTGGTAATCTGCACGTTAAAGTCAGAAACTCATAACAAGTAAAAAGGATTATGAAAAACAAACCTGTAACTACGGTCCCTGCTGTAACTACGACTTCGACTTCTGCCACGACGAGGACTTGGTGACCTTGAGTAGCTCCGCCCACGTCTGCACCAAAAAACTAAAGCTCAACAAACAACTCAAGAAATATAATACCAAAAAAGGAAGAGAGCCTGCAACAGAGAGAGAGAGAGAGAGGGAGTACCTAAGTTTTTTAGGACTATTCTTACAATTTCTTTCTATGTGGCCCCGTTCCCCACACCGATAACACTTATTCTTCCAGTCCCCAGCTTTGCAATCACGAGCCCAATGACCATCAATTCCACAATTAAAACAGCGTCCTGATCCTGGAGGAGGACCTCTCCCAAGATACTCACGAGATCCACCAGGACCACGTGGCCCCTAAATGCAAGTCAGAATACCCTTAGAATTGTGATAAAATATACCTTTAACAAACTCCTTTAGAAATCATGAAGGAAGGATAGCAAACATCAAAAACTATGAACAGTAGTTTTTAAATATCCAGACAGGCAGGTAAGATGGTAAAAAGCAGAAACATGCTATACTGTTCTGGCTGATTTGGCCATCAATTTTAAAAGAAAAAATATTCTAAATTAATACATTTTCAATTTTCTTCTAAAATTATTTATTAATTGATATTTTTCTTCAGCTTTTTGAATTTGTAAACTACTTACAGGAATCGATAGCTGGAACCACCATCAAACATAAATGACCTTTACAACAATTTCAATGAGTAATTAACACACACACACACACACACACACACACATATATATGCAAAAACAGAAAATAATTTAAATATTTTCACTAAGCTAGCAGAAAGTTGGATGCTGCACTTTACATGGATCATGAAAACAAATTGCAGGAAAATAAACTTCCATGTGACATAATCATTCAAAATTCTTACCAAAAGGGATTAAACCATGATACTGAAAGACCAAAAAATTATAATAATATTAAAATAAAATAAAAACTTTTTTTTAATAACTAAGACCACACAAAAAATAAAATAAAATAAAATAAAAACTTTTTTTTTTTAATAACACCACCACCAAAACAATAAAAAAAATTGCAACAAGAAAAACAGAAAATATACCCAAGGAACATATACAAAATACCATGAGAGAAATTGCACTAACTTACCCCTTTAGCAAATTCTACAATGATGCGACTCCCATCAACATCCCGATTATTAAGATTATATATTGCATCTTCAGCATCTCGAGGATCACTAAATTCCTGTGATCAAAAGCAATGGAAAAGAGAAGATCATATCTGCAAAACATGTATAATATAGCACAGACATGAAACAAACCAAATTGCATGACAGAGGGAAAAACAAAGAATTGGAGTACATACAACAAAGGCGAAGTCGCGCTTCATATCCACATCGCGTACTCTGCGTAAACGGGTGCCAGAAACAGTAAGGCCATCAAGACACAAGTATCTAAGGGTAGACACTTCCGCCCCTCACAGATGAACTAAACACCACTTTGAGATTGTTGCCATTTCCATAAAAACACGCAATAACAATATAGAAAGACTCGCCAAATCCACCAAGATTCACCCTCTCACCATAGACCTCCAGGTTAGGCAAAAGCCAAGAAACCTTCAAGAAGATCATTTGAGTTAAACCATACAAAGACACGTGGAGGGCTACAACGTTCTCACGCAGATATTTAAATATTGAACATTTAAATGTCAAGCACAAAAGGGCTTTTCGTGCTTGGCAAAGTCCTCATTTTTCTCTTCCCCCCCCCCCCCCCCAACACCCAGCCACCCTAGACCCCATGCCCATATCCCACATTAACCCACAAAAATATCTCCTCTTTGGTAATCGGTTTCATTGGGCTCGTATATGGGGGTGTACGAATTGTATTTCTTTATCTGAATTATTAGTCTCTATTTCCTTTAGTTCCTGATTATATTGTATCTGTTTCTTGTTCAGAGTGTTCACCATTGTGAACATGATGTTCAATTTTTTTTTTCAATAAAAGTCTTATTACTTTCTTTTTTTTTTTAAAACCCCACAAAAAATTTAAATTTAAATATAAGGGTACTTTAAGTTTTGTTCCTTAAGTTCCCCAAGTAAATGCATTTGGCCAATAAAACCAATAAGCCAAATGGCAGCGCTGCATTTACGAGTAAGTCACATAGTTGAATTTAGTAGGGGAAACTAAGGTTTAGCACTTAAGCAACTATACCTAATTTTTGCCCTAAATATAAAACCGCACACAGCCACCAAAAAAAATTCACGTTTCTTCATAATATACGGCATTGAGGAATGAATTAAATTACTTATCCCAAAAAAATAAAAAATAAAAGTAAGAGATACAAACAGTCACATTCGTCCCACAAATTCTGAACTTTTCAACATAAGGTGTAAATGTAATATAAGTTATAAACTTCAAGAACTAAAAGTAAAGAAAACCAAGCACATAACGCATACAAGGTTCTCAAAATTTAACATGTTAAAATAAACATGATTTCCACAAAATTATATTAAAAGCAAATAGAAGGCAAAAGCATAGGGATATACCTTCCATATCTGCTAAAAATGTCGTCAAGATCGCGTGACCTTGTCCGCGAAGACAAGCGTCCGACATAGAGACGCGAACCACCGTAGCGGTCATCATACCGAGGCATTTTCACCTACAGTAAAATATACATAACACACATTTACACACATATATACTACTTTCTCAATAATAATTTTGTCATTTAACTCATAGCTGCATGTTCACGCGCACAAATACATATATGTACAAATTCAATACACACCAAACCAACAAAATTCACAATTCCAGCAAAACGTGAAATAAAAACTTCGCAGAAGCTCACTCAATGAAAGAAGTAAAATTTTCGTACATAAACGAGCAAAAATTTCACACACACATATATAATTGTAAAAATTTTGGGATGGAGGAAAATCAGATCTAAAATATTCAATTGGTTATGTAAAGAAATGAGCTAAGAAGAAGAGGGAAAAGCTTAAGGAATAGCTGAGAGAGAGAGAGCGCACCTGAAGAAAACGAAGATTCAAAACCCTAGATTTGTTTCGAACAGAGAGAGATGAAGGCCGAAATTTTCTCTTCTTGTATTTATAGAAGGAAAGGAACGTTGTACTTGTGCTGTTTCTGTGGATAAGTCTGAGTGTACTGTAGGCTGTAGCTACCTGTTGCTTTGGAATGAGAAATAGTTTATGAATAAATTGGTTAAATTCAATGCTTGCACATATAGCGGGGATAGCTCAGTTGGGAGAGCGTCAGACTGAAGATCTGAAGGTCGCGTGTTCGATCCACGCTCACCGCAAATGATTATCTATTTTTTATTAATTTTTTAAATCGATGTGGTAAAGGTCTTTTGGGTTTTTGTAGGTCCTACTCCAACCATAAAAGGCATAAAAATAAATTTCTCTTTTCTTTTTTAGTTTTTGTAATTTTTTTCAAACTTCATCCAATAATTTTAGTAGGTCCTACTTCATCCAATAATTTTAAATCAGTTTTTTTTTTTTTTTTAACATCCACAACATTGAATCTTGTTTTCTTTTTTAATTTAAAAAACTTTTATTGGATTTCAGTAGGTCCCACTTCAACAAATAAAGGAATAAAATATTTTGTGAAATCTAACAAAATAATTTGCTTTTCTTAATTTTGTATATTTTTTCAAACTTAACAACCTTCGTTCGGCTTTTAGTAAGCCCACCTCAACCATAAAATATTGACTAATCTCTTCTTTCGAACATTGAAAAAGAAAGGCAAATGAAAGATTCAATGGCAAGCAATCAATAGATGCTGATCCATGAAATCTTAAAGGCTGGGTCAAGTTTTTACCAACAAAAGTTATCTCGTGCGTACGATATACACACGCTTTTTCTCGCAATTAGTAAGCTCCACACAATGTGAGAAGGGGGATGCATGTATCTTATGCATAAAATACATTATCCTTTTGCTAGGATCTCTTCTCCATATTCACAAGATATAAGGACTGAAACAAGAAAATTGTCGTCTTAAAATTTCTATATTACTATTTCTGATCAAATCAACTGATACTTATATCAAATAACATACACCATTAAATGTTAATACAAGGCTACAAGCTATTCCAAACAACATAAACGATACTACAGAAGCGTACAAGGTACAATCATACAGTTTCTAAATAGAAAACATAGTCCCCATGTACTTCTACAAAATTGTAGTGCAACCAATGACAGAAATTCAAGGTTGCAGGAATGCAGGATTGCTATAGCACCATATGTGATCGTTGTCACCTCTAAAAATAGCCTACTTTCACAAATCTGCTTTTATGCCGATTTCCCATGTAATTCACAACTAACTCCAGTATCTGAGAGCTCTCTTGTTCATCCTGGAATAGCTCCGTAATCACCAATACCTTCGCAATGGTAGGCTGCTGTAGTCAAGGTTGCACAGTAGCTCTTCAGCCATGTGGAAGCAGATTGGAGTATGCGAAGTTCACCACTGAGAAGATCTCGAGCCATTTGCATTCTGACAGCAAGTCTTCCACACATGGGGGGAGAGTTGACAGGCACCAAAGACTGCACACATGCAAGAAGAGCAAAGCAACAGAAGACCCTCTTAAGCAATCATTGCAAAATATAGGTATGGATGGAAAATTTTTATGTCATGGTACAGTATTATCAATATTACCATTGATATTAGTGCAGGTTTTTCTCTTCATTCTAGTAAGAGTAAGATCACTCTATTACCGTCAAGTTCAAATGTAGACTAACTGTAAAACCAAAGATGGGGGCAGTATAATCTCCATTTTCGTCTACAACCCACTGCTCTCTATGATTTTCCTCTTTCAGTATTTGCTCAATGGTTTTGTTAGAATCAGAGGGGAAAATGGGCATTTGCCCCTAATTTTAAAACTATGCAGTAAAATACCCCTGTTTTGAAACTATTTAGCAAAATGCCCCTATTTTTGAAACTCGATTTTAACATAATCGAGTTTTGTGTAAAACTCGATATCCTCAAAATCGAGTTCTTTGTATATTTTTAAGTGTAACTCGACATTAGCAATGTCAAGTTCCACTTAAATTTTCAAAAACATTTCAGTGATTGAACTTACCTAGAACTCGATTTTCTAAAAATCGAGTTTCAAAACAGGAACATGGTGCTTAATAGTTTCAAAACAGGGACATTGTGCTAGAAGTTTTCAAAAACAAGGACAAAAGCCCATTTTCCCCTAGAATCAGATATGATATGTATATGCTGACCCACAGATAGTGGCATAGTGTTTGAGTAACTTATCCGGATCTTAAAAGTTTGAGTAAGAATAACAAAAATGACCCACAGTGCCAAGAATAATATAATATAATAAAAGATACGATGAAGACTCAGTGTCCATCTTTGCATAAGCTAAATCATCTAAGAAAACCATACTTCTGTGCAATTACAAAATAAAACTTCATGCTTCACTTGATTTATAAATTTTAATGGCTAACCATGAGTGGAACTTTATTATGATCCAACTAAACAATAAGGTAAATTTTATCAGGTCTTTACCTTAATAGTTGCATTATATTCCTCAATTAATTGAGTGATTAGTAATAACAGCTTCTCATGTGCCCGAATTTCCTTGTTTCTGTTGCTTAAAGGGCGTCTAGCCAGCCTGCCATCATTTTGGGCAGCTTCATTGGCCAAATCACTGAGTTCTGAATATTTAGTCACAATCAAGACAACAATTGAAGAAGTCAGCATAGTTAAGGTAGTACTAGCCCGTAAATAAAGTAACTACTTAAAAGAACAAGTGATTTAAAGCAGACCTTCAGGAGTGGTGCAAGATAGAACACGAGCAAATGCACGAAGTGACTGTGGGAGACCCTTCCCTTTCCCTTTAGCAGACCTCACTTCCCTATATGATTATGAAGTTATCATAAGAAGTTACTTAACAGGAAGAAATCATCAGAATGTGAAACAGATACAGACAACATTATCAATGGATGAGTCTTTTTGAGGTAAGTAGAACCAAACATTGATGACAGCGGATGCAGGAAAAGCAAGAATACATATTAACATTCACAGCCCACACAACAACAGAGTCAAAACCAAGTAACTTACTCCGGGTCATGGTAACAAAGTATGTTGACCTTAAAATGTATATTGCAGCAAACAGAAAGCTTTGAAAATGCAAGTACAGTAACAATTGTTTGAGTGACCCTCACAAAGTGCCCACAGGAGCAATTGTTCAAGCCAATTACTATGCTAGCCCCACATAAAAAGGCAGAAATACAAGATGTTCACAATATCAGGAAATCAGTACTCACAGATATTGGCAATGTTTCTAATAGGTTAAGTTTTCTAGCTATTATTAGTTTAAAAGTTAATCATTTGGGATGGCACCAATTCTTCATCAATTCAGACTCTTTTTAAATTAAATTAAAAAACATTGTTATAATTCATTACTCAAGCTTTCCGCAAATCATTTTACCTTTCATTCTAATAAATCCACTAATGCTCACAAAATTACACTATCATTCAACATCATATGGCATTTGATGTTTAAGAAACAAGTATCAGTACCAACTTGATTGTGAAAGATTCCAAAGAAGAGTTGAAACCATTGACATTTTTAATGGGTGGGGTACAATGTCTTTGCCAAAGATCAATCTTCATTTCACGTAGAAGATCATGATGATGTAGGTTAAAATGGACTTGAACCTGAGAGTAGTCAAACTCATTAGTTAGAGATCATGATAACAAAAGACAGCTACACCATTTTTTTTTTTGATAAGTAGCTACACCATTTAGAAAGCATGAATCTGCAATATATGGAAATCATCCCATCATAACAAAGCACACCAATAGACCTTTTGCAAATTCAAAATATAGGACTTACCTGGTCATGTATGTTGTATGGAAGAGAAAAGCCAAAGTCCAACGTCAGGGTAGCATTCGGAAATTTTCCATATCTTATTAAAACCTATACAAATGTTTCATGTGAACACCAGAATTAACTTAATAGAAAAACTTCTTGCCATACATGTTAGCAACCAAAGGAAAATCACACCAGACCCGAAAATTGATAATAGAAAGAAAGAAGCACTGAAAGAAGCTTCAACACTCAAAGAAAGGAAAGGGGGTCCACGGCATGAATAGTGTAAATCCACCACAAAAACATAAATATGAAGAAGGCAGTGATAGAAAGCATCACATGGTTGTCAAATTTCAGCTCTAGATGATACCTACCTACTCTTGCATAGCCCAGTAAAACTAAAATAAATTAATAAATAAAAGAAGAAATCCCAGAATCTCACCTGTTCACCAGGACCATAATCACAGTCAGCAATGACCTGCACGTATATAAAGAAGTAAACATAATATGACATTTTAGTTTGAATTTTACTTTGGGGGGGGGGGGGGGTTGGAGACTTGGAGTTGGTCACTTTTTTGTGGAAAATGACACCTAGTATTGAATGATGACCATTAAAAAATTGCAACTAAATAAACGAGAGAGAGATTACCTCTGAGTCTTGTTTGTCTTCATCGCTCAAGACAATTGCTTCTGTAGCTCCATCATGGTTTAAAAAGTCTGCAAATGGAATCTATAAAATAATTTAATAATTCAAAGAGCAATTAAATGAAAAGAGTATAAGGAGTAATTATTCATAATCCTTCAGAACAACATACAGACACCATCATCATTATAAATTTTATACCAGAGATAATCCCTTTGTACTTCCCCATGCTCGAGAACCAACTGTCAGATCCAGAATAAATTTTCAGTTTAACTTAAAGAATATAAACCCATGCAACTACCACAACAAGATATACTAGAGCCTCACACACATTAGTACATAGGAAGTGAAGTCAAACAGATACATAAAACGATGGGTTTGTCACAATTACAGCATAAAATACAAAATAGGTCATGGAATATCTCTAAAAGTTTATGACATAGCACACCACCTTAGCATAATATAAATACAGAATTAAATAACTGGCAACATCATCACAGCCTCTAATGAACAGCAACAAATGAAACTTTAAGAATAGTCAAGATGATCAAAATGTTAAAAGTATCAATAATTTCAATAGTGTCTTGCACAGAATGGGTCATTCACATTGACCTACCAACTAAATCTATACTGTAATGGATTGAGGAAATTTTTCATACCAAATAAGAGTAAAATCACAATAAATATCATGTATTATGAAACTTTAACGCTTTGAAATTTCATTTAATTTTAGAAAGATGGTGGTTTCTGTGCAAAAGAAATGATATATGAAATTAATAAGAGTGCAATAAGAAGCATTCTGAGTTCCATTAACACTAGAATGACTTAATCATAAACTCAAATGCCCAATGCATCAACATTATTATATTTTACTACTCAAAGCATGGCCAAGTCCAGATAACTTTATGATGATCAGAATTTTAATTTTGTTCAATATTTTTTTTTGGATACGTGATTTTGTTCAATATTATACCACATAACTTTAAAGTCATTATTAGAGAATAAGCTCGTGAAATTTTAGACTGCAGGGACTTATAGGATAAGCTTTTTTTTCTGAAAGCAAAAATAAATTATAAATCCAGCACATAATTCATGAAGAAAAGAACAGATTATGGGAAGTATGTAATTCCAAATGAAGTTACTTACCTAATGAACATGCATGCATGAAACCCTCATATGTGATATCTCCAAGAATTTCAGGATCATGTCGAAGAGCCTGAAATCATAAAACCATAAACACATCTTACCATAATCAGAAATAGATCATATATTATTTATCAAAAATATAATCACAAATAGTCAATATGTAGGAAAAAATGACATAAGTAAACTTGACAAACATTAAATTGAAAATATGCCCTGCTATTTTATATTGCAATGTTTTAGATTTCTTTGATTGGTTATTCTGATTTGTTGATCATTTTGATAATCAAATAACCAAATCTCAAAAGAGGAGAGAGGGGAGAAGCACAAAGCTAACAACTAGAAAAACAAATATAAAATTATCAGAGTATTTGCACTTTTAGTACAACCACTAACAGAGTACAAAAGGTTAAACATGCACATACATGCACACAAAAGCAGAAACATATGTGTTAGGTTTTAGATTGGCAAATTCCATGACAATGAAATCTTAATTGTGTCTAAAATGTGTTTATCAAAGTTCAAGATTACAAGTCCAACTTTCAACTGCTCTTCAATCAAAAAAAGTGTTTTTGTCAGCCCTTCAATCATGTCTCGATTGATCAAAAGTAGATTCATAACAGTCACTCAATAGCAGCTCAATCAATCAAGAATTGGGAATTAAGAATTTGACGTGTTTTAATAAGTTGGCTATTGACTTGGTATTCATGTCCTACATCCAAACATATAAAAGACCATGTTATAGCATGACTCAATAGAGGTAACGTAGGTAGTGCCTTGCACTTCAAATAGAGAAAACCAAAACCTAGTTTTCACCAAACCATGTGTTCAGAAGACAATATCTACAACGGTGTTGCTAATTGGTAATCAAGAAGCTGAAGCAAAAGAGCCAATCCCAGTTGTTGCTGCGGAGCTAAAACCTTCAAGTTGATCCTTGGAGTCAGTCAAAAGGTCTGATTCTGATCACGAACGCAGTACATGAAAGGTGCTAATGATAGAAGAGTCCAAAGGTGATGAAGCTGATTGTGGGGTTACGTCAATATGCAACCTACTGAGTAGGGTCTTGTTTTCAAGGGTTTGAATAAGATCATAAACTTCAATTCTATTAGTAAATTCCTTTTGGGGTAAGAGTACCCCCATAGTGATTTTTCCTTTAGAGTTGTTCTCCATCAGCATTCCACTTCATCACCATAGCACTGCCTTTTGTTTATTGCTTTGGTGACTTGTTGGTTACATTGATTAAATCAATATAATTGTAATCACATGACTGAATTAATTGGTAAATAATCTGTTAATCTGCTGCATAATTGTTTTGGGGTCTAAACCGATTCTTTTCAGTATATATAAAATCATTACAAACCAAATACAAATAGAATGAGGCACTTACACGCTTGATTGCCAAAAAATCATTTTCAGTTTGAGATTTTTGATTAATTGTTTCTTGGTATACTGAGCTTTGACGAATCATCTCCAACTCATCTTGGCTCCAGAATATCTAAAAAGATTAAAAACCACATGTACCAGATATACATAAGTTAACAGTATAAAGGTTATCAACTTATCATAATATGAAAATAAAACCAGGGTTCTTTTCTCTCATTTTATTATAAAAATTCTCCCCCCTTGATAGGTTGAACCCAAGGCCTCGACCTTGCTGAACTATTGAAGGACTTACCACTAAGGCTTCAAGGCCAAGGGTGGTGTTCTAATTGAGAAGAGAAAAATGATTACTAATCCAAAAAAAAAAAAAATTTAAATGTTGTCAGGGAATAATTACTTATTTAAATAAAAAGATAATGGCATGGCATCCAATGCAGACATCAAGTTCCAGCCACTTCTCTATTAGAAACCAAATAAAAAGAGGTGGCCAAATACTGATTGTAATATGTGTACCTAGAAAGATGCTGCTAAAAGTATTATTGCCTGCAATTTCCAAAAGTCCTACCCTGACTTGCAGAACTTGACTCAACGACCTTTTTTTTAATGGATAAATGACTCTACGACTTTATACAGAGTAGATATATTTACTGCAACAAGATCAAAGGAATCACTTACTGTATTGTGCATCTCCCCAGGCTGGGGAAGGCAGCTGATGTAAGGGGCCCATTCAGATTTCTGCAATGAAACAGATAAATATATATATACACACAAACAAAATAAAATTTTCTTAAATATTCATAACCACTAAATATAAACTTTCATATAAAGATTACAACAAGAAAAATATTCTTACCTGCCCGATTTTCTGCTCACAAAGAATTACAATGGCAAGCTTGGCAATATTCCCAACTTCATCACCTAACAAGGATTTGATTTCTGGAAGAAGATTATCCGGCGTTATTTGCTGCAAATAAAGTAAAGAAATCACAAAGTACCAATTGAATTGCTCACTATTGAAACTTGAAAGTGCCTTAGAAGAGTACAGTAAAGTTTATGAAGTAAATACCACACTGTAAGGAACCTTCAAAATGCAATCTCCAGTTTGTACGCTTTTAGAAGCAAACAAAGATCTGCATGCAGGAAACAAATCTAACTATAACTAATACTAAAAATAAAATTAAAACCGATGCCTAATGAGGCCCATATTTACAACACAACACAACACACACCAACAAATGATACAACGTTTTTCCATGACCAAATTTATACAATTTCCATTAAAGATGATTTTGGGTTATTATAACAAAGCGTAAACATTTTCTATGTCTAAAACTATAACTCCTCTTTGACAGGATGACATAAAGAAGGAAGGAATGAACACTTGCTCGTAGTCAATACCATCCAAACAATTACTAGCATGAAAAAGGAAAGTGTGTTCGGGGACTATCAATGTGCCCGGTAACCAAAATGGATTGCACAAATTTTCAAAATTTCCACAAAATGTAAAGCCCTCCAGTTTCAGAAGCGAACTCAAGACACTTTTGATGGATAAGGCAGCTGGCAGCGTCTTAATTAGAGCTTCTCTTTAATTTCTCCATCTAGTTGAAATTGGGGAGGAAGATCACCTATTTGGATGCTTTCCTAATCACTCGAATATACATGTGTAGAAAGTAGAGACCTGGAATGCTATTCAAAGCAAACTCCCAATTGTTTAGTTGGTGGAAAGCAGTGCGGTACTCAGCTGCCATTCCAAGACATGCTTTTATACTTTAGCTGGCAATTAGAAACAAGTTGGCAACAAGGGATAGGCTATATGGCAATGGAGATAGAAAGGAAATTTTTGTTTGTGTTTTTGTAAAGGTTGTGTGAAAACTAGAGATCATTTGCTCTTTGAGTGCAGTTTTTTTTTTTTTTTTGTAGAGTTTGGGTGGGGGAAAACTTGTTGAACAGGGTCTAAATAAACTGAAACGTGCAGGATTAAAGGCTGTCATCTGTAAACTTGTATGGGGGGCTACAGTATATCGCGTATGGGGCTAAGAAATGTAAGGATTCACAAAGCCCAAGTGAACACTGAGGAAAATACCAGTGCTAAGCAAGAAGACCAGCATTGAGGAGTAAAATTCTGCTTGACAAATTTAGTTTTTCAGACTTGCTTTTATGCTCTCTGCTCGAATAATGGTTAAACGATTACTAATCGAAAAAAAAGGTATAATGGCTAAACGATTAAATTCACCAGTTTCCTTACAACTCAAGCTTTCGGAAGTTGGAACAATTGGTAACTGTATTGAAGCAAGTGGTCTTGAGTTCGGACCCAGTCTCGTGATTATATTCACCATTTACCAATATCTTTCCATAAGTTTAGTTTTTAAACTGTTATTGCTTTACTATCGAACCTGTCAGTGTTTCTTGTTTCTAATAAAACCAACTCATACATCTTTTTCTTCTTTCCTTTGCAATTTGTACGCATTGTAACTAATTAATCAACTAGCTGAAGGGAAAAACAAAAATGCAAAATATCGTTTTAAAATCAAACAAAAACCTGCCAAAGGCGGATTTCCCGATCGAAAGCACTGATGAAATCTTAGCCCCAGCCTTTTGCTCCAACCACGGCAAAAAATCGTCACAGTCCTCGTCCAAATAGCAGAACCCCTAACACAAACAATGCGGCAATTATGTAAAAATTAAATAAGCCCAACCGTGATTAGTTTAGCTAAGCTAACGTATGGAAACATATTAAAATGCGAAACAAAAACTTTGCATTGAAATAGTTGAATTTAAGGGATACAAATTCGATAATGTTTGCTTTTGCTATGTTCGGAGAAAAACCTGAGGTTGCGATAAGGATGAGAAGTTGAGCTTAGTTCGGAATTTGTGAGGGACGGTGAAGAGGAGGGGACGGTGATACTGATAGAACCGGATGTTCGAGATTCGAGTTGCCCATAGCATTGCAGGAAGGTTTAGAGTGCTGAAAACGTCGTCGTTTCTGACGGTTTCGCGAGCGACGACTTGGTCTCCGCGAAATGTGGCAGTTGCAGGTTTTATAGTTGATACTTGAGAGTTGAGAGTTGAGAGTTGAGACTGAGAGTCTGAGACCGGTGTGGCTGCCTACAGAGGCAGTGCGTACTATGGCTTCTGGACTAAGTCAAATGAGCAGAGGATAGATAGTATCTATTATCAAGCGTGAAAACAAAATTAGCTGTTTATTTTGCTTGGGTGAAAATTTTTATTTTTTATCACCTCATGGTTTTTTTTTTTTTTATTAAGTGAACTCGTTGTGTTTGGAAACATTTTAATTAGTTGTTGAAATCCAAAAATTCTTAGATACTCTCGGTAAATAAATATGAGAGGAGGAAATATCATTTTTTGTGCTCCGAGAGTATCTAAAAATTACTCATTCAAAAAAAAAAGAATTACTCATTCAAATCTCATTATCCCCAATTATTAACAACTTTTCATAGTGAGTTTTAATCTATAATGTTCGCTAATGATGATAGCTCCTTATTATCGTACCAAAACACTAATTAATTTTTTGTGTAAGCGGAAATTGAATCTAAGATCTCTTATTCAACCATTAGAGACTTTACAAGTTGAACTGATTAAAACCGACCAACGATTTTATATATCCCTAAACTTTAATCATGATCAATTTCAGTTTTTAATGCGGTCAATTTTAATTTACCACGTTATCTAAATAACTAAAAACCATCATTTCAAAATTGGTCATGGACTAAAGTTTAGGTACTAAAAGTAAAAGCACTCGCATTTACAGGAATATGATAAAAAAGTTTTAAAATTTACACATTCTTTTTAAATAACCTCCGCTGGTGAGTATATAATTAATAATTATGTCAAATTATAAGTTTGTTATAGTAATCGTGTAAATTTACATTAATACTACTCATTTTCCAATTAGTTTTTTTTATTTTTCCCTTTAAGTATCATAATGATGAAGGAAGAGAGTATGTGGTGGTTATTGTAAGTGAATAAAAATAAACAATTAAAAAATCAAGAAAATTTGATATTTTAAAGAAATGTAGTGTAAAATAGATAATCTGATGTGAAGTGTTTTGAAAATTGAGAAAAAAAAGTAGGTTCTTATACTAAAATAGACAAACATTTTTGCATAAGCTAGTGCGAATGCTCTAAGTGTTTTTTTTTTCCCTAGTTTTTATTGGTGTTATTGTTGTTCTTATTTATTATTGCTTTATTAGGAGTTAGCGAAACAAGCTAAAAGGTTAGCTAAGTTATACCTTGTGTTGTATCATGATCATTTTTGTTTGGTACATTTCTTAACCACTTGTCATGATCCCTTGCTTGCTCAACATTAACACTTCATCTGGGAGTTCCTAAGATAATTAAATGGAATAAAATTGGTAAATCAATCAGTATTTGGCATATCTACTCAAAATGCATTTCAACATCAACTTTGTTGGGATAAGCTAGTTTGACCCCGATTAATTAATTCAATTACCCAAATTGATTAATTAGGTTCAATTATATGCAAATCGTGGAAGCACCAACAAATCACCAAAAATACTAAATGCAGCGGAAAATAAATTTGACACGGTAATTTGTTGACAAATAGGGAAAACCTCACAATGCAAAAACCCCGCGAGTGATTTTAAGATTACCACTCCCAATAATCCACTAATCAACAATCAAGCGGTTATAAATATAAGGAATATTACCAACTACCCTGGCCTATCCCGAAATACCAACCTACAGTTGAATATTTGCTCCAATACCCAATTGGACTTGATCTTGTAGTAGCATTCTTTCCCTTGATGCACAAACCTCCAATCTGTGACTAGCCTTTTTGCACGGATTCTAGTGCATGACTAACTCCATAGCAACCCTTTGATTGTTGTAGTTAATTTGCAACAACTTCATATAGAAACACCAATAAGATCTTTAATGTTGGTGCTAGAGAATTTGCTTGGTTACATAACCCAAAGACGTACAAGAAATACAGCAAAAACTCTTTCTTCTGTAGTAGGAGGCTAGGGTTTAAAAAAAAAAACCTTATGAATCTTTTTTTTTTTTTTTTAGGGTTAGGTGAAATAGAGAAAACTTGGTTACAAAACCATAGCCTCATGAACGGAGTGTTTCTCTCTCTAAAAACCTTATAATAGATGGCTCATGATGTCCTTTAAATACTGATTCAAATGGATCTCAATTTGGGTTTCAAACGAATAAGTTATGGGCTTTTTCGCGTTGCTGATTTTTGCTGATCTACAAAGCTCGATCTATCAAGCTACTATTGAGACTTCTATCGGTAACAAATTTTTGATCTATCTAGTTGCTATCGAGGAGACAGTAAGTTTTAGCTTTTATCAAGAGGCATCAAGACTTCTATCAAGGTACATGCTAAAAAAAGTGCTGAGAATGTATTTTTCTTAAATTTGTCTTGAGCAAAATTTGTGTCTTCAACTTGGTCTTCAATTACAACTTTAAAATACATCAAAACTTAATAAAAGACACATTATTTGGCATGGTTGACAACATCAAAACACATGACCCTAACAATCTCCCCATTTATCAATCCGTGACAAAACCTCAAGTACAAAAGTGAGCCAATACAATAATAACCCAAATACAATGAATGAACCTATATTCAAATACACTAGCCTATCTAAAAACAACAAATCCTGAGAAACCATAACACAAACTAGGATTGGCTATTTTGATTGGCTTCATACTTGTCTTTCCTTAAAGCACTTAACAAATATATTATGCGCACTATGAGAGGACTTTCGTCTCGACTCTCAATCAGGTATTGTTCGCTTTGGGATGGGCAAGGATCGACCTACGTTATATCCACACAAATTTGTCTAATCCCACATTGGGGAGAGACGCCTCTCACCCTTGCCTTATAAGCCTTTGGCCTAAGGAAGGGTGTACCATAGTGTGTGCGATTCATTAAACCATAGAGAAGGTAGAGGCATAAGCGTGAGTGAAGAGATAACCAAGAAAAAAAAAAAGGTGCAGCGTGATTCATTAAACAAACATTTTTTTTTTTTACATCTTACTACAGTGGGCTGCTGGAGATAGTAGTCCACTGTAGCTAGACACCAAAATTAATAGCATCTAGCATCTTTGATGGAGGGTGTTTTTTAAAAATTTGATGTTAAAAAATAGCATTTGACACCCTTAATAAGAATGCTCTTTGTGAAGCTTTCATCTAGTTTGTTTTTCAATTTTAATTTTGATTTAAAAGGGAATTTAGCATTTTAAAACATATGTTTTAATGATTAATGGTAATTTATGGATGAAAAGATAAACTTAGTTATAACGGTATACTTTATAGACAAATATAATAAAATTGAAACTTGAAAGTCAAAATTGATAATTAGTCCAAATTTAAATGGTGCAATTTATATTCGAAAGAGTTTATTTCTATAATTTTATTATATTTTTTATTAAAAAAAGTATTTGTTATTAAAAAAATACAATTATACAAGAGAAAAAAAAAAAACTTGAAAAAATCGTAAGTAATGTAAGTGATCCAAACTCACATGATTTGATTAATAGATACATTGAACGAACAAGCAAGTTGAGTTGTTAGAGCATTCACATCAGATAAGCTAAACTCTTCTAAAATAGATTTACAGTGCAAATTTTACACATTTTGAGCAAAAAACAGTTACATCAGTGAGTGTAAAAATGTGTAAAAGCATGTATATATTTCCATGAGCTACAGTACCCGTGTAAATATACACAGGTACTGTAGCTCGTGTATTTATTATTTGAATGATTTTCGTTCGCACCAATTTTTCTCTCTCTTCTCCGATGCACAACTAACCCTCCCTTGTCATGTTTTTTCTTCCTTTGCTACACACACTACCACAGACACAAAATCAAAAATCAACTACAAATATAAAAAATCAACCACAAAATCAACAACAAAATCAACCACTAGAACAAAATCGTTGGATCGGTGATCGGTGATTGTGGATCGTGGATTGGAGAAGCGATTTGGATCGGTGATGTGGATCAGTGTTGACGGAGATCGGTGTTGATGGAGATCGGTTTTAATGGAGATCGGTGATGGTGCTTCTGGTTTGACGGAGATCGGTGATGGTGCTTTTGGGTTGACGGAGATCGGTGTTGTGTTGATGGAGATCGGTGATGGTGCTTCTGGGTTGACGGAGATCGGTAGATTGGAGAGGTGTTGTGGTGCTTGTGATGGCTGTAGTGTTGATGGAGTTCTTGCTCTGGTGCTTCTGGGTTTTGACCGTGAGAGAAAGAAGAAGAAAGAAGAGGAAGAAAAGAAAGAGGAAACGGCAAATATAAAGGAAAAAAGAAAGAAAGAAGAAAGAAAATGAGGTATTGGAAAAAGAAACGGGTAGGTAAAATAATATTAAAAAAAGAATATAAAAATATTATTTATATAAAATATAGTGTATAATAGATGAATTGATGTGGATGTTTTGTAAAAATAGATGTGTAAAATATAAAAACGGGTAGCTTTTTCTGTGTAAAATAGAAAAATGGGTAGCTTTTTCTATGTAAAATCGATTATATGTTTACACGAGCTGGTGTGAATGCTCTTAGACATTCAAATAAAGTACCATCTCAAAATTACTTAAAAAAATACTGTATTATTCGGAAATTTTTACAAAAATATTATTATAGTATGAATGATTACAAAAGCTTTGAAATTTAACTGCGTTTAAAACCATCGGCAACTGAAAAGTTAAAAACCGCGAAAACCGAAAAATGTACCGCTCAATTATATAGCCACGTCATCGATCCGCAGCAAAACAGAACTCACAATCCAAGCCGTACATTAAACAATCCACGGCTCAAGATTACCCAACAAGTCTGGCGTCCCGGATCGACCTCAAAATAACAAAATCAAACTCCTCCACTACAAATACAAATCGGAATCACCTCCATTTTCACAAACACAAGCAATCTCTCTCAGTCTCCCTCGCCATTTTCGTTTGGATCAGAGTGTGCGATACAGGTTCGTCTTCTTTCAGGGCTTTCTCGCTTCACAGCCTCAGTTCCTTTCAAATTTGAATATTTATGGCTTTTACTCGTCTGGTTCTAGCTAATTCATGCTCTGAATGCAATGAGATTTTAGGGTTTCGAATCGTTCTGAGTTTCTCGGGTTTTGAAAATAGTACAATACCCAAAGTTTCTGTGTTATTGCTCGATTTTTCACCGTTTCGTTAAATTTTCATGTAATCTGAGCTATCATTTCTGTTAATTTTCCATTCACGAGCAATCTGTGAGTTAATTTCAAATTCTAGGGTTTTTCATTGGCAATAATTGTCAATCTCTCAATTTTCTTAGCAATGTTTGAATTCCGACAAAAACTCGTAGCAATTTTGTTCAAATTTCTTAGCAATTAAACGAATTGTTAATTTCTAAATTCAATTTCTGTCAATTTGTGTTCGCAGATCTTGAATTTGACCTAACAACATGTCTGGAAGAGGAAAGGGAGGCAAGGGCCTGGGAAAAGGAGGAGCGAAACGACATCGTAAGGTTCTCCGTGATAACATTCAGGGAATCACAAAGCCAGCTATTCGTCGTTTGGCTCGCAGAGGAGGAGTAAAACGTATCAGTGGTCTCATCTACGAGGAGACGCGTGGAGTGCTGAAGATCTTTCTTGAGAATGTGATCAGGGACGCTGTGACTTACACTGAGCACGCGCGTCGCAAGACTGTGACTGCCATGGATGTTGTGTACGCTCTCAAGAGGCAGGGCAGGACCTTGTATGGGTTTGGGGGTTAGGGTTTTGGCAAGAATTGTTGGTGTTTTGGAATTGAAAGTAGATTTGGAAAATTTAGGATTTGGTTGGTTTTGTTAGCTTGTATTAAAATGTTATGGGTTTGTAATTACTGGGTTGAGTTCTATTTTGTATTGGGAATGGTGGGAACTTTGGAATGAAAATTGAAGGTGGTGGTGTTTGATCCCTATTTAGTAGTTTGGTTTTCTGTGTTTTTGTTATTCAAAAAGTTAATCTTGCGCCCAAAATTGAAAAAAGTGATAGGAAATTGCAAAACTAGCCACAAACTAGCTTGGATTTGTTGCTTTGTTTGATTGAGAATTTGAGATAGATTGAAAGGTGTCCAAAGACTGTGTTTAAGCAGTTAGACTTGGAGATTGTGAACAATCAAGCTGTTCGGTACTTTTCATAATAATGTCTTGGAAAACCAGCTAATAAAATCCTTTTGTAATTCCATCAATGATAGCACGGGAGTGATCTCACTTGAGCTGGGAATTTTTTTTTTTTTCTGGGGGGGGAGGGGGGGGGGGGGTGGTTTTCCCACGGGGTGTGTGGGCTAGCTTACATGTATCTCAACGAATTCTTACTTGCAGTGGGGGCTTGCTGTTGACCATCAGGTGTTGTAGCTATTCAAGCAAACTTTGTCGAACCTTAGAGCTTTATCCAGTGGTGGACAAGCGATTGGGCCACGCTTGAGCTGGGATTTGTGATGGATTAATTTACTTGAGCTGGGATTTGTGATGTTATAGTGGCAATAACTTGGTTCAAAAAAATCCTGAATCAAATTCCAAGCTCTACAATGTAGTACCAGTTCTGTTGGTAAAGGCTACATTGTGATGGATTGGCTTTTGGTTTAGGCTTTATTTAGACTTAGAGATTGTTTGGCTGGGATGTTTACGATTTGCGTTTGCGTTTTTTCCTTCTTTTTTTTTTTTTTTCTTTTTTTGCTTTCAGCTGTAAAAAAAAAAAGACTTTTTCAACTGTGAACAGTGCATTCGTGCATTGTTTACAGTTACTGTGCAGCTACCGTTTAATGAACAGTAGCTGCACTTGTGGACTTTTATCAATGAACAGTATATCTGTGTACTGTTCACGGACTCACAATTTTCACTTTTTAATAACTTTTTCATTAAAAATGGGTCTCACGGTACTATTCACACATTTAAAAATTATTTTACTACAGTGTTTTCAGTTTTCAACTGTATCTAAACAGATCCTTAGAGCATCCGCATTGGGCTTGCTATATGCCAAATGCAAGGCACATTTGATATACAAGCCCAAAAAAAGGCCAGCAACAGGAAGGCCATATGCTAAAATGCTAAAAAAGTTTGAGATATAGCTACAGTACCATCTCAAATGTAAGATGGTACTGTAGCTGAATTGTATAAAAAAAATAATTTTTTAATACTCTCATTTCTCTCTCCTCTCTCCTCTCTCCTTTTAACCCGCCAAATTCTCTCTCCTCTATCATTTTTTCTCTTTCTTTTCTCTCTCTTCCTTCTTTCTTTCTCATCTGCTATTTTCAGACTCAAGACCCCGTGGTGGAGATCGGCGGGATGGAGATTGGTGGGTGGCGAGATTGGCACGGCGGAGATCGGTGGAGCTGTGGTAGCTGTGGCGTTGTCATCGGCGTGGGTGTTAATGGTTTTTTTTTTTTTTTTTTTTTTCTGGGTTTACTGGTATATGTGATCGGCGTTGTGGTGGCTGTGGCGTGGCGGAGATCGGTGGATGGTTTTTCTGGGTTTCTGGGTTTGAGAAATTTCTGGGTTCGTTTGTTTGTGGATAATGGGTTTGTGAAAGAAATTTTTGGGTTCGTGGGTTTGTGGATAATGGGTTCGTGGGTTTGTGGATCGGTGGAAGAAATTTTTGGGTTCGTTTGTTTGTAGATAATGGGTTTGTGGAAGAAATTTCTGGGTTCGGGTGGAAGAAATTAATGGGTTCGTGGGTTTGGGGATCGGTGGAAGAAATTTTTGGGTTCGTTTGTTTGTAGATAATTGGTTTGTGGAAGAAATTTATGGGTTCGGGTGGAAGAAATTTATGGGTTCGTGGGTTTGGAGATCGGTGGAAGAAATTTCTGGGTTCGTTTGTTTGTAGATAATGGGTTTATGGAAGAAATTTCTGGGTTCGGGTGGAAGAAATTTCTGGGTTCGTGGGTTTGTGGATCGGTGGAAGAAATTTCTGGGTTTGTGGATAATGGGTTTGTGGTTTTTTTTGCTGGATAATGGGTTTGCTGTTATAAATTTCTGGGTTTGTGGTTTTTTTTGTTGGTTATGGTTTGCTGGTTTCTGGTGTTGGTTTTTTTTTTTTTTTTTTTTTGGGTTGACATGGATGAAGGAGGGTGGATGGTGGAGGAGTTGTGTGGAGGAGTTGGGATTTGGAGAAGGAGGCTGGAAGAAGGTGAAAATAATGGAACGGAGGATTCTAGAAGGGACAGGGGAGAAAATTGAGAAAAAACAAAAAAACAAAAAATATATTTTATTACGTATATATATTATTTTAATGAGTAGAAGATGAAAATAGAGTTTTGGGATGTTGAGTATATTGTAAATGGTATGGTATAATTGAAAAAATAGATTTTTGAGATGGTAAAATAAGATGAGATATAGGATTGGGATGTGGATGCTCTTAGAGGTTGTTTGGATTGACAATTTTCATGACTCAATTTTCAGTTTTCATAACTCAATTCTCAAAAATGGTGAGACCCATAGCAAAATACTTGTTTGCCCGCACCAATACTCTATTTCCAATACTCAATTCTCTACTTTTTGAGTTATGAGTTGTGGAAACTGAAAACAACTTTTGGCTGTTTTCAGTTTTCAATTCTCAGTTTTGAATGGCAAACTTGTAAATACTATTACAAATCCGGTCCCACAGTCAGATTTTTGCTCCATCTTTATCTTCTTTTCTCTTTTTTTTTTTTTCCTTTTCTTTTTGTCTTTCACGGGTCTGGGATGTCTGCTCCTGTTCTTCTTCTTCTTTTTTTTCTTCTTTTCTTCACTTTCTGGGTTTGGTTCTTTTTTTTTTCCTTCTTTTCTTTTCTATTCTTCTATTCTTCTTTTCTGGGTCAGTTCTTTTTTCTTTTTTTCTTCTTCTCCTGGTTGGCTGTTCGGTTCCTTCTTCTTTTCTTTTTTTTTTTCTTTCTTTCTTATTCTTCTTTCACTAGTTCGGTTTGTTCATTTTTTTTTTTTGGTTCGGTCTATTTTGGGTTTTTTTTTCTTTCTTTCACTGGTTTGGCCTGTTCTTTTTTTTTTTTTTTTTTGGTTCTGTCTGTTCTGAGTTTTTTTTTTTTTTTTTTTTTTCCTCTCACTGGCTTCAGTGAGTATGGGTACTAGAAAAAAAAAAGAAAAAAAAAAAAGAAGGCTGCTCCGGGTGACAGGCCATGGGACCCACAAATAGTGTGAAAAATATTGAGTGATGAAAAATGAGTGATGGTGCCAAACGGATGTGAAAAATTAAGTAATGAGTGATGAGTGATGAGTTATGGAAATTGAGTAACGAAAATTGAGTGATGAAAAAAATTCATCCAAACAGCCTCTTAGTATTTTGCTTGGGGCATGTTAATGGAATTTTGGGCTGGCCCATTTTGCTGGCTGAATTAATGTATTTTTCTTGAATATTTTTTGAGCAAATTTTGTGTCTTTAACTTGGTATTCAATTACAACTTTAAGACACATCAAAACTCAATAAAAGACACGTAATTTGACATGGTTGATAATATCAAAACACATGACCTCAACAATTTCTCCCTTTGTCAATCTATGATAAAACCTCAAGTACAAAAGTAAGCCCAATATAATAATGACCCATATACAATAAATGAACTTATATTCAAATACTCTAGCCTATCTAAAAACAACTAGTCCTGAGAAACCATAGCACGAACTATAATTGACTATTTTGATTGGCTTCATACCTGTCTTTTTGTGAAAGCACTTAACAAATATGTTATGCGCACCATATGGAAAACAATGATGAATAATAAACAAGTAAATTGAGTTTTGTTATAGGATATGCTAATTACATCAAAATATGAACATAACAAACTTAATTGTTCATTGTGTTGTATCATAATAATTTTTCATTGGTTATAGTTCATAAGCATTCATCATCAATCTTTGGTCGCCCCAACAATAAGCTCGTGTCTAACATCCCCACTCAAATGTATTTCACATCTTTCCCGTGAAATGCATTTTTTTTATAAAAAAAAAAAAATTTCTTGTTTGATCACATTTTCGAGTATTAAAATGTATTTTGTATTTATCATTTTATATAATTAAAGTGACAGCCTCCCATTCAATTGATGATCACTATGAAAGTTTCGATACCACTTTCATAATAAATATAAAAAGTAGTAAAAAAAAAAAATCAGTTTTTTTTCCCCATAAAAAAGTTCTTAAAATATTTCATAAACAAATTCCTTTAGGATATTTGTTAACTTCTCTCTTATAATTATTATTTTATAAATAAAGAGAGATATATATATATATATATATATCTCACATATATTGTGTTATTTTATTTTTTATTTGTTGGAAAATGAACTCAAATTTCATTCAATGTTGAATATGCACCAAGTCAAAGTACAAAGCCTCAAGGGTTAGAGGAGGAGGATTCTCAATCCAAGTCATCCTCCAAAATATGCTTAACATAGCGAGCTAACGAGTGAGCAATATAATTCGCTTCATGTTTAACATGCGTAGCAGAGAACCAACTAAGTTCAATAAGTAGCAAATGGATATCGCAAAAGCAACAAAGATAGGGACACGACCCTTGATTGTCTTCGTGACAGTATAATTATCACCCTTGATAACAAGTTCTTTGAATCCTACCTCAATGGTAAATTCAATTGCTCTTCTACAAGCTAACAATGTTGCCTTTTTCATTCTCTAAAGTTTGTAGTCTTTTTATAGAATGTGATGCCATAAACTCACTTATGTCATTGCGATTAATCGCTCCATACCTTGTTTCAGCTTGGTACAAGAAGAAAGTTGCATCAAAGTTAAGCTTACAGCAGTTTGGAGGAGGGAGGGTGGGGAAGGAGGGAGGGGTTTACCATGTGATCTAGTGTAAAATACTGGGAGGTATGATTAATTGAATTTGAGCTTCTTGATAGTCCTCTAGATATTCAATCGCTCTCTTATTCAAATGATTGGAGTTCTATAATAGATTCGTCCTTTATGAAGCTTTCATCTAGTTTGTTTTTCAATTTTAATTTTGATTTAAAAGGGAATTTAGCATTTTAAAACATATGTTTTAATGATTAATGGTAATTTATGGATGAAAAGATAAACTTAGTTATAACGGTATACTTTATAGACAAGGATAATAAAATTGAAACTTAAAAGACAAAATTGATAATTAGTCCAAATTTAAATGGTGTAATTTAGATTTGAAAGAGTTTATTTCTATAAATTTATTATATTTTTTTATTAAAAAAAGTATTTGTTATTAAAAAAAAACAATTATACAAGAGAAAAAAACTAGAAAAAACTCGTAAGTAATGTATGTGATCAAAACTCACATGATTTGATTAATAGATACATTGAATGAACAAGTGAGTTGAGTTGTTAGAAATTCAAATAAAGTACAATCTCAAAATTACTTTAAAAAATACAGTATTATTCGGAAATTTTTACAAAAATATGATTATAGTATGAATGATTACAAAAGCTTTGAAATTTAACCGCGATTAAAAAGCGGGGGAATCGTCCACCATCAGCAACCGAAAAGTTAAAAACCGCGAAAACCGAAAAATGTACCGCTCAATTAAATAGCCACGTCATCGATCCGCAGCACAACAGAACTCACAATCCAAGCCGTACATTAAACAATCCACGGCTCAAGATTAACCAACAAGTCTGGCGTCCCGGATCGACCTCAAAATAACAAAATCAAACTCTCCACTATAAATACAAATCGGAATCACCCCCATTTTCACAAACACAAGCAGTCTCTTTGTCTCCCTCGCCATTTTCGTTTGGATCAGAGTGCGCGATACAGGTTCGTCTTCTTCTAGGGGTTTCTCGCTTCATAGCCTCAATTCCTTTCAAATTTGAATATTTATGGCTTATACTCGTCTGGTCCTAGCTAATTAATGCTCTGAATGCAATGAGATTTTAGGGTTTCGAATCGTTCTGAGTCTCTAGGGTTTTGAAAATAGTACAATAGCCAGATTTGCTGTGTTATTGCTCGATTTTTCACTGTTTCGTTAAATTTTCATGTAATCTGGGCTCTCATTTCTGTTAATTTTCCATTCACGAGCAATCTGTGAGTTAATTTTAAATTCTAGGGTGTTTAGTCGGCAATAACTGTTAATTTCTCAATTTTCTCAGCAATGTTTGAATTCCGACGAAAACTCGTAGCAATTTTGTTCAAATTTCTTAGCAATTAAGCGAATTGTTAGTTTCTAAATTCAATTTCTGCTCACAGATCTTGAATTTGACCCAACAAAATGTCTGGAAGAGGAAAGGGAGGCAAGGGCCTGGGAAAAGGAGGAGCGAAACGACATCGTAAGGTTCTCCGTGATAACATTCAGGGAATCACAAAGCCAGCCATTCGTCGTTTGGCTCGCAGAGGAGGAGTGAAGCGTATCAGTGGTCTCATCTACGAGGAGACGCGTGGAGTGCTGAAGATCTTTCTTGAGAATGTGATCAGGGACGCTGTGACTTACACTGAGCACGCGCGTCGCAAGACTGTGACTGCCATGGATGTTGTGTACGCTCTCAAGAGGCAGGGCAGGACCTTGTATGGGTTCGGTGGTTAGGGTTTTTGGGAAGAATAGTTGGTGTTTTGGAATCGGAGGTAGATCTGGCAAATTTAGGATTTGGTTGGTTTTGTTAGCTTGTATTAAAATGTTATGGGTTTGTAAGTACTGGGTTGAGTTCTATTTTGTATTTGGGAATGGTTGGGACTTCAGAATGAAAATTGGAGGTGGTGGTGTTTGATCCCTAGTTAATAGTTTGGATTTCTGTGTTTAGACAACAATAATACTTTTAATATGTATTTTTATAACATTAAAACATGTATTTTTACAATATTAAAAATTGAATAATAATACTTAAAAATTGTTATCAAGTGGACCCTAAAAGTTTGTAATGGTTTTGCACCCAAAATTGAAAAAAGTGATAGGAAATTGCAAAACTAGCTAGAAACTAGTTTGGATTTGTTGCTAAACTTTGTTTGATTGAGATAGATTGAATGGTGTCCAGAAACTGTGTTTAAGGAATCAAACTTGGACTCGGAGATTGTGAATAATCAAGCATTTGATCTTAATGTACAAACTATGCCATAAAATTTCTTTGTTTTGAAATTATTTAGTAAAATGTTTTTGTTTTTAAAACTTGATTTTAACAAAATTGAGTTATAGATAGAATTTGATATTAGCAAAGTTGAGTTTTATGCATATTTTGTCACTTAAATTTTTTTTTTAAATTTAAGTTGGAACTTGACAACTTTCTCCAAAAAGAAAAAAAAAAAAAAAAAAAGTGGAACTTGACATCGTTTATGTTGAGTAATACTTAAAAATATATATAGAATTTGATTTTGAGAATATCAAGTTTTATATATGTGAGGGTTCTTTTTGGATAGTACTTAGGACCAAGTAGAAGCAAGGACCTTGGACCATTTTACTGGTTTTGAAGGACTCGGTTTGGTTTATTGCAGCTAAATAGGCTGAAAACAAACTAAATGGTGTACAGAATAGAAATCCTACAACACATACATACTAACAAACAAGAAATATATGCATTGAATAGTAAGAAATAATAAAGGGTCAATGTGATAGAGAAAGACACAGTAAATGTTAGGGGTCTTGTGTAATATTTCATTAATTTCTTAATTGTGTAACACATCATGCTCACTAGGATGTATCACAATGTCCAAACAAGTTTAAAAATCACAGACTTAGATGGTTCTTTAGGTCTCTATGACATGCAAAGTTTAAATCCTTTTGAATTCAAGTGTGTTCTCTAGTGGCTGTTTGAGGATACCGGGTTGTATTTCTCTTTTTTTTCCTTTCTTTTTTTTGAATTTTAACAGAGTTTTTTTAATGATTTTACTATAATTCCTTGTTGTTGAATGCCCCTTTTATTGTTGGTTGCTTCCCCCTTTTATAATGTCATCCTAGAGGTCCAAGGTACTATTGATTCCCCCTATTTGCTCTTCTGTGTACCAGAACCAATGTTGTGTGAGCAACATTAGTGGCTGGTCCATTCCTTATTTCTCATAATTTTCTCATTTTGGTGCTTTTTCCCTAAAAGTCTTCTCCTGCTAACTTTCTATTCTGGGGTGTTTTTAAAGAGTTGACTTTTGGTCCTTCTTCCTTCAAGGCCTCTTATCTTTTTCAGACTTTGCTTTTGGTTGCCTTTTCTCCTGTCATTTTTTCTAAGTGAGCTGATTCTTTTCTGCCAGGTTGAAAGTCTTTTCAACTACTTCCCTGCATGGTTCTTCTTTCTGGGTTCCCCAAGGTACCAACCCTTAGCTCATGAATTGTTGGTTTCCAACCTTTCTGGTTCCTTTTTGCATCATTGGGTGGTTGATAGGGATGTATCTGTTCTTGTTCTTTATGTTTCTTGGCACTGCTTTTGAGATGTCTTAATCTCATCCCTACTTTGCTGCACGTCCTAAGGATCCTGAGCCCCTGGCAGTTCTTGGGTATCCTGGCCTAGTTCTTATCACTAGACTATTTAGTGATTTTCTGATCTTGGCGGGCCGGGCTTTTTTCTTCTTCCCTTTGTTCCATGAATTCTAAGGCCCATCCATTCGTGGGTTTGGAATCTTCTTTAAGTCCCTTAATGGAGTTGGGCCTACCATCTTTTTTTCTTTATTGTAGCCTTAAGTCCTTTATTTATTTTCATGGAGTTCAACTCTTTGTGCCATTTTGGGCCTTGGTGACACGTTGAGACTTTTAGACTTTGTTAAAATTGAGTTTTAAAAATGGGAGTGTTTTGTTGCATAGTTTATAAATTATGAATAAATGCTCATTTTTCCGAATATTTGTGATGTTTTAGCTGCAATAACTTGGTTCAGAAAAGTCCCGAATCAAATACCAAGCTCTACAATGTAGTACCTGTTTGGTAAAGGCTACATTGTAATGGATTGGCTTTTGGTTTAGGCTTTATTTAGACTGAGTATTTTGCTCGGGATATGTTAACGGGATTTTGGGCTGGCCCATTCTGCTGGCCGAATTAATGTGAAATGGAATGGTAAAGGGGTGTGATCACATTCTGGTGCAGTTTGCTTCCCACGTCTGCGTTCGTCCGCGTTTTCTCCTTCTTTTTTTTTTTTTTTTTTTTTTTGCCGTATTATTTGACTTTGGAGACCAAAAAAAAAGTGTGCGTAAACAGTAAAAGTACTGTTCATGCACTGTTATACACTGTTTATTTAATAAAAAAATATTAAAAATAGGCCCAACGATACTATTCACACATTTAAAAATTATTTTGCTACAGTGTTTTCAGTTTTCAGTTTTAGCAACAATAAGTTCAATCCAAACAGACCCTCTGTAGCGTTGGGCTATTGGGTTCCTAATAAACTTCCTCTGTTTCATTTTGTTGTTTTTCATTGGCCCAAACATTTCTTTTTTCCTTAAAAGCCCACTATTTTTTTTGGAAACCTTTCTCTTATTTTGAGTCACTTTGGTAACGTGCCAACAATAATTTTGTACAGCGTGGACGTGGAGTATATTCGAAGTTGAAGGTGCCGATTCTATGGTACTTACTTTTTTTATCACAAAACTCCATTGGAGAAAAACACACTATCCCATAAGACAAGGGAGGCAAAAGCAAATTAGTTGTGGAAAAGCTACTAACTTTGCAAAGGTCCACATCGAAAAAAATGAAAGTGACGGAAAAAACAAAGAAAGTGAAAATGACCGGCGGGTAGGGGCAAGTTGTTGAAGTGAACACGTCACAAAGAAATTCATTACTTCAATGAAACCATTTGGATCTCTGTATATCTTTTATCCACTTTTTAAGCATACGAATATGCCGTTTAGAAATAAAGATATTTATTGATGAAACCATTTGGATCTCAGCAACAAAATCGATGGAGTAATGCACTAATTCTTTACAAACATAAATCTTTTTATAATTTAAAAAAAAAATTATTTTTATGATTTTCTAAAATGATAAGTTATTGATTTTTACATAGATCCACTAGGGTACTATTTTAGTAGTTATAATTTACAATCTAACTGTAGGAGGGAATTTATAATTCGACTTCATTAATAATTCACTATTCGAATATATTTTTGCTAAATTCACAATCTAATTTGTCAGCTTGGGTTAGAAATTTCTTAACCCAAGAAATTTAGGTTAGGTGGAAAAAACCTTCAAATCCGATCTAACTTTATCCATGCACATTCCTACTAAAATTTGGTATGAAATTACTAGCTACTTTCTCTTGGTGTGAAAAACCCTCAATCAAATATTTATTAGGGAATAAAAACGCCCAGTCAAATAATTTACCGAAACTAAATAAATACTTATTTGTGAGTTTCAATTAGTTTAATTAGTAAAATATCTGGTGGTTGAATAAGAGATTTGGAGTTCAATCCCTGCCTATACCAAAAATTGATTAATACCTTAGTCTGATCATAAAAAACTATTATTAAGAGCTACGTTATATCTTTAGAAATAATGTCATACATTGAAACTCCACAAAAAAAAAAAAAAAAAAAAAAACACCTATTTTGTTTGGTTGGTGGAGTGTAGTGGTACTAAGCAGCTCACTTTTGTTTGGTTGGTGACTGGTGAGTGGAGTGGTAGCTGTGAACAAAACATAATTGTGTCGGTTCATCATTCATGGGCATTAACTAATTACAACAAACTAAAGGTACCAAATCACAATATTGCATAAGAAAAGGGAGGGGTAAATAGCAAAAAATGTGATTGAAAGGAAAAGCCAGAAACTTCGTAGAAATCACCCCCAAGACTCCCAGAAAGCAAAAGTCAAGAGAGGAATTTAAAAAGGAGAAATGATATGTCTACAACAATTTTACAACATTTTTACAACAAATCATAAGTGGCAGGTTGTTACTGGTTGTTATTATTGGGGCAAAAAAGTAATCTTAGTGTTAGTTTCAAATTTGAACCAATAACAACTAATCACCTATGATTTGTTGTAAAAATATTGTAAAATTGTTGTAGACGTAGCATCTCTCTTTAATAAAAGTGGCCTTTGCAGGTAGTCGGCAAATTGCTGAACACGACAACACGAAAATTGTTAAAAAAGATCAGAACTTATCTCACAGAGAGACAGTCCACGTGTCACAATACTATTCGAGGAGAGTCAGTGGGCCCCAGACGTAGAAAAAGACACACCATACCCCCTCAACCACGTTTTAAAAGTCAATATTATTGAAAATAATATAATACCAATAATACCACGCACTAGTGCCGTATAGAATAGAAAAAAGAACAAAGACCACCGAAATTGTAGTTATAGATAGACAGGTAGAAATCAAATATAGAGATAGAAGCAACCACGCAATAGGCCA